>CM076680.1:131359618-131959618 GCA_038501925.1 Xenopus petersii | reverse complement strand
CCTTCTCCATACTCTTTTCTTGCCATCATTCTGGTAGAGGTTGATCTTGGTTTCATCTGTCCATAGAATGTTTTTCCAGAACTGTGCTGGCTTTTTAGATTTTTTTTTTTTAGCAAAGTCCAATCTAGACTTTTTATTCTTGATGCTTATGAGTGGCTTTCACCTTGCAGTGCACCCTCTGTATTTACTTTCATGCAGTCTTCTCTTTATGGTAGACTTGGATCTTGATACGCCTACCTCTTGGAGAGTATTGTTAACTTGTTTGGCTGTTGTGAATGGGTTTCTCTTCACCATGGAAATGATTCTGTGATCATCCACCACTGTTGTCTTCCATGGATGTCCAGGTCTTTTTGTGTTACTGAATTCACCAGTGCTTTCTTTCTCAGGATGTACTAAACTGTAGATTTTGCCACTCCTAATATTGTAGCAATTTCTCAGATTTTTTTTCTGTTTCTGCACCTTAAGGATGGCTTATTTAGCTTGCATGGAGAACTCCTTGGACCGCATGTTGTCAGTTCACAGCAAAATCTTCCACATACAAGCACCCCCCACCCTCAAATCAATTCCAGGGCTTTTATCTGCTTCCTTGATAATGACATAACGAAGGAATTGACAACTGCCCATGAAATAGCCTTTGAGTCAATTGTCCAATTACTTTAAACACCTGAAATGAAGTGATTGTGTTAAAAAAAGGCTTTAGTTCCTGACATTTTTATACAATCTTTTTGTTCAACCCACTGAATTAAAGATGAAAGTCTACAGTTCAACTGCATCTGAGTTATTTCATTGAAAATTCATTGTGGTAATGTACAGAACCAAAGTTATAAATAAAAAAAAAAGTTGTCTCTGCCCAAATATTTATGGACCTAACTGTATCAGAACTACTAAAATAGAGATTTAACACAAGGACTGGGCATCCTACAGTTTACATAAAATAGAAGCTTTCAACTTAATGAAATAAAATTAACTGCCTAATACTACCTGATACTATTACCTATAGTCTCCACTAATAAAATGACCTCATTGTTTCTACGCAGGGCCGCATTTCTATTTGTGGCACACCTAGGCAGGTCCGTGTCTTTCTGCTCCTGCCCTCTCTCCAGTGCACATGTTTACACACTTCATCTGTCAGCACTGAGACTTCCCACACGGGAGATTTAAACTACTCAAAATCTCCCACACAGTCCTCAGGCAGATATGTCTGCATGCCACCCCTAATATTGTGCCACCCTAGGCCTGGACCTACTAGTGCAGACCTTTCTGGCTTGTTGGACCCCTAACTATTGTATATCAGGACCATGTGTTGTATATCAGGACCATGTGTCTCAGCCCACGTTGAACCTTGATTCCTTCTTATATGCAAAACATTAAGCACAGGAGTTGTGTCTTTCAGACATGGGGGCAAATTCACTAACCCCCGAAAATTCACCAGCGATGGCTTTGCTCACAGCGCAACACTTTGCCAGGCGTAGATCTGCCAGGACAAAGCTAATTCACTAAAATCCAAAGTTGCGTCCAGGGCGCTGAACGCTGGTGAAGTTGCACTAGCGTTACTAGGCCAAGTGAAGTTTTGCTAGCGTTGGCTAATTTGCATATGGCAGGAAGTTAACGTTCAATGGACGTATATGTTGCAGAAAATACATTACACTACACAAGCCCGGGAAACCTTAATAAAATAAAATAAATGTGTTATATTGCTCTACACATGAGCCCAATGTATAGTTTATGTGCCATATGTTAGGAAATGTAGGGGGGAAGTCGGTTACCCCAAAAAAAATTTACGCTCTTTTTCAGCCTATCACCCTGAAAAAGCAAAAGACACTAGTGTTTTTTGGGACTTAGAAAAATTTTCATCTATTTTTTAAGAAACTCCTATCTACTCTATTGCACTTCGCCTGGTCTGAGGCAGCAAAGGCAAGTCTGGCGCAAGAGTTAGCGTTCAATAAAATCCGCATCTTAATGAATTTGCTTAGTTACGTCCATTCGCCAGAGCGCAAAGTCGCCAGGCGTAAGGGAACAAAGTACCTCTAGAGTATATCTCCTTTCCTAAGAAAAGTTATGCCCGATTTAGTAACTTCGCCCTTTAGTAAATTTGCCCCTGGACTGCATGGTACAAGAGGAATGAATCAGAATAATTCTTTTACAAATTCCAGACATTATTTGTTGTCTAAACATATTTAAATTATTTTGCAAGGTTTTTTAGGTAATACATCACAACACAATAGAAGTAAGAACATGCACATTTGCAAGTTATGTTTTGTTATAAAGTGATTCCAATTATTGATCCTAATTTAGCTGAATGTTGCAGATTGATTCTAGATAATTTCTATATATGTGTGTTGACTCACCTGCTGGGGTCTACTGTAAAGTTTTGCTACCATTCTACCTGCAGTTTCTCTAATACAAATACAAAAAAAATATGAATAAATTATTTTTTTAGCTTTGTTTTTTGCCTGCTTGAATGTACTTTTCTTTTTATAATTCTATTTTTAGGCATACAGGAGGGATAAAACTGAATAGCAATTTCTCACACATATTTAGTACCACATAATTTCACAACAACTTTTATCTCTGTTGTTTAGCAAATAACCTATTGTACAAACAATGCCTTTAATGAGAACAGGCGGGTAACAAGGTTAACAAGGCTGTAGTAACTATTCAGCAATTAGTTATAAACAGTTTACTACAAGTTAGAAAATGAAAGCAAAGACCTGGTGCTAAAGGACAAGAGTATGGATAGAATATCAATTAGGTTTTCTCTTTTAACTTTCTTATCACTATGGTTCCGAATTCCTTTTTTGTAAAAAACTGATGATATGCATGAGTGAGTGAACTGTCTTTTTGGAAAGAGCACCAGCATGCACTTGGGAAAAGGTATAGTAGCACCTAATAATTTGCTTCTTACATCTTTGAAGTTAAAAATTAGGGATGCACCGAATCCAGGATTCGGTTCGGGATTCGGCCAGGATTCGGCCTTTTTCAGCAGGATTCGGATTCGGCCGAATCCTTCTGCCAGGCCGAACCGAATCCAAATCCTATTTTGCATATGCAAATTAGGGGCAGGGAGGGAAATTGCGTGACTTTTTGTCAGAAAACAAGGAAGTAAAAAATGTTTTCCCCTTCCCACCCCTAATTTGCATATGCAAATTATGGTTCGGATTCGGTTCGGTATTCGGCCGAATCCTTCGTGAAGGATTCGGGGGTTCGGCCGAATCCAAAAAAGTGGATTCGGTGCATCCCTATTAAAAATATGTTGTGGATAGAGTGACATATTGTGTACCATTAGGGGGTATCCATGATCCTTTCCCCAATTCTTTTCAATAAAAAAAATTCTACTAGCTGACCCATCACGCCTTGTTAAAAGGTGGATAATGGCCTTAGTATCTTATTTGTATCTTAGTATCTTAACATTGAATGAATGCTCTGGGTTCAAAACTGAGGGCAGAGCTATGACTTTACATTAAAGTTAGTATAGAACAGTGGTAAACTTCAGTATATGGTCCATTCAAACCAAATTTTTAGTGTTGCACCTACAGAATTGTTTTTTTCTCATCCATAGGCAAGGGATCCACTATATGTTCACTTTGTTATTATTTGAGTGTCTTGCTTGCGTCTATATATGTTAACCCTACCCTGCTGTCATTAGAGCTGGTAAGCATTTTCTTTCTGTACAGCAGCCCAGAGCACACATAATAAATGGAAGTTTGGAGACTCTAAGGGGACCATTTACTAACAATTGAATTTAGTTTCCACAAATCTCTAAAAATGTGTGTTTTTTTTTAAAAAGCTTGAAATTGTTCCGCTAGATATTGTTCGGAAAAGTCACATTTACTATTCAAATTAAACAGAACCTTATTTAGGTGACAATTCAACATTACAAAATATCAACTGCTGCTACGATTCCATTGCCCCAAAGCTTAGTCTTAAAAGCAGTTGTTCACCTTTAAATCCACTTTTCCTATGATGTAGCTAATTTGCAGTTGTTTTTTTTTTTTTTTAGAGTTATTTATCTTTTAATTCAGCCATTCCCTTGTTTTCCATTTCGGCAATCTGGCTGCTATGGTCCACATTACCATAGAAACCATGCATTGATTTGAATAAAAGACTGGCTTATGAATAGGATAGGGTCAGAATAGAATGATAAGTAATAAAAAGTAACAATAACAATATATTTGTAGCCTTACAGAGCATTTGTTTCAGATGGGGTCAGTGACTCCCGTTTGAAAGCTGGAAAGAGTCAGAAGAAGAAGGCCAATAATTCAAAAACTATAACATTTAAATGTTTCTGTAAGATGCTAAAAGTTAATGTAACTGCTAATCAATTTTCTGACAGATGTTGGACGAAAAATCGTAAGATGCACAATCGTTCAATTAGCCTCACGATAATTTTAAGGATTGGTCGGATTGCACTGAAATCGATCATTCACCAACGAAAGATCTTTGCGTCTATGGGGACCTTTACATTGTTTCAACAGTCTGAGCCACCAGAGCAGTGAATAGAAACAAACCCTGCATTCAATAGCAAGACATATACAAATAACTTAAAAACCATAGAAAATGTGTATTCATTGTATATTGCAGTGTATACGTTGCTTAGAATTATGTTTTATTTATAAGCCAAAAAAATGTTTTTGGGTTGACATTCCCTTAAAAGGTCTTACTGTGGTATTTACCTCTTTTACATTTCTGGAAATGTTTGAAGAAAAGGTGTTGCAGTTAAACATTATCTATTGATGCCATGGCAGTAAAACAATGAAAGAAATGGGTGTTAGTGGTTCTTCACCATGAACTGAAGGCTCATTGAACATCAATGGTACACCATGAGTACACATCAAGGACAAGGAAATGAACAGAACAAAATAAATCAGGTCTAGCCAAAATGTTAAAACTGGTGGGGCTTCATAGTGTTTTCTGTCTCATATAAAACTGCATTCCTTCTCTCTAGAGGTTCTGACGAGGCTGATATTATGAAACTGCTGGTATTATATCCTTATAGTTTATAATCCAGGGAGCTGGGTTAACACATGCACACTAAACTGATTCTAAGCCCTGCACATGTGCTTTTCACTTGTACCCTGGCAAGCTGCAATTGGAGCATCTCCGACCTAGCATTTTACTATACAGGTATGGGACCTGTTATCTAGAATGCTCGGAACCTGGGGTTTTCCAAAATCGTTCCATAATTTGGTTTTGCTTCCAATAAGGATTAATTATATCTTAGTTTGGATCAAATTCAAGGTACTGTTTTATTATTACAGAGAAAAAGGAAATCATTGTTAAAAATTGGGATTATTTGATTCTAATGGCATCTATGGGAGACACCCTTTCCGTAATTCAGAGCTTTCAGGATAACAGGTTTCCAGATAACGGATCCCATACCTGAACTATAAATAGTGTATGCCATTAGTTTGGCCTATCTCTGCAAAGCATTGCGCAAATGTATTAGTGATGTACAGAATGTGGAGAATCTAGGTATACATGAATCTGAAGATCAGTGAAAGAAAAGAAGATCCAATAATTGCACCACTATCTGACTAGTCAGACGTAAAGCAGTTACTCATTAAGAGTAAGATAACATAAATGTTACTATACAATTAAAATCTCTGTATGTCAGAAATCAAGGGGGTAATCAAATATTAAAATAAGGTCTCCTGTTAAGATCGGATCACTTCGTTTTCCGAAGTTGCCCGAAGTTGCCTCACGAGGAAACTTCAGGTGACTTTGGAAAACAAAGCGATCCGAGTGCCGTCTCGCCAGCAATTTCGATTCTAGCCGACGGGAAGGCATTGCGGGGAGATTAGTCGCCTGAAGAAGAGGCGATTTGTCGCTGGGCGACTAATCTCCCCGAATATCCACGTGTGTCTCTGCCCTATGTGTTAAGAAAAATACTTTTCATTTCCACTGATCCACTATCACTTAAACTCTTTTAGAAGAGGGCACCGCTTCAAAGAAGCATGATTATAGCATTATATGTTTTCTCCTTAATTTCTGGCATACAACGAGTTTAATTGTATAACAAAAGTTCTGTTTTAATAAGTAACTGCTATAAGTCTGACTAATCAGATAGAGTGATTCAATTACCGGGTCTTCATTTCTCTCTTTTATCTTCAAACTTCAATCCTTCTACCCAAAACAGTTAAATGATTTGGTTTCAAGAACAATTTCCAAAGCCCTGTATATAAAATGGAACGATTAGTAACAAAAATACAATTTGCAAAGAACTAATGGCATGAGAATGCATGGATTGTTTTTGTTATAACGGAGACAGACAATATGCATGCTTGCCACTGTGAAGATGTTGCAAGCAAACTATGTCTGGAATTCGCTGAGGGCCATGTAGATTTGGAGAGCAATGTTTCAACATGTTTTGGGCTGCCTTGCATATTTTCTTCAAAATCTGCCAAAAATTTTTTTCAGCGGCTTATTTTGGAATCTATCCAAATGGATATGTATTTAATAAAATATGAACTGCAACTTTTAGAGCAGTTGCATAACCTAGATTTTTTAGGGCCCCACAGCAGAAGTTATGTTACTTCCCCATCCAGCATTCTTGCTGTTGTTTAGTCCTAAAAGTGTGCATCAATAGTCTCCTGGGACATTCCTGTCTATAGTATATTCCATAAGACTATATTGACTTGAAATCAGGCTTGTGACAGCTTCAATGTTTTCTCTAGCTCAATGATCCCCAACTAGTTTTTCGTGAACTTGTTGCCCCCAGTGGCCCCAAAGCAGGTGCTTATTTTTGAATTACTGGCTTGTAGACAGGTTTTGGGTGCATAAAAACAGGTGTAATACTAAACAGAGCCTCCTGTAGGCTGCAAGTCCACATAGAGGAATACCAAATGGCCAATCACAGCACTTATTTTGCACCACACAGGAACATTTTTCCTTATTGCATTGTTCCCCAACTCTTTTTACATCTGAATGTTGCTCATGGGTAAAAAAAATGTCAAATATACTCAAACAGACACGATAAAACAACAGGCACATAATTGCAGTGTGCACATTAAACACTGCAGGCAAATACATAATCATGACACAATTCCCATTACCACATTAATTAGAGTAATAAAGGATAATAATATGTAGATATAGGGGCAGATTTATCAAAAGTCAAGGTGAATTTTCGAATTGAAAAAATTCTAATTTCAAGCTATTTTTGTGTACTTCGACCAGGGAATAGTCCAAATTCGAAAATTCTAAATTTATTGTGTACTGTCTCTTTAAAAATTCAATGTCGACCATATATATATATGATGATATATATATGATTCAGACTGCTTACATGAATTAGTATAAGCTGCCATGATGTGAATGAATATTCTAGAGCTTGTTTACAAGTTTGACTCCATAGGAAAGTTATTGGATATTAGCCAGTCATGTTATGCTAAAATAGTTTGGTCTGTGTCAGCATTCCCTTGCTTCTTTTAAGCTGAAGCACTACAGTAAAGAGTACAGAAGAAGCTGCCTTTTTAGCTGGAAGAAATCTTTTGTAGCTACAGTATATGTACTAGCTTGTATCTCTGCTGGAATAATGTTTTTTTATCAGCAAATTCTCCCTCCTCAAGTATCACTTCATGACTTGAACTGCTGCATCTTGACTTTACATACTGTACGTTCATTTAGATACTGTTCTTGCTACACAGAACTGAAAGGAAAACACATTGTAAAGTGCTTTATGCATTTTGATTCAAAATGAATTAACCCTGTCAGTGCCACACCATCAGGTTTTTATACAGTGGGGCCAGCAAAGCTTGATCCCTATTGTAATCCATAGCTTTATGTATGTTACAATCCAGTGTTACAGGTAAATTGTCAAAAGTTGCTTCATTACCGCCATCACCACACCGATTGATGATTTACATCCGGGAAACTCTACACATAGCTAGTGATATATTATATATGCATACCATATTTTCTACATTAATTGGCAGATTTATCAAGGGTCGAATGGAAAATTCTAATTTTTTAATACATTTCGATTGGTTGTTTTTTGGAATTTCGGGTTTATGGGAGTTTTTATAAACTCCCATAAACTCTAAATTTGACCCTTGATAAATATGCCCCAAAATTATAATTTAAAATAAAATGTTTCCTATAATACTAAATTCCCCTCCTCATCTGTTATGCAAATCTGCTGCTAATTTCTGAAATAGGTAAGTAATGCCAGCCTCTACATATGATTTAGCTATTAAGTGAGCTACCATTGAACCTAGTCCAGTGCAAAAATTAGATTATGTTTTCGGTGGCATATTGCCATGCATAAAACAGGACTAAATTGATTAATAAATCATGCAGACTTTCTGCAAAATGGCAAAAGCCTTGAAAACACTTTATCTCTGCAAAAACATTTAAGTAAGAAAGTCAATGCCTGCAAATCCATAATCATGATTAAGTTAGAGCAATTAAGGGACACTTCATTGTAAAATGTGTTTAAAGTATACATTACCAGGAAAAATGTATTTTAAAATTATCACAAAACATTTAAACTATACAATTGTATCTTCTGGAGCAAGATTGTTGTGTCCTTAGGTGGTACAGGGACTATAATTTTTCCACTTAAACAGTTCTCTTGTCTTGTGTTTACAGCAGTGGGCCAAGAGCAGAGGACCAACGTTCCAAATTTGGATTGTCATTTCTTAAGAAGCAGGCAGTTTGTGATTGGTTAGCTTATATGCATGCTTAATAGTGAAAAGACAATGACTAGAGCGACCAGGCAGAATTATAGAGTAATCAGAAGCAGCATAGCACAAAAACTAAAAGACAAATATCATTATTATGCTTTAAAAATGTCTACATTTTGACTAAGCTATAAAATAAATATATTTGCTTTTACTGCCCCTTTAAGCTTTATGTAAGCCTGCAACAGTGCAACTTTGAAGCTGATGGACAGAAATGTATTGGCTGCTGCATAAAATTGCATTTTGTGCCAATTGCTTCATTTTCAGTCCATCAGAAACACAAAAGTGACACATCCTAAGGGCGGGTATTAATTCCAGTGCTCCCATGCATCCATAGGCTTGAAGATGTTACTTTGTACCTTATGCAAAAAAGCAGATGTAACCAGTAACAAGTATTGATGTAAAACACAAGCACATATAATGCAAGTACCTGTGTGAATACCATATGGATCAGGGCAATTCCTTTCCAATGCCGTCCTCTCTCCCCTCAATAAGTGCAATTATTATGGCGGATTTGTCAGGTATCTGACTGTTAAGCCTGTTGTCCGATATAGCTACCCACATAGATCACCAACTAGCCCTCATCCATTTCATCAGAACGAAGGCCTGATCAAGCAGATCTGAACGTAAGTAAAAAAGGTTTACTGATGTCAATATGTTGACAGGAAAATCTGTGATTTCCACCCAAAAGTAAAAGGGTCTCATATACTCAAATTACTGAATTTGCAAAGCTGAGACTGGCACACTCCTCCACGTTTTTTGTGATTGCCCAGGTCTCACTAACTAGTGGACAACAATTCTCCAGACTTGTTCGCAGACACTAGGTCGAGCGATACCCAACTCTCCAGAGCGGGTTCTCTTGTTCTGGGACGGGGACCACATAGAAGATGTCTCTGACATAACCATAGAAAGGCACTTACTTAACACAGCCAAAATACTTATCCCGAGACTGTGGAAATCCTCCATGGCCCCCAAACCCAAGGATTGGGTAGAAAGGGTAAATTAAATTATAAAAATCGAAGAACTCTCCTCATCCACAGAAAAACAACATACCAATTTCAGGAACACATGGTTTTTGTTTAGGGACATCACTGAATATGAGCAAACCATAAGTTCTTAGCCACCAAGACATTTTCCAATTTCCAAAATAGCTTCAGGATGCCTGTACTAATATGTTGGGATAATCTTATATTCAATGCAAATCTAGAGATGTATAAATCTTGTGCTAAGTGCTGTGTACTCTGCTCCCCCCCCCCCTTTTTTCTGTGCCTCCTACCTCTTGACAATTTAAATGCTTAATAAAAATCTATTATACAAAAAAAAAAATTACTGAAATTTAGTTTCTGAACATAAGTTTGACTTGAAAAGATAGGGCCAGATTATTTTATTTCTTGTTCTTTATTTAAAAAAACCCACAGAATTCATTATAAAAAGTTCATTATTATGCAGCTTTTCTAGATTCTACTAAATAAACATGCGGTAGGGCTCATTAACAAATGAGAAAGATGCTAAAATAAACCCAAATGGAGAACACATTGATGCTATGCACAAAAGTACATATGGCGGCAGCAGGGTTCAACAGGGTGCACTGAAGAAACGGAAACAGCAGCCTGAACCTTCTAGATTCCATCCATAGACACAACTGATTTGTGGCAAGTGAACCAGATGCTAATGCCAAGCACCATCAAGAGAAACATGCCACAATCTGTGATCTATAGTCGTTCATTACACAGATACTACTACTAGTACTCAGCAAAAATGCTGCATTGTGGGTAATAAAAACATGGCGATTGGTGCA
The DNA here is from genome assembly GCA_038501925.1 of Xenopus petersii. Lineage (NCBI taxonomy): Eukaryota > Metazoa > Chordata > Amphibia > Anura > Pipidae > Xenopus > Xenopus petersii. Next base: position 131,949,139 of record CM076680.1, on the reverse strand, counting down.
GAATTTGCATCGTATTTATGAAAAAGCCCCTCTTGAAAGTCTTCATAACAAGAACAACTTGCAATGAACTATCAGCAAAGGCCATCAGTAATCATAGTCATGTAGAAATAGCCTAGAAGGATTGTCTAGGTTGCATTTTAGTGCGCCCATTATTATTAGCACTTGTTTATAAAGTGCCAACATATCCTGTAGCACTGTATAATTTGTGAATACATTAAACATACAGATTGCCATACAATAAAAACAGCAGAAAACCAATACAAGAGGTAAAAAGGCCCTGCTCAAAAGATGACATTGTTTTTATGTAAGATCGATTGGAAATTATAGTTTTATCCTGCTTCATGCAGCTCAGTCTTTGAGAAATAAAGACTAAAGATGGATTCATAAATTCTCCAGCAGGAATTTCTGCAACGCACGCCAGAAATGATTATGGTATGGAGTGTTCTATGAGTGCTGAGTTTGCAGCTGTCACATGGACTGGGTTTTTTTCTGCCGCAATATTTCACATACTATGCAGCATGGCATTAAAGGAAAAATAGACCTTATTTATAGAAGGTCTTTTCTTTCCTGTAGATGTGACATAAGATCATAAGAGCAGCCAGACATTTGGCTGGGTTCCATTTGGAAAAACTTAAGGGGTCATTTACAAAGTGGAAGGCAAGATGCAAAGTGCAAATGGGCACAAAAACTATTTTATATTTCTCTTTGCACCCTGCCTTCCACTGTTGTTGAATTGCTGCAGGTAGGCTTGCCATCTGTCTCTTTTTTACCCCAGCTGTCTGCAGGCCCAGATTTGTCAAAAGGCCACCTAGGCCCGGGCCTAGGGTGGCAGGATTTAAGGGGGGTGGCATGCTGCCCAACCACACCCACATTGGTTCAAAAACACTGGGGTGCACTGGAGATACAATCATATTTTAAATTTCCCATGTGCCAAACCCCATTGCTCTGGTCCAGTTGATGGAAATTTGCACGAATAAAGGGGAGGGGACAGGGGCAATGAACGGCAGTGGGCCTAGGGGCGCCCACTATCTAAATCCGGCCCTGGCTGTCTGATTCTAAACTGGACAGACTGCCTTATCATAGCATCACCCGTGAGCATAATTGGCCCACCCTTATAAGTCATTGACCTGCCCCCAAGATCACAATCCCCACCTCTGACATCACCAGCTCCTCCCCCCTGCCCAAACTGCAACAGCAGAAAATAGGACAACTCTAGCTCCAGGTCCCTAATGCTGTCTTAGTGAATACATCATTGCCTATGTTTGGCAGCACCGTATTCCTGAGGGATGGATGGAGGGGAAGGCACAGAAGTTGTCCTCTTTATTTCACAAATAATAACATTTATAGAGGGGGGAAAAAGCAGTTTTTGGGAACATCAGGATGCAATTTTGATGTAAAATCAGAGAAAACATTACTTGAAGCAAGGAAATGCACCAATTGAAATGCATTATAAATTGGTGGGACCACAAATAAAAATTTAAATTGTGGGAAAACTTAAAATCAGGGTACTTAAAATCGAGGTTTCACTGTAGTTAGTTACACCATTATATATATATTCTGTTCAGGTTTTTTTTTTACATAATTCATTCTGTAAGTAATAACTGCATCTGTTACATGGATGTTATACATTTCTGAGACAGACTGCTTGTTAAAGTGTACAGAATGGAATTTTTAATATAATGATATGCTTTTGTGCACTAACCAGACACTCTCAATCTTTAATAGACTGTCTTTTGTATATTTTTTTTATCTATGTATATGGTCTAGGGTTGCCACCTTTCCAGTTTTGACTCAGACAGCCTGGTTTTTGAGCCTGGCTTTCCAAATTAGGACAACTGGGCAGGATTTCCTGAGACTGACGCAGCATTCAGCCAATCGCCGATTGCCAGACATCATAGCTCCCCTGACATCACAGTCCCACCCCAACACATCATGGCACTGCCCCCACTGCATCACCGCCCCACCTCCCCCCAGAGTTCGTCAGGGGGGAAAGGTGGCAACCCTAATATGGTCACAAATACTTATGTACCTTGAGAGATATTCATTCTCTGTACTAGGGACAGTTTTGTAAACAGAATGTATTTGGGACAAACGGCACCCCATACAATCCATCCCAACCCCTCCATGATAAATGAGCCCTAATGTCTTCAATAGCCAAAGATCTCAGTTTAACCATGTGTATCTATAAAGTTATGTTTGTTTTTCCTACATATGATGTGCACAGGGGAATATAATTAGATAATTATAATTGCAGTTATATAGGTTATAAGACTTAATTTGAACGTTTATGCATATAAGCTTATGTAAACTGTAACCAGGGGCCATACATCTGTTTGATGCACAATTTGAAAAACAGCAGCACCTAGGGGCAAACTTACTTAGCTTCGATGTTGCGCCAGCGACGGCTTCGTTCACTTCGCCAGGCATAGATTCGCCAGGGCACCGCAAATTTGCGAAGATCCGAAGTTGCGCACAGGTTACCGAACGGTTGCTGAGTTACGCTAGCGATAATACAATAAGCAGTCCGAAGTTACGCTAGAGATGCCTAATTAGCATACGCCGTCATATATAGGGGTGATCCTCTGGCGTACCATTAGCCTTTGACAAAGCCTGCTGTAAACAGGTGAAACGCGCGTCAGAAGCTTTTTAGATTTGTTAGGCAGGGGGTGTAAACTAACACGGCTTCTTACAGGCCTTGATCCACGGCGATACTGGGAGGGACGCTCTGTGGGTGAAGGGGAGGGCGAACAACGGAGCCTTGCTGGGGTAGAATTTGGGAGTACTCGCTAGCACTTACACATCTCCCTGATAGAATTTTCTTGGGGGGGTGGTGCGGTTGATAATCCTAACGGCTGTGAAGTGTGCAGCAGAAAGACCTCTTGTGTATGGGTCTGTGACCCTTATTGTTGTTTTGTATAGCTATTATTTGGTTTCCCTTCCAAGGAACCGGGAGGGTTAACTGAGGGTGAAGGGGTGGATGGGGAATCAAGCAAGGGAACTCATGCGGATCGGGTTTTTACCCATTGCTTCCCAGGAAACTGAGTATTAAGCCCCATCCATATACCGGATTATCCCAAGACCTTTGGATTGGTCGTATATTCACCCCACGGCTTGTACATATCGCACAATATAATTATAGTCCGTTTATCCCCCTGATCTTAACATCATTTTAATTAATCTTTTCTGGATGCTTTGTTTTAATTTTAATAATAATAAACGTTAAGTTTTAATTGGTTCTTTGAGTCATCGGATTTAACAATGGGGAGGTGCAATTTTTAGGGTTTTCTTTTCCCTTTTTCCTTTCAAATACTATATACAATTTAACCCTGCACACCATCTTATTGTTTCTCAAGGATGATTGTCAGTGCTCCCTTACCCTCCATTTATGTCTATTGTTACAATGGACGTATATGCTGCAGCAACTACATTTCACTACACAAGGCCAGGGAAACTTAATAAGATTAAATAGAGGTCTTATATTGCCCTACACATGTGCCCACTGTATAGTTTAGGTGCCAAATGTAAGGGGGAAGGAGGGTACCCCAAAAAATAAATTTCGATCTTTTTCAGCCTATCACCCAGTAAAAAGTAAAAAATGCCATCGTTTTTTGGGACTTGGAAAAATTTCAAAACTTTTTTTTAACAAACTTCTATCTACTCTATTGCACTACTCTATTGGCGAAGTAAAGTCTGGCGCAAGAGGTAACATTCAGTAAAATCCACAACTTAGTGAATTAGCATAGTTACGTCCCTTCGCCAGAGCGCAACTTCGCCTGCCGTATAGGTGTGAGTACTGCTAGAGTCTGTCTACTTCGCTAGCGAGTTTACGCCAGGGGCAGTTAGTGAAACTGCAAAAACAGTGCTCTCAAATACCATAAATTAATGAAAGGTAAAATCACTATGGGGTGCCAATTTATTCCCTGTGAGCAAAATACATTATTTTACCCCTGGCCATCACTCCTCTTTAAAAAATGTAGTTATTCACACACATTGGTTCAGAAACAGTGGGGATGAGCAGGAAAGACAATAGTTTTTTAAATCTCCCGTGCGCCAATCCCCATTGCTCCGGTACCAATGATGAAGATTTGAGCAAATAAAAGGGAGGGGACGGAGGTGATGAACGACAGAGGGCCTAGGGGCGCCCACTATGTAAATCCGGCCCTGAAGAGATCCCATATCTGTATCACCAAATGGAAAAAAAAATCTAAAAATGTAGACTATACAAAACAGATACGCACTGAAGCCATCATTTTTGAATTCAGCCGAGTACCAAATCCACCACAAAACTGAATTGGACCGAATCCAATAAAATTGCTATATACCCTGTACCCAAAAAATGTCACCTTCAGTTTTCTAGTGATCAAAAGTCATGTGATAAGGGTTTGGATTTAATTTAGCAGGGCACTTGGATTGGGCTATCCTGCAAAAAAGGATGAAATTCAACCAAATTTGAATCAGAGCGTTGGTGCATCCCTATTACAAACCAGACTCCAAATACTCCCTGGATCATGGCTATGCACTCTACCCCAACTATACAATAAACTATAAACCTCCCACCCCCACACTCTCGAGTTCACCCCTCACCCTCTCGAGCCCACCCCCCCCCACTCTTGAATCCACACCCCAATGCTCTCAAACTTGGACGGCCAGGGTGTGCGAAGTGACTCCTTCCTTTTCTCTCTCAAACTTACCCCCCCATGCTTTCAAACCTACCTCCCACATTCTCAAGTGCACCCCCAATCCTCTCAAGCCCATCCATGCACCTGAGCCAACCCCCCATGCTATTAAGCTGACCCTCTATGCTGTCAAGCCCACTCTCGAGCCCACCAACCATACTCTCAAGCCCACCCATCCCAACATTCTTGAACCCACCACATGCTCTTGAGCCCACCCCCTTATGCTCTTGAGCCCACCCCTCACACTCTCGAGCCCACCCACCATGCTCTGTAGCCCACCCCCCACACTCGAGCAAACCCCCACTGTCTCAAGCAAATCCCCCCAATGCACTCGAGCCCATCCTCCATGTTCTCAAATCCAACCAACTCCAGCCACCCCTACCATGCTCTCGAGCCCAACCCCATTCTCTCAAGTCCATTCCCATGCTCTGGAGCCAAACCCCCAATGCTCTTGAGCCCATCCCCCATGCTCTCAAACCCACCCTCCATGCTCTCGAGCCCGCCCATCCCCCACATTCTTGAACCTCTCATGCTCTTGAGCCCACCCCTCATCACCTTGAGCCCACCCCCACGCTCTCAAGTCCACCCCCCGTGCTCAGGCAAGTCGACTGCTTAAAGGGATACTGTCATGGAAAAACATGTTTTTTTCAAAATGTCTCCGTTTATAGTGCTGCTCCAGGAGACTTCTGCACTGAAATCCGTTTTTCAAAAGAGCAAATTTTTTTATATTTAATTTTGAAATCTGACATGGGGCTATACATATTGTCAGTTTCCCAGGTGCCCCCCAGTCATATGACTTGTTACTCTTTACTGCTGCATGGCAAGTTGGAGTGATATCACTGTCCTCCCTTCCCCCCTAGCAGCCCATCAGCAGAACAATAGGAAGGTAATCATTTTTAAATATTTGGATTATTTTAATAAAATGGAATCTATGGAAGATGGCCTTTCTGTAATTCAGAGCTTGCTTACTGTTACAAGCACCTTTCCTTTAATTCATATATTTTTTATTTATTTATTGCAAAGAGCACAACTTACAATAGTTCATGCCCTGTGCTACAGTGTTAAAAAAAACATATACTGTAAGTAGAAAAAAGGAGCCTCTTGAGTGCTGATATAGATGCTGCCCAAATAAGTTAATGAAATACTCAGGAGCGCATTTGATCATAGAAGCCCTGAGAAATAAATTACGACAGAGAAATGACAAAGAAAGAATTATCCTGTCAATCCAAGGCCTGCGATAAAATACCTTTATCAAATATTGAACTGTTATATCCAAGAAATGTACGGAGCTCACAGAGGGACCTTCACGCCTTTAATCATACCTCAGGCTGTTCATTATTCAGTCCCACTACAGCAGATGTACTAAATCACCAAAGCGTTTGAAGAAAGGCATCATAAAAAATACAAAAGTGGCACAGGAATGGAATGTAAGGAGTGCAAAAATACTTTTTTGTTTATACTTATTATTTCTGAAATATAATATTGTATCTAATTAATTTACAAATATGTCTATATTTATATAAGCATAAAAGTGGGGAATTATGGAATTATATTCTACTGTCTATGTCCCAGTAAACGATAAAAGTGGTCCTGTGTGGTTTTTCTCCTGTAAAACACGGCGCCGGATTTCCTCTCCGACCGTCCCTAGGCCGCACGGTCCGACCAGGCGGCCGCGCGGTCCTAGCGCCCGCCTTCCCAGCGCGCTGTCGAAAAAACGCCGGCGCAGCTGATGTAGTTGAATGGGGACGCGAACGTCCCCATAATGCGGCTGGGCGGCATGCCGCCCCTATTTTTTGCCGCCCTAGGCCCGGGCCTATGCGGCCTTGCCGCAAATCTGGGCCTGGTAAAACATATATATTAACCTCATATAAGAAGAGAAATGAAGCATTAAGGGCCTTCATGAAGTAAAGAAGGTGAAAAATGTATTAGGTCAATGTTTCAGTCCTTAATGGGACCTTGTTCACATGAAGTCGGAAGACGATCGATCCGTGGTGCTCGCTGGAAGAATCCAGGGCTGGTGCAGTTTTCTCACCCAGGGTTTCAGGTAAGTACATGCGATCACTTGGGGGTGCCTAACTTTTGGCACCCCAATAAAAAAGAGCTTTCTTTCTCCTTTAATAAGGTCCGGTGCCACCCAAAACACCAGACATAGCATTGCCCCCAACATATCGAAGTGTGCCTGATGTCACTTCTGGCACACGTCCCATCTGGCACACAACAGAGCAGGCGCTATACCCCCCTAGCTCCACCACCTGATTTACATGGAAAGTGTCCCCCAGAGGTCAGGGAGAATTTTTAACATTTTTAACAAATGTATTTATTATTATGGCACCCGAGTGTCGCCCCCAAAAATCTGCTGCCCTAGGGGTTCCCATTACTAAATACGGCCTTGTCAGCAGCCTCATTACTCCAGTACATAAACACAAGCAGATTCAACCAGGCATTTTCTTTTAATTTCTAATCTACATTACAATTATACACCCTTGTTGGTCATAGTAAAATACGTGTATTTGGTCACTGTCTATTGACAGTGACTCACTTTATGGAAGCAGTATGGTATGGTTGCTGTGTGTAAGGGGTTTCCTTAATTGTGAAGGATCTAGGGATTCCAGGCAGTGTCATTCTGTGGCTATTCATGCAAATAAAGTGCTGTCTTGCATAAAAAAGGGGCATTAACTCAGGATGAAAACATAATATCTCCTGCGCATCCCCAGTGTTTTTTAATCAATGTGGGTGTGGTTGGGCAGCATGCTGCCCCCTAAAATCCTGCCACCCTAGGCCTGGACCTTGGTGGCTTCCAGGCCTAGGGTGGCAGGATTTTAGGGGGCAGCATGCTGCCCAACCACACCCACATTGATTAAAAAACACTGGGGATGCGCAGGAGATATTGCCACCCTAAGGTCCAGGCCTAGGGTGGCAGGATTTTAGGGGGCAGCATGCTGCCCAACCACACCCACATTGATTAAAAAACACTGGGGATGCGCAGGAGATATTATGTTTTCATCCTGAGTTAATGCCGGGCCTAGGAGTATGCAGTGCAGTTTTGGACTCCAGTCCATAAGAGGGATATAAATGAGCTGGAGAGAGTCCGGAGAGGTGCAACTAAACTGGGAATGGAAGACTTGGGGGGTTATTTACTAAAATCTGAATTTATCTAGTTTTTTTTTATTAAACAAAGCTCAACCAAACACCCATCCATGATTTTATCTTATTTATCAATAAAATAACTAGCCGGGCCTGGAAAACCATTGATAAAATCGAGCAAAAACTTGATTTGTACTTATTTTTCAAACTTTACTCCCGAATCACTCTGTTTTTTTGAGTCATCACCTGAATTTTTCACATTATCAGGCTAAATCCAGCGCAGTCCAAGATATCTTCAAATTGGGATAGGGACATCTGCCATTGACTTATACATAACCATAACGGATTTGAGATGCTGGGTTTTTGGATTCAGGCTTTTTGCAGCATCGGGGTATAATAAATCTCGAAAAAAAAAATTTCAAGTTTTTGCCCCAAAAAGCCTGACCAGAAAAAGATTGAGGTTTAATAAATAACTCCCTTAAATTATGAGGGTAGGCTGTCAAGGTTGGGGTTGTTTTAGCTTGAAAAAAGACGCTTGCAAAGGGAAATTATTATACTTTACAAGTACATTAGAGGACATTATAGACAAAAAGCAGGGGACTTTTTACCAGAGGCCACCCCTTCAGACTAGAAGAAAAGAAATTTCATTTGAAGCAATGTAGGTGGTTCTTCACAGTGAAGACAGTGAGTTTGTGGAATGCACTGCCGGGTGATGTTGTTAGCTGATTCAGTCAATTCTTTTAAGAGTGGCTTGGATGATTTTTTGTACAGACATAATATCAAAGGCTATTGTGATGCTAAAATCTACAATTAGTATAGGTATGTGTATATATAGTTTATGGGAGTGTATGGAGAGGTTGATGTGAGTGTATGTATGGGCGCTGGGTTTCATTTGGAGCGGTTTGTTATAATGAGGTATAGAAAATAATAACCCAACCAATAATTAGGAATGGTTTACATTGCATACGTGCACAGTATTTAAAATATAATAACCAAATGACAGTTTTTTTCAAAATCAATATAAAAGAATACATTTTCAGTCCAAGCCCTATTTACTGGACGTGTTAAACATTTTCATGTATTGCCCTTTTAAAGCATAAATAGCTAAAACATAACACCTACTAATTAATGTAGCATCAGTTCCCTTTAAAGCCAAAATCAATAGACATTGATCTGTTTGCAGAGGTAAAGCATTTTAGCTTTTCATACAATCAGTGAAATTAATTTTACTTCCTTGAAATGCTTTCTTGCTAACAGCATGTAATATATTCTTTAGATACAGAATGTGATAATTTATATCTTACTGTATATCCACTAGACTTCTAGCTACTAAACTATGGCCCTGGCCACATACAGCGCTCAGGGTTAATTGACTATCCTTTAAATACATACAATACATGAATATCATCTATTTACGTTACAGGCATAAAACAAGTAAAACCTGAACCGAAAATGTAATGGGGGAATCCTAACTGACTTATTTCAACTGTGAGTTTTTATTTTTTATACAGTGAAATCAGAATACATTTATCAGTACTAGTGCTCCAAGTGTTGGCCATAAAAATGTACTCCTCAAGTACTCCTCAGAAAGCACTTGCTCCCGAAGCATTAAAAATCTGTAGCAAATGTATGAGCACAAGGTAGAACATTGTCCATTTCCAGGCATATAGTATACAAATGCTTTGCTCCTAGACTGTGCAAGGGTAAAAGATGGTTTTGATCAAAACTTGTCACAACCCAGGAATTCTAATTTTGTGTCCCTTTAATCATATTTTCTAAAATACATGTTTACCAATTTTGAATGCAACAGAATGTGTACTTTCCAAAAATACATCATTTTCTGTGGTCAACTTACTGTTAGGGGCTAGTGATGGGCGAATAAATCCGTCAAGCATGGATTTGCAGCGAATTTCCTTATTTCACTGCCTGCGCATAAATTCGTGAAACTGCATCTAAAATTGGATGGAAAAAAATTAGCCACATGACAAAAAAAATTGGTGCGTGTATATAAATTGACTCACGTCAAAATTATTTGGACATCCATTGACATTAATGCATTTGGACAAAATAGTCGCTCGTATAAAAATTATCGCTTGCGTCAAAAATTGATGCGTGTGAAAATTATTTTGATGCCCATTGACTTCAATGCATTTCATGAATTTTCGCCGTTTCGCAAATTAATCACTATTAGGGGCATTTTGACCTTGAAATCTAACATATGCATATTTTACTTTTTGGAGTCATATATCTTGTTAGAATTACACAAAACTTTGGGTTAATTTAGAAAGATTTGTTGTCCTGAAAAATATATAATGTACATATATTTTTTCTAGTTAAACTAAGTTCTCCCAAGGAAATGACAATGATGTGAAAGAGGACAAAATGTTCAAAAAGAATCTGACAGTTAACGCAACTTAAGTGCGAAAATCAGCTGGCAGTGAAATTGGGAAACTGGAATACTTTTCATGCCAGAATGAAAGACTAAAAGGAGTATATGTCACCACAGGCTAATGTCAGAATGTCACTGAGCATACAGGCTGGTGTGCATTTCCAGGCCTAAATTTGCCCTGTGTGTGCAGTGGCAGGCGAAAGCCATTCTGGTCATTGCCTAGAAATGCAGGATGGCACCATACAGCTTAAATGTATTAACCTTACAGTCAATTTGTTTCTTCATTGCTGGAGTCAGTGACGAAGACAACCAGCAGGTCCGGACTGGCAATCTGTGGGTTCTGGCAAATGCCAGAGGGGCTACTGTAAAGGTGGCCATAGACACACAGATCCTATTCGGATCGTGTGTGGCGTGTGCCGACATCTTTCGTCCAGCGGAGATCGGTCGTTTGGTCAAGTTTGATTTTGATCCGACCGATTCCGCCGGAGCCCACGGCACATCGTAATCGGATCGTTCCGCCATACACCCGAACAATCAGATTACCCCCGATATAGCCATGTTTGTTAATGGCATATCGGGGTAAGATCCGCTTGTTTGGCGATGTGGCCAAATGAGCGGATCTTTGCATCAATGGCCACCTTAAGATGCCATAGACACCCACTATTTAGTGGGCCTCTGTGGGGCTGTTTGGGCCTCTGTGTACCTGAAATGCCAGGGCCTGGCAACCAGATTACCTTTTCAGTTACAGAGTCAAAATATGAAGACAAATAATTTTAAAAAATTAAAGACCAACTAATTGGGTGATCCTTATTGGCCTATAACATGTCTATAAAAGACTAAAAAAAAGTGAACTTCCCCTTTAAGGTTTTGATGCCTAATGGGTGTGGATGGGAAAGTTGTAGAGAAAGTTTAGGTCTCATTTTAAAGTGGTGAATTTTGAATACTATACAAGCAGTTTAAATGAAATACAGGACTATATCTTTAAACCCCACTAGAGAGTAATTTGCTACTATGCATACCAACATATTTGATAATAATTACTATTTATGATGATACTAATAACATTATTAACATTTTAATTATATTGGGTAATAAATGACTTAGTGCTTTATCTTGTTAAAATGCAATAAATCTTGTCTGTAGCTATTGGTATATCACCTAAATCCCTGAAAGCTTTGCAGATTGCGTTCACCGTGGCATACCCCAGAATGTGACAGACTCATCTATCACACAAGCACATCTCCTGTGGTACTGCAGTTGTTTGTAATTGAGGCAGGACTCTGAGAGAAGCAGAATGAATGTATTGGGCTCAGTTTGGTGTCAATTTGTGCTATCACCCACAGAGTGCAACTCTAAATGGAGGTACAATCATGGCCCAAGTCAGCTGGACAAATGAATGGCAGCACAAGGCATGCAGTCTTCTATACTGTAGGCTTGCTCTGACAAGGACTCATTTTATTGATGATGTCAGTGAACAAAAACAGCATTTGAAAGCCATTTCTATTGTAAACCTTGCTTCTTTTCACCCTATTGTTTGCTGAAAGGTGGGACTTAGGGCCCAAACTGTGTGTTCACTCAACACTACAATACAGTTCAAACCCTTAAAACCAAAGTTCATGGACTCATGGCGATACATGGGAAATAACAAGTTCTCCAAAGAACTCATTTTTGTTTTCACTTTTTTCACTTTTGACCTGTAAAATCCAGTTTACTTGCTATAAAGTTTTATTTTTTGACAGTTGTAAGTTATTAGAAATTTCCCCCCACTATACCGTGTCAGTAGAGATGAAAAAGCAAATGCAGTGACCCTTTAAGTTAATGCTCGTATCTGCTAAAGTTGCCAGAAACAGTTTATTAGCTCACATAAGTTCTTGTAACAGATCTTGCCACTAGGCCAGTATTTTACCAGTCTTGCCAATAGGGTTGCCACCTAGCCATAATTTTGCTTGATAACAATGATATTGATAGGGCAAAGAGATAAAAAATATAGAAAGTCCAGTATTTTTGACAGAAATGGTAGAAACTCCGCCTAGCCAGTAAAATACTGCCTAAGGCTGGGTCAAGTATTAAATATTTACTGGCATTTACATTGTCAATCAAACCAGCAGTCCACTAAAAAGCCTATGTATAAACAAACCCCTCTCCACACCCAGCTACAGCCTGTTTTTACTTTTTAGATAAAGAACAGCTCATTATGCAGAGTTTTCACAGTAAACTGCTAGTTTGTTTGACTTTGCTCTTTGGATCAGGAAGAAGAATGTAGTTTCAGTTTCATTTAACATCTTGCCCTGTTTAGGTCAATAAATAACAAAAGCCGTTGATATATCCTAATTAAAAGAATAGGCAAAATGTATGTCCATCACAAGCCCTATTCATTGTGCCAATGTTTAAAAAGGAGGTATATGCAGACCTAGGGACCTCAATGGTCAGTGCAACTGCAGTGCTGAAAAAGTCTGAAATATAAAGCCAATTAGTATATAAAAAAAAATACAGAATATTCCTTTACAGTGGCTTGCCAATTAACAGAATACTTGTTTGTGAAGTTACTTTAACTATGATTACCAGCATGCGTTAGTATACTTTTCAAAGACCATCCCCCAGAAGTGATTTGCAGATCGGATGTGTTGGTATCACTTTAAGAAGGCTGCTACTAGCCCTGTAGTGCTGGGGTAAAGGGTTATCAAACAGTGTGGATTTAAAACCTTACCCTTGGTGCGGTTAGGTCATATTTCCCAGGATGCTTTAACACTTGCAACTATGCTGTTACATAGAAAGGCAGTAGTCCAACAACATCTGGATGGAGCAACTTTTTAAAAGGAAGGTTTGTGTCCATTTTAAAGGTTTTTTTTTAACTTTTAGATAACTTTTAGTATGAGGTAGAGAGTTTTATTCTGACACAATTTGCAATTTGTTTTCATTTTTTATAGGGATGCACCGAATTCAAGATTTGGTTCGGGATTCGGCCAGAATTCGGCCTTTTTCAGCAGGATTCGGCCAGATCCTTCTGCCCAGCCGAACTGAATCCAAATCCTAATTTGCATATGCAAATTAGGGACGAGGAGCGAAATTGCATGACTTTTTGTCACAAAACAAGGAAATAAAAAAGGTTTTCCCCTTCCCACCCATAATTTGCATATGCAAATTAGGATTCAAATTTGGTTTGGTAATTGCCCGAATATTTCGCGAAGGATTCGATGGTTTGGCCTAATCCAAAATAGTGGATTCGGTGCATCCCTAATTTTGTTTTTATTATTGACGGTTTTTGAGTTATTTAGCTTTTTATTCAGCAGCTCTTCAATTTGCATCTTAAGCAATCTGGTAACTAGGGTCCAAATTACCCTAGCAACCATGTATAAGAGACTGGAATATGAATAGGAGAGGGCCTGAATAGAAGGATCCGTAATAAAAAGAAAGTAACAATAACAATACATTTGTAGCCTTACAGAGCATTTGTTTTTTAGAAGGGAGTCAGTGACGACCAATTTGAAAGCTGCAAAGAGTCAGAAGAAAAAGGCAAATAACTATAAACTAAAATAAATAAATAATGAAAACCAATTGAAAAGTTGCTTAGAATTGGACGTTCAAGACATAATAAAAGTTACCTTAAAGGTGATCCACCCCGTTAAGGTAAAATAAGGTTAAACATTACATTTTTACAAGATCTATTCCCCTTTTCTGATATCACAACAGCAATTTAGCACTTTGTATATCAAATTATATTAACAGTACTACATATTACCACTTTCAATGAAAAAAGTCTGAATGAACACAGGTTAAAATCACAGCTTTTTCAAAAGAGGAAATGTCTAGACAATGAATGAAGCAATCATTTAAATTCCTCCTACACAGTATATTTGCAGCAAATCTATTTCCACCAAGCGTTGCTGCTCAGGAAACAGTGGTGCTGGTCCCATGCAGGGAGGGATAATCATGTGAAATTATTCTGGAGCATCTCGATGAATCATCCACCAGAAGGATTTAAGTTTGAGGATTGCATTACAGTATAAATTCTTTAAATGCTAATTTCAATTAAAATCTTGTAAGAATCACTTTTTGGAGTTGGACATATTGTTTTCTCCTACCTGTTTCTTGTTTTTATGCCTTCCAAGATAGCAGAAAACCAAATAGGATTTGCAAAATGCTGGTATATTTACTCTGGTGTAGTATTTCACCATCTGCATCAACTACTTTACACAATATGGTTTCCAATTAGCTCTGTGAAGTGCTGTATGGTAAGTGCTGGAGGATAATGTCCTAAGGGTAGCATCTTCCCTTTAGGCATATTAATTAACTCAATGTCACGGTTGGCACCCAACACCAGAACAAACACCAGGCACCCTGGTCTCGGCTCATGCTTCACCAGTAGTGTGACCGCCTTTGGGCCTCGGGAGGAGCCCTCGGCTTACTTGGATGCCACCTGGACTTAAACTAGAGGTGCAAGATGAGAGTTCTGGATAGGCAGAGGGACACGACTGTAGAGCAAGGTCTTTGGACAGAAGGTTGTAGTACAAGGCGTTACGCAATAGAGTAGTCAGATCAGGCCGGGTCGAGGCAGGCAGAGAATAGACGTAGTCAGGCAAGCAAGGGTCAAACCAGGAAGTCAATCAGAGGGTTAAGCAGAAGAAGTAGTCGGTATTCAGGCAAAGGTCAGGATCCAGAAGTCAGAATAGTCAAAGCCAGGCAGGGGTCGCAACAGGAATCAAAAACAGGTTCAGACAGATATAGCTTAAGCTCAGAAGCACCAGGAACAAATCCTATCACGGGCAATGAAGAATTAGCTGAGCCCCCTTAAATACCTATTTGAATTTCGCGCCAATGCACGCACGTGGGGGGAATTAGCAAGAGTGGCATTAAAACACATTTGCAGATAAATTCAAGTAAAATGTTAGAACAGGCGTGTCCAAACTTTTGTCTCGCCGGGCCACATTGGAAAAAGAAAAATTGTCTGGGGCCACACATGAAATACACAAACACGTTTGATTTGTAAAACTAAAGGAAATACACAGAAAAGAACTACAATGCCAGTTGGATAACCAGATGGAGTATTACACTGGAATATGGGACACCTGGATTTTAAATAGACGTATTATTATATTATTATTACTAACTGGGCAATGGGCAGAGTCCCCCCTCCTCATATTTCCTCGAGAACCAAGCGTTTCAAGCTGGGCCGCATTCATATGCATCTTGGCCCGCATGTGGCCCTCGGGCCGCAGTTTGGACAACCCTGTGTTAGTATATGTGAGAGAAACATTAAACAATAAATTCACCATCATACAACAACATTCTTTTTACGCCACCCTACATTGAAATTGCTTTTATTTTGCCAAAAAGTTGGAGTAAAGCAATTTTGCCTGTTTAATGCCATATTTCTGCATTTAACATGACTAATTCTAGCAAAATAGAGTTAATATCTAAAAAAACTTCCACTAGTTTCTAATTGTTCAAGCAGTATTCTGTATTTGTAAAGAGAAATTTGGTCTTCTGGAATGACAACTCGACTCCAAAGTGTACTAATTATTCATGAAATGGATTAAGACTTTTATGCATTTGATATTTTTTTTAAACATTTTGATTTTGAACAATTCAAAACAATTTGCTGTTTTTTTTAACTCCAGTTAATCCCAAATCCATCCTTTTTATTTATGGCATAAAAACAGGCTTTCTACAAATTGATACAATACTTACAGGATATCCTGTATTCATGGGCATAACTATAAAGAATGCAGACCCTGAGATTGCTGGGAGTCCAGGAAGTATAGAGGGCTCACAGAGACTGGCTGTTTGTTTGTAGTAGTATAGATCCATCTATTCTCTAGCTCAGGGGTCCCCAACCTTTTTTTACCTGTGAGCCACATACTAATGTAAAAAGAGTGGGGAGCAACACAAGATGAGGAGGTGCCAAATAAGGGCTATGATTGGCTATTTAGTAGCCCCTTTGTGGACTGGCAGCCTAAAGGAGGCTCTACTTGGCACTATACTTAGGTTTTTATTGAATTAAAACTTGCTTTCAAGCTTGGAATTCAAAAATAAGCACCTGCTTTGAGGACCATGAGAGCAACATCCAAGAGGTTGGAGAGCAACATGTTGCTCGCGAGCTACTGGTTGGGGATCACTGCTCTAGCTTTTGTATAGAAATTAGGGTTTTTTTTTATTGACCAAGTCTGCAAATAAAAAAAAAAATCTTGTTGAAAGAAAATTTACTGCGATACCGTTGACAGTGGAGTTTATTTTGGATAGTATTGTCCTATGAAAGCTGCTGTACCACTCAAATCACAGACGCAGGAATAATTTTCTTAAAAGGTGCAGGGTTACATTGCATTAAAATGCCAATATTGTTACACTGCATTAAACTGCCAACAGAGAAATGTAAGTCAGTTATATAATGAACCCTACATAACCCTAATGAAAATGACCCAGTCACCCAAGCCTGACACCGGCAAAAAACAGATCCATAGCTTTTACTGAAGAGATAATAACAGTTCACAAACAATGTGCTAGACATGTATGTTAGGCTTTCTATGTGCTCACAGCTGTAGTTTAGCTAATACTGCTGTTCTGAGGAAAATGAGTATAACATTTCCCATATGTCAGGGACAAGAAAAGGACACTTGTGACAATCAAAATATTCTCTAATTTCACGAAAAGGTACTTTTGTACAGGTGTTAATAGGGCCCATTGTTATAAACATGAAAAAATACTGAATCTAGTGATAAATTGCATATTACAATTGATAATAACCCTATATGTTCAAACTTCTTTTTGCCAAAATTGTAGTTTCCATGAACAATTGCTTGTTGTCTCTAGTTGCCTGCTGAAGTAAAGCTGAAAAACAATGCTCATATTTTGTCTCTTTGGATCTTGCTTACCACCACGGTGCAGTGGTATTCACAATAAACATCCTAAAGGTGACTAAACTGCTGACATCGGTCCTTTAGACCGATACAGCAGCTTATCTGCCCATGTGTGGGAGCTCCCGACGGGTCCTCCCGATCGATATCAGGCCAAAAATTGGCCAGATATCGATCGGTCAAGTTTGATTTTTCGTACGATCCAGGACCGCATTGGCTAGTTGATGTGGGCCTGCGACCTGTCGGAGCCATTTCGTAGCATTGTAATCCGATCATTCAGCCCCAGGGCAACCTTCCAAACAAGCAGATCTTATAGTATATGGCCACCTTTAGTCTACCAGAAAGGTCTTCTTTGTGAACCATGCCTTACTTCAGTTTGAAAGGAGATTTTTTTTTTAAGATGAAAAAAATTTCTATTATCAGAGATGCACTATTCAAGTGCTATTATTCTCCTTTAACATCTCACTTTTTTTTTTTTTCTTTTCTTTTGCTGGTAGAACCCTTTTCAGAGATTATAACATCTGTGATTCAGTGGGGAAAACATCATCATGGGAATCTGGCAAATTTGTGGTAGATAAGCTGGGATCACTGTTCCATATGCTTCCCCTTTCTTGGTAACAGGGTATCGAGTGTTCTAAATTCCACAACATTGATAAAATAATTAGGATAATAGTGAGGACAGCAGTTTATGCTATATTCTGCACACATATTTTTAAATTTATTTTTATTTATAAATCATATAGGTCAATGCTTGCATAGATATGTAGAGAGAGAGAGAGAAGAAGAAGAGAAAGAGGAAGGGATAAACTTTGACATAGGCTGGAGCCAAAATGTTAGCCTGCCAATAAACACCTGTGTGAAGTCTTAAGCCCTATGCGTGCAACTTATCTCTACAAGACTTGGATAGCTTCTATTATGGGCTGCCCTCAGGCCTTTTGAGTCTTCATATACACAAGTGCCAACATTGCCTTAAAGCTGACCATAGATTTAAAGATCTTTAAAAGATCTTTTCGTTACCGTGAGACCACGATTATCGTTGTTTAAAGGGCAACTAAAGTCTAAAATAGAATAATGTTGAAATGCTGTATTTTGTATACTAAATATAAACATGAACTTACTGCACCAGCAGCCTAATAAGACAAATGATTTATGCTTTCAAAGTTGGCGCAGGGGGCTGTCATCTTGTAACTTTGTTAGACATTTCTGCAATATCAAGACTCGCACATGCTCAGTGTGGTCTGGGCTTCAGTTGGGAGGTTAAGCTTAGGGATGGTCATAAATTATCAAAACAGCATAAGTCAAATAATATCTGCCATAGAAGTCAATACAGCAAGACTGATGATTAATCAGAATATAAAGACTGCACTGAGTCTCTGGATACAAATCTCTACAGGGAATCCAACAATGCTGCTTGAGTTCTGGGAAGTAAGGTGGGGGGGCTCCCCCTGCCATTTAAAAGTATGATCGTTTACCTGCACAGCAGTTGGGGACCGTCTGACAATTCCTATCCACAGCAGTAAAAGAAGGGGGAATATCACTGCATACAGTCAGGTTTATTATAAAAACAGTAGACATTTTTTAATTAAAGTATATTGGAGATAGATTTATTTTTCATTAAAGAAAGTAAAAATGGGATTTTATATTTTTGCCTTTACATCCCCTTTAAATGTACGATTTGTCCATCAACTGAAAATACCATTTCAGGCGATATTGCCAGGTAAACTAAGGTAGCTGCCTCCTTGGCCCTGCAAACATAGATAGATTGAACTGGGGCCGATACATTTTTTTTAACCTGGCCAATCAATTTTCTGACAGATGTCGGAAGAAAAATAGTAAGATATACGATTGTTCAAATCCCACTAACTTCACGATAATTTGACGGATTGTGCTATCTGGTAATTGATGGCTATAGATTACTAGAACTGGAGCAAACGGTGCACCTCTTATTGTTTTACTCCCACACAATTTGCTGTTCTATTCCTGACTTCTCCTTTTGCACTATTATGTATCAGTTCCTGTCATGGCCAGGACATGAGAATAGGAAAATAATCACAGGAACAGTGAGTTTAAGACAATAACCAAGGAGTGGGAAGAAACAATTCATAGCACCACTAGGGAAGTCTTCAAAAACATTCAGAAATCACAGTGAATGCAGAGGTTATGAGGGGTCATGAAGAGATAACATGAAGAGCAGACAGTCTTTTATTGTGAAAGAGCAAATTAGCCTAGGAAAGTATGTGACACAGCATTAGTGGGCAGCCTTTTATGGCAGAAAGTATGGTTAACATTAAGAGAAAACAACAAGCCCAAGAGTTATCATTTAATATAATTTATATGATATGAAAATGAAATCGGAAAATAGGAAATACAAAAACACTATATATGACTGGTATCAAAGTGGATGACACATTAATAAATGGGGCTCAGTAAATTATAAAATCATGTGGTATAACCAGACTGCTATAAACAGCATGCTTTCTAATGCAATTTCTTACAACTAGTAGATGTGGTTGAGGGAAGAGATGAAAGCTCTAAAAAGCTTGGAAGAAATACATACCAATCTTATTATCTGTCAGTGGAAAAAACAACTAGTTTTGTTTCCAATTACATTACAATATGTACAGGCCTTCTCTGCAGCTTATGTAGGGCACAAAATGTATGCCTGGAAATATTGGTAACTAGAATGGTAGAATTTAAGAATTAAAAACTCTCAACTCCCACTCCTTTCTGCAATATATCATAAAATGCTTCAATGCCCATTACATCTGTATAACTCAGCATAGTGCCCTTCTTAACTATTATGCAACACTGCCGCAAACATACAGTATACTGCATTTATCATTAGTGTGCCAAAGGCAAGGCCAGGGATTTCTGAACTCATACATCAATTGATGCATGTTCTATCATTTATAAATGTATTCTTTCTGTTGCTCATGTTTGTTTTCTCCCTAATTCGTTGCATAGCTCTGCAGATGTTTTCAGATTGTTCAACAGAAATAAAGTCTTTTTTTAATTACTTTCTATTTTCTATTTGTGACGTTTTTCTCTAATATTGGTGTTTAAAGTTTCATTTTTGACCTTCTTATGTCTTTCTAAAGAAGCTCTGGGAGTGGGGGGGGGGGGGGGTCACCAACTTTGTAAACTGTTCTAAATTTAAACATTAGTTGATACATTTCTTATCTTTGGTCCTGCTGAGCAGAATCCCTGAGTTTCATTAAAGGCATCAGTTAGAATTGATACAATATTCAGAACTTTTTCTTGGATTACCGAGCTGCCAAACTGAAACAGCAGAGTTAGAAACATGAAACTTTAAAGGAGTTGTTCACCTTTAAATTAACTTTTAGTATTATGTAGAGAGGGATTTTCTGAGACTTGGTTTTCATTTTTTTATATTTGTGTTTCTTGCGTTATTTAGCTTTTTATTCATCAGCTCTCCAGTTTGCAGTTTCAGCAATTTGTTGCTAGGGTCCAAAGTAGCAATAACAATACATTTGTAGCCTTACAGAGCATTTGTTTTTTAGATGGGGTCGCTGACCCCATATGAAAGCTAGAAAGAGTCAGAGGAAGAAGGCAAATAATTCAAAACTATCAAAAATAAACAATTAAAATCAATTGAAAGTTGCTTAGAATTAGCCAATCTATACCAGACTAAAAGTTAACTTTAAGGTGAACCACCCTTTTATTCTTCAATTTTGGATACATAGTCAAAAATATAAAATGGAAAGCAATATTTATTTCTGGTGAGAAATTTGAAAGAAACTGAACTGAAAAAGTATGTGGAAGGTGATCAACCCCTTTAACCTGGCAGAAAATGTGCTAATAATATTGTGTATGGATCTCAAAGTAATAAAATATTGTGGATGAGTTTCCATTTGTTTTTATATTTTATATCATAGAATGCCGTATTTTTTTGAAGCCTTTTCAGACGTCTTCTCATTATAATTTTTATATATTTATGATTATTTGCCTTCATCTTCTGCTTCTTTCCAGCTTTCACATGGGGGGTCACTGACCCTTGCAGCCAAAAATCTATTGTTCTTTGAAGCTAGCTGTTATTAGGCTACAAGATGAACCAGTGGTCCCCTTGGCATATCTGTATGGTCATTTACAAAGGAAAGACTTACACTCGCACACCCTGGCCGTCCAGACTTCAGCGACTCCTAGGTGCTCGATGTCAGAGGGAATGGGCAACCTCAAAAACAACGTAGGAACAAGACACACCGGCACAGCATGGGTAAGTTCAGCAGGTTAAACCTTGCTCATTTATTGCGGATGCAACGTTTCGGGGCGTGATGCTTGAGAAAGGGGTCACGCCCCGAAACGTTGCATCCGCAATAAATGAGCAAGGTTTAACCTGCTGAACTTACCCATGCTGTGCCGGTGTGTCTTGTTCCTGGTCATTTACAAACCCATAAATTAGAGAGACCACATCTTGTTGAGCTACCAGCATCTGCAGCCATAAAGTATATCTCAAAGGAAATGACCTATGTGTCCAGTTTATACTACTGACCCTGTCTTGTGCCAGTACCAATGACTAAAGCTGCCCATACATGTACCAATAGTATAGTATGAAATGATTATTAGTATGTGTATGGTGGTTCACAGATCCCAGTTGATGTCTATGTACTATAGGTAGTCTAGGACACTCTCTGGCCCTTTGGTTTCCGACCTGTTTAGTCAAAGGACATACCCAGGCATCCCATATAGGCCTTCCTCAACACACAAGAAGCCCCTGAAGCTGCTTTAAATTATAAGAGAAAAATATGAACTAATATGCTTTAAAGGGCAAGAGAAGCCTGATTCAGTGGTGGGTGTCAATATGTTAGACCCCTCCCCCGTGAATCCAATAAATTTCCCCCCAAGCTGGTGCTTGTTTTAGAAATTAGAATGTACCATCCCAGACTTACACTTACGTATGTGTAGAGACAGAAAAATACATTAGTTAGTAGATTCACTGGGGGTAAATGGGGGGGTTATATATTGGCACCCCCAGTGAATTGGGCTTTCCTTGTTTTATAACTGCAACCCTTCCAGTTTTCCATCTTAGCAACCAATAATACAATGACAATATAGTTTACTGTCCTAATCAAAATATATAATTTATACAACTTTAAGTGTTTTTTTTTGCATAAAGGAAGAAAATGTATTTATACTATGCATTAAAAAATGCAATGGTTTCTGCAAAGTTATGTAAGTGTGAATTTGGAGCATTTGTTCATTAATTAATACCTAAAAGGTATACCTCAAATGCTGTTTCACTTTCAGGGGGGGGGGGGCTTTATTATTTACCAATTTACCAATAAACTACACAAAATTGTTAATTTATATTGGAATGTTGCTTAGTATTGCAGTTTTTTTTCATTATGCAACCCCCCACCCAAACACAGAATGTGTCAGACTGAATGTGCCCATACATGGACAGCATATTGGTTGGCTCCTTTAGACAAGTTGGCAACTTATTCCAAATCTGTAACATCCCTTATCAATATCTGAAAGGGTCTGGGTCAGTTATTGGTCTACACCGGTCTGCCTTGTTGGCTAATGATTCCCTCATGAATGTGGTTTATATGGCACAGGGCAGTCCCAGGCACACAGGTCCCATGCCTAATGTAGCCCATTTTTATTTGTATGGGATTTGCCAGCAACCCCTGAAATTAGCTATTAGTACATACAGTAAGTACATTTGCATTGCTGTGAGGCTTGATATTTCAATAGTTTGGTAGTCAGGCCCAGACTGGGGCTGCTGTAAGATGCTATAGACACACTCACCATTCAGTGGGCTGGTAGAGGGCTGTTTAAACCTCTGTGTACTAGAAATGCCAGGGCCTATTTTTTAAACTATTAAACGTGTATTGTTTTATCACATGCAAATTACAAACATATATATTTTAACTCGGATTATAATAAAACAGATGTGTAACGACCCCCAGATGTGTAATCAGATCTGTATGCCATAAGTCTATACTTTTGTCTTATCAGAAAAAGCTTCCCTTCCTCTGTAACATCTTTCTGCTGCCTTTATTGTGAGAAAATACCATACTACCGGTCTTTTTCCCTTCTTTGTTTTAAATGTATGGGGGAGAACTATTCAATCAAGTGCCAGGGCCTATTTTTGTAAATGTCTTTTTATTTATACAATTAAAGAAAAAGAACAATGCAACATTGTAAGGGTAGCAATGCAGTGATATCACACAGACATAGATCTTTCCCCAAGCAACATTATTAGCACTTGTGTAGGGCAACATAGGAGAAATGCCACTTCCTAAATCTACCATTAGGCCAAGTTAGTCTGCAGGTATCAGTTTATCTTCCTTATACAGTTATGGGATCCATTATCCGGAAACCCATTATCCAGAAAGCTTCAAATTAAGGAAAGGCCGTCTCCCATAGACTCCATTTTATCCATATAATCAAAAAAAAAGTATTTCCTTTTTTTATTAAAAAAAGTATTTCCTTTTTCTCTGTTTTAATAAAACAGTAATACTTAATCATTATTGGAAGCAAAACCAGTCTATTGGGTTTATTTAATCTTTACATGATTTTCTAGTAGACTTAAGGCTTTAAGATGCAAATTATAGAAAGATCTGTTGTCCAGAAAACCTCAGGTCCCAAGCATTCGGCATAACAGGTTCCATACCTGCAGGGCCGGATTACCCGCTAGGCGCCCGCCTAGCTCTAGGGGCCCTGCCAGGAAAAAAATTACCTAAGAAGTCTTCCGGGTTCCAGGCCCACTAACATCGTGGCGAAGGACGGTGACACTGCGACTGACGCTAACCTATCGCGCTAACGTCCCGACGCACGCCGGAACGCCATTGCATCACTGGGGGAGGATCGCCAAAGGCAATAGAAGCCTGGGTATGCGCAGGAAGAACTGCAGTTGGTGCCTAAACTTTACTATTCAATTTAATTTTCAGTGCCTGGTCCGTCGGTGTGTGCAGCAACAGTAAGGGGCACATTTACTAAAGGTCGAATATCGAGGGTTAATAAACCCTCAAATTCGACCCTCGAGGTAAAATCCTACGAATTCGTAAGATTTAATGCAAATCCTATGATCGAACAATTGGAAGGATTTTAATCGATCGATCAAAGGAGTTTCCTTCGATCAAAAAAACCTTAGAAAACTGATGGGGAAGGTCCCCATAGGCTAACATTGTAGCTCGGTAGGTTTAAAGTGGCAAAGTATGTACTCAAAGTTTTTTTTAAAGAGACAGTACTTCGACTATCGAATGGTCAAATAGTCGAAGCGATTTTTAGTTCGAATCTTTGAATCAAAGTCATGTCGAAGCTCGTAGTAGCCTATTCGATGGTCGAAGTACCCAAAAAAATACTTTGAAATTCTACGTTTTTTACTTCGAATCCTTCACGTGAGCTTAGTAATTGTGCTCCTAAGTGTGTGGCAGTGCCTGCTGCAGGCTGAATTTTTTTAAAAAAATTGTTTTAGTATATTTTTGAAGACTGGGTCTGGGACTGTCCGAGTGGCTTGGTTTGTGAGGAAGAAGGAGGGGGCAGTCGGGCCAGGCTGGCAGGCTGTTCTGTAGCCATTTGAAAGTGATTTGGGGGTAAAATTGAAAAGGGTCTGTGGGGCTGCTGGGACAGTGTGTGGGACTGTTGAACTGTTGCAGGGAGGGGGGCAGACAGAACTAAAAAAAAAACCCTACAAAAAAAATTTATTTGGAGGCAAAGTAATTTGTAAAGGGTCTTTGGGAGTGGGACTGTGACTTGCTTGTGAGGGGGAGGAGGCGGCAGTCAGGACAGGCTGGCAGGCTGTTCTGTAGCCATTTGAAAGTGATTTGAGATAAAATTGAAAAGGGTCTGCGGGGCATTGCAGGGGCGGAACTACCGGGGGAGCAGGGGGTGCGAGCGGGCCAGGGCCCGCACCCCCTCAGGGCCCCCCGGCAGTCCGCCCGCCGCATGTTCGGCGGCCACTTCCGGGTTTACGGAGGGGGGCGGGGGCCCGGCTGCGCGTCCTGCGCCAGGGCCCGCCCCCCTCTAGTTCCGTTTTTGGGGCATTGGGTGTTGAACTTTTGCAGAGAGTGAGGGAGGGGCAGGCCCGGACTGGCAATCTGTGAGTTCTGGCAAATGCCAGAGGGGCTGATATAAGGTTCCTTAGAAAGTCAGTATTTAGTGGGCTGGTGGGGGCTGTTTGGGCCTCTATGTGGGCTGATTGGGCCTCTGTGTACCTGAAATGCCAGGGCCTATTTTAATTCACAGTCCAGACCTGGGGAGGGGGGCAGACAGTCACAGAACTGAGAAAAAAAAACTACAGAAAACCCCAAAAAATAAACATGGTAATTATGGGGTGTGGCCATGAAATGGGCGTGGTCAAAAAATATGTACCTCTTTCTATTTCCAAAATATTGGGAGGTATGGGTGTTCCGGTTTGTGTCTGGGCCAGGGCCTATTTTGAATCCCAGTCCAGACCTGTGGGTAGCTACAGTTCCACCATGAAGTTGACTAGAATAGGCTCTGGAAATAGAGGTGATAATTATTATTACATACATATTAATACCAATTTTACTAAGCCCTGTATTAAACAAGAAACAAAAAACGCTCAGTTACTAAAGAGAAATATTTAAAACGGGAGATGATAGAGAGAGAATGATTGTGACTAAGGAAAAGGAGCACGTGACTTATTTGGGGAGCATGACACTCACTACATTGGGCTGTTGCAATTCCCACACTGAATTTTGCAAATTCCAAGTGACAAGCGAAACATTTCTATAAAATCGCATGAATGACTGTCCCTCTCATGCCCAGTGACCCCTTTACCTGGGCACCAGAATGATGTGGCCAATGTTATTCTACTTGTTATTGTAGCCTGTGCTGGGGCCTCACACCAATCATTCCTCACATTCTGCTGTTTGTGTCTATTGCTGCCGTTTCCCTCGTGCATCGCACTCCCTGTGCTACAAGACCCCATTGACGTGACCCAGGGCATCTCATTTACTGTATTCACCCCTCCCCTTGTTGCGCATCATGCCCTTCTTTCTCCACCCCTGGCACAGGCCTCTGCCCCCGCACTGCGCAGGCGCACAGGCCCGGCTCGGAAGCCATGTTGTCGAATTACTAGGATCTGTTATACTGGATACTGTACGTATCTACGACCGTGGGCTCAAGCGGGGTCTGAGACCCGACTGGCTGTTATCGTAAGAGGGCTCCGGGTCTCCCGTCCCTAGGAGTGAGTGGGAAAAGGGCTCCCGTTGCCCCTTCGGGCGGACACAATGAGTACGGGCTGCGATCTCTCCCGTAGGAATCCCCAGGAGGATTTCGAGCTCATCCAAAGGACTGGCAGTGGCACCTATGGAGATGTGTACAAGGTGAGAGCTGTGTGGATACTGGCACTATTCATTGCTCTATGTGTGTTTGTGTGAGGAGGAGACACGGAGGAATGGGCACAGTGTGCGTGCGCTGCTGCAGATAAACACCGGAGTAAACAAGGAGCACTGATCTCCCTCTCCCTAGAGACTCACTGGCCGAGACATGTTATGTATCTAATATTTGTATTTATAAGCCACGGGAACAGCGGGAAAATACCCCCTCCCCCGGCCAGGAGAGAACTGACCAACAGCCTGTACCCGGGTTAGTGAGGAAAAGTAGCCTGTGCCACACACTCACACAGATAAATGATCACTTGCCATGGATGGACAACCTTTCATATGGCAGGAGTGAAGTGATAAACCATTTGTGCGTGGCCCACTTGTTAATACCCTGTGGCTGGCCCACTTGTTATTAGGCCAAGTGAAAGCTAAGTAGTCTGTGCCACAGCTACAGAAAAATGTTTGGTCAGAGAGGGCTAATAACTTGTGCCAAGGCCATAGAAGTCTGTGCCACAGTGAGCTAGCTGTACATAGTCGGTGTTAGCTGGTGACAGGGCCACAGAAAACTAACTGAGAGCCTGTGACAGGGCCAGAGAGCCATAGCAAATAGCCTGCTCAAGGCATCCAGAAAACTAGCTGATATCTTGTGCCAGTAGTAGAGAACAGTGTTGGCCTGTGCCAGGACTTCAGATAAACAGCTGGTGGCTTGTGCCAGGCCCAGACAGCTTTAGCTGATGTCTGTACTAGGGTGAGAGAGAACTAGCTGTTAGTCATTGCATAGCCAAGATGGTGTTAGTTGCCAAGGCCAGAGAACACTGGCTGATATCATGTATCAGAGCCTGAGAATACAGGCTAATGGACTGTTCTGTGTCTCCAGAGAACAAGCTGATATGTCTAGAAAACAAGTTGATGGCTTATGTCAGAGCCGGGGAGCCCTAATTGAAATTTTGTTCCAGATTCCTATAGAACTAGTTGATGGTTATTCCAAGACCAGTGAGCTAAAGCTGATAGCCTACGCCAGGGCCTTAGACAACTAGCTAATAGTTTGTGCTGGTGACAGCCTATTCCAGGGCCTTCGAGATCTAGCTAATAGTTTGTGCCAGTACCAGGGAGCAAAAGCTCATAGCCTGTGCCAGGGCCTTAGAGAACTAACTAATAGTCTGTGCCACTATCAGGTTACAAAAGCTCATATCCAGCTCCAGGGCCTTGGATAACTGGCTAATAGTTTGTGCCATGAGCGACAGCTGATAGCCTACACCAGGACCTTAGAAAACTAGGTAATGGTTTGTGCCAGAGTGCAAAAGCTGATAGCCTGTTCTAAGGCCTCAGAGACTAGCTAATAGTTTGCACCAGTACCAGGGTGAGAAAGCTGATAGCCTGTACCAGGGCATTGGAGAACTAGCTAATAGGTTGTTTCAGTACCAGGGAGCAAAAAGCTGTGCTAAGAACAGTAGCTGATATGTGTCAGATCCAGAGAGGATAAGCTCATGGCCTGTGATAGGACCATAGGGAAATAACTTCTATCTTGTTCTAAGGCCAGCCAGAATTATGTGGTATATAAGTAAACCTTTAAAATAAGTGAATGTAAAATGAATGAGGGTGCTCATATCACTTGTACCACAGGCTTTGCCAGACATATCACCTGTGCCACTGACTGTGTCAGACATATTACCTGTGCCACTGACTGTGTCAGACATATTGCCTGTGCCACTGGCTGTGTCAGACATATTGCCTGTGCCACTGGCTGTGTCAGACATATTGCCTGTGCCACTGGCTGTGTCAGACATATTGCCTGTGCCACTGGCTGTGTCAGACATATTGCCTGTGCCACTGGCTGTGTCAGACATATTGCCTGTGCCACTGGCTGTGTCAGACAGGTGCCAGGGACAGAGAGTGAGCAGGGACAAGTGCAATGAGTGTAGATTAAGCATGAACTTGTGGTCATACAGAGTCTAATGCTTTTTGAAACGTAACTTTATTAAAGGGACAGTGACAGACACAAATCTTGACCATGGCCAGAAGCAGTGATAATCGGCTAGGATCTATGCCAATGTTGGGGAAGTCTATATGGCCCATTGCAGGGGGGTCATTGCCCTGCAGCAGTTACTGTTGGAACACAATATGAGTTGTGATGGTACACTGACATGTGGTGTAAAATCTACTATGCTATTGTAACTTATGCATGATTTGACTGCCCTTTTGCATCAATGTATTAATATTGCAGACTGATGGATGGTTTATGGCAAGTTGAGTTTACCTATAGTTGACCTTTGCTCCAAGGCGTAGGGAGAGAAGATAAAGCTATATTTTATGCTTTATTTACAATAATAAAAAGTTGGTTTTGCAAACTTGCACAACTATGCCCTTTATTTTTCCATGACTATAGAAGAGCCGTGGGCTTCTTCATTAGCACCAAGACCCCTCTTTTTCCTCCCACTTTTCCAGCATAATACTTGTTCTTTCTATGACCCCTGCAAACTGCAGAGATCTGTGTAGTTTGATGTATTTTACCTAGAGAAATGAGTGTTTATTTACATTTTTAATATGGAAAATGACTTAAAATCAGTATTATTCTGATTTTGCCCTGATACCTAAAGGGCTAAAGGGCAAAGTGACAAAAAAAATTCGCCAGTGTGACATCATTTTGGTACTTTGCCGATTTACTAACGGTCACCGGCGTAATTTCGCTTGCGAAGGAGATAGACTCTAGCGGTACTTCGCTCCCTAATGTCTGGTGAATTTGCGCTCTGGCGAATGGACGTAACTACGCAAATTCACTAAGATGCGGATTTTACTGAATGTTACCTCTTGTGCCAGACTTGCCTTCGCCACCTCAGACCAGGCGAAGTGCAATAGAGTAGATAGGTCTTCCTCAAAGAAATAGTTGAAAATTTTTCAAGGTCCCAAAAAACTGTAGCGTCTTTTCCTTTTTCAGGGTGATAGGCTGAAAAATAGCGGAATTTTTTTTTGGGGTAACTGGCTCCCCCCTACATTTGTTAACATATGGCACATAAACTATACACTGGGCTCATGTGTAGGGCAATATAAAAACTCTATTTTATTTTATTAAGATTTCCCGGGCTTTTGTAGTGTAATGTATTTGCTGCAACATATACGTCCATTCAACTTTAACTTCAACTAACAAATTAGTCAACACTAGCGCAACTTCGCTTCGCTTTGCGCAGTAACGCTAGCGCAATTTCACTAGCGTTCGGCGCCCTGGACGCAACTTCGGATTTTAGTGAATTAGCGTTGTCCTGGCGAATATACGCCTGGCGAAGTGTTGCGCTGTGAGTGAATCTGTCGCTGGTGAATTTTCGGAGGTTAGTGAATTTACCCCATAGAACCTGCTTTATTCCTTTAGAGAAACATTTTTTGTATTTCAGTGATGTTTCAAAGCTCTCATTAGTTTGTGCATTTTCTGTGTTGCTTTAAATGCCATAACATTGTTTATGGTACCTGCATTTATTATTGCATTTTATAAGGCAGTGACATAAGAATGTGATAAAAAAAAATCTAGACCACTTGTTTTTAACCTCTAGTCTCCTTTCTGCTGGACTGCAATTCCTAACATCCTTCAAAATAAACTCATATAGTTTATCAAAACAATAAAGCTAAGGTTTAGGAAAAAAACTCCAGGCTAAAAATAACTTGTTTACACAAAGTAAATGTAGCTTCTTGTAGTGGTAAGGGGTACCCAAAAGCTACTTTGTGATCTACCCCCTCACTGCACACTCGGCTTCACTAGATCCCCTCCTGGGCACTTCCAATAATTTTCCAATAATAACATGAACCAAAATGAAATATTCCGGAGTATTACAGTGTAACACATGATGAGGTGTCACACCCTGACATTATAATGACATTAAAAATGTAAGCTTAATTTCTAACGTTTGGGTGCCTGTGGTCTAAATCAACTGTAGTTGCCGAGTTATCTTAAATCTTCACGAGTTGAATGGATAGGGTTTGTGCTGAACGTACATTTTGCCTACGGTTGTATGTATGAAATATTTATGTTTTTTTGTTATTATATGAACCATAGATATGAAACCAGTTTTACTTAACTGCTTCCTGTTACTTCTGGTCCCACAGAACCTGCAAAGTAGCTCATAAAACTTATTTCCAGTCTACTGAGGAGCCCCTGATAATGAGATGCTCAAAGGCTGCAGCAAAGTGTAGCTTCCACTTGTGCTCAGGCACATTCAGTGGAGCAGAGGTCAGCCCTAAAATGCCGACTTTTTTTGAGAGCAGCGGAGCCAACACTAGGGGGGTTATTTATTAAAGTCCGAATGACAAAAACCCGAAAAATTTGTGGAGGAAAAAACCCCAAATGTTTTAGGTTTTATTATACCCCGCAGATGGAAAAAGTCCGAATCCGAAAATCCGACACCTCAGAACTGCCGAGGTTTTATATAAGTCAATGGGAGAAGTCTCAAAGATATCATGATCTGCGCTGGGTTTTGTGCAACCGAAGATTGTTTGGTGCTGTTAGTTTGCCTTACAACAGGTAGAAGCTCCAGTAAGAAATAAATACTGCTATTGCTACTGCTATTATGATGTCTGACAGGCCAAGCACCACTGGTGTAGCATGTAGGAAAACTGCCTCATTTCCCTCCCATAGCACGGGCTTTGTATCACTGTAAATAAGTCTGTAAAAGTTCTCAATTGAGTGAAACTGCTCACTAACTATCTTGTAGCTATGGTAGAGAATTTCTGGGCATTTGGTTGTTCACAGTTTCACACTGATCAGACTATATCATATATATAATTCATAGTTATGGTTTGGAAACTCTACTGTAAATGCCAAAAGCTGTTGTAATTTGGAATGGTTGTGACCAGTCACCAGAAGAGCTTTAGTGCTCCTTGGCCTAGATACTGCTAGAGTTTGGAACTTAAATTGAGGAATGTAATGCCAGAAATTCCACTAGTTTGTTTTGTTCATGATGTTTGAGCGCAGTGTCAGGTGCTTTTCCAGGATCTCCTGTAAGCGTTGAGCTTGTGTTGTAATCTAGTGACAACCATTCAGTATCCTCATATGACCCATGGTTGGGGGCTAATCATATCCTGGAACATGCAACTCCACCAGGATTGAGATGCTATTGGTGCAGAATTGCGTGGTATTTATTGGAATAGTACCCCCTGATTTCTTTGCAGTATAAATCAAAACACTGTCAGAAACATCCATTTATGAAGCTGAATCCTTATGAAAACCCTGAATGTTGTGCATAGCTAGTGTTTATGGGTTTATGTGCAGTGCAGTAGCAATTTGTAATTGGTTTTCATTTTTTATATTTTTGTGGTTTTATTTAGCTTTGGATTCAGCAGCTCTCCAGTTTGCAATTTCCGTAATCTGGTTGCTAGGGTCCGAATTTCCATAGCATCGATTTGATCAAGAGACTGGAATATGATTAGGAGAGGGCCTGAATAGAAAGATAAAGCAATAATGATACAATTGTAGCCTTAGGGCAGAGACACACACTCAGATTCAGGGAGATTTAGTTTCCCAGCGATTAATCTCCTCTACTTCGGGCTGCTAATCTCCCCGAACTGCCTTCCCCTACCGTCCTGCCGGCTAGAATGTAAATTGCTGGCCAGATGGCACTCAGAGTGCTTCGTTTTCCTTAGTTGCCGGAAGTTACCTCATGAGGCAACTTCGGGCGGCTTCGGAAAACGAAGCACTCCGAGTGCCATCCCGCCATCGATTTACATTCTAGCCAGCGGGAAGGCAGTTCGGGGAGATTAGTCGCCCAAAGAAAGGCAAATCATTTTAAAAAAAAAAAAAACTATACAAAACAATTACGGCCAATTGAAAAGTTGCTTAGAATTAGTCATTCTATAACATAATAAAAGTTAATTCAAAAGTCTTTGGAAAGCAGAACTTCCAGAGTGGACCTTTATTATCATGGCATTGCCGTATTTTTGAACATAATATAAAGAAACTGTTTTAAGGATTACTGATCTTCAGTATTGTACTGCCAGTAACGAAATGTGGGAGGGAACTTTTTATGGATGCTGGGAGTTGTAGATAAGCAAATGATGAAGGGAGGGAGTACCCCCCTAAAACGAACGTTGATACTGTTGGTAATATAATAAAAGGGGTAAACTTCCCAACTGCAGATAATCCTGTGTGTGTGTGGATCCGTAACATTTTTTGGTGTTGCTAAGGGACCTAGCTGGGTCAACGGAGGGCCAGCACCAACAGTGCAGTAGAAGTGAATTGCAGAAGTGCAGTGGATTCATCACATTAATCTTAAATTGTAGCTAAGCAAAGCATGTTGGCCATACTTTACTTTGCATTAGATGCTTATGGAACATTGCTCTGCAAAGACGACTTCATTTTCACATCTGGCCTTTGTTTCCTGTCATGTTCCAATAAAGATTTGAGTGCTCCTGCGTTAGTAAGGGGGACAGACCAGGATGCAAGTCCATGTGTCATGCTGTTTTTTAGCCTTTTTAAGAAAAGGAGGATGGAAGCAGTTTCCAGGAACACGTGAGAAAAGGAAATGACTCAATAGATTGACTGGAGCATGTTGTAGAAGTAGTATCTAGTGTGTTCTATCTGCTAGGACTGCTCTTGTCTTGTCAGATGGATTCCTTTAATCCTAGAGTAAACCATGTGCAAGCTGATGTACACAAGAGACCAGATACTTTATGAAACAGATTGGATTTACTAGATTCTGCTTATTTGAGACCAGAAATGTAATTAAAAAAAAAAATAACCAGCCACAAAAATTTGGGTGAAATATGTTTTATTAAATCTGTGAAAAATCTGTATTTTCAGTTCCCAATCTTCGTGATAGTGGTGCGCAATACAATAGGTTCTGCAGTAAAAATGTGTGTTATTTTTGATTAAATGTGTACCAATATTTTCAGCTGGAGGGTTAGCCGCTCTGAAACTCTGGGCATCAGCCAACAGGCAGCTGCAGGTTACACAATCCAGACTTATGTAAGGCTGATATAGCATTATAAATATTGCAGAGATATAAAGGGGTGCTTCACCTTTAATTTAACTCTTAGTATGTTATTGAAAGGCTAATTCTAAGCAACTTCAACTTATAATTGGGCTTCATTTTTTCTTTTTTTTATAGTTTTTGAACTATTTGCCTTCTTTTTCTGACACTTTCTGCTACAAATGTATTGTTTGCACTACTTTTTATTACTCAGCTTTCTATTCAGGCCCTCTCCTATTCATATTTCAGTCTCTTATTCAAATCAATGCATGGTTGCTAGGGTTATTTTGACCCTAGCCGCCAGATTGTTGAAATAGCAAACTGAAGAACTGCTGAATAAAAAGCTAAATAACACGCATAATAAACCAATTGCAAATTCTACTCTCTAACTCATACTGAAAGTTAATTTAAAGGTGAACAAGCGCCTAAATAGAAGGGGAGTTGGGGGCGAATAGCTTTCACCATCGTAGTTATCAATAGCAACCAATCAGTAATTGTCTTTGATTATTACAAGTTAAAAAATAAAAGCAAAATGTGATTGCTGTGATTAACTATACTAGTGCAAATAAATATCTGATTTAAATAAACCATGTATACTGTTAATACCAGATAAAAAATGTATATGTTTGGCACAATTGTCCCTATATTTTTGGAATGAAAATGTAGTCACAGAAGACATCAGAACAAACAGAATGGAGTTTTCGGTAGAAATATGCTTTTCCTTTTCCTGGGCTTGAGACGATTGAGTGCAAGCAATTGGACTGGACTGTAGAAATTTGCCTGATTGGTATTTCAGCTCGGCTGCCTTCTCTTGGCCTGCTCTATCAAGTATGGAATGTTATCTCACTAGTATGACAGTTGTTTTGCTTTTTCTGCCTGCCATGAGTAAAGATCCATGCATTTTTTGGATCCTCGGTATTTCTAAAGGACTAGTAACTTTATGGAGTGGCATTTGGCTGATAAAGGACAGGTATTAAATTAAACAAGTCTATGGGATGGACACTTCAGTGTAATGTAGACAGTAATAATTAAACTAATTTAAATTTATTTGCAGTTTTATGTTTAAAGGGGTTCCCCAACTCTTAGAGGCCCATTTATCAAAGGTCGAATTTCAGAATCATGTGAATTTTTTGTTGAATTCAAATTTACTCACAATTCGACTGGGAAGTTATTGTTTAAAAATGTGAATGTCTAATATTTGATCGGATAGTTCCGATCCGAAAATTCTAATCTTATTTGATTCGTATTCGATTTGTGCAAATTAAGTTTTTCTCCCGAAAAAAACCCCCAAAAACTGGAATGTCAGGAAGGCTAATAACATCTCCAAATGACTCAACGAACCTCTGCCATTGACTTGTACATAAACTCGGCAGGTTTTAGGTGGCAAATATTAGAATTAGGACTATTTCCATGGTCGAGGGGTGATAAATCTCACATTTGAATTTACATTTGTATTGCGGATTAAAATTAGAATATGTGAATTTTGAGACTCGGAAATTCAAATTTACTATTCCAACCTTGATAAATCTGCCCCTTAGTATGTAATATCCTATTATTACCATTCTGAATTTTTGCTTTTCTCTTCTGCCTTTTACCAGCTTTTACTGACCCCAGAAGCCAGAAGAAAACAAAACTATTGTTACATAGGCTACAGTGTAATTGGTATTGTTCTTTTGTTACTTATCTTTCTGCCCTTTTCAATCCATCTTGCATTCTCTTATTCAAACCACTGCTGGGTTGCTAGAGTAAATTTTACTCTAGCAACCAGATAGCTTCTGAAATTCCAAACTGGAGAGCTGCTGAATGTAAGGATAAATAATTCAATGTCAAAAAATGAACTGTAATGACTAGTGCAAATTGTTTCATATATATCACTGTCTACATCGTACTATGGAGGTTATTTATTAAGGTTCGAGTTGTCTTTTCCTCTAAAATTGCCGTTTTTGAGTTGATTTTTTTGGTCAAAACTCACATTTTTGGGTTAAAAAAAAAATCTTGAGTTTTGAAAATACACCATCTAAAACCTTTTCCTGAACTTTGGTATAAGGCTTTTATATGCATCATTGTTAGGGGTGGCTGTGAGAAACTGTGTGCCCAGACATAGGTATTAGTGATGTGTAAAACCCGATCTGAACCGACCTGAACCGACCTTACCTCCACCCGCGCCTGACTTCCGGGTTCCTGGTATAGACCTGTGCCGACCTGCCCTGCTGGTGACGTCACAAAAGGGGTGGGGCGAGCAGGCGCACGGCTATAAAAACGGAAGCCGGCAGTGTAAGGTGGCGGGCGGGAAGAGCAGGAAGAAGAGCTCGACCCGGACCGCGCAATTGGAGGTGTTACGTCGGCCCAAACTCGACCCACCCACGGGTATCGGGTCGGCCCGCACATTACTAATAGGTACATAAGCAAAATATAGTAACTGGCAAACACAGGATTTATGTATCATAGAAAAGGAGATTTTATTTGACATTTTTGTCCTAAACCACAGCCTTTGTCGGTTACAAAAACAGAGCCACCAGCAGACCAAAATATGAACACCATATGCTAAAATAAGTCTAAAAGCATATAGTGTAGAGGATGTTTATGACTGTCATGTACTATAGAAATAAAATATGTAATTTCAGATTGTTTTTTTCATTCCAGCCAGGACACTATCTGCAAGTAGTTTGTATTTTCTGTCTGTAGTTCTGTGGGTTTCCTTTGGGTACTCTGGTTTCCTCCCAAACTCAAAAAACATACAGGCAATTGGCTCCTGATAAAATTGTCAGTAGTGTGTGTGATTGAAGTAGGGACATAGATTGTAAGCTCCACTGGGTCAGAGTATGATGTAAATAATCTTTATAAAGCTTTATGTAATATGTGAGCTTATGTAAATAAACGTTAAAAGGGATGTACACCTTTGAGTTAACTTTTAGTATGACGTAGAGAGTGATAGTCTGAGAAATTTGCATTTGCTTTTCGTTTTTTACTTATTTAGCTTTTTATTCGGCAGCTCTTCATTTTGCAGTTTCAGCAGTCTGGTTGTTGGGATCAAAATGACCCTAGCAACCATGCATTGATTTGAAGAGGCTGGAATATGAATAGGAGAGGCCTGAATAGAATGATGAGTAAAAAGTATCAATATCAATTAATTTTTAGCGTCACAGAGCATTTGTTTTCTAGATGGGGTCCCACTTGAAAGCTGGAAAGAGTCAGAAGAAAAAGGCAAATCATTTAAAAACTATGAAAAAGAAAAAACAAAGGACAGTTGAAAAGTTGCTTATATTTAGCCATTCTTTATTATATTAAAATTAACTTAATGGCAAACCACCCCTTAAATATATTTTTAATCACATGGCTTGGTGTTTTGGGTCCATACCCAGAACTGCTGGTTTTGTGGCTGGGCTGCTACACAAGATAATTCAGCTCTAAGGGCTATTATATTATACTAGACATTAAGCCCTTTAAATTAACGGGCGGTAGAACATATGTAACGACGGTCCGTGGGGCACATGCGCAGTATCGCAATCCCACGGACACAGGGACTGGACGCAGAGACACTTCAACTTTATTATATAGGATTATATAGGATTATATTCGGCTAATGTAGGCAAAGCTATTTGTTTAGAATTTTTTTTTGGTCAAAACTTTAGACTAGGGAGTTATCCAAATTCAATTAGAGTTCTTTAAAAAATTCTAAATAGATTTTTGAAATTTATCATGCTCTGGCACCTTTTAAGAATTCAAATTTTGACTATTCGCCACCTAAAACCTGACAAAATGCTTTAAGTCAATGGGAGAGATCCAGGTATCAATTTGGAGATGTTTGCAGCCTTTCTGAAATTCGAATCGAGTTTGATCGAATTCTATTCAAATTTGAATCGAGTCTTTGGGTCGTTTCAATTCGTCCAAGTTGGAAAAATTCGAATACATATTGATTAGTCGAAATTAGAATTTATAGGAGTTTTAAAAAAACTCACATGAATTCGAAATTCGACCCTTGATAAATTTGCCTCTGAATGTTCCGCTTCACCCAGTGGTCAGTTTTTTGTCACCCTACGACCTATAAACTGTTACTAGCACACAAAATGTTACGACTAAGTACACTTAATACATGTTGTGCCAATCTGAGAGTGACAGTAGCTATTTCTAGAGCTTGACACATAGTTACTAACAGATTTATCACACAGGCTCAAGTGACACTTCATTGATTAGTGGAATTACCAGCGCCACTGGGCTGTCAGTAATCATTCGCTATTAACTCCCTGACACCAGTGCTCAGAAAACGCTGCCTTGATAAATATTGCTGGGATCTTGTCTCTTGTTTTAGAGGCGCTTTGATGAATGTCCGCTTTTGTGTCTTCAGGATGTTTTTTTCAACAATACTGAAAAAATTTATAGATGAATACGTGAGTTCATGGTAAAAAACAAAACAGCCATTTGGTCTTTACAATTGTCACATTGCAAATATTCCTATAGGATAATATGTACAATGATTGTGCATACTGCGTCAACGCGATTGCCCCAAATTCCTTTGAATTAAAGGAGAAGGAAAGTCATTTTAACGTGGGGGTGCCAAAAGTTAGGCTCCCCCAAGTGGTTATATTTCCTTACCTCCTATCAGGTGGAAACTGAAATGAACCGGGGTTCTGCCAGTGAGCACCATGGAGCAATCGTGCTTCAAATTTCCCGAGGTAGACGCATGCGCAGTAGAATGAAATAACCGGCTTTTTTGTTAAAGTTTGACCTTTTCACTCTACTTTTCACTCTACTGCGCATGCACAACCGCGAGAAAAAAGGAAAAGCAGTAATAGGATCGCTCGTTGGTGCTCACTGGAAGAACCCCGGGTCAGTGCAGTTTTCTGCTGATCACAGGCCTGGAGTGTTAGGTAAGTAAATAAAAAACCCAGAAAGCTCCAAATTATGGAAAGGCTGTTTCCCATAGACTCCATTTTATCCAAATAATCCAATTTTTGTAAAATGATTTCCTTTTTCTCTGCGATAATAAAACATTACCGGGTACTTGATCCAAACGAAGACATAATTAATCCTCATTGGAAGCAAAAACAGCCTATTGGATTTATTTAATGTTTACATGATTTTCTACTAGACTTAATGTATGAAGATCCGTTTTCAAAGAAAAAAACAGGTCCCGAGCATTCTGGATAACAGGTCCCATACCTGTGCAATCACGTGGGGGTGCCTAACTGTTGGCACCCCCACACAAAAAAAAAAGGCTTTCCTTCTCCTTTAACCAGTTATGAATTCAGTTTAAAACACAAATCAATACAGTTTTTAAATGTACAAGTATGGGATTTTATCTGGAAACCTGTTATCCAGAAAGCTCAGAATTATGGAAAGGCCATCTCCCATAGACCCCATTTTGTCAAAATAATTCACAAAAGAATTAAAATTTTTAGAAATGATTTTCCTTTTCTCTGTAATAATAAAACTGTATCTTGTACTTAATCCAAACTAAGATATAATTAATCCTTATTGGAAGCAAAAACAGCCTATTGAGTTTATTTAATGTTTAAATTATTTTCTAGTAGACTTAAGGTATGAAGATCCAAATTATGGAAAGATCCATTATCTGGAAAGCCCCAGATCTTGAGCGGCATAACCGAGTTCTTTGCAGCAGGAACAACTGTTTTGAGACAGATTTATTTTTCTTCTTTTTAAACACTATGCTGCACCACTAAATACATTGATACTTCACAGATTTCAGGACAGAAGTCATGGTTGGAGATCTGATGAACTAAACCATTTCTTAAATTCCTGTTCTCTCTATATTCTAGATGAGCTGCTTGGATTTCCAGAACTTGCCAAGATAATTATAGTGATTCTGTGGAATTGTGCTGTTTGGGCTGAGAAGCGCAGATATTTTAGAAAGTTAAAAAATAGCTTGCTGTGAGAGATCTATAATTTCTCCTGTGTTTCTTCCCACTCATTCTCTTTATGTAACTTTCATTTATTGCTGGTTGAGACATTGCAAAGTGACAAATCTTTTCATTTTATGTGGTAAATTTGTTGGCCCAGATAACGCCACTGTGGGGTGTGTTTTATTTAATTGTAGATGTGGAACTGTGTTTCAGGGTACACAATACAAAGCAGGCACTTTACTTTCAGAGGCTACTGCATGCTGGTACAGGTATGGGATCCATTATCAAGAAAGCTCCAAACTACAAAAAGACTGTTTCCCGTAGACTCCATTTTATCCAAATAATCCACATTTTAAAAATGAATTTCCTTTTTCTCTGTAATAATAAAACATTACATTGTACTTGATCCAAACTAAGATATAATTAATCCTTATTGGAGGAAAAACCAGCCGGTTTGTTTACATGATCTCCTAGTAGACTTAGTTCTCCTTTAACTATGAGCAATATAGCAATGGAGACACTATTGTGATTTTTTTTTGTTTAATGGTAAACAATGTACACTATTCACAATAAAAATTAAACTACACATTGCCCGTGGTATTCTGCTGTACCTGACCCATGGTATCGTCATGACTGTAATTATTGTTTTGTTATGGTTATTTCTAAATCCTGCTTGTCCATTGCTCAAATAAAAATCACAAAAAAACCCCCAGTGCTTTAACAGTTTAAAATGTCATCAGACTTTTCATGGCTTATAGGCATAGTATACCCAATACATATTATGGATAACAGGATACTACAGCATGTGGGTCATATTACTTGTGTAAAATGATTGGGTTCTTTTTTTTGGAAGGCATTTTGCTTTGATGTATATAAAATTTCTAGGTAATAGAATAAGTTTGACTTCAATGGTGTTGAATAGGAGGCAGGTAACATAAGGCATGCTTCTCCTATTCACTAGATATGCCCCAGGCTAATTCTTGCCTCCCTGACTGCCGTTAAATGCACTACAGTATTTCTGATCCTTTGTTCTGCTTTAGAGCATGTGACATTTCACTGAGACAAGTTAAGACAATATATAAACTTGGGGTTTTGCTGGTTAGCCAACATTTACATCTGCAGAGCCACTAGTTTGTACTTTTACATTTCTAGTGTCTGTGTGCCTTAGCTAGTTCATTGCCGCTAGGGTTGTCACCTTTTGCCACCAGTGGTGGGGTGGTAAAAAGTGGCGGGCCGCATGGTCGTGATGCAAAAGGGGATGGGGCCACATCGCAAGAGGCGCAGAAGGCGAAGAAAAGATCCACCGGAGGGCCAAGGGCTTTTGTTAAGGGTATTACAAATTACTGGCAGCTACATTGTAATACTGGCCCTGGCACGTGTTTTACTGGCTAGGCCAGTAAAATCAGCGTCGGACTGGGACGGCCAGACAGCTTCACTAGGCATATCCAGCGCTCCGGACCTCACCCTGCCGGATCGTGCAAGGAAGGCGCGATACTTGAACCAGGTACGCTCCGTCGGGGAGGGAGCCCGGCGACTGGGGCAGCGGGCGCCCTGCCACTGGGAGGGGGAGCTGTGGGGGCCCCTCTGCAGTCCGACCCTAGGCCCATATCTGCTAGATATAGCCAGGTGGCAACCATAATTGCCGCTGAGGTTTGGAATGATAGCACAAACTGTTGGCACTTGTAATCCCGAATTTCTCTACAAATCATAATTTTATTATTTTCTATGCATAGCCTGGGAGTTTTCCCCTTCTGTCCCCAACACCAAACTGTGCTCCCTTCCCCACTTTTTCTTTTCTCGTTTTCACCCCACCCTTATTTTACTTTTGGGACAGCTTTTCTATAACTTGTAGTATTTTTCTTTCCCTGTGCATCTTAAATTTTTTTCTCTCCCAAGTCTCATCTGGAGGACATGTGTGAAGAAGGGATAGCAAGGACTGAGGCCCATCGGGATATTGTTTGGTAAACCAACTGGCCAGTCTAACCTTGTATTTGACTCACAGCTTTGCATCTAGGCAGTAACCCATGGCAAACAATTTTAGTTTTTGATTGGTTGCTTTGGGTTACTACCCAGGTGCAAATTTGTTTAGTGTTTATAAATGAGCCCCCAGGGATAACATTGAAAACTTCTAGTGCCAAGGTTGAAATTGAATTAAATTGTCTTGTTACAGGCTACGAGGTGTATTGCCAGTATGAAGGATTAATAGGAGATGACATAAACATAACTGAAAATAAGAAAAAAAACTATTGGTTCACAGTCAGTATAACACATATCTGCAAAATTCTTTATATTAAGGGAACTTGTTCATTGAGGTGCGAATTGAAATGTAAATGTTTTTAAGTTATACTGACGCGTATTTAGCTTGTATGTCATTTTCCGGATGCAATTTCTTGTAGGTGATGCTTTGTTTTTCCATATATGATTTTTGGCACCATGGCCACCTGCAGTTCCTGATTCCCTATTGACTTTTTACAAAGTCATGTAGCTGGGAAAGCAGGCAGCAAGCTAGGCATCTCCGTGAGCTGGGCCTACAGGTTCAGCTCCTGTACCACCAACAATTTGGGCATATTGTACTTTAATGAGCCCGTTACAAACAATTAGCATCATGGTCTTTCAAGTACACATCTATAATGTAAAATGACTAAGTTGAGGGATTTAATGCTGGTCTGGCCTCATTCTATACCATTTAAGAAGAGCACTGTGTTGCAAAATACAAATAGGAGGGTAATTTGACATCTGTGGAACTCATTGGGCATATGAACCACTTTAATATTATATTACATGCATTATGTACCATAATGATATATTGTGAGGGAATTCAGTGTAATTGGATTGTTTTCATTTAGACTGATGAATCCCATCTGTTCTGTTCATGACATAGTCATTTCTAAATAAACTAAATACAACTAGAGACATACTGTATGTATGTAACTGCTGAAAATTTTTTTTTTTTTTATCTTCTCTTGTTTAAGGACATGTTTAATTTTCTAGAAAAGCCACAATTGAGCCAGCTACAGCTTCAAGCTTCTAGCTGCATGGCTTATTTAACATTTACATGATTTTCTATTAGATGTAGGGTATGAATATCTAAATTATAGAGAAATCTGGAACACCCCAGGTCCCGAGTATTCTGGATAACAGGTCCCATACCTGTATATTGCGTCTCTGTTGACTCTGATATGTTTGTAAAAGGGTTGAGGAGCAAGGGAACAAGCACCTTGTTGGATGGAGTTGGTATTAAAAGAGTTAATGCCCCATGGGCACTGAGCTGTGTGGCTGATATAGAATAATCTTCCCTATGCCGAAGAACTGATACCATCACATTTTTAGAAACATGAAGTGAAAGTACACATTACTTATAAACACGGTACATTTCCTCTTTAAACAAAATATTATCCACCCTGCTACTGGTGAAACCAGTACTTGTAATTCAAGTAAGTTTATTGCTTCCTGATTTGACCACCTGGTTAAAAACACCTTTCCGCAACCCACTTTGTTCAGCCTGACCCACAACTAACCCCTTTAAGATTGAATTCTCATCCTTCATGATTAATTAGCAATTAATTTAGATGCATGCTGCAGACTGAACTGATCTATGTGCAGCCATGCAGCACGCATCTAAATTAATTGCTGTCTAGCCATGCAGGATGTGAATTCAATATGTAAAGAGATGAGGTGGCAACCCTACCCACAAGTGTACCTATTG
The DNA here is from genome assembly GCA_038501925.1 of Xenopus petersii. Taxonomy (NCBI): domain Eukaryota; kingdom Metazoa; phylum Chordata; class Amphibia; order Anura; family Pipidae; genus Xenopus; species Xenopus petersii. Next base: position 131,906,305 of record CM076680.1, on the reverse strand, counting down.
TATGAGAAGAATTAGGACATTCATAGTATATGTGCATATGTGGACCCTGTAGTAACTGCAGGGAGTCACAGCTAGATGTGCCTGCCAAAATCCAGCCTGGCCACCCTGCTGTCAGTACACAGGTATGTACATGTTATCCAGAAAGCTCCAAATTACGTGATGGCCAGCTCCCGTAGGGCACATGTTAAAGGAGAAGGAAAGCCAAAATATTACTTAAGCTGTAAGTGTTGCCTATAAATAGTAGATATAAGTACCAGCAAGCAATCTCTCATTTTCACTCAATCTTTTAGCTGCAATAGTTTTTTAAAAAAACTGTAAGCATGTATGAAATAGCATACCTTTGTTTCTGTCCACAAATCCTTCTGAATAGGGCACACGCATGCGCAATCGTTTGCATCCGTGCCCTGCGCATGCGCACTAGAATAATTTTTCTTCTATGTGCAGCGATGACGATGCGGTCACGTGACACCTGCGCTCGTCATCGCTGAGGAGCTGAGATTAAAGAAAGGCAGGCAGCGATCGGGTCTGTCTCTGACTGAGGTCTGTAGTAATGTGAAAGCCAAAAGACACATTTTATTTTGAATGAAAAAGTGCACTATCCTTTATGTACTATCCTTTTTTGTAACACAGCTTTGATCGCCCAGGTGTGGGTCCTTGCCTGCAGTTTGAACGCGCAATGTCAGGCGATTACGTTACAGGGTCACGAAGAGACTCATGCGCATTAACAACAAAGCGCAAGGCGGAAGTGACGTGCCTATTTGAATATGGCCGCGCCAAACTGTTACATGCGCCGAAACTTTGGAATGTAAGTGCTCAGATGCAGCAGTGATATGCAAGTTTTTACTACGGCCTTTCAGGAAGTAGGATTAAATTTTTTTACTTTTTAATCAAATAATTCAGATTTTTAACAGTAACACGGTACCTTGAAAATGATCCCAACTAAGATTAGGGATGCACTGAATCCAGGATTTGGTTCGGGATTCGGCCTTTTCTCAGCAGGATTCAGCCAAATACTTCTGCCTGGCCGAACCGAATCCTAATTTGCATATGCAAATTAGGGACGGGGAGGTAAATCGCGTAAAGTTTTGTCACAAAACAAGGAAGTAAAAAATGTTTACCCCTTTCCATTTTGCTTAAGCAGATTAGTGTTCGGTTCGGTATTCGGCTCAATCTTTCGCAAAGGATTTGGGGGTTCAGCTGAATCCAAAATAGTGGATTCGGTGCATCCCTAACTAAGATATAATAATCCTTATTGTAGGCAAAATCATCCGATTGGAGGGAAAACCATCATATTGGAGGTACAACCACCCGATTGGGGGCAAAACCATCCGATTGGAGGCAAAACCATCCGATTGGAGGCAAAACCATCCGATTGGAGGCAAAATCATCCGATTGGGGTCAAAACCATCCGTTTTGAGGTAAAACCATCCGATTGGAGGCAAAACCATCCGATTGGAGGCAAAATCATCCGATTGGGGTCAAAACCATCCGTTTTGAGGTAAAACCATCCGATTGGAGGCAAAACCATCCGTTTGTTTATTTTGAAAATCAGAATTGATTACCAAATGGTAATTGTTTTCCAGTTCTAACGCAGCATATAACATACATGGCACAATGTTTTATTGCTTCCCCATCAACAGTGCACGCGTTACAATTTGTTCCATTATCTCTTCAGTATATATTGCCATTAAACATCTGTGCAGAAAAGTGAATGTAGCAGATGGGAATGTTATTTAAGCAATCTTCTGATTCAGGATTAATCTCATTCCTTATAGTCTTTGTTTTTGACTGGGGAACTGGAAAGGAGGAATCACCTATAATTTTATATTGTGTTAAGTTTCACCCTGCAGACACATACTTTATTCAATAGAACTGGTCAAATTAATTCAAACTCATTTTCATAGATTATATGGCAGTTTTGCACTAACTGTGATACATTTTTTTGCAAAACAATGGAAATCTGATCTTATCAAGGATTTTTTTTTTAGAATTGGGTCCTTTCAGCCTACTTTAGTGTTTTGTCATACTTTTTTTTTTTTCTGCCTAATACAAGAAAACATAATGTTGGCGCTATATAAATACATGTTAATAATAATTTATAATAAAAACATAATTCTAAGCAACTTGGCTATATACATTCATTTACATTTTTCTATTTTTTTAAGTTATTAGTATATGTATTGCTATTGAAAGAAGTATTTGTCTCTTTCGATTCACTGCACTGGTGACTCAGACTGTTGAGACAATGTTAGACAAGGCAGCTGATTAACTGGGATGAGGAACTAACACTTTTGCAACATTGTTTAAAAAGTAACAACCAGAAGTTGAGCAAATGCTGCTTTCAATAGAAATTGTTTTTACAAATAACTTTAAAAGCCCTGCAAAATTTTAAATAAATGTATAATGAAAAGTTGCTTAGAATTTGATTAGGCAAATTTTTATTTTGGTGTTAGAAAGAAGACGAGATGTAGCTGAGAAATTGTGTAGTTACTTTGTCTTTGAGGATTAGTCTGGAGACAAAAAGCTCTGATAGATTTTAAATGCTGTCAATGCAGTTCATTGGCATGGTTGGTACAGAGGCTAATTTGCCATGGGAGTTTGATTCTCCTTTATAAGGGGCAACTGAAGAAAAAAATTAAGATTTAATTAGAGTGTGTGCACTTAAGCCTATGACTTCTACACCTTACTGTTGGTATGGCCAGTGGAAAAATAAATAACAGCAGTTGACTGCAAGATCCGTGCAAAAATATAAAGTTGGCAGCCCTTGCCAATAAGAAAACAAGCATTGAACATTTGTTTTGTATGTTATCTTGCTCAGGGCATACTCACAGCCTGATGATTAACATCAACTAGTTTGCTGTCAGACTTTATATATATGATGGTAAGTGTGTCCCTCCCAACCAGGCCTGGCTGATTTGGCCTCTGTGTACCTGAAGTTCCAGGGCCTATATTAATTTTCATTCCGGAACTGCTCCCAACCATGAGGTACCAAGTGTTGCCCCATTATTAACACACCCTAATGGCTGGCACTGTGTACAGTCTTTGCAGAAACTTCGACATTAGTCAGTAAAATTTAAGCCTTGTTTTAATTCATCTTTGTTGTTGATATCAGTTTATTTTGTATCTATCCAGCCGAAAGTTAACTTGGAGGCACCTTAGTTGAATTTATTGCTCAGTTTAATTTATGTCTCCGTTTAATTAGGCTGTGTAAGACTGACAAATCCAGTGAACTCATATCTCTTTCAAATGCTGAAGAAGGAAACAGGAATTGAGATGAAATAATCTCTCAGACTTCAATGCTGGACCACAGGCTATAATCCTCTTTACTGTGTGCTTATGGTTAAATACATTTATTACAGATGCTCTTGTGGAAAGCAATGGAAACTGGCAGCTTGCCTGTTTAATGCAATATGAAGCCTATTGCTTAAATGGCCAGAAATGAAGAAATAAAGAAAATTATTCATAGCATGCAAATGTTTTTATTAGGGATGCACCGAATCCACTTTTTGGGATTCGGCCGAATTCCCGAATCGAATCCTAATTTGCATATGCAAATTGGGGGAGGGAAAGGAAAAGGTGGGAAAATTTTTTTACCTTGTTTTGTGTCAAAAAGTCACGTGACTTCCCTAATTTCCCTAATTTACAAATGCAAATTAGAATTCGGATTCGGTTTGGCCATGCACAAGAATTCAGCCGAATCTTGCTGAAAGAGGCAGAATCCTGGCCAAATCCCAAACCAAATCCTGGATTTGGTACATCCCTAGTTTTTATAGGCCTGAATGGATCAGTAACTCCTGATAACTATTTGCTAGACTCCCACTGAAAGAGCAAATAAATGGAGCATTGCTTACTGTTTAGATCAGAGTTTTAAGGTTGATTATTCTAAAATCTAAAGGTGAATGCGGTTGATCAATCTTGTTTCATCTATCTGTAAAGGTGGCCATACATGTGCTAATTTAGTAATGGTATGGAACTGATAACCTGTAGCATAAATCAGAACAACAAGAAGTGACAAGGTGTTGCAGTTCCTCTTTATTTTTGTTGGCCAATGAACCATTTCCAGCAGGTCCATAATCAGGGGGTACTGCTTTCAGGGGCCCCTTGGCAGAGGTGAGGGGCTCAAGATGGAAGATTACCATCTGTGGGTTGTGAAAGGGGGTTGGGTTTGTTTGGAAGTGGTTTGGTTGGACTTTGGACAAAATGTTGTCATAGTTAGGGAGTTGCTGGAAATATCTGCGTGTGGCCATACAGGAAAGGGGGGCCTTTTTTTGGGTCCCTATTTACTTGTTGGCAGGGTCCACCATACATGGTTCCCAAGTGACCAGTTTTCATGCCTTCATGATACATTTTCAAACCTCCCTGATCATCAAACCTTAGCTGACGTACAAAAAAGTCAGATTTTATTGCTACTTGTACCACAAAGTGGGCCCTGCGCCTAGGATTGCCACCTTTTTACTTGCCTGTTGCCGACCTCCGTGTAGGGGTGTGCTGTGACGGCGCTTGTGGGTGGGTCGTGACATCATTTGGGGCAGGACTATGTTGGATGGAGCTGGGAAACAGGCGGGTTGGCGGAAAGAAAGGGTATGGGGAAATGGGCAGACTATGCAGGAAAATGGTGGGCCTGTGGTTTGAGGGAGTGTTCAGCAGCAGAGAGGGGAAGGGAGGGATTATATGGCATGCAAATTTACCGGCAATGTAACTTTTAATACCAGTGCCGGCCCTAGCCTAACCTAGTGATTTTTTCCCGGCTGGGCGGGTCAAGTACTGACCAGGTGGCAAGCCTATCTGCACCAGTAAGGTTTATGTGAGGAATAAGAGAAAAGTAATACATATAAAATACTTCAGATTATCTCTTTATTAAATATGTTGTGGAAGTTTTCAGACAAATACACTTTTTTTTTTCAGTGCTGTCTGTGGTCAGATAATGTGGTATCACACTCACACACACAACAATCACACATTTGGTTTCAGAATAAATAGGTCTTTGCTAATTTATCCGGAGTGGGTAACAGTGTTAGACTGGCCCTATGAAATTAGTCTGTGGTCTGACCAGACTGTTTCTCCACAGGCCAAGAAACAATTTGACCACTCATTACATGTTCAATACAATATACAGGTTTAGTGTATCCTGTTTATTTAAAAAAAACAAAAAAAAACTGCATTACAGGAAGCCAAAATGCGACGTATTTGCTTCACTAATTGCATCCACAGACTCTCATATAAAACTGTGCATTAAACTAACAAAATTGCTGTGAAAATGGTATGTTTCTGAAGGCTTGCCAAGCAGTTTATCATGAATTTAGTGTTTCTTGGCATGGGACTGGCCTTATTTTACTCTGTAAGTTCTGTTTGTTTCCTTACTTGTTTCATGACGTTACAGGTAGGTGGTTTTGTCACCTGTTCTTGGTTTGTTGCTTTAGCCCTTTCACAACAGAGTTTCACATTATTTTTTCATTTCCCTTCCCCATGATATGCACACACACTCTGCTTTTTTTTTGCTTTTTTTTTAAGGAAAGGGGAACTGTCATAAACTAAACGGTTGTGAATGCTTAATCATTCTGTTTCAGTAATAGGCGCAAATTCACTAAGCGCCGAAGTGCCGAGCGCTAGCGTTAATTCGCTAGTGTTTGGCATTTTTCGTTACTGCGCAAATTCACTAACGAACTCTGGCGTAGTTTCGCTAGTGTTACTTCGCACCCTTACGCCAGCCGAATTTTCGCTAGCGACGTAGCTATGCAAATTCACTAACTTGCGCAGTGTACGGAACGCTACCTTTTACGCTAGACTTCCTTCGCCACCTCAGACCTGGCGAAGCGCAATAGAGTAGATAGGGATTGTTTCAAAAAAAGTCAAAATTTTTTCTAAGTCCCAAAAAACGCTGGCGTGTTTTCTACATGATGGGTAATAGGCTGAAAAAGATCGAAAATATTTTTAGGGCTCCCCTCCTTCCCCCCTACATTTCCTGACTCATGGCAACTTACCTAGACAGTGGGCACATGTGTAGGGCAAAATAAAATTGATGTTTTGAAGGTTTTCTAGGCATTTGTAGTGCTAATACGTGTTCCTCCATTGAAATTTGAATTTGGCGCTGTATGCAAATGAACCATTGCTAGCGAAACTTCGAAAACTTACGCTACCCCTGTGCGCAACTTCGGATTTTAGTGAATTTGTGGAGCGCTGGTGAAAATACGCCTGGCGAAGTGCATCTTAGTGAATTTGCCCCATAGTCTTTATTGTTCTTCTCTCAAATAATATGTGGGTTATGAAACCTAACTTTTTTTCTTTCCAGCTGCAAGCATCTCATGGTTGCTGAGAGTCCGTAGCAGATTTCTCATACTCAGAGTGGCTAATTTTTTTATAAAGGTGGTAGGGATTACTATTTGGGATTTGGCCGAATCCCCGAATCCTTGGTGAAAGATTCGGCCGAATACCAATCCGAATCCTAATTTGCATATGCAAATAAGGGGCAGGGACGGAAAAAGTGGAAAAAATTCTTAATTTGTGATGAAAATTCACGTGATTTCCCTACCTACCCCTAATTTACATATGCAAATTAGGATTCGGATTCGGTTCGGCCAGGCACAAGGATTCGGCCGAATCTGGATCCTGCTGAAAAAGGCAGAATCCCGAACCGAATCCTGGATTCAGTGCATCCCTAAAAGGTGGCCATAGAAACACAGATAATATCATGCAAAACTAATTTTCATATGATATTTTGTTTGTGTTTGGAGATAGACGAGCCGATATCAGTAGAAGACTTGTATTTCAGTCGGCTCGTAAATCAGCTCCTTTGAAGGCACCCGAACATTGGCCATTGTTAGTGTTGAATCGCCAGATACAGGTTGAGTACTATTGTTTCAGCTCTACATGTGTGTATTAAAACAAACATTCTTTCCTGGAAAAATCATAATTGTAACGTCTCCACCTTAAGTTCGTTTTTTTGGCTTGCAATACTGGCATACAGCTTGGCTGGGTTTTTTGCAGAAGGGAATTATTATGTTCAGGAACCACACTTATGAACCATTTATATCTCAAAAACCCTAAGGAAATATATATATCTAACAATATACACATAACAAAATCTGTTCGTGAAAAATAATTTAAAAATTTTAAATTTTCCTTAGTATACTCTCAAGTGTGGAATGCACGTCATTTATTTGGTAGTTAGTCTGTTCAGGTTAAATAACTGAACTTCAATTATTGACATATTCCATATTCTTGTGGGACCTTACAGCGAATGCAGAGTGTGGTGGACTGTGGCACCTAGCCTGGCATTTTAGAATGTGGTTTTGTTTGTGATAAATATAGACCACACCCAGACCCAAACTGCCATGTACCATTGCCAGGGGCGCATCCGCCAGTGAGGCGAGCTAAGCTGCTCGCCTCAAGCGCCAGCGCCAGAGAGGATTCCAGGGGCGGCAAAAAGCCGCTCCTGCACCTTTAAGAGCCAAATTTCCGGGTTTTAAACCGGAAATTTGGCTATACTATTGCGAGAGAGCGCAATTGCGCTCTCCACAATAGTGTTCCTGCCTCCCCTCCCGACAGGTAAGCCGGCAAGGGGAGGGGGCAGCATTGCAGGAGCCGAATGAAAATAATAAAAAATTATATGTTTGTATATGCATACGCACAATCCAGACGCTGTGCCTTTACCCTCCAAACCGAGGGTGTTAGTAGCAGTTCGAAGACCTTTTTTGGTTATTGTGACCTACTGAACAACTTGTCTGTTGGTACCTGTATATGTTATGAATTTGGTATTAAATTAAGTTAGCATGTCTATAATTTCATCCATAGCCACAAGCATTATAATGCCAGCAGTGTGACACTATGTAAACTATAAAATGTGAACCATGAGCCTGAACCATACATCAAACCTATCTGCTTAACTCCGTATAAGCCAGGGCCAAGCCTTCTGCACAGAGTTATTTACTGTGCGAAGATATTTGTACAAGCTTCTCATTGTACTCTGGCAAGGCATGAATCTGAAGAGTGCTCACAATCAGCCAGGGAAGTCATAAGCCATGTAGTATAAATGTTTAGCATAGGACTGAGGGAAACAAGGCCCTCACGTGTGACAGTTCCCAGAATCCTCAACCAGGTAGATCATTTTTTTATATTTAAATCTCTCTAATAACAGGATATTTCCTTAAAAGTAACATTAATATAAAGTAGGCAGTGATCAGCAAACTTATTATTTTTCTTTAACATTCATGCAATTTTCAGTTCAGTGATGAAACTAAGGTGGCTAAACATCTTGGAGAAAAGCATTACAGGAAGGCAAAATACTAAAAAAAACAAAAAAAACATAAAAAATAAAGGCCGATATTATAATTTCTTTATATCCTCGTTCAATGCAATAAAAGTAAATATAAAGTGTAGGGCTAAAGCCAGACAAACGGGTGCTGAAAATCAACCTGCTGAAATACACAGGTTGAGAATCGACCTTTTCTGTATTTTTAACTTTTTTTCACTTACTCTACAACCTAAATTATATATTCCTTACCAGAAAGTTGATTAAAGGAGAACTTAAGCTAAACAAAGCCCACCATAGTTTCCCATCATCATTCTGCTGCTTCATAGCACATGCTGTGGCCTGATTTCAGTTACTCAAGCTAAGGAACTATTACTCTATACAGTTCAGGTATAGGATCTATTATGCAGAATGCTTGAGACCTGGGTTTTTTCAGATAAGGGATCTTTCTGTTATTTAGATCACTATATTTGCTAAAAATCATTTACAAATTAAATAGGCCCAATAGCATTGTTTGGCCACCAATAAAAATTCATACAGCTTGGCAAGCATCAATTACAAGTTAGTGTTTTATTATTACAGAGAGAAAGGACATTGGTTTTAAATGTTTTATTTTGCTTAAAAGACTCTGGGGCTCATTTATCAACACTGGGCAAATTTTCCCATAGCAACCAATCAGTGATTAGCTTCAAGTAGAAAAATGAATGCAACAATCTGATTGGTTGTCATTGGTTACTGCCCATAAGCAAAGTGTTTATAAATGATAAATGAAGGGGCATTATATCTGTACTTCATTTAAATCTATATATTAGTATACTTGTGTGGGGGGTCAAAACACAAAAAAAAAAAAACATGCAGCCTCTCCCTTTACTATTTTGAAGTTGCTAATTGCTGCAGGAATGAAACATTAGGAATTTCCCCAGGCAGTAACCAATCAGAGACTTGAGGGGGGGCCACATGGGTCATATCCGTTGGTTTTGAATCTGAGCTGAATGCTGAGGATCGATTGCAAACTCACTGAACAGATATGTCCCATGTGGCCCCCCTTCAAGTCGCTGACTAGCTCAGAGTTATAGAGCTGAAAAACAGGAAGTAGTGTTCTGGCTTTTATGTTACACATCCAGTCACTCCAGTCTTTAAAGGAATAGTTTAGTGTGAAAATATAAACTGGGTAAATAGATAGGCTGTGCAAAATAAAAAATGTTTCTAATATAGTTAGTTAGCCAAAAATGTAATGTATGAGGGCTGGAGTGAACAAATGTGTAATAAAACAGCCAGAATCCAACTTCCTGCTTTTCAGCTCTATAACTCTGAGTTAGTCAGCGACTTGAAGGGGGGCCACATGGTACATTTCTGTTCAGTGAGTTTGTAATTGATCCTCAGCATTCAGCTCAGATTCAAAAGCAACAGATATGACCCATGTGCCCCCCCCTCAAGTCTCTGATTGGTTACTGCCTGGTAGCCACGGTAACCAGTCAGTGTAAACAAAGAGAGCTGAAAAGCAGTTCTGACTGATATGTTACACATAAAATCACTCCAGCCTTTATACATTACATTTTTTGCTAACTAACTATATTAGAAACATTTTTTATTTTGCACAGCCTATTTATTTATCCAGTTTTTATTTTCACACTGAACTATTCCTTTAAACATTAAATTTTTGGCTAACCAACTATATTAGAAACATTTTTTATTTTGCACAGCCTATCTATTTAGACAGTTTTTATTTTCACACTGAACTGTTCCTTTAAGAGCCCTAAGAGGTTCTCTGGGGCTTATAGTTGACCCTTGACTTGCAGTATGCACATGCTCTCTCAAATAGGCAGCAGTGTTCCTAATAAGAAGCTTGAGAAAATAATAATTGTTTTGCGTTCACAGCCAAGAAGAAATTAGTGGAAACCTTGACTGGAAGGGTAATTGATGACCACTGAAATCAATGCTAGTGTATGAGTGTTCATTTGCATGACCTTGACACGGAAATTAGATTTGAACTCCAGTGGGACAGGGAATGATGTCATCGAACATACTCTGTATAATATATTGGTGCTATAGAGTGATAACAGGGCTGACCAATTATTTACTAGTACCTGTATAACTAAATTTGGTGTACAGCAGAGCACGTAATTAATGTTGCTTAACTTGCTGGTACTATATAAAATAATGATGATGATGAAACAGCAAAAAGCTCCATTAGTTCCCTTTCCAGTTCTTTTCCAAATCAGTTTGACCAATGGATGGTAGTAATCTAAATACCAAAAATATTGTTGCCATAATAAATATAGCAAAAAGTAGTCCTCACAGCAGTATAATTTCGAAATGTCTTGTATAGAACCTTATTGGTGCCCTGTTTTGATTTTTTTTTTTTTTTTTTGGGAGTTCAGCAACATGGGATGGTTACTCAACATAACAGAATCCCTAGTACAAAATAAATGTACAGTTTCACTAATAGCAGTGGTGTAGCAATAGGGGAATGAACACCTCAGCTGAAGGGGACCTGGCGAAAGAGAGGGCTGGTATAAAAAATTCCCACTTCTCATGTAGTACCCTGTAAGATCATTTCTGTTTGCAATAAAAGTTATAACGAAATTAATTTAGGTTTTATTTTAGCAACTAGTTTTCATGTTAGCATTGTTATTATATGTTCAGTGGTCCTCATATTTGCTTTATACTGCCAGCAAATTTAGGCTACTAGAGAAAGGAGTAAGAGGTCTCCATACACAGACCAATAAAATGCCCTCTCAGTCCGGAAGAACGGAATCGGCAGCTTTTATCAGCCCGTGAATAGCCACCTTTACTCCAGCAGATGAAAGAGAAGCATTTGCTTTTCTATTCTGTGATTTGCGCATACAGGGAAATCTAGTTTTGCTGGTACTGCTGTTTACTATCCATAAGGCTTTGCATTCCAAAATCCTGACTGTATATTTATCATCATCATCCTCATCATTTAATAATATAGAGCCAGCAAGTTACATAGCACTTTTTACAAGTGTTACAGAGTTATGGTGGCCATACACCGGCAGATAAAGCTGCCGATATCGGTCATTTGGACCGATTTGACAGCTTATCTGCCCGTGTATGGGGGCTTCCGACGGGTCTTTCCGATCGATATCTGGACACAATATCGATCGGGATGGTTTGATTTTTAACCGACCGACCGTCGGAGCCCCTTGGCGCATCGTAATTCGATCATTCGGCCATACGGCCGAACGTTCAAATTACCCCCGATATAGCCATGCCGTTAGTGGCATATCGGGGAAAGAACGAGTGGATCTTTGAGTCTATGGCCACCTTAAGTAAGAACAAGGTCGCCCAACGAGCGGATCTTAACCCGATATGCCCACTAACGGTTGGGCAATATTGGATGTGTCCAAACAATCGGATTCCAATACTACGAATAGGCTCCGACGGGTCGTACGAAAAATCAAACTTGACCGATCGATATCTAGCCAATTTTTGGCCTGATATCGATCGAGAGGACCGTCTCGAGCCCCCACACATGGGCAGATAAGCTGCCGAATCTATCTAAAGGACCGATATCGGCATCTTTAATCTGCCCGTGTATGGTCACAAGGATCACAGATCCCTACTTTTCACAGGGAGGCCAAGAACTGATTGATTCGAGGGCTTCTTCTGTCATTTTCAGATCATTCAGACCTTGTATCATTGTGAGGTATTTGGCCACACACACAACTAAATTACATTTGAATTGTAAAGGAGAAGCATCCTTTTACAGTCCCTGTTAGTCCATGACCTACAGTATGTCATCCAGATTGGCTAATAAGATTTGTTTGATTAGGCTCTTATCAGACATTGCTTTAGTCTCCGAAAAAAGGTCAGCCGGGGGTCTACACAGCATGATGGTCAGCCACTCTCTAGAAAATGAGCAAACTGAGCCAAGTGTTCTGTGTGCACCCAACATCAATAAATATGTTGAAAAGAACAATACAAACAGTCTCCTCATACTGATGATCAAACTAACAGATTAGGATTATAGTATACTAGTGTTATCCAACAGTACTATCCATTTATTTATTATAAGCAGTGGGACAACAGAATTACTGCATATTCAGGTAATGAATAATATCTTGTTGTACAGGCATGGGTTCTCTTCTATGACGCACATTAGCCATTTCAGAAAGTTTAAGATATAAGACACTATTTCTATAGTTCCCTTTTTAAACTAAAAGTTATTGACAATTAGTTTTTTTCCCGCTGTAATTCCCTCTGATAAGCTTTGTTAGCTAGTACAGGTATAGGATCCCTAATTTGGAAACCCATTATCCAGAAAGCTCCGAATTAAAGAAAGGCCGTCTACCATAGACTCAGTTTTATTCAAATAATCCAAATTTTTAAAAACATTTTTTTTCTTTTTCTCTGTAATAATAAAATAGTATGTTGGAGCTTTCTGTATAACTGGTTTAATGATAATGGATGCCATACTTGTATTAATAAAACTGTACCTTGTTCTCGATCCCAACTAAGATTAAATCTTACTGAAGGCAAAATAATCCTGTTGGGTTTATTTAATGTTTGTGTTTTTATTTAGAAGATTTAAGGTATGGTGATAGAAATTACAGAAAGATCCCTTAGCTGTAAAACCCCAGGTCCAGAGCATTCTGAATAACAAATCCTATACCTGTTTTTGGAATTATTTAATTTACTTTTGTATTAACAGTGTTGTAAATAGGGACTTAGTTTCACATGGGCACAGCACCAATTCCCCAATGCCACCAGTTAATTGATATCACACTCTCTAGTAGTATTCACCTTTACTTTACATTGTTGTAATATTCTACAGATATTACACATAATTTTCATTGGCCTGGTGGGGCTTATGATCCAAGGTACCTATTGCATTCACATGCATACTGGGCAGTTTTATCAGGAGCCAATTAAAAGATCAGCAACAACAAAATATAAAAGGATATTCTACGCATATGAAGTACTGTGTATATATAAATAACTGCTGTTGTAGCCGTGGGGGCTGTAGGGCAAAAAAAGGCACATTTACATAGCAGATAACAAAAAAAGCTGTGTAGAATACAATACAATTGACAGGAAGATAAACAGCGGTCAAATTCCATTTGTGACTTTTTACAGGACTCTAGAATAAAACCCTTTGTTATTTAAAATGACATTTGTTGTCCAGATCAATGGGCTTTCCATGAAAAAAAAATGTTGCTTTACATTACTGGTCCTTTAATCTTCCTGTATGTTCCAACTATATCCCTGTGCGGTTGTACACTGGTCACACTGCCGTTTATTTTCTTTTTTCCTCTGCAAAGCCTAGGGTTGCCACCTTTTGTGGAAAAAAATACCGGCCTTCTTATATTTTTATGGTTTTCCCCTATAAATAACATTGGCATCAAGCAACATTTTTACTGGCCAGGTGGAAACCCTAGTGAAGCCCCTTCTGGTCTGCAGATCTGGGAACTTTGTTTAAGCTGACCATAGATGTAAAGATCTTTAAAAGATCTTTTCGTTATCGTGAGACCAAGATTATCTTAAAACTATTGTTTAAATGTACGATTTGTCCAAGACCATTTCAGGCGATGTATGGCCAACTTTATATTTATTTAATCTAGGTCTAGCAGCTTCAAAGACTGCTGCCCACTTTCTATAGTTTTGTGACTGTATACTCTTATGACTAGGCATGCATGTGTAGTTAGATGAGGAAGTCCTTGCCATCTGCTCTATGGATAGTTTGACCAGGTTTTAAATAATTTATTTGGGGCATGATGCTGACTAATTGTGGTTTGTCAATGTAGGGAGGAAACCCGGAAATGCAGCAATTCCTTGCACAACATGTAATTATATTCTCCTGTGACTTATCCTTTGAAGTATTACCTTATAGTGCATATTGAGGCCTACATTCTCTAGTCTAGCCAGCTCTTGTCTAGTACAGGTATGGGACCTGTTAACCAGAATGCTTGGGACCTGGGGTTTTCCGGATAACAGATGTTTCCATAATTTGTATCTTCATACCTTAAGTCTACTAGAAAATCATGTAAACATTAAATAAACCCAATAGGCTGATGTGCTGCCAATAAGGATTAATTATATCTTAGTTTGGATCAAGTACAAGGAGCTGTTTCATTATTACAGAGCAAAAGGGAATCATTTTTTAAAATTTGGATTATTTAATTATAATGGAGTCTGTGGGAGACAGCCTTTCCATAATTTGGAAGTTTTTGAATAACAGGTTTCAAGATAACGGATCAAATACCTTTACTGTCTAGTTCTAGTGGGAGAACTCTCTGGTTACATATTTATTATGAGGCTATATTATTTGTACTCTTCATCTCTCTGTAGTTGTGCATATACATTATGTACACTGTATGCTTTCTGTCTTTGATTGCGGCATAATGCTTTATATTTTTTTTGTAGCATGGGGTTTCAGATTTGGTTTGGATGGTTTACTATGACGGTAACAGAACAGACAGTATTGTCATAGTATATCAAGTAAGGTCAGCAGCGATGTTTAACTTATTAAGCACATTTCACTGCACATTATTTCTTCTTGGAAAAGAGAACCATAAAGGGTACAACAGGAATACAATAAAAAAAAATTGGACCTGCGGCAGAAATCATTTGGCAAAAGGTCACATACAGTTAGTTAATTACTAAACTTAAAACGCCTTAAACTCTGGAAAAATATGTCCTGTTAAAGGTAAAATATATATATTTTCCTCTTAACTAGACATTTGTGAAAAAAATAGCCTACTGTGAGGTACACTCATTTGGCTAACTCACCAACCAAGCAGATCTTTCCATGGTTTATCCATGAGATGTATCCATTGTGTGACCCACAATACAAAGTGTTCATTGCTCATGAAATGGTTGTAATACAGAATTAAAAGTTAAAAATACCTAAATGTTATAACACCCAGAGCCACATACGGGAGGGGGGGGCGGTTTTTGCGCCAACTAGGTTTCCTTCCCCTTTAAGTAGAGACAAACAAATGACAAAAGTAAATATAGTTTCTATTTGTAAAGCTATGCTTTGGGTTTTTCACATTTTAATAGATTATTTTCAACTTTTAGAAACAAAACTGTTGCAGCCAAAGTGAATGAAAGGGGTTGTTTTAATTTTTGGGTGGTGGCAGTCAGGGAGATTAGTCGCCCAGCCTCTCGAATAGATCCCATCAGCGATTCCTATTCTTGTCGGCGAGATGCCAGTACGGGGAGATTAGTTGCCCACAGTAGAGGAGAGTTGTCGCTGTGCGACTAATCTCCCCGTCTGCCACCACCCTTAGTATGATGTAGAGAGTAATATTCTGAGACAATTTGCAATCGGTTTTCCTATTTGTGGTGTTTGAGTTTTATTATTTGGGGTTTTGGAGTTATTTTGCTTTTTATTCAGCAGCTCTCCAGTTTACAATTCCAGCAGTCTGGTTGCTAGGGTCCAAATTACCCTAGCAACCATGCACTGATTTGAATGAGACTGAAATATGAATAGAAGAGAGGGACTAAATAGAAAGATGAGTAATAAAAAGTAGCAATAACAATATATGTGTAGCCTTACAGAGAATTTGTTTTTAGAAGGGGTCAGCAACCCTCATTTGAAAGCTGGAAAGAGTCAGAAGAGGAAGGCAAATAATAATTCAAAAACTATAAAAATAAATAATTAATGAAGACCAATTGAAAGTTGCTTAGAGTCAACCATTCTGTAACATGCTAACTTAAAGATGAACCACCCATTTAATGTGATGTGTGTGTGTATTTGCAGCTTGAGCCAGGGCAATTAGGCATCAAGGGGATATATTGTACAAATATTGATTTTCCTCTCTTTCATCAAGTTTCTTTGGCTGCAGTGGTCTTTATTATTAGATTTTTTAACCAGCTAAAATGAATGTGCGACCTTAGTATTATTGTTGGTTTGACCCTGGATGTAAGGCATTTAATACCTCCATGACTGTGTGCGCTTTCTGTTTTTATGTATTGATATTTGTTTTGTTATTATAGCAAATGAAAACGATCCTTAATTGTGATCAATAATGAGTGTGGGATTGTAGTTAATTTGGGAAAAAATTTACTCTAAATAGGGAGGCGTGAACTTGAAAAGGCAGGTTGTGCTATTGAATAACTTCTAATAATCGGTCCAGTTATTACTTCCTTGATCATAATTCCCCTAAGAATAGAAGAAATCACTTTATAAATTAAAGAAATAGGAAAATGTGAGATTTCATTTTCTTCTGGTAACTGCTTAATCTAAACTCAAAATTTTCTAAAGTTCATCAAACTTCTGATTTCATTACAAGGAACACAATGCTTTTTTTTGTACAGCTGTGTAACCATTAAGTTTCTCAATGACCCGCAAAGATTTTTGAACATTACATGCATTTCTCATTACAGTAAAATAATACATTGTTTTTTATGCAATTTTACAGGCCCGAAATGTTAACACTGGGGAGCTGGCGGCAATTAAAGTTATTAAACTGGAACCAGGTAAGAAGATTTGTGATTTGTGATTTATTGCTTGGAAGCGAATCTGTAAAATAGATAATTTGTGTATGGAGAGAAGGTAAAAGCAAAAAAGGGTTAAGAAGAAGAAGCACAAATTAAGAGTGATTTATTTTTGTACCTGTTCTGCTATTGTCATTTTGTGCCTAATCCCCATATAGTGTAGTTATAGGGCCTATTTTAACAAGTTTTATTGTATAAATTCCAATTTATGTGGATATTTGTTGTTAAGATTTTAAATAAACATTACAAATGGGTGTTCTTCATTTAAATACAACAATATGCATTTTCTTTTGGTTTAATATGTTATAATATAAATATTTGTGGCAGTGTAACATTTATAGGGGTTGTTCACCTTCCAAACAATTTTTTTTCAGTTCAGTTTTTTTCATGATGTTCACCAGAAATAAAGACTTTTTTCATTTGCCTTCCATTTTTTATTTTGTACTGGTTTCCCAAAGCTCTGTAATTCAGGTGAAGACTCTAAATGGTTAAAATGTTGCAACATTTAGTTGATACATTTCTCAGCCGCATCTCTATTAGCAACTATTGTATCAATTCTAACAGCTGACTTTAAAGGGGTTGTTCCCCATTAAATTAACTTTTAGGGGGTTATTTACTAAGCTCCGAAATCCAAAAAATTTGTTATTTTTTGTGGTATAATAGGCTTAAAAAAATCACAAATTTTTCGGAATTTATTAAACCCCGAGGGCTAAAAAGCCAGAATATAAAAACACGGCATGAAAAATCTTGAAAATCTGAGCTTTTCCCGCAAAGGTAATTTTCGGGAAAATGTCATCTTAAATAAGCGTTAAAAACCTGCGCGGGTTAGATCGGAGTTTGTAGCAGCCGATATTGAGATAAATTCGGACCTTCATAAATAACCCCCTTGGAATCATGTAGAGAATGATATTCCGAGACATTTTGCAATTGGTTTTAATTTTTTATTATTTGTGGTTTTGCGTTATTTAGCTTCTTATTCATTGATTTCAGTATGAGACTGGAATATGAATAGGAGATGCCTGAATAGAAAGATGAATAATAAAAAGTAGTTATAATAAATTTGTAGTCTTACAGAGCATTTGTTTTTTTAGATGGGGACAGTGACCCCTATTTGAATGCTGGAAAGCGTCAGAAGAAGAAGAAGGCAAATAATTCAAACTCTATAAAAAATAAATAATGAAGACCAATTGAAAAGTTATTTATAATTGGTCACCATATAACATCCTACAAGTTAACTTAAAAGTGAACCACCCCTTTAATAAAACTCTGGGATTCTGAGAAATTGAAATTAGATTGATTGGAAAAAGTCTTTATTTGTGGTTAACCATGTGAAAACAACTGAACTAAAAACAGTGTTGGAATTTGAACACTAAATGAACCACACATCTGAAAGGTTTGGTGTAATATGATGGGACCAAATGGATATGGATGGGACCAAAGAGTTGTATGCAATACGATTACATATGAGCACTGGACTTGGGTTTACCCCAAAACACATTATCAATGAATGCACTAGTCACAAACTGGATTTGGATGGGTGAAGCATAATGAAAGGGCCAGTAATACTGATTTCAATATAAATATGTAGGATCTCAGCTGGTGATGTACTTGGTTCTACGACTAGATTGACATGCCTTTGTTATTTTAGGGCAGATTATTTCCCTTTGAGGCTGACGACAGAACTGTGATTTTACCCAGGGCTGTGTAGTCGGTACATGAATCCTTCGACCTCCTTCTCTAACTCCTCTACTTTTAAAGGAACAATAACACCAAAAACTGAAATTGTATCAAAGTAATTAAAATATAATGTACTGTTGCTCTGCACTGGTAAAACTGTGTGTTTGCTTCAAAAAAACTGCTACAGGTATAGGATCCCTTATCCGGAAACACGATATCCAGAAAGCTCCGAATTACGGAATTGCTGTCTCCCATAGACTCCATTTTATCCAAATAATCCAAATTTTTAAAAATGATTTCCTTTTTCTCTGTAATAATAAAACAGTGTCTTGTAATTGATCCCAACTAAGATATAATTAATCCTTATTGGAAGCAAAACCAGCCTATTGGGTTTATTTAATGTTTACATGAATTTCTAGTAGATTTAAGGCATGAAGACCCAAATTACAGAAAGATCCGTTATCTGGAAAACCCCAGGTCCCGAGCATTCTGTATAACAGGTCCCATACCTGTATAGTTTATATCGTAGCTGTGTGTAGCCATGGGGGCAGCCATTCAAACTGGAAAAAGGGAGAAAAGGCACAGGTTACACAGCAGATAACAGTACCTTTTCTCTTTTTTTTCAGCTTGAATGGCTGCCCCCATAGCTACACAGCAGCCTATTTATAGTATTTTTTCAGCTTTTCCCAGTCCTTGTATATTTTATATTAATTATTATAAAATCCTTCGATTTTTGGTGTTACTGTTCCTTTAATAAACTAATGTATTTTCCATGTTGATTGAAAGAAGTTAAGTACAACATACAAGGCATTTTATCACTGCCAAAGCTCAGAAATATAAACCAAATCCTTTGGTAATTCTAAAACAAAACCAAAGTTAAACAACATTAATAAAAAACAATTGGAAAACCTAAAATAACGTACAGTATATATAAATTGAACCTAACACATAGCTGTAGAATATCTGTTGAATACAATCTAAATAAATGAAAGTATTGTTCTGAGAAACAGAATTGCTTCTGCCATAGCCTCCTTTAAAGAAACCCTCAAATCATCATCATCATTTATTTATATAGTGCTGTTTGTTATAACCAAGGAAAAACACTGTCGTTTATTTATCATTGCTGATTGGTTGCTGATTGTTCTACTTGCAGCTGGCTTTAAAAAGCTAATCACTGATTGGTTGCTATAGGTAACGGCCCATGGGCAAATTTGCCCAGTGTTGATAAATGACCCTTAGAGGGTCATTTATCAACACTGGGCAAATTTGCACTTTTTTTTTTGCTTCTATTTAA
Source organism: Xenopus petersii (assembly GCA_038501925.1). Taxonomy (NCBI): domain Eukaryota; kingdom Metazoa; phylum Chordata; class Amphibia; order Anura; family Pipidae; genus Xenopus; species Xenopus petersii. The sequence goes on along the minus strand of CM076680.1, from coordinate 131,886,620 downwards.
AGTTATTAGGAGTCAGAGTTGGTATATTTTTGGCGACTCCGACTTCAGATACCCAAAATTGCTTACGATTCCACGGTTCTGATTCTTTGAACTATCATATAGGAATTTATTGAGCCTGGGATATTCTGTATATGTTATAATTAATAGCAGTGTCCCATGTAAAGGTGGCCAAACACTGTGGGAAAACACAGGGTATCTGTCTGTTTCGTGTACCATACGGACAGGTATTATACAATGGGCATCATCATTTTATGTACCGCACACTGAAAGATATGGTGTGTTGGCACCTTAGTATTTGGTTGCGCCACTATACACAACGAAAATTGTACAAAACAAATTTTATTGGTGTGTGAATAAAGATTGCAGCACAAACGGAATCTGTGTTCTGTTTCAGACTCATATAACATAGAGCTGAAATCCATACCATCAAATGCATTAAGTTTTATGTGACAAGGATTTTGAGCTCCACAATTTTTTCTAACTAAACAATACAGCACGTGTGTGACAGGCATGACAGGAGATATTTAAAATTGAATAAAGTAAATTAAAATACAAACAATTATTATTAAGTTCTACATTTGTTTTGTGAACATTTTAGTTTGTGCTTTTGTTTCATTGGATGACCTCAGTGATGTGCCATGTATTTTTTGATTGTCTTGGTCAGTGAATTAAGTGGCATCTATGTGGGCAAGAAAGCTGGATGTGTTTGTCGTAGTTCTGCATTGCAAATACTGGTTTCCTGTTCAGAAGTAGAGGTTGCTGCCGTGACTGTTCTGGAGTTATGAAACAGAAAGTGCAGTACGTGCGCAACTCTAAACCGTAAAAGGAACCAGTACATCACGCACATACCGTATAAACTGACTGTGAGTGAGGATTGATCTCCTAATATCAATGCCCAATCTCAGTGATGCTCTTGTGTCTGAATAAAAACAATTGCACAAGCAGTGTTACAACAGCTAGTAACAAGCCTTCCTATAACAGTGGGAGGACTTATTAAATGAGTGGTTCACCTTTAAGTTACATTTTAGCATGTTATAGCAACTTTTTAATTGTTCTTCAGTGTAGTTTAGTTTTTGAATTATTTTCCTTCTGGTAATTCTTCCAGCTTTCAAATGGGGGTCACTGACCCCAACTGAAAAGCAAGTGCTCTGTAAGGTTACAAGTATAATATTATTTCTACTTTTTATTACTCCTCTTTCTATTCGGAGCCTCTCCTATTCATATTCCAGTCTCTTCTATTCATATTCCAGTCTCTTATTCAAATCAGTGCATGGTTGCTAGGGGAATTTGGACCCTAGTAAGTAGATTGCTGAAACTGCAAACTGAAGAGCTGCTGAATAAATAGCTAAATAACTAAAAAAGTGAAAACCTATTGCAAATATTCTCAGAATATCATTCTCTACATTATACTAAAATTTAACTCGAAGGTGAATATCCCGTTTAATATTTTTGGTTTCAGAGATAGACCATGTGTCTGTAGTTGCAGGACAGGGCTGTGCAGAACATAGGGCCAGCACCCATGATTCTTGACGTTGTCCCAATAAAATTCCCACTGTGCTGAATATATCTGCCCATTTATCTCTTCTTATGTGGTCTACCTTCTTCTCAGACAACACTAAGGAGATAAATCAATTGTGGTTTTATTCTTGTTTATTTCGTGTTTTCTTTTTATCAAAGCAAGTGTATTAAGTAAGATAAATCCCATGAAGATTGAATAGAAATAACGTAACAAAACTGTAGAAGTCTTGCACTCTACCTCCAAATATCCGTGTGTGTGTGTGTGTGCTCCTTTGTACGGAATGTTGTTGCAGGATATGACCCCAAGGACTAAATTTCCTCTTGCAAATCTCCTAGCACGGAAATGCTGGATTTTAAAATGCATTCCCTCTGGCTAACCCATTACAGGGAATTATGAGCACAACGGCTGGCTGTGTAAAATTATTGGAGGGCACTGACTTCAATGCACGTAGTTATAAATACACACGCACATATAACATAGAAGGGTGATAAAAGGATTTGCATACAAAAACTAAATCTGGTAATATTTGTAATAGACTTTGCACCCTAATTTTTTGTGCAAGAGTGGGCTGGTACCACAGAGTAGAGTCCTGAGCTGAGCCAATTTGTTAAACCCCAACCCGCAACCCGCATGGTTACCCGCTACCTGACCCACAAGTACCTTATCCACAACCCGATCTGCTGACCATCAAAAGCAGGTGCTGTCATTGTAAGCTGGAAGTGACATCATTGGAAGTAGGCGTGATCAGAAAAAAAGGAGTAAAACAAGCTATTGAGTAGACCCACGACCCGTCCCGCAAACCTAGAGAACCGCTGACCCGCGTCTATACCCGCGTCTATACCCGCTCCCAAAACTTCTGCCTGCATCCCGAAGGGTACCGCAGGTTTTTGCGGGTAACCCATGGGTACCTGACCCGCTGCAGGATTCTCTGGTGATATGTTGAACTGAACGCAACCATAAGAAGACTGGGGCTCATTTGTAAACACTGGGCAAATTTGCACCAGGACAGTAACCCATAGCAACCAACCTGTGATTTTCAACTTTTTTCATTCAGCTGCAGGGTGACCACTGAAAGCAATCATCTGATTGGTTGCCATGGGCTACTGCCCAGGTGCAAATTTGCTCAGTGTTTATAAATAACCCCCACTGTAGAGCTTTTTGATATTTTAATCTTTATTCTGTCTCTGGCTCAAGTTTTGTGCTTGATTTACTTCTTTTTGACCAGTCCACTGATTTAAAAACTCTTTACAGGTATGTGCAGGGCCGCCATCAGAAATCACAGGGCCCCATACGAAAAAATTTCCTGGGCCCCCTGGGCTGCGCCCACCACAAGCCCCACCTAGAGGTCCGCCCTCCCCACCCCACAGGTCCACCCCCCACCACATACTAAATGGCTATGGTTCCCACATGTTAATAAAAAAAAATAAAAAAAATTTGGTGGTTTGAAAAAACATTTGTGGTCAGGGCCCCCCATTAAAAAATAGGGGGGCCCTGCCATGTCACACTTACTTCATTAGTGTGGCCCACCTGCTGTCAGTGAGCTGCCAACTACAGAAGGGAGGAGGGGAGCACAGGTGGCCGGATCTTCTTCCAGTGACAGCATTTTCTTCCCTTATTGGTCACAGAAGTCATGATAAAGCTGCATGGTGATTGGATGAGCTGGAGGAGAAGTTCAAACCTCAGCTATCCAATCCCTGAGCAGCTCAACCGGGACTTAAACTCAGTGACCAATAAGAGGAAGTAATGGACAGAAGATCACTCCCCTTGTGCTCCCGCCCTGCCTTCCCGAAGTCAGGAGCTCTCAGAAAGCAGGGGGGCCCGGCTACTCAAGAAAGTGCGGCGTGGCCAGCCCCCCCTTACCCTCAGGCCCCCCACAACTCTCCCCCCTGTCCCCCCCTGATGGCTGCCCTGGGTATAGGCCTTTTATCCAGAATGCTCAGGAATTAGGGGTTTCCTGGATAAGGATCTTTCAGTAATTTGGATCTTCATACCTTAAGGTAGGACTTCATGGTGCGCTAGGAGCCGACACGTCGCAATACGATAACACGCATGCGACGTGTCGGATGTTTTAAAGAAAAATTAAGTGAAGGAGAAAGCGCAGGTAAATTGCAGCGCGCTGCATTTTCATCCGACAGTCGGATCAATGTAGTTCTTACCTGCGATTTCTCCTTCACTTCCTTTTTCTTTAAAACATCTGACACGTAGCATTCGTTTTATCGCATTGCGATGTTTCGTCTTCTCACGGACCATGAAGTCATACCCTAAAAGTCTACTAAAAAATCATTTAAACATTAATTAAACCCAACAGGCTGGTTTTGCTTCCAATAAGGATTAATTATATCTTAATCAAGATCAAATACAAGCTACTGTTTTATTATTACAGAGGAAAAGGAAAATAATAATTTATTTAAGGTCGAATTTCAAATTCATGTGAATTTTTAAAAACTCCCCTAAACTCCCATAATTTCGAAATTGACCAATTGAAAGTTATGAATAAAATCTAAATTTTAAAACTCGGATGAATTAAATCAGAAAGGCTGCAAATAGCTCCAAATTAATCCCTGGACCTCTCCCATCGACTCAAACGGCAATTTGGCAGGTTTTAGGTGGCGAATAGTGGAATTCAAATTCTTGAAGGGCCAGAGTATGATAAATCCCGAAAATCCAATATGAATTTATAAAACAACTCGAATCAAATTTGAACTCCCTAGTAGAATTTAACTGTTTTGACCATAAAAAAAAAATCGAAAACTTGAATTTCAAATTCGACAATTGATAAATCTGCCCCTAAATAAACCAAATAGGCTGGTTTTGCTTCTACTAAGGATTAAGTATATCCTAGTTTTGGTCAAGTACAAGATACTGTTTCATTATTACAGACTACAAGGTAATAATTTTTAAAAATTTGGATTATTTGGATAAAATGTAGTCTATGGGAGATAGCCTTCCCGTTATTCGCAGCTTTCTTGAACTTTTTCTTTAAATCTCTATGATCTCAAAATGGCATAAGACTAGAGTAGTTTGATTCATGTGTTTTAAATGTTTAGATCCTTTATATTCTAGTTAGATATATTTTTTTTTTTTTTTAAAAAAAGACAAAAGACTGTCTTTTTGTTCTGTTCATGAGTAGTTTCCCTTTTGTCTTTTGTGCTCTAAATCGTTATGATGCTGATGCCAAGATTTAATGAGTGGCTGGTGGGGACACAGGTGGCAGAACAACAATATTTAATTGTTTTCTGGGTCCCATGATCAAACACGTGGCATCTCTCTTAATACATGTTACAAGGCTTTTTTGCATGTTCAAGCTCAACGCAGTAAATTTACATAAGCAGAAATATTCCCTCTTTGTCCACTAAAATCAGATGTGCTCTGCAGATGTTTGCTCTGAAACAATAGTATTTAGTGCCACAGTCTTACATTGTAAGCGTGTCTCCAAATGGTTTTTCTTTTTAAAAAGGTGATTCATAACAAGCACTTAAACGATGTCCTGTTTATAATGTTTCTCTCTTCGATTGGCAGAAAGGTTACTTATAATTATTAGCCTTGCCAAAAGTATCTTATTTATTATGTCTCTGTGACCTGAAGCTTTTCAGTAACTGTAATTACTTGTATCATTGAAGCAAGGCTGCGGACACATTTATTCACTCTAATCATTTGTTCATTGTCTGATGCTACATCTTTTTACTTGTGCCACAACTAATAGCAAGCTGCCTGCTTCTGCCGCACTCTTCAGTCGATAAAAAAACGGTATGAGTAAAATCATATTATAACTTGTGTCTCATTCTAAGCAGAATTATTTTCAACATTTAGGATTTGTTGAGCACTTTAGGATGGAACTACTTTCTGGCAGACTGTTGTTTCTCCCACTTAATGTAACTGAAGCAGTCACAGTAGGACCTGGATTTTACTATTGAGTGCTGTTCTTAGGGAGCTGTTATCTTGTTACCTTCCCATTGTTCTGCTGATGGGCTGCAGCGGGGAAAGGTAGGGGGTGATATCACTCCAACTTGCAGTAAACAGTGACTGAAGTTTATCAGAGCACAAGTCACATGCCTAGGGCAGCTGGGAACTGACAATATGTCTAGCCCCATGTCAGATTTCAAAATTTAATAAAAAAAAAAATCTGTTTGCGCTTTTGAGAAACAGATTTCAGTGCAAACTTCTGCTGAAGCAACACTATTAACTGATGTGTTTTGAATTTTTTTTTTCCCATGACAGTATCCCTTTAAGGTATATGCACCTGTAGTCAGACAATAACACAGTGCAGTATTTAGGAGCAGTGACTATGAGAATTCCTGCTTGATCAGCACTTTGGACAAGAGTCCTGCATGCATTCGATCAGGCAAACCTGTGTCTGACATGGACCTGCAAGCCTACCCGCAGGTATAGGACCTGTTATCCAGAATGCTTTGGACCTGGGGTTTTCCAGATAAAGGGTATTTCTTTAATTTGGATCTCCATACTTTGTCATCTAAAAAAATCATTTAAACATCCCACTATACAGGTATGGGGCCTGTTATCCAGAATGCTTGGTACCTGGGGTTTTCCAGATAAGGGACCTTTGTGTAATTTGGATCTTTATAACTTAAGCAATCTAAAAAAATAATTTAAACATTAATTAAACCCAATAGGATTTGCCTCCAATAAAGTTTAGTTGGGATCAAGTACAAGGTACTGTTTTATTAATCCAGGAAAAGGAAATCATTTTTTTTTTTCAACAATATTTTTATTGATTCACAAACAAATGCCAAATGTACGGTACAGAAGTTTGATAAGTTCTCGAAATTATTGAAAACAGTCAGAAGCGGACACAAGTAAAATATCAGTGCACATTGACATCAACATTGGTTACATAATTATTAAACAGTACAATCAAAAAGCCACCTAGTCAGGAAATTGCATGGAAAAGACTGGGAAATAGCGAGATAAGTCACCGGAACCTTAATACATCACAAAAAGAAAGTCGAGTGATAACAGAAAAGTCAAATAAAAAGAAGCTGGTAAACATTGGGATCACTGCGTCTGTACTCCAACCAGGGCTGCCAAACCTTCAGGAATTTATCATGGGTGTTATTGAGAAAGCTAGCCAATTTTTCATTCACCATAATCCAATCCATTTTACGTTTAAAAGCTAAAATAGGAATAGCTCCAGTTTTCCACGCCTTAGCAATGGTTTGTTTTGCCGCCAAAAATATACAAGTTAACAGTTTGTGCTGTAGTTTAGAGAAACCGTCACATTTACCATTCAAAAGTGCTAGTATGGGGTCTCTCCTCACATTAATGTTAAAAACTGAGAATATGATAGTGTGGATCCGAATCCAAAATCTAACCACTCTAGGGCATGTCCACCATATATGATACATGGAACCAATTTGCTGGCAGCCTCTAAAGCAATTGGGATCCGCCGTGGCCACCCCTTTCGCTATCCTATCAGGCGTCAGATACCATCGAAACATTACCTTGTAGGAGGCCTCCAGCAAAACGGTATTCATAGAACTGGATTTAGTTATTTCCCAACACTTCCCCCAATGTTCCATATCATTCGAAATGGAAACATCCTTTTCCCATGCCCGAACATAAGTGTGATCCCTTGGGTTTGACAGGTTATTTAAGGCGGAATACAACAGCGAGATCATTCCCGTGCGGTAGGAGGGGCGAAGACACCACCTCTCAAAAAATGTCAAACTATGTTGCGACCTTTCCCAGTGGGTTTTCAGTGAAGATATATAATGTAACACCTGTAACGCTCTAAAAATTTCCGATGGCGGAAGGTCCCGTTGGGACTGGAGGAGGGCTATAGTAAGTGGGCCCCTAACATTATAACAGTCATAGATTCTAAGAATATTGCTAGAACTCCACCACCGAAAAAGGGCAACATTCTGACCCGGTACAAAATCCGGATTTTGAAGCAAAGGAGTAAGCGGGGCCCATGGCGACATTAGTTTAGCTGAATACCGAACACTATCCCAAACCTTCAAAGTAGCACTCAAGCTAGGACTCTGAATCGAAGATCGTTTATGTGACATAGACCAAATTAACGCATCTGCTGAGTATGGGGCACAAATGTCATTTTCCAATTGGACCCATTGTGGGCCCAGCGAACCCATGTGTAGAAGTGGAATGGCAGTCAGTTGGGCAGCATAAAAATAGTTAAGAAGGTTTGGGAGGCCCAAACCTCCCTGCATCCTGGAAGTAAATAAGGTCTTCTTATTAACCCGGGGTGGCTTATTATCCCAGATATAGCGCATTATATTCCCCTGAAATTCCTTCAAATCCGGTAAACTAATGGAGACTGGCAGAGTGCGGAAATAATACAAAAGTTCGGGTAATATCGTCATCTTGATTGAGTTAATACGTCCCACCCAGGAAATATGATACCTACTCCATTCTTCCAACAATTTAGTTAGAGAAACGTATAGTTTAGGGTAATTATGTTTATACAAAGTCGAATACAGCCCGGTAAGGTTAACCCCCAAGATCGAAATACAAACAGGCTGCCACTTGAAATCAAAATTAAGCTTCAACAATTTAACAACTTCGGGGGCAAGAGCCAGATTTAGAGCCTCAGATTTCTCATGATTGATAGTTAGACCTGAAACATCTCCGAAGCACCCCAACAAATCAAACAGATTAGGCAAAGAGGTAAGGGGTTGTGACACAAGCATCGTTACATCATCTGCAAATAGTGAAATTTTATGATGAGAACCATTAACTCGAAGACCGTGTATATTAGGATTAGCCCTTATAAGTGCTGCCATTGGTTCTATAGCAAGATCAAATAAAAGGAAATCATTTTTTAAAATTTTGAATTATTTGATTAAAATGGAGTCTATGGGAGATGGCCTTCTTGTAATTTGGAGCTTTCAGGATGACGGATCCAATACCTGTACCTTTGTATCTGTTGCTGCATTTAAAACAGTATATGCGGCAATCCCGTGCATTTGTGCGGAAATGACTGCTTCTGTATTTAGGTGCGGTTACATGGGATTGCCCGTGGGTGACCTAGTAACCGTAACCAAGGAATGATTTGAATAGCAGACTGGAAAATTAACCCTTTCACTGGCTGCTGATTTATCACAAACATTGCTACCTGCTGGCAAGGATTTTTGTGACATTTTGTAAATTATTAGGTAATGTTTAGTTTACCTATGAAAAAAAAGATATTGTTTTTTCCAACAACCTTTCAAAATCTGTTCTAATTTTTTTTTAAATTCTGTTTCTTTAGTAAGATTTATAACTCAAAATACCTGCAAAATTGAAAATGATTTGGTATAAAAATATAGGATTAACAAATAATTTTACATGCATGAAAGTATAACTGATATACAAAGTCTCATTTTCCCTGAGCTAGCTATACCAAATGTACAGTGATGGACATTTCTGATTTGCAGTAATAAAATCACAGCAGTACAAATCTGAATTTTCATAGCACAGCACAAGAAAAAAAAAAAAAAAAAAACAGACTTTTAGATTTCCGGACCAAAAGGCCATAATAGTAGCATGACCCCAAAAAACAAACTAAATATATATTATCCAGAAAGGTCTGAATTCTAGACTCCATTTTATCCAAATAATCCAAATTTTTAAAAAATGATTGCCCCTTTCTCTGTGATAATAAAATAATAGCTTGTACTTGATCCTGACTAAGATATAATCAATCCTTATTGGAAGCAAAACCAGCCTGTTTGGTTTAATTAATGTTTACATGATTTTCTAGTAGACTTAAGGTATGAAGATCCAATTTACGGAAAGATCAGTTTTTACGGAAAACCCCAGGTCCCAAGCAGCTGACTGAACAATCTAATCATCGATTGGTTGCCAAAAGCAAATTTCGGTATTTGCAGCCCAAAGATTAGAGATGGTAAATGTAAAATATATACCCACCACTACTTTCAGCTGTTTAGTTTATTTATTTATTTTTTTTTTTTTTTTCTCTTTTTATTGATGATTAACAACAGATTACATTACAGTAAGTTATTTTTCAGTACCAATACAATAGAACAATTAAGTTATGTAGTTAAGTAAACATGGTGATGTCATAATATGTGAGATGTTATACAAGCCATTGTCTAAATAAAAACAATCTTAATTACAACACAGTAAATGTAAATAAAATCAAGGTATAACAAACCTGAAATAAGATTAAAGTTTAAAGTTTGAATAGAATTAGAACTTAAAATTAAAATTAATGTTTAAAGACTAAAATTAAAATTAAAATATCTCTGCTCGAATTCTATTTAAATTAATAATGAATTCACAGTTACTCCATTCTCAGTATGAATGTGTTGGCTAATATGCTTATATTACAAAAGAAAGGAATTCTCCCCAGAATCAATACAATTTAAAATAAACCTTTTCTTATTGGCCTCTATTGTTCTAAGATAAACGGACCATATACCTTTAAAACGCTCCCTTAATTTCTGGTTCCCCGTTTTGTAACGTATTGCCTCTTGTACGCACAGGTTATATAAATAACTCAGTATGGTTTCTAATGATGGGGGAATTTCCTTTATCCAATGTAAATATATTGACTTACGAGTTGCAGCCATTAATAAAAAATAAAAATGTAAAATATCTTCTGAGATCTTTAATTCTGAATCTTTATTCTCTACTCGAAGAGCATTTTTCTGGTCTAATAAAGCAAACAATGGAGTAATAACCATGTCTATTTTGGTTTTTTCTCTAGCTAGCTGTTGAATTTTATACCATAACTGTCTAATATTTGGACAGGACCATAAGTAATGTAAGATGTCTATATTCTGTTCATTACATTTTGGGCAAACAGATATAGCTAAGGAATTTGGCAGTTTCTTATAAGTTAAACTATAACCCAAATGTACAATTCTGAATTGTTGGTCTCGCCAATTCTCTGAGTTAATTATTCGGTTATAATTTTGGAGACTTGACAATAACTCCTTTGATGAAACTTTAGATACCATGTATGAAGACCATTTTACACTAGCTTTCTCCAAAGCACTGTCCTTTTCAAAAGGTATTTTTAGAAGTATTCGTGATATTATTGATGTTTTATTTTTTAAAGGTTCTTCTATAAGGTCAGATAGAGAAATAAATAAAGAATGACTGATTAATTGTGATAATGTACTCGGGTCCAGAAGTTTAATACCATTTTTTAGTTGAGAGTAAGTTAGTCTATCTTTTTCAGACAACCTATATAAGCGTTTAACTACCTCCCATGATAATGGAATGCCATTATCTTGGTCTATTATGTCTTTTATTTGGCTAATACCTTTCTTTTTCCATTTTTGCGACATCATTTCTCTATCTTTAATAGGAAAGCCTTTCAGATAGAATGGAGAAAGAAAGGGTGAGATGTTATAATTCAATTTATTTTCTTTGAGGAGAAGTTTCCACACCATGGACGTATCTCTGTATAGGGGATTTTTTTTAACATCTATATGCTGTTCCGACCATTTTTTATGAAGGGATGAAACTATGTGTTCCTTTGAATCCAATTTAATTTCTATATCTAAATCCGTGAATTTCTCTTTTTCTGAGATCCATTCAATGATATACCTCACAATTGATGCCAAATTAAATTTTCTAAAGTCTGGAACGTTAAGACCCCCCATATTTTTGGAGAATCTTAGTTTGGCCAATGAGATTTTTGGCCTTCTGTTCTGCCAAATAAACTCGTTAATAGTTTGATCTAATTTCTTAATATCAGCATGTTTTAGTAAAAGCGGTAGATTCAAAATAGGATATGACATCTTCGGAAAAATTAGCATTTTAAGAAAGGCAATTCTGCCTGTAAGATTCAATGGGCAGTTAATCCATCTCTTACACCCAGAAATCAGAGCTTGAATAGCTGGGGTATAATTAAGGGAATATAATTTTGATAAATCAGATGATAATGTGATACCTAGATATTTTAATTTACCTGTGGGTATTTTTATCTTAAGGCTTTTAAGTAGGTTTTTTGGGATTGAGTCACAAATATTCAAGATTTGAGTTTTTTCACAATTGACAGTGTATCCTGAAAAAGTTTTGTAATTTTCAAAGAATGTAAAAATGTTGTTAATAGACCTTTTGGGATTTTGGATCAGAAGTAGAAGATCATCAGCAAATGCTAATGTTTTTCGAATTTTTCCTTTTATCGTAAAACCTTGGAAAAGGTCAGAATTTTCTAAATATCTAATTAATGGATCCATTGAGATATTAAATAATAAGGGGGATAGGGGACAACCCTGACGTGTTCCTCTATATAGAGGGAAGGTTTCTGACTGTTCTCCTGCTACCACTATTCTTGCCATTGGAGATTTGTATATTTGTTCTATCATAGAAAAAAATTGACCATTTAGACCATACTCTTTGCAACAACAAAATAAATATTCCCATGAGACATTATCAAAGGCCTTTTCTGCATCTAAACTCACCAATGAGCAGGGGACCTTCTCTTTTTTAACTTCAAATATTGCCTGAATTAAGGTTCGAACATTTTTTGTCCCTGTTCTGTTTTTAACAAATCCGCTTTGTTGGGGAGATATAATGGACGGCAAAAAGTTTGATAGTCTATTAGCAAGTATTTTTGTGAGAATTTTGAAATCTTGATTGATTAATGAGATAGGTCTGTATGATGTGGGGTATGATAAATCTTTGTCTTCCTTTGGGATTAATTTAATGTTTGATACTATACTTGATTGCAATGTATTATTATAGCAGAATAGCTCATTATATAAGTTGGTTAGAAAGGGGGCTATTTTATGACTTAACATTTTGTAAAATGGGGATGTTAGGCCATCAGGACCTCCTGCTTTATGATTTTTAAGGTTATTAATAGTTACAATAACTTCTTGTAATTCTATTGGAGAGTTAAGATCTTTCAGTTGAGAAGTGGTTAGTTTTGGTATTGAAACTTTAGAAAAAAATTGCTTCATTGCAGATTTATTTAGTTGAGAATGTGCATATAGATCTTTATAATATTCTCTAAATATCTTAACAATTTCTGTTGGAGAATTTGTCAATTGATTCTGTTTATTTCTAATAAGAATTATTTTATTGGATCTTGTCCAGATACGTGTTAAATTTGACAGTAGTCTATTAGATTTATTACTTAGATTATTAAATTTGGCTTTAGAATAAGACATATTTAAATCATCTCTTAATCTATTCCAATATTTTAGCTTGTCCAAAGATTCCTTATATTTTTCACTATTTTGTTTAGAGGGATGTAGAATGAAATTTAAGTATGCTTTCCCCTGTTTTTTGCTCAAGGATATAAATTCTTTGTTCATCTTTTTTAGAAATTTGGATTTGTAATTGGTGATTTCTCCTCTAATAACAGCCTTCCACGTATCCCACAATACGGGAAGATTTCTTTTGTGAGATTGGTTCTCCTTTAAAAAAAGATCCCATCTCTTGGATAACATATTAGCAAAGTCAGGCCTCTCTGAGAGAAATGATGGAAAAGACCACGGAATAAATGTTTTCGGAGGGGTTTTAGATATCACTTCTGTTATAACCGGGGCGTGGTCAGATATGTTAATATCACCAATTGTAATTGTCCGTGTGTTTCTTATTACATCTAGTGAAGAGAAAGTATAGTCTATACGGGTACCTATACCATGTGCGTGAGAAAAAAAAGTAAATTCTTTATCTGAGGGATGCAGAACTCTCCAAAGATCAACTAAATTGGTTTGTTTCAAAAAATTAGTTATTAGTTTGGATTTGCCAAAAGATGGTGAGTGGTTACAACCAATTTTATCTAGTGACCACACATGAGATTCATTAAAGTCCCCTCCAATAACCAATTTCATTTGAGGATATGTGATAAGCTTTTGAGTTATATAATTGAAAAAACTCTCTTTATTTATGTTTGGAGCATATATAGACCCAAAATTCCAAGTTTTGTCATGTAGAAGAGTTTCCACAAAAACATATCTGCCACTTTCATCCCTGTCAGAGTTCAGGATTTGAATGTTTAATGATTTATGAAATAGTATTGCTACTCCTCCCTTCTTGTTGATAGCTGGAGAAAATACTATTTCACCTACCCAACCTCTTTTCAATTTTTCAGATTCTATTTCTGATAAATGCGTTTCTTGTAACATTACTATATCACCTTTTAGTCTCTTCAGCTCTGTAAGAATTTTCTTTCTTTTTACAAATGAATTTAGCCCATTCACATTCCACGTAATAATATTAATCATTGTCAAATTTGTGGCAGATAAGAGCAGAATATTCTACATGGAAAACAATTCGGAGATATGTTGAGCAGAGAGACAAAAGAAATGCCCTAACTAGATTTATCAAGCAGAGAGATAGAATAAAACCCCTATCTAAGTAGGGTATCAAACAAACATATTGTGATATGAGTTGGAAAAATTGAACAATTAATGATAACATAACAAAATATTTAACATAAAAATTAACTAGCTTAGGGTAATTACCCATAAAGCAATATCTGTATAACAGGATAAATGACTTCACTTTTTTCCTGGAGAGAAGGAAGTAAAAAAAACTCTCTAACTAAGATCAGTAACAGGGTGAACCGAAACCACCACCCTTGCCCAACTTATACTTATTCAGTCTAGTTTTGCTATGCTTTTCTTAATTGATCATAGTGTCATCTGTTCCTGGATCTTTAAGAAGGGGAGATCTTGATCTGGATCTTGACTTTGAGGGAAGATCTATATCCCGATGCTTTTGTAGATGGGGTTGAGGGTCTTTCAGAAATTGTCTTCTTTCCTTAGGTGAGACTTGAATGTTATCCTTTGGTCCAGTTCTTCGGTTTACCGAAGGCATTTTGGTTTTGTATTCCATTTGATGTACGAAATGTTGTGCTTCTTTAGGATTTTCAAAAATATGGGTTCCTGAAGTCAGAAAAATCTTGAGTTTGGCTGGATAAATGAGGGCAAACTTTATATTCAGTTTAAATAAAGCTTGACATGTTGTAGAAAATTCCTTACGCTTCTGAGACAGCAATATTGAATAGTCCTGGAATATAAGAACTTTTTTCCCATCAATGTCTAGACTAGCAATGTTCATTTTTTTGTAGGCTTGGAAGAGTATGTTTTTCTCCGAATAGTTTAGAAACCTCGCAATGACTGCTCTAGGTCTAGTTTGCATTTGGTCGTTAGGTGGCCCCAAGCGATGGAGTCTTTCTATTTTCATATTGGATAGCTCATGGTGTATGCCCAACTTTGCTGGTATTGATTTAGTTATGTATAAATGAATATCCTCGGTATTATAGGATTCTGGAATTCCAATGAATCGTAAGTTGTTTCTTCTTGTTCTATTCTCAAGATCATCAATTTTTGATTGTAATTCACTAGTTTTCTTTTCCAATACCTCAATCCTTGTAAGAGATGAGATTGTGTCATCCTGGATTTCCGAAACTGTCTCTTGAAGATTTGTTATCTGTTGGTCATGTGAGGAAAGCTTATCTGTAATGTTATTTATGCTGGCTTGTAATTTTTCAGTCATATTTTCCATTGAAGTTTTTATAGTCAATTCTATAGTTGGATTGAGAAGTTTTGCGACTTCTCTAGCTATTTCTGAAAAGTTATTTTCATTTGAAGGTTTTATGAATGGTTTTCTGGTTAGGTTAACTTCAGTAGCCATTTCACCATTTTTTGTACTTTTATATTTATTTTTTTCATAGGTTTTTCCATTTGTTTTTACATGGAATTGTTGTGATGAGTTAAAGTTCTCCATCCTTTTGCCTGGGGTGCTTTAAGTATTACTAGCAGATAGATTTGCTTTTCCTTTGTTTTAGATAGGGGGTTATCCCCAGTATTATATGCTGTTATAACCTGAGTATATTTGAGCAAAAGCACTCTCAGGTATAAATGTTTTTCAGGTCAATATTAGTGTGTCCTTTATTTATTTATGAGTTTAAATGTTTGAACAGTAATACCAGTTTCATTCAGTTTTAAGTAATGTTTTTCCTCACAGTTACCTTAGCTGTGACATAAAACCCTCTGCTTTATTCAGTGTCACCCAAATACTTTCACTGGTCTCACAGCACCCAGACCATGCCTTTCAGAAAGAAGAAGAGACCAGACTACTGCCAAGATAAATTGCAGTTCTTAATTATAAACTTTAAAGCTAGCAGCCGTGATGATTTTCAGAACCCGTCTCCTTAGTTACGCCTCCTTAGTTACCTCAGCGGTGACAGGCAAAGCTCCCAGCTCCATACTCGCAGCTCTTATCAGCTTGTTTTTAATCTCTTACTGCAGAAACCCTGCTCTTAGAAAGAAGGAGAGATCTGGCTTTTATCCAGGAGGATTACTGTCACATTTTTTAGATTTTAATAGCAGGCAACAGTAGTGTTTCTCGGAGCTTCACACCCGCACCTCCTTCATCTCAGGCGCCGTAACCGGAAGTCTCTAGTTTATTTATTGATTAGAATAAAATCTTTATCACTGTTTTCCTACCTCAGGGCATGGGCCAGGTTTGTTATGTTGTGCTATGCCATTTTTCTTAAAAAACAAAACAAAAACATTTGTCTCACAACCCATAGGCAAGCAGATACTTTAGTAATAAAAAGGTGGTTGATGATGCTACTCGTCAGGGTATGAATGCCTTGCGCTAAAATATGCTGTTTTTATTGTAAGATTTATGGCTCTAGGCATGAAGATACTTCCTGTGGACATCTTCAGAGAGGAAAATTGGACCTTGTAAGAGGGATGAGGTCAGACTCCAGTGGGAACTATAATTGCTAAAATGAAGCTTTCGGGACCAATTATGCACTCTTGATTTGTGTTTGTTGATGATGTGCTCCAGGATGGATATTTATACCCATTGTCATTATGGATGTTGTTATTAAGTGCATTGGCACCTGAAGATTATTCGATCCAGCTCTGCGAATATTGCTAATATATATTATATGGACAAATAAAAGGGTTTGGCTAAAAACCTGTGTGTGTGTGTGTGTTTTTTTTTTTTTTTTTTTTAAGCCAAACCCTTTTATTTGCCTTGGTTCTGTGGTGCATAACAATTATTCACCACACTATGGTTAATTTTATCAGGAGCAGGTTAACCTGCCAGTATGTTTTGGCGTTTGCGAGGAAACTAGGGTACATGGATGAAATTTTATTTGCATAAAAAACAAGTGTTCTGCCCAACAGAGCCTCCTGTAGGCTGCAGGTTCACATGAGGGCTACTATTCGACAATCACAGCTCATGTTTAGTACCCCCAAAACTTTTTTTCATGCCTGTATTGCTCCCCATCTCTTCTTACAATTAAATGTGGCTGACCGTTTTTAAAGGTTGGGGGCCGCTGCTCTAGGTCTGCTAACCCCTAATAACTGACTTGGGGTAATTGTTTCCATAACAGCTGACTAGTGACTGCTACCTGGTGATAAGTAGCTGTTGGTTATTAGATTTGGCACAGACATTGCCCCTTCTATACCAGTTTTTGGATTTTCCTTAAGAGATATTATTTAAGATGAGGAATGCTCCAAATACAGGATTTGGTTTGGGATTCAGCATAATCCTAAAAATCCTGTGATTTTTTGTTTCACAAACAAGTCATTTAAAAGATTTTTAGCAGCTCACTTCACCTTCACCCCTTCTCTACCCTAATTTGCATATGCAAATGAAGGTTCACATTCTTTCGCTATTCAGCAGAATCTTTTAAAAAGATTTGTTGAATCCCTAGGATTGCTGAACAAGACAAATACAGTATGCCAGGAACAGTGAAATATCCCTATAGACTGTATTTATGTATACTCTATGTATGACACTAATTGTATATGTATGGCATAATTTGATAAACATAGAGAGACAGCTGGATGCACTGACTGAATTATCTGCGGCCCACAGATGGGAACTTTGCATTTTGCATTATTATTATTATTTTAAGACAAATTAAAATTACAGCTTCTGAAGCAGCAATGTCTGTAGGAGGATTATTTTAGTAGGTGCGAGGACACTGTTAATTAAACAGGGATGACACAATGCTGGAGAGTTGAAAGGGATAAATATTTCTGCTTTCCAGAAGGATCTAAGCACAGAGCACGGTATTTGACTAAGAGATGCTTTGTCTCCATGGTGACTGGCGACAGTCTTGTTGCCATGCAAACATCTGCTGAAAAGCATCTTTGTGTGCCTGTGGCTGGTCTCACACAGGCTTTTTATTTTAAACATTATGAGGCTGGTCTGTTTGGTACCCTGCTGCTCCCCAATGTGGTTTGAAGAGCTGCCTACAGAAGCTGAGATAATATGCGCCTTCACTCTCCAGCAGGCCATTATTCCGCAGTTTATTTCTCTATGTGACATTTTAGGTGATGTGGGAATTCTTTGTTCCCGGTATATTATGATATTGGGGTTAATTTATCTGCTAGGTTAATTGTGGTGATTTAGCAAAACAGAAATGTTCCCAAGAAGAAAAAAGGAAGATTTGTGTGCCCCGCTTGTTAAAGACTGTGCAAACAATTTGGCCTTGAATATCAGGCTTTACATGCAGTGAGATTTGCAGATACACTTGTATTCTCTTTTTATTTCTTTTACTATCATTTTTAAGAGAATAAAAGTTGTGGGGCTATTGTTAAAGGGATACTGTCATGGGAAAAAAGTTTTCTTTCAAAATGAATCAGTTAATAGTGCTGCTCCAGCAGAATTCTACACTGAAATCCATTTCTCAAAAGAACAAACAGATTTTTTTATATTCAATTTTGAAATCAGACATGGGGCTAGACATTTTGCCAATTTCCCAGCTGCCCCAAGTCATGTGACTTGTGCTCTGATAACCTTCAATCACTCTTTACTGCTGTACTGCAAGTTGGAGTGATATCACCCCCTCCCTTTCCCCCCCAGCAGCCAAACAAAAGAACAATGGGAAGGTAACCAGATAGCAGCTCCCTAACACAAGATAACAGCTGCCTGTTAGATCTGAGAACAACACTCAATAGTAAAAACCCATGTCCCACTGAGACACATGACGTTACATTGAGAAGGAAAAACAGCAGCCTGCCAGAAAGCATTTCTCTCCTAAAGTGCAGGCACACGTCACATGACTGAGGACTGCTGGGAAATTGACAAAATGTCTAGCCCCATGTCAGATTTCAAAATTGAATATAAAAAAATCTGTTTGCTCTTTTGAGAAATGGATTTTAGTGCAGAATTCTGCCGGAGTAGCACTATTAACTGATGTGTTTTGAAAAAAACATGTTTTCCGATGACAGGATCCCTTTAAGCAAAGTAGAAGGAATGTTCTAAATATCAGTAAAAGTGAAACAATTGCAGACGATGAGAAAAGGGTGTATGTCAGTGGGCCTGCAATGAGCCCATGATTAAGTGCCTAATGCACGAAATGCATAAGGTTATGTCATGCCCTTTATTTGCCTAAAATAGTCTCCAGTTCTTTTACTATGCCTGGCCGTGGGTGAGTGCCTGCTGTTTCTTGGTATGATTCCTTCACCTTGTTGCATTCGTCAACTGGTGAGACTTTCTACTTATATGACTATACACCGAGAAGTTCTGTATTGTGTCGTGCAAGCCAGAAGTCAGAGGACCAATACGGAAGCCCATTTGTGAAATATTTTTTTCTAGAGCAGAACTGAGGATACCAGTGTCTTAAACTAAACCCTAAAAAAATGAATATGTCTAAAAATGCCTTATTTTGTAAACTGAACTTATTGCACCAACCTAATGTTTAGCTTCTCAATAGCAGCAATGATCCAGGACTTCAAACTTGTCACAGGGGGTCACCATCTTGGAAAGTGTCTGCGACACTTAACTGAACTTATTGCACCAACCTAATGTTTAGCTTCTCAATAGCAGCAATGATCCAGGACTTCAAACTTGTCACAGGGGGTCACCATCTTGGAAAGTGTCTGCGACACTCACATGCTCAGTGGGCTCTGATCAGCTGTTGAGAAGCTAAGCTGAGGGGTTGTCGCAAATTATCATGCAGAAAATGAGTTTGGCCTGTAATATAAGCTGATTGATTTTTAAATTCTGATGCTAGTTGCACTGGTTTCTGTGCTGCCATGTAGTAATTATCTATTAATTACTAATCAGCCTTATATTGTGACATTTATATTCTATGTGTACTGTATATTTTTAGTCGGCTCAGTAACTGACAGCAGCATAAAGCATGTGCAGTGAATTAGAAGAAAATAAGATGGGGAGCTACTGGGGCATCTTTGGAGACACAGACCTTTATTGCTGTGATTGCTCTGGGCTGGTACAGAAGCCCAAAACATAATGTACAACATTTCTAACCTACTTCTTTAGATAGGCTGTAGTTATCCTTTAAAGGGACAGTATATACCTTCTTTGGCTCCTGGAGTCATTTTAAAGAGGAAATCATTGAGTAATTTTGATCAGATTTGGCATTGAAGCTTTGCTTTTTGCCTTTCTCTGTAATGGAAAAATAGTAGCTTTTAAGTAGAAATTCTCCAGATCGAAATGCATGCATGCATGGTGCTGCAAGGGGACAGAAAGGCTTTAATGACTAGAAAGCCTTGTCTGTTGAAACTAACGATTGCGAATAGTGACGTGCAAGCCGCCTCGAAGCCTGCAAGTTTACCCACAGATTAGGCGACTTTGGGTTGACACAAACACAAAATATTCGGGGTGCAGGCTGATCTCTGTTCCTGCTGCCCTCACCACCTCTCCTTCCCGCAACCTAACAGTGCCCCACTTCCCCGCATCTATTTGCATCTATTTATAGATGCTTGCTGTAATGCCCTGTCCCATACGTGATACGTGGGCGCGGGTATACCTGGAAATGTGGAACCTCAGGTGTAGGTCCACAAATGTCAGGTTAGGGTCGGGATGAAAATTTTTCGACCCGCACATCACTAATTGACTGCTACTTTTCAACACTAAGGGGCAGATTTATCATGGGTCAAATTGAAAATTCTAATTTTCAAGTTTTCTTAATGGTCAAAAATGTCGAATTCGATTTGAGTTTTTTTAAAAAAATTAGAATTTGATTTTCAAGATTTATCATACACTGGCCCTTTAATAACTCAAATGCGACTATTCACCGCCTAAAACCTGCCGAATTGCTGTTGTCCAGGGATCAATTTGGAGTTGTTTGCAGCCTTCCTGACAGTTTTTAAAATTCCTATCAAATTTTGAGTTTATGGGAGTTTGATAAATGTTCCTCCAAGAGCATTTATGGTGCACGGATGAAATTCTTGCCTAAGAACACAACATATAGGGAGACTGTTGTACTGCAAACTAGAAACCTGTTTTTTTTAAATACATTTATCTGTAAAATAGAACACTCAAAGTAGGCAGGACTGTTGTTGTAATTAGCTCCTAGCGCATTGTATCATATCGATTTTGAGAAATAATATCTGTAGATCCATTTCTTAGTGATGATACATATGGGCCTGCAAGCCACTTTACTAGTTTGAGTAACACGCGGCTCTGGGAAAATAGGCATGTTCTTGGGAAAGATAAATCTGTATGTGCAAATGCCACAGAAACCTTTCTTACATTTTTTTGTAAAAAAAATTTCTGTTACTAAAACTCTGTGCATACATCATCTTTCTAAGAGAAAAGCATATAAAGACATCAGCGAGTTTAGGTGTAAAGCCAGTTATTTCGATTTGTCATCCTTATTTAATGGTGTGTTCCATCTATTTTAGCACAGCTAAAGTTAAATAACTTTAACAATTACCCAAATTGGCTCACGTCTTCTTTAATAAATTATACTTGTAAAAAGGACTTTCTCGTTGAGTGCCGTGCCACCATTTCTCCTCCCTTCCTAATATCCCTGGCACCAATTTGAGCTGTTTGCATGTATATTAAGAAAGCCAGAAGTAGTTAAAGGAGCAGTAACACTAAAAAATGAAAATATCATGTACGGTTGCCCTGCACTGGTAAAACTGATATATTAGCTTCAAAAACACTACTATAGTTCATATAAACAAGCTGCTGTGTAGCAATGGTAGAAATCGAAAAAAGGCTATATGATATAGGTTAAATAGTGGATAACACCATTATGTTATCCACTATCTGCTGTGTAACCTGAACCTTTTCTCCTTTCAATGTCTGCCCCCATTGCAACACAGCAGCTTATTTACATAAACAATAGTACCGTAAGTGTTTCTGAAGCAAACGCATCAGTTTTACCAGTGCAGGGCAACACTGCATTATATTTTTATTACTTTAATACACTTTCATTTTTTGATGGTACTGTTCCTTTAAAGAAGTTTTCTACTGCACATGTGCTCTATTCAGGCCTGTATAAGGGATACATGGTGTCTCTTATACAGTAGGGGTCCCCAACCTATTTTATGTGTGCCACCTAGGGATGCACCGAATCCAGGATTCGGTTCAGGATTCGGCCTTTTTCAGCAGGATTCGGATTCAGAATCCTTCTGCCTGGCCGAACCGAATCCTTATTTGCATATGCAAATGCTTCAGCATTCGGCCGAATTTTTTGCAAAGGATTCGGGGGTTCGGCCGAATCCAAAATAGTGGCTCCAGTGCATCGCTAGTGCCAACTAAGGGCTGTGATTGGATATTTGGTAGCTTCTTTGTGAACTGGTAGCCTACAGGAGCCTCTGTTTGGCAGTACACATGCTTTTTATGCAACTAAAAGTTGTCCAAGCCAAGAATTAAAAAATAAGCACCTGCTTTGAGGCCACTGGGCGCAACATCCAAGGGGTTAGTGAGCAACATGTTGCCCATGAGCCACTGGTTGGGGATCACTGCTCTACAGAATAGTAACCTTGTTTAGTTAGTTCTTTAAATAAGAGGCAACTGGCCTGGCGGGTTTCTTAGCAAAGTAGCACTCCCATCATTTTTAATTCTCATTCTCCTTTGTACACTTTGATCATGATAAAAAAAATGTCCTGATTTTTTTATATTGTGGAAAGGGTTTCACAGTGTTTCACCATTGTTCTGTAGTAGATTCTGTTTACAACACTTGTACCCAGCATCTCAACCAAAATGTATAGTTCTAAAGACTATAGATAATAAAACATGGAGCAACATTTATAGGATACCGCACATGAGACAGGGCTATGCCAGGAAAGAGTTTGACCTTCTTTGTAGTCAATCGGTGCATAGCGGAGAGAAGGGGGCAGAAAAGAAGTTTAGAGTATGGTCATAAATATCTCTCATAGTGTTTCTGAATGCTTCAGGGTCATTTTTATTTGTTAATAAAACACACAATCTGCTTTTTGCTCACTTGCTATTGTAGTTCCTTAGACCTGTTAGTCAGAACCTTTGTATGTCTCTCTCTATGGGGCAAATTTACTAAAGGGCAAAGTGACTAACGTGGGCGAAAATTCGTCAGCGTGACGTCATTTCGGTACATCGCCGATTTACTAATGGTCGCCGGCGTAACTTTGCTAGTGAAGGATATAGACTCTAGTGGTACTTCACCCCCTAACGCCTGGCGAATTTGCGCTCTTGCGAATGGACGTTACTACGCAAATTCACTAAGATTTAACAGTAGCATAGATAGGACTTCCTCAAAAAATAGTTGAAAATTTTTCTAAGTCCTAAAAAACGCTGGAGACTGCATTTTTCAGGGTGATAAGCTGCAAAAGATTGTACATTTTTCCAAACATTTCCTACATTTCCAAACATATGGCACATCAACTATACACTGGGCTCATGTGTAGGGCATTATAACAACTTTATTTTATTGTATTAATCTTCCCTGGGCTTGTGTAGTGTAATGTATTTGATGCAACATATACGTCCATTCAACTTTAACTTCCCGCCGTATTCAAATGAGGCAACACTAGCGCAACTTCGCTACACTTGGCCCAGTAACGCTAGCGCAACTTTGCCAGCGGTTGGCGCCCTGGATGCAACTACGGATTTTAGTGAATTAGCGTTGTCCTGGTGAATCTACATCTGGCGAAGTGTTGCGATGTGAGTGAAGCCGTCGCTGGCGAATTTTCAGAGGTTAGTAAATTTGCCCCAATATATATATATATATACATACAGGTATGGGACCTGTTATCCAGAATGCTCAGGACCTGGTGTTTTCCGGATAACGGATCTTTCCGTAATTTGGGTCTTCATGCCTTAAGTCTACTAAAAATTAATTTAAACATTAAATAAACCCAATAGGCTGGTTTTGCTTCCAATAAGGATTAATTATATCTTAGTTGGGATAAAGTACAAGGTACTGTTTAATTATTACAGATAAAAATGAAATAATTTTTTAAAATTTGGATTATTTGGATAAAATGGAGTCTATGGGAGACAGCCATTCCGTAATTCGGAGCTTTCTGGATATCGGGTTTCCGGATAAGGGATCCTATACCTGTATATATAATTATTGCTTTATGACGTCTTTTAATAGGGGTTTTCACCTTCCAACACTTATTCAGTTCAGTTGGTTTCACAAAGTTTACCAGAAACAAAGACTTTTTTCAATTACAGGTATGAGACCTGTTCTCCAAAATGCTCGAAACCTGTGGTTTTCTGGATAATGGATCTTGGGTCTTCATACCTTAAGTCTACTAAAAAAAATCATATAAACATGAAATAAACACAATAGCATGATTTTGCTTCCAATAAGGATTAATGTATCTTAGTTTGGATCAAGTACAAGGTACCATTTCATTATTACAAAGAAAAAGGAAATTATTTTGAAAAATTTGAATTATTTGGATAAAATGAAGTCTATGGGAAATGGCGCTCCCTTAATTCGGTGCTTTCTGGATAACGGGTTTCTGGATAATGGATCCCATGCTTGTACCTTCTATTTTCCATGTGTAACTATGTTTCTAATATTGAAGTATAAAGTTTGATTTGTCACCTTCTTAAGCTAATAACATAGGGTAACATCCCACCTATTAATGATAATGCAGATGATAAGCTAATTGTGTTTGGGGTGGGAAGTATAAAAAATGTTTTTGTTGGGAATTACATTTACAAACAATTTCTTAGGACTAGCTGGATAAGTCAGGGTGGGGCAACTGTCCCCTTCTGCAGACACCCGTGGTCAATGACTCTGTAACTGTTCTAAATTGATACATTTAGTTATACATTTAGTAATACATTTAGTTGATACATTTCTTATCTTTGTCCCTGCTGAGCAGAATCCCCGAGTTTCATTAAAGGCAGCTGTTCGAATTGATACAATAGTTGCCAATACTCCACAGATGCTGCTGAGAAATGTATCAACTAATGTAGCAAATTGTAACAGTTCAGAATCTGCACTTGCTGAGCTGCCAGACTGAAACACCAGAAAAGAGCAACATTAAACTTGAAAACATCAATTTTGGAAAACCTCAAAACTCAGATTTTTCATGGGAAACACGTCTCAAACCTTCATAAATCTGCCCCTTAATGTGTCAGCAAATTTGTTTGTAGAGCATTTAGTCTCTGGGGTTAGTTGTAATATTTGCAATGTATGCTTTGGTACAGCATTTGAGCATCTTTTTTCCACCTTCTGTGTTTTCCTACATTTTTCAGCATTTACTGACAAATTTAGATACTTTATTGAGCTTTAATCTTACCTAATGTATGCTATTTGCTTCATTTAACAGTTATTGCTCCCTAAACACAGCCAGCTTTCCACAATAACTACAAATATTTGGCAAACGATCTCTGATTTTTTCATACCGTTTCAAGGTATACTAAACTATTAATAAATCAGGACTGGAGCCAAACAGTGGTTTTAAACCGAAAATTTCTTTTTCACGTGTATAATCATATTGAAATACAATATTCACCCAGACGACTTGTACTCCTCTTTCCAAATGCTGGGGAATGGCAGGCAGTTGTAAAAGTGACTTAAAAATAAAGTCCAACATTCTTAAAATCCCTATAGTGTGAAGACACATGGGGGTTCATTTATAAACAGTGGGCAAATGTGTACCTGGGCAGTAACCCATAGCAACCAATCAGTAATTCGTTTTTTTCAGTCATTTGCAGGTTCAGCACTGAAAGCAATCATCTTATTGGTTGCCATGGTTTACTGGCCAGGTGCAATCTTCCCCACTGTTTATAAATGATCCCTATGGAGATACTAGTAGCAGCTACTTGTCACTGCTACAAAAATAGACAATGTTGATCATTTACTGATGATTGTCTCTACATGTGTTTTAGCAGAGGCATTTTTCAACATTGTCAGGGTATTTTCTGATGTTTTGTAGCCGTGACCAGTTGCTGCTACTAGTACACCTGTGTGTCTTCACCCTTAAGTCAATGTGTACACAGAGACTTTTTGTCAAAATAGATAATACAATCCAGTGGATACTGCTAAACCAACCAGTCCATATTGCACATTACACAGCTTTTAAAACCTATCCAGTTATAGAACTGTGGGAAATATTTTAAGGTGACAATTTCACTTATAAAATCAGGGACACATCTAATGAACCCTTTTACTTTATTTGAATTAAAGGGTTCCTCCACCCAGTTGGTTTCAGATAGTTTACCAGGAATAAAGTCTTTTTTTCAATTACAGGACCTGTTATCCAGAATGCTCAGGACCTTGGGTTTTCTGGATAATGGTTCTTTCTGAATTTGGATCTTCATACCTTAAGTCTTCTAGAAAATCATTTAAACATTTTAAATAAACCAATAGGCTGATTTTGCTTCCAATAAGGATTAATTATATCTTAGTATGGATCATTACCACTTCCATCCATGGTAAAAGAACTAGCTTATTAAAGGAAAACTATACCCTCTAATTGTAACAGGAAGAAGTGTGGAAGCTAAAGACATAAACTCTGTCTTTTAATTGGCTGATGGAACCTAACGTGTATGGTTTGTTTGCGTGCACCGTGAATCATACAATCCCAGGGGGCTGGCTAATATATATATCTATATATATATATATATATATATATATATATATATATATATATATATATATATATGAAGCAGGGTTTTACATATGAGCTGTTTGATGCATTATATTTTTATAGAGACCTACATTATTTAAGAGATATAGTTTTTCTTTAAGGGTGAAGGCATGCAAGATATGTTGTCGTCTGTGTGAAATCGTCTCCTTTTGTATTTTTTTGTGTGTGACTGTGTCAGCTGGTTTACATGCAGTGATTCACGCTGAAGCCATTCAAACTTATTGATGCTGATTAGTGTTCCTGTCCATTTAACACCCAGTAAGACTTATCAAGTTATGGGTCATTACCTGGGTCAGAAAATACCAATGTCCCTTCACATGAGCCATTATCTTCCACAAAGATCAGTATTAGTCGTGAGCACAGGCTAAACATTTTTCAGGAATTATTCATGCAGCTGAAAAAAGATAATTAAAGGTAATTATCCGCATGAGTATACTTTTACTTTAATTTCTGTGAATGTTGAAATAAAAAATCATAAATCATTTTACAAGAAGAGCTTTTTAAACCCTAATTAGTATGTATAGAATTCATGTATCAGTGTATGCAAGCTATCATACTGCTGCTACCACTGTTATAGGTCATGCACACACAGGCTGTTGTCAGCCTGAGTAATTTTGCAAGCTGAGAGAAGCAGATCTGCTAAGTGCCCCTGCTCCATTGATTTGAATCTAATTAGCATGTGTGCGGTCACAAAATAGCGGGTCTTCTCAATAGCGGTTTTTTACTTTTTTCTGATCATGCCTACTTCCGATGATGTCACTTCCGGTTTACAATGACAACACTTCAAGATTCTTGATGGTCAGCGGGTCCGGGTTGCGGATAAGGTACTTGCGGGTTAGGTAGCGGGTAAGAATGCGGGTTGCAGATTACATTTTTCGGGTACGGGTTCCAAAAAATTGACCCGCACCGGACTCTAGCCTGTGTGTCCACAGCCATAGTAGGTCAGTCGTTATGTTCCCCCAGTTTGTCTGTAAGGTTTACTCTGTCCTCTGTGGTTCCATCCCACACTCCAAAAAGGTACAGGAAAGTTAATGGGCTCCTAAGAAAATTGACCATAATATATGAATGTGATATGGACTTGTAAGCTCCGCTGGTCCTGGGACTGATGTGAATGATGTATAATGTAATGTAAGTAGCTGGGTAGTACGTTGGTGTTGCTTACTAAATAATAATAATAATAATAATAAAACATTACTTTAGTAAAATGGAACAGTGGTAAAATAATAAATAGAAATGCTCCAAATCCAGGATTTGTTTTGGGATTTGGCCAAGATTTGACTTTTCTCAGCAGGATTCTGATTCAGCTGAATCCAAGTCCCTGGTAGAACCTGAATCCAAAAAAAATCACATGGATTTTGGTAACAACATATCCTAAAAAGCTAGACAGATTGGCTTTATAAATCTATACATTTTCAGTGCATCTTTAGCTACATAGGATTATATTATATTATAGCTCCTAATCACTGTACCCTCTGAGCTGTGAATCATGAAAAATAACAAGCACTTAACAGTCAGCCTTAATTGCAAATAGCTGTTTATTTTAGAGCCATATGCGACTTATTTTAGGCCTCTTGAGTGCCCTTTATCAAGTGTCATTTTCCTGGAGCACTAGTGTGCATTTAATCATTTAACTGAAAACCTGTCTCCATGGTAGATAAGCTTCACGTGTCCATCATACAGCTAACTTCCAAGGCAGTGTTTAGTCTGCATTTATATACAGATATCCAGAATGCTTAGGACCTGGGGTATTCTAGATAAGGGGGCATTTCCGTTATTTAGATCTCCATACCTTAAGTCTACTAAGCATTCATTTAAACATTAAATAAATCCAATAGGATTGTTTTGTCTCCAGTATGGATTCATGTAGCTTAGTTGGAATGAAGTACAAGGTACTATTTTATTAATAAGGAGAACATTTTTTAAAAATTTGATCAAAACAGGGTCTATGGGAGATGACCTTTCCCGTAATCCAAAGCTTTCTGGATAACAGGTTTCCGGATAACTGATCTCATATCTGTACATACACTGTAAATAGCTGTAGTCCATAGATAGAAAGTCCATGGCGGGTGCATATATACCTGCATAGCAGTGTGTTAACACATATACAAGGTATTGTACAGATATGTTCCTACTTAAGGACTAAAGGATTCTTGACGCTGGTTGTTATGCATGAATAATACTTTGGCAGCAGGTCAGTGTGTGACTAACCAGGTGTTCAGTACAGTCGAATGCAGTCACAACTGACTAATTCTTTCTGACCAGTAGTGCATTTTGCTTCGGTTTATCAGAACAATGAAGATATGCGTTTGGAATGAATGCTTGCTAAAGGTTTCACACATTTTAAAGGAGAACTAAACCCTAAACATAAATTTGTCTAGAAATGCCATACATTATATACTGAACTTACATGAATCAGCCTAAAGGTTCAGCATCTCTATAGTTATGGCTATAGTAATGATTCAGCCCTTCAAAGTTGTGACAGGAGTCTGCCATCTTGGATTATGTTGGGCAGGCTTAGTACATATTTCTTATTACTACTTTGTCTTATCCCTAAATATATTTAAGGGTAATGAGCAATGGGGCACAGGGTGCCTAAAAGCCCCCGTGGCAAACTTTCAGAGTTGACGGAGGGCAATTTGAAACTTTTTGCCCCCCTCTGATGTCGCTATGTAATGTCGGCCAGCAAATTGCTGTGTGCACCATTATGCTTAAAGGAACAGTTTGCTGTAAAAATTTAACTGGGTAAATAGACTGTGCAAAATAAAAAAAATGTTTCTAATATAGTTAGTTAGCCAAAATAGTTAGGCTTATGGGACATATTAGAGCAGGGGTCCCCAACCTTTTTTACTAGTGAGTCAAATTCAAATGTAAAAAGAGGGGCAACGCAAGCATAAAAAAAAGTCCCTGCAGATGCCAAATAAGGGAGGTGATTGGGTATTTGGTATCCCGCTTTGTGGACTGCCAGCCTACAGGAGGATCTATTTGGCTGCTTTTCATGCAACCAAAACTTGCTTCCAAGCCTGAAATTCAAAAATAAGCACCTGCTTTGAGACCATTGAGAGGAAAATCCAAGGGGTTGGTAAAATAATCCCAAGAGCCACTGGTTTGGGATCACTGCATCAGAGCGTTGCAAAGGAGGAAGTTGGGTTCTGGCTATTATTTTAGACATCCAATCACACTCCAGCCTTTATACATTACATTTTTGGCTAACTAACTACATAGGAAAAATATATATTTTTTGTCCAGCCTATCTATTTACCCAGTTTTATTTTTAGACTGAACTGCTACTTTATCGCATAGCTGTTGCTTTTGTCTAAATAAATTTGAGATTCTTATATTTAAATTGTTTTTAAGCCCTAGATAGCATGGGATATTTTCTGCAACAACTAACTGTCTCTAAATGCCCCAAATAAAGACTGCAGAGAACAGTCTGTCTGTGTGCTCCCTAGGACCAATACCCCATTAGGCTCACAGTGTAATGCAACCACTCCCCCACCATTGTGTCCTTTTTCAGCACAGGCCTGTATAACAGCATATCTTGGCTCTGTAAAGCTCTATTTAAAGACATATGCATTGCTTAATTGCAAATCATGTTGTTACTTCAGTCATGTTTACCTTATTGACTGTTTTTCTTTGCTAAGCAGCAAAAAGTTCTCGATCAATGTTGATTTCCTTGTAAATGGGTGATTTTAATCACAGGATTTTAATGGGGCCTTCTAATTCTTTGTAGGAACATTTTTTTTTTAGCAAGAATGTGCTTTTGCGGTTTCTAACTCATTTAGTAATGCAGTGATCATCAGTCTGTGGCTTTCCATCTACAGCTCCCAGACTTCCATTGCCAGCTTTGGTTGACAGTTGTAGTTCTGCCACAGTTGGGATTCCACATATTGACAAGCACTGTTGATCTATTTATATTCCTTTCACTTGGGATATTGGATGTGGGATTGATTGGTCTTCTCTCCACTGGCACAGAAAATACAATATTTGACGTTGTGTCCAGTAATCCCTCATAGCATCGTTGAATATACATTAACACATAATTGTTTTCACGGTAACAGATGAGAGCAGAAAAGATACATTTATCCCAAATTTCACAGAGCTGGGCCTATTAGTTACTGCTTTGGGCAACCCTAGGCAATGGGGCAATACTAAAACCCATACCATTTTAGCATTAGGGACCTCCATTGGTTGGTAATTCCCATACAATTTGTGATCTGTTATGCTTTGGTAGCTGAGGATGAGTAGAGTATAACAGTGCTTTATTAGCAGGTTCATGCATCCATTACACAACAGTAACTTCCAACTCTATCACTCTTAAGCAGTATAGAAAGTACTATGTATACACAGTATAACTCATGTGCACGGTGACACCTGCAGGCCATTTGTATAAACACCACAATTTGGTTTTTACATTTTACATGCAAAATGATTTAAGGCTAAAAACCTGACAATCCTAACCCTACTTGAAAACCCCTAATATCTAGACCCTTAAAACTGTGATCCTCGTCAGGACTGAAATATGGGTCTTCATGCTTTTAGGGCGGGTCTCCATGATCCTTTTTAATCAGGTGAAGTGTTCTGCTCAAATAGACAATAGAAATATAACGGATTATTGGGCTTCAAGAGTCCCAGACTTAATCTGGCTCTGATAAAAAGGTTTAGCCGATAGGTATTGGGAAAGGAAGCACCATATTACAGAAACCCTTTTGGGAGTGATTATTCAGAGCCATGTTACTGTGTTGCTAGGCAGTAAACATCAATCCGTTGGAATTGTGGGCACAATGATTTCAGCAGGCAGAGAAATGTAGTTGTTTCTGAAGGTCAAAGTCTATTATTAAGTACACATGATTGCCATTCTCTCAATAGAAAAAAGACATTCTGAAGTCCTGCATCCAGAAATACTAATATACTAAGATATATCATTTTTTTTTGCCAAATATTGGAATCACAGTGTGTCCCAAAAATAATTTATCATGCCCTCATTAATTTATGCATTTTGCATTTGGTTTTCAGGTTTTTTTGTGGTTTTTGAATTATTAATTTTTTTTTTGCTAGGGCCCAAATTACCCTAGTAACCAGGCAATGATTTGAACGAGAGACTAGAATATGAATAGGAGAGGTCTGAATAGAAAGATAAGTAATAAAAAGTAACAATAACTATTAAGTTGTAGCCTCATAGAGCAGTAGTTTATGGGCTGTCAGGGTCAGTGACCCCCATTTAATAGCATTAGATGAAGAAGGCAAATCATGTAAACATTAAGTAAACCCAATAGGCTGGTTTTGTTTTAAGTAAGGATTAATTATATCTTAGTTTGGCTCAAGTACAATGTATTGTTTTAGAATTACTGAGAAAAGGAAATCACTTTTGAATTATTTGGATAGAATGGAGTCTGTGGGAGAAGGCCTTTACGTAATTCTGAGCTTTCTGGATGCCAGTTTTCTGGATAACGGGATCCATACCTGTACTTACTAAGAGTAATCATGTCTCAACGCAAGAATCTTTTTTTCAGAGAAAATAACCCCAACCATGACAAGTCTATCCTCATAATTTAAATATTTCATCACTTTTACCAGTAGGTGCATGGCTCTGCACTCTTCTCCAGCTTGTTTATATCTCTCTTAAAGGAACAGTAACAAAAGTGTTTTAAAGTATTGAAAATATCATGTAGTGTTGCCCTGCCCTGGTAAAACTGGTGTGTTTGCTTCAGAAACACTACTATAGTTCATATAAACAAGCTGCTGAGTAGCAATGGCGGAAAATAGGTTAAATAGTGGATAACAGTTAGCACCATTATGTTCTACAGAGCTTATCTACTATCTGTTGTGTAACCTGAGCCTTTTCTCCTTTGAATTTTATTTTTAGATGTTCTTTTAAGATTTTTTAAATTTTTCAAATTAAAGTCTGGAGTCTTTCATATGCCAAAATATGGCTGGCAGTGTGCACTGTAAAGCAGGGTACATGCTTAATCCATATCTAATCATGTAATAACTAAGCGCTGTAAACAAGTATAAGCCTCTTAATGTATTTTCTTCATTAAAAGTTTTAACAGTGCAGAGCTTTTCAGTTGCCCATTGGCAGCTCTCTGCTTGTATCTCTGCCAGGCACAGGGACACGTAGCTTGCATATGTTACTATTTCTAGCTTATGATAACATCATCCCCCGTTATGCCAACACTAACTTCTGTCTCCCAGTGTTGGTAATTAACTCCTCTGTGCAAGTGAGTGTGGTGTAAGGTATAGACAATCTCTTTAAATAGAAAATGCAGTGTGTCATGGATTTCTTTTATACACTAGAGTAATAGACGCAAAAGGCTTGAGGAAAGCGCTGATCTTTTCATAATTATCATTGGCTTGTTGCTGTAGTCCTGAAGTAGGGAAATGCATTTACCGAATAGGTTAGAGATGTGGTTGAAAAGAAATACTTTTTTAGTTTTAGTTTATTTTTATGTGCATTTTTGTCTTTGTCGGACAAAACCCAATACTAAGTCAAGCCAGTGCAGTCTGCAGCACATACTTATTAATGGCTAGATGTCCATGCAAGGAATGGATGAATATGTGAGGGATTTAAAGGGGAAGATGGCATGCCTAGGATAATTGGCTCGGTAATCCATGAGGAGGTCTCCATTTATCAAAAACAAGCTAAGGTTATATGGCAAGGGTGCTTTGGTAGTGTGGGTTGTTTAGTTAAACACATGTATGAACTGTAGAAAATACAGTCTTTTTAAATAATTTGTATAAGTTCTATGGTCAACAAACACCACTCACCAACCAATATTTTACATGAACCATACTTTAAAGCAGGGATCCCCAACCTTTCTTACTCATGAGCCACAGTCAAATGCAGAAAGAGTTGGGGAGAAACACAACCATAATAAAAGTTCCTGGGGGTGCCAAATATGGGCTGTGATTGGTTATTCGGTAGCCTCTGTGCAGATTGTTTGTTTTTCAACCAAAACTTGCCACAAACCCAGGAATCTAAAAATTAGCACCTGCTTTGCCAACACTGGAAGCAACATTGAAGGGTTTGGTGAGCAACATGTTTCTCACGAACCACTGGTTGGGGATCACTGCCTTAAAGCATATGAATGGACTCTTATCTGCCTAAAACTTGGAATCCCACCTAAAAACAAGTAAGTCTAAATTCTTTGTATATGAGCATGACCCAATTATTACACAGAGGGCACTTGGTTTATGTAATTCCCTCACTTAAAAAAATGGTCCTTTTTGATGTGTCCTTGCTGAATCCCTTGTGTTGAATAGGTTTTTGCCGCAAAGCAAGGTGAGAATCCCTCCTGGTAACTTTAAGTGGGTTATTTATTTAAGTCTGAATGCCAAAAACCCAAAAAATTCAAATTTGTTTTTTTTTGTTTATTTACTATCCGAATTTTTAGTGGGATTAAAATGTATTATTTGATTTATTATACCCAGAGGCTGCTAAAAGTCCAAATCCGAAAATATTCCATTTGCAAGCTAAGGCCTGTAGAATCAATGGCAAAGTTTCCCATTTCAGATTTGAAGATATCACGGTCTGCTTTAAGTTTCGGCAAAATTCCAGAAAAAATTGGGTTTTCAAGTGTTTTCATGAAAAGTTTGAGCGTTTCAGGCATAAAACACAAAACATTTGTGTTTTTTTTAAAGCAAAAACCCAGAATTTTTTGAGTTTTTTCCCCCGAACCAATTTTATCGAATTTCTCAATGATAAATAAGGTTGAATCGTGGATTCTAGTTTGGCCGGACTTTTTTACTTAAAAATCTGAAGAAAAAAAATCGGATTTTGATAAATAACCCCCTTAGTTCCTAATTTCTGTTTATTAAACCAGAATACTCCACCTCAAACCTGTTGGGCTCATGTAGAAGCCCAAGGAATATGCCCCTGAAGTTGTTCCTTGATATCATGATCTGTGCTAGAGAATCCAATAAAGTCAAGTTTTCTCAGTGTCAATCCTACAATTTGAAATGATGCTCGATTTTGTTGCAACATTTTTCTGCTCCAACCTTTTCGAGAATAATTATTGCTACATGAGTTCAATTTGTGGATGGGAGTTTGGTCGACTTTGTTTTAATAAAAACTGAGATAAACTCTAGTTTTAATAAATAACCCCCTTCAAGTTAATTTAATAGTGAACACCCCCTTTAGTGTTGTCAAACATTCTGTAGGACAGACCCTGGCTTAGTGCTTGTCTTCATTGTCAAATGGAACTTGGCTCCTTGCTCACAGATTATTTCCACTTTCTGTGTGTAAAATATGCACAGAAATGTACATTTGCTTTTTATTGGAAACTGCACATTTCCTTTCATTCTGTTGAATTTAGCTTTAGGGAAACATTTGGCAGTTGTGTTCAGTGCTCACAATGAGAGTTTAGTGGTGTATCAGAGGAGTGTGCCGTTGGCATTGCGTGTGGAACATAAAGTACCAGCAGGCTCTGTTATGTTATCCCCTTGGCCACTGCTACAGGCATTAATCACTTCCAAGCTCGTTTGTCCCTGTTACAGCTTACAGTGAATACTCTCATGTTCTGTATACATATTGGATAATATTATTTTTGTTGATTGATTTTAGTGTTTAGAAAATGATGGGATCCTTTTCCAGCGTATAAATTCTTCTATGGCTGATTGGGGGCCCTGGGATATTGCACCCACCTTCCAAAGATAGACCTAAACATGTGCAAGAGCTCCGTAGACTGAAACACAAATGCAGATTGAGAAACTGGCATTTATCTGTATATTCCAGATTAATTTTGTCTGAAATACTGTGAAAAAGAATCATCACATGGATGGTGGTGTAAATCCAAAATAATGCCTAAAGAAAATGTACAATGGATTTAGAATGAATAGGGATGCACCGAATCCAAGATTCGGTCCAGGATTCGGCCTTTTTCAGCAGGATTCGGATTCGGCCAAATCCTTCTGCCCAGCTCTATGCAAATTAGGGTTCGGATTCGGTTCAGTATTCGGCTGAATCTTTCACGAAGGATTCGGGGGTTCGGTCGAATCCAAAATAGTGGATTCGGTGCATCCCTAAAAATTAATTCATTTAATTTTTGCACTGCAGTGTCTGCCTCTTGAAAAACTGTAGCAGACGTCATCCTCCAAGCGTCTTCACAGGTTTGTTTTAATCC
The DNA here is from genome assembly GCA_038501925.1 of Xenopus petersii. Lineage (NCBI taxonomy): Eukaryota > Metazoa > Chordata > Amphibia > Anura > Pipidae > Xenopus > Xenopus petersii. The sequence goes on along the minus strand of CM076680.1, from coordinate 131,851,218 downwards.
GCTGTCTTCTTCTACCTTGTTTCAAGAGTCAGAACCGTCAATGCAGAGAATAGCAAGTTATAGGCAGATACTGCTTTCTGTAGAAAACAAACAAAAACAAAAAACCCCACCAAGGTGTACATCCACTATAAGCAAGTAGAGATTCTGCGTGTTAGACTAAAAATGAGTAGATTTAAGTTAAGATAAGTTTCCCTATCAGTATAGCAGACCTCATCCCGATAGCCTGCATGCTCGTCATGGGATCTGATTGTTTGGCCCGAGGGATAAACAATTAGAACAGCCCAAAATCGTCCTCCTCAGTCGATCTTTCAATGTATGGCCATCTTTATTTTTTACAACTTATTAGTTTTATGACCTAGTTCAGTGTACATATCTTGTCCTGCTCCTTCAGTGTGATGCAGTAGGAACATTCTGGGGCATATTTATTAATAATGGAGACAAATATCTATCACCGGTGATGTTGCCCATAGCAACTAATCAGTTGCTTTTGTTTTCTGACTTGGAGATTACTTTTTGCTGATTGGTTGTTGTGGGCAACGTCACCGGTGATGCCCCATTGTTCCTAGAAACAGTTCTATGAAAAGGCATGAGCACCAAAATGTCACAATCGCGTATTTCCATTGGGTCATAAGGCCACACGATTAACCAGTCATGTTTGGCCAGTGCAAAATGTAAACCTGAATGTGGTTACTAAACCCCACATGTCCACCTAGTTAAATATGGACAGCTACAGTCATGATAAATAAAGCCACAATATTGTGTAACAGGTTCTTGCAGGCCATGTGATCCAATGACAGCTTTAGCGCGCTGTATGTATGACAGTCAGAGCCACTACACATAATAGAGCAATGTATATACTTTTGCTGCCCAGTGCATACATTCACCTCGTTTCACACAATGCTATGTGCTAGAGTCCTGCAGCGGGTCGGGTACCTGCAAAAACCTGCAGTACCATGCGGGTTTTTCATTGAAGTTCAAGGTGCGGGTATACCCGCGGGTCGGCGGTTCTGCGGGTTTGCGGGATGTGGGTCGGGCTGCGGGTCTTCTCAATATCAATATTTGCTCCTTTTTTCTGGTCACGTCCACTTCGATGATGTCATTTCCGGTACACAATGACAGCACTTCCGGTTTTACTCCCTTTTTTCTGATCATATCTACTTCCGATGATGTCACTTCTGGTTTATAATGACAGCACTTCCTGATTCTTGATGGTCAGCGGGTCGCGGGTCCGGGTTGCAGAGAAGGTACTTGCGGGTCGGGTCGGGTTTCGGGTCCAAGCGGGTAAGAGTGCGGGTTGTGGGTGCGGATTGCAGGTTGCGGGTACGGGTCCCAAAAAATGGACCCGCGCAGGACTCTACTATGTGCACACCATAATTAGTTGTCTGTTGGCCTTAAAATGTGTTTACCCAAAAGCCTAATCTTTAGCTATTGCTTTTGAGCCACACAGAATTAGAGGTCATATCTCAAATCTTATTGCTAAAAGCTAATGGGCAAATTTACTAAGCCTACTCACTAAATAAGTGTGTGGGAGGTTGGCCTGGGAAGATGTTATCTATTGGTAAATGTCAATGCTTGTTAAAAGACATTATCTTTATGAACACGTAGAAAACAGGTTATAAACCCATCACATGGTACCTAATGCCTACATAGAATGCACACTGATAAGCCTCAGCCGCAACGATAAGGCATGTCATGATATTAAAAATTCACCAGTATATTTATTAGGGATGCACCAATTCGAAGATTCGGTCAGGATTCGGCCTTTTTCAGCAGGATTCGGAAGAATCCTTCTGCCCGGCCGAACCGAATATGAATCCTAATTTGCATATGCAAATTAGGGGCGGGGAGGGAAATCACATTACTTTTTGTCAGAAAACGAGGAAGTAAAAAATGTTTCCCCTTCCCACCTCGGTTCGGATTCGGTTCGGTATTCAGCCGAATCTTTCACTAAGGATTCGGGGGGTTCGGCCGAATCCAAAATAGTGAATTTGATGCATCCCTAATATTTATTAAGTTATGTATGTAATTATAATTTTTATATATAGTGCTACTTGTGCATGCAGACCTGCACATTTATTTTTTTTGCAATTGTAAGATGGGAAGTACTAATGAAATAACATATATAAATACAAACAAATAAATCAAGAAATTAAAGGGACAATATGACAGGCAGAGTATGGCACACACAGGCAGAGTAGGGTAGGCAGAGTATGGCACAAACAGGTAGCATAGGGCAGGTAGAGAATGCATACACAAGGAGCATAGAGCAGGTAGAGTAGGGCAGGCAGAATATGGCACACACAGGAAGGCCAATTGAAAAGTTGCTTAGAATTAGCCATTATATTACATACTAAAAGGAAACCACACCTTTAAATAGATTGCTGGAATCTTAGCCATAAAGCATGCCAGCACCACTGCTTTGTTAGAGAAAGGAAAGACCCATCTGACTCCCTCTGTGATCAAAAATCAGGTTTTGTGTGTATTTCAGCTGTCTGAAAAGCACCTAAACAAGGCAGCAAACAATTAAAAAAAACTACAATAGAACCCCCACATTAAGTTTTTCAGGGGACCAGGAAAAAATTTGTAAAATCTGGGAAAATGTAAAATCAGAGAAATGTTTTAAAGTAACTTTTTCTTCAAGTACTGAAATAAGTTTTACTTTGAGATACAATATTTACTGTGTTTATAACAAGGGTTAACCATTGCAGCGTTAATGTTACACTATGGGCAGGGTCGGACTGGCCCGGCGGGACACTGGCAAAAAACCCAGTGGGCCCCCAACCCTAATGGGCCACTGCCAGGCCAGAACCCCTCTCCCAATATTCGGGTTGAAAAAAAAAATATTTTTTTCATTGCCGTGCAGCGCATCTGCGCTGTTTGCCCATGCCCGTCGAGTGATTCCTTCATGCTCTGCGTGTCACAGTAGTGGAGCGGGGGGCAGAGGGGGTCCTTGGACAGCAGTCCCAGTGGAAAAGTTGCTTAGCATAAGCCATTCTATAACATGCTAAAAGTTAACTTAAAGGAAAGACACAGCTGACTCTCTCTGTGATCAAAAAAATGTATCAGGTTTTGTATTTGTATTTAAGCACCTAAAACTGTCCCAACTTGGGGTGCTTCTCCACTCTGGCAGGTAATATGATCCACATGCCATATACCTAAATCAAAAAGAAATGTTTTAAATTCTTGATATTCTGTAAATGGAGGTTAATCGATCACTGTTGTGCTGAAAGGTAAATAAACTTTTCCTGACTGGTAGTTTTGTACTCTATTGTGTTAGTTCTCCGTTAAGCTTTGTTCTTTAAAGCTGGAACTGCAGTGTTAATAATGCTTTGTTGCTGCCTTTGTCACCCCGATACCCAGAGATTTGCTGTATAATGGCACATTATAAATAAAGTATTAAGATAAATCACTCAGTGTCTTGCAGAGATATCCTCGCCGATATCCTTTCATAAAGCTTTTGGACTCCCTTCTTTCTAATGAATACAGGAGGGAAAACTGAGTCCGTAATAGGATTGTGTTGATTTTTATCTTTTATTGATGGCGCCCTTGAATGTTCTCTGGTGTAGCGATTCTCCTGCATTTTAAAAAGCATTTTTATATAATGTGCAATGCATTCACGGTAAAGGTTGGGATTTAACAGTGTCAAGGAACAAAGAAGGTTATTCCAGAATTATAGTTGTGCTAAAGTTATTGGTTGTATTGTACAAGAACAAAGCTGGTTCCATAGATATGCTGCACTGGTTGCAGCACAGAGTGAGGGTAATTTAATATTGTCATTCACGTTATAAAGGCAAGAATGGTTTGTCCTTGAGGAAACCTTGGTGACAAGTAGCAAGTAACCAGTCAGTGGATAGTCAATTACATCTCTCTCCTGGGTATTTAATACGTTCTGTATTGTATTTAGTCAGCTGATGAGCTCACTGCACTCATCAGGTTTAAAAAAATAAAGACTAAAATATATTAAAGCTAGAAAGTATGAACAGAACTTCATGTACCAGCCTGGAGATCCTGCTGTTCTATAATGTAATAATCCTTTTCTTCAAAGCATTTAACAACTGCTCCCCATGTTCTGATCTTGATAAGCCATCTATTATGTGTCACAGGCACTGCACATGCTCAGTGTGCCCTGGGTATTCTAGGTGTAGCGGTTAATGGAAATCATAAAAATAATATCAATAAATTGAGGTTTCCTCTATGATAGAAGCTCATGCTATAGGACTGATTGTTTCATAGGTCCTAATGTACCAGTTTCTGTGCCACGTAATAAAGGGTTCTGACCTGAAACATGTCGTGTTGCCATTACTTGGAATAAACGTTTTGCAGTCAATCTGCTGGAGTTCCTTTTCCTTTCTTTTTTGAGGTCTTGTTTATTGCCATGGCCCTGGCACCAATGTATTTTTTTTAAACTTGTATGGGGTCCTTGGCCACCAATTTTTTTTTCTTGTAGGGACACTTAAAGGGATACTGTCATTTTCCAAAATGAATCAGTTAATAGTGCTGCTCCAGCAGAATTTTGCACTGAAATCCATTTCTCAAAAGAGTACACAGATTTTTTTATATTCAATTTTGAAATCTGACATGGGGCTAGACGTATTGTCAATTTCCCAGCTGCCCCCAGTCATGTGGCTTGTGCTCTGATAAACTTCAATCACTCTTTACTGCTGTACTGCAAGTTGGAGTGATATCACCCCCCTCCCCAGCAGCCAAACAAAAGAACAATGTAAAGGTAACCAGATAACAGCTCCCTAACACAAGATAACAACTGCCTGGTAGATCTAAGAACAACACTCAATAATAAAAACCCATGTCCCACTGAGACACATTCAGTTACATTGAGAAGGAAAAACAGCAGCCTACCAGAAAGCATTTCTCTCCTAAAGTGCAGGCACAAGTCACATGACTGGGGGCAACTGGGAAATTGACAAAATGTCTAGCCCCATGTCAGATTTCAAAATTGAATATAAAAAAATCTGTGTGCTCTTTTGAGAAATGGATTTCAGTGCAGAATTCTGCTGGAGTAGCACTATTAACTGGTGTGTTTTGAAAAAAACATGTTTTCGGATGACAGGATCCCTTTAATTATTGGACTAATGCTTTTATCCTATAGTTCTGCTAATCAGAATGATGAGTACCTTAACTATATCAACGATGGCACAGTATTGTTGCTGTTGAATGTATGGAGCTAAAAACCATACCCACTAGTAATTTGTAGGTCAGGAAACCCCCTAACCTGCAAAATAATGCCATTGTAGGGCCTGCTCCCAATCTGTATCTGAGTTTTCTCGCTCTGTATACTACTTCTGTGCACATCTCCGGTTCCAAGAGTTTGTGGGAGTAGCGGAAGAGTGTACTTCCCCTGTCTGAGCCACATCCAACCCTAACCTGCAATGCTTGGCCAAATCTCAACCCAAAGCTGCCCAACAGATGCTTAACCCTAAGGTCACCATGGGTTTCGAGTCAACAGGCATATCAATAATAGCCACACTTATTTATTATCTGATTGGTGAATGTTCACATATTGATTATAAAGGTCTGTGGATGAGGAGCTCCTCTTCTGACAGTTCCTTACAAACCACCATGTGCCCCAATATTTAGCTCTGTGGGCTAGCAATTAAATCAGCCTAATTTGGTGCACCACTTGGTTTAACATATTGGCAAAGACCTGCTAATTGTATAGCCTCATTTAACTGGTGGATCTATATGTGATATGTGTATGGCCAGCTTTAGATGGGTTTAGAGTGGGAATAGTTTAGAATGGATATCGTTTTTGCACCCAAACCCCACATTGAAGTTATTAGGGGGGTCATTTATACTCATCCACTGTGCTCAGACCCCCACCCACTTTTTTTAATCTTACCTAGAGAAACCTTCACTGGATGTCAATCTTGTTGAGCTGGAAATGAATTAATGGATAGATTTTTGCTAGTCACATTCACCCATTTGCTGATAAAATATCTAATATTCTAGGAGCCAGTAATCAAATTGACTTCTGCAATTCCCTAATTGATATGCCTCTTTTTATCTATTTCCATTTCAATCAGAATACAAGACTTTTATTTACACTTGAAAGCAACGCATTTAGTTTATCATATTAGTGTTGAAAAGAAAAATGATTATCAAGTGAAAGAATTCCAGAGCTTAGTATTCATTATTGATTTTGTGTGTAGATTCCAAATGGTGTCAGCCTGGCACATACTGTTACATTTCCCATTGTTTTGACAAGGCCATACAATACATTTTGTTTTTTGGCTTGCATATGTAAAGCTTATAATGCTAAAGGCTTCCATCCTAATAGGAGGACACAGAGGTTGATAGATCATCTATGACTTTATTAGGGCTCTGTCACAGTGTAGACTTTTGTTTCTGTGCTGAGGGAATGCTGGAACAAATCTGACTGATTTATTAGTTGTTATTTGCAGAAACAATCTGTCAGTTTTTTCTTTGTACATTTTTGATAGTGAGATGGTGGTTTTAATAAAGGTGGTTAATGAATGCCCTACATCAATGCAGTCCAGCTACATAGAGTCTTTTGAAGTGCTAGCCACGCCACCCTTTTGAAGCCCAATAAGCAAAAATATGGGGGGTCAATTCCATATATATATATATATATATATATATATATATATATATATATATATATGCATATATTGAATTAATTCCCTTCTTATGTTCCCTGTACTTTCTTTTCTTTTTCGAACATTCTCTTCTCTTGTATTGTAGCTTCCTTTTCTCATTCTTGTACCCTTTTTTCCCTCTCATATTCTTATATAACCATTTATTTCTTGGTTATTCTCCTTTGTCCTTTTTCTCTATTCTTCTATCCACACACTCCTGTGTTCAACCCATGGGCCAAACCAGTGGATCACCCATCTCCAGCTTTATATTAACACATGTTCAATAATCTGTGCTAAAGATAATGTTTCACACTCCAGAAAAACAGTAGATTATTTCTTGAAATATTCGCTCAGATTAAAATTGTTCCTATGTGCACTCGGGTGGCACTGAATACAGGCTTTGGTTTAAGATTCGGCAAAGATTCTGCATTTTTCAGCAGGATTCAGATTCGCCGAATCCAAGTGCCTGGCCGAACCAAATCCGAATCTAAAAAAAATCACATGGCTTTTCGTCACACAAACAAGGAATTCAAATATTCCTTAGCTGCACATGAGAGTCTTTTTCCCCCCTTATTTACTTATTCAAATTCGGGTTTGGGCTCATTATTGGGACGTATATTTCACAAAGGATTCAGGATTCGCCTGAATCCTAAAATAGCGGATTCGGTACATCCCTAATGTGCACTGTTATGTAAGTGTGTAGCTTTCCTAATTCAGTCGAGCAACTACCAAGGCAGATTACAGTGCAGATAACAGCAGATGATATTCTAGTCTGGCTATTATTCATTTATGCTCTCAGATTGAATGTGTTGTCAGTTTGTCCGTATGCTTTTAAAGTAATAAGAATAAAAAAAAGGGAAGTGTTAATATGAATTTTTAACACTTATGTTTTATAGAAAACTTTTGTTGGAGCCAAGGAAAGATTAGAGTGTAACATTTCATGCTTGATTCCTGTTGTCCTTAAATGATGCACATTGCGTGCTTGATATGCGTGTCATTTCAGTGAGGTTTAAGTCTGGGCACCAGAGGGGATTCTGCTACATGCACGCTCACATCTTTCCAGGCAGTGTTTAATGTCAGGGCAGTAAAAGCACCGGCCTTTGTAAGGACAGGTGTGCACAGACAGCGAGAAATTCATTTTTCAATTATTAAACAGGCTGTAGTTCTGGTTATTAGGCTGCTCCTATGTGACAGGGCACCTGGTAATATTTATATACATTTATATAAAGATTTTATCATCAGCCTTTATTTATATAGCACTGCATATTACTGCTTTACAGAGATTATACATAATTTACATCTGTCCCTACCCCCAGTGGAGTTTATAATCTAAGGCCCATATCACTTTAAAGGAGAAGGACAGCTAACAAAGCAGTATATTGCCAATAGATTAGCCACAATAGTGCAAGCTATAAGACTATATTTATTCTGCAGAATGCTTTACCATACCTGAGTAAACAGCTCTAGAAGCTCTCTCTGTTTAGGATAGAAGCTGCCATATTACCTTGATGTGAAATCACTTCCTGCCCGAATTTCCCTGCTCACTCATAGCTCTGGGCTCAGATTACAGCAGGGAGATGAGGAGGGAGGGGAGCAAACTGAGCATGCTCAAGCCCTAGCGGAAAACAGGGAGTCTGATACAGAAGCCCATGTGTACAAAATAGAAGGAAAGAAATGCTGTTTCTTTTGACAGAGGAGTCAGAGCAGAATTACTTTGAGGCTTTACTGGTGTATTTATATAGACCTTTCTGATAAAGCTTACTTAATTTTAGCCTGTCCTTCTTCTTTAACTCGTTATGGTCAGGGGCCAGTTGCTCTCTCTGTAGTTTTTAGTGTGGGATGAAAACTGAATTAGCCATACAGACACGGAGAACATACAAACTCATACAAATAGCGCAGCAGAGTTCCCTGGCTGTTCGCGTTCTTTCGGATCTGAACGCAGATGGGAGCATGCGCAATTGAAGCAGATTCCTGGCTATGCCCAACTGCGCATGCTCCCACAGGCTTCATGGCGGTGAAGTGCTCCCACAGGCTTCATGGCGGAGAGACCTGAATGAACACGAATGTCCAGAAGATCGCACCCAGGAACTCTGCTGTGCAGCTCTGCAGTTTAAGGTCTGGGTTTTTTCAGGGGCTTCTTTTTACCTAAGGCACAGTGTGGGGAGGGAGAGTGGAGGCGGCGATGGCAGGTAGTTAATAGGGGCTTTTATTACAAGGGGGTTTAGTTTCCCTTTAAAGTTGAACAACCCCTTTAAAACAAACTGTTTTACTTGTGAAGACTGCACCTCGCAAACACTGCAGTGCACTTGAACTCGTAATGGAAAGATAGCCGTGTGCTTCAAAAGGAATCTTGGCAGTACACCGGTACTCTGAATGGAAACTTGGAACCTGTACTCTGAATAGGTAAATCATTGCCTGATAACTTCTGCTCACAAGATTTTCTAATGCAATTTTATTTAAATGCAAGGCAGAATTTTTCCTTTTTATGTACAATCATGAGTATCATTAACAGCAGACACAGACGCTGCACATTTTTCTGCATCTCAGACTTCAGGAGACAATTGCTTACTCTGATGACACTAACAAAGGGAACATATGATTTAAAATACTTAAAGTTCTGCCAGCATATGAGAACTGTTTATCAAAACACCTATACAATTACAATGTGTTTTGACAGAGAAAATGAACAAAAGCATGTTGCTGTACAATGCTGAATAATGGGATGTGCATTCTGTGTGGAAGTTATTAGGCTGTAGGCATTTTCTCTTCCATATGCTGGGGTTTCTGTAGGAAACAGCTAGATATAACATTGTATGTTCTGCTTGTGATTGAAATCATTGGACTGTGACTAGAACTGACTACTATTTTTTTTTAAGTGTTTGATACAAGCTTGGGCATTTTTGTGTTATTCACATTTAAATTAACTTTTGATATGATGCAGAGGGTGATATACTGAGATAAATTTCAATAGGTTTTTATTTTTTGTGTTTTTTGAGTTGAGTTATATTCTTTTTTTTTATTCAGCAGCTCTCCAGATTGCAATATAAGTAACCTGGTTGCTAGGGTCCAAATTACGCTCTTCCTGAGTCGGTGATAATAATAAAAAGTAGCAATAACAATAGATTTGTAGCCTTACGGAGCATTTGTTTTTAAGATGGGGTCAGTGACCCCTCCCCTCTTTGAAAGCTGGAAAGATTTAGAAGCAAGCAAATAATTCAGAAGTAATAAAAAAAGAAAATGAAAACTAAATTGCTTAGATTAGCCATAATACATACTAAAGGTGAAATACCCCTTTACAATCACATCACCTTTTATTTAACTATTAGTATGATGTAGACATTCATATTCTACAACTATTTGCCCATAGTTTTTATTTTTTGTGGGGTTTTTTTGCCTTTTATTCAGTATTTCTCCAATATGGAACTTCAGCAGCTATCTGGCTGCTAAGGTCCAGTTTACGCTAGCAACCGGGCAGTGGTTTGAACGAGAGACTGGAATATGAATAGGAGAGGGTCTGTGTAGAAAGATACTTAATACAAAGTAAAGATAACAACAAAATAGTAGCCTCATACAACAATCATTTTTTTGCTGTTGACCCCCATCTGAACTCTAGAAAGAGGTAGAAAAAGACAACAATTTCAAAGACTATAAAAATGAAGACCACAATTAAAGGTTGATAAGAATGAGGCGTTTTATAACATACCATACTAAAAGTTACTTTAAAGGTAAACAACCTCTTTAAGTAATTTTAGACAGGTACGGGACCTGTTATCCAGAATGCTTGGGACTTGAAGTTTTCTGGAAAACAGATCTCAGCAAATCATGTAACCATTAAATAAACCCAATAGGCTGGATTTGCTTCCAGTAATTATTTATGTCTTAGTTTGGATCAAGTACAAGGTACTGTTTTATTATTACAGAGAAAAAGGAAATAGGTTTATAAAAATTTGGATGTTTTGGATAAAATGGAGTCTATGGAAGTTGGCCTTTCCTTAATTCGGAACTTTCTGGATAACTGGGTTCCAGATAATGGATACCTTACCTGTATATATGTATTTAGGGGACAGTTAGCTGCTGTTCTGATTCATCACAGAATGCATGCTCTGAGCTCTTAATATTGCAACTAGGTGTCTTGAAAAGGATTATCTAAAAAGTAATGTAAATCTTCTAACCCTAAAATTTCACACTCTAGTTCTGTAGTAGCCTATAGGTGCCCATAAGCACTGCAGACATGGTTACCTTTGATGGCAAAGTTGGCAGCCTGCTTATTTGTATGTGGATATCTAACTATGCCCTCCCCTGTCAGTCAATGATTCCATTTGAATTGCAGTGGAACAGACAAAACTAGGGCAACCCAAACTCACTGCCCACATACATTCCACCAAATGTGTTTCATTGAAATAGATACACACTTGATTTCCATTCAACATCTATCACCATGGATGAACAGAAATGGAGGTGTGTTGTGTCTGAGGGAATTCTACGCCTAATTAATAACAAGAGGAAAGTTTGGGCTCTAAAAAAGGACACCTTTTAAAGGGATTCTGCCATGATTTTTATGGTGCAGGTTTTATTATTAAATTATACTGTTTACATTCCAGATAATTCATTCTACCATAAAAAATTATATTCCTGTGTATTTTTTTAGTTGTAATATTGGTGTGTAGGCAGCCATCTCAGTTCATTGTGCCTGATCCTGTGCTTTTAGAAAGAGTCAGCACTCATGATGGATAAGCTATTGTTACTCCTACCCAATGTCTCAGTGGGAATTGGATTTTTACTATTGTTTGATTTTCTCATATCAGAGCACAAGTCACATGACTGAGAGTCCCTGGGAAACTAACAACATACATAGCCCCATTTTTAGACTTCAGAATTCAATATAAATTGTTTTTGTTTGCTCTTTATAACAATGGATTTCAGTGCAGAATTCTGCTGGAGCAGCACTATTAACTGAGCATTTTGAAAAATATTTTGATAGAGTTCCTTAAGGTGAATAGAAAGTAGCATGCTCTTCTAGTATGCAGGACCCACCAGCATTGCTTATTCATAAGTCACAAACAGGCTGTTTTCCAGTCTACCTTTATACAGCTTCACATAGGGATTGAACATACCTGTAAGATGTCATAATGCCCACATGTCCATAAAGCAGTGTTTTCCCCATAAAATGGAAATCTATTATGTACACAGAAACTGAAAAGACATGGAACTGCACTGTGAAATATAGCTTTTGTTGGTCTTGTCAGCAGTATGATTTGTGTGTGTTTAGCAGGCTATCTTGCTTCTAATGTTTTGCACAGGAGCTTGATTTATTTCACCTCCCTCTTGATAATAAATCTTTTCTGTTCATGCTGTTACTTGGTAGAGTCAAAAATCTTTGAAACGGCAGGGAAATATTTCCTAATGTTTTTGCCAGACTTTTTATCCACTTTATGAAGTCACTAGTCTAGAAAACATTTGGTTTTGTAACACCATTAAAGGGTCCCTCCACATATATACATTAATTATAACTTTTCATTGGTTTTAAGGTTATTTGTTTGTTGATACTGAAAGCAGTACCTGTCACACAGTTTCAAGAGGCAGACTCAGAGAAAAGACAAGGGATAAACAAATAATAATTTAAATTATTGATTAATAACATTCATACACATTGGAAAGTTGCTTAGAATTACACTTTTTTTCATTATATATAAACAGCGTTTTAGCAGCTAATATCAGTACATCCAAAACAGATCTTATACATACATGGTAGTCATGTGCAGGTTGAGAATTTCTCACACCCAGCCTGGGCCTGCTACTGTCCTCTATTTATAGACTCGCGCCCCCCGCAGTGATGTCACAAAAGGGGCGGGCGCAGGCCCGGACTGGCAATCTGTGGCTTCTGGCAAATGCCAGATGGGCTGCTATAAGGTCCCATAGAAAGTCAGTATTTAGTGGGCTGGTTGGGGCTGTTTGGGCCTCTGTGTGGACTGATTGGGCCTCTGTGTACCTGAAATGCCAGGGCCTATTTTAATTCTCAGTCCGGACCTGGGCGGGCAGAAGTATAAATTCCAGCACCGGAACTGCTAGGTCACGGACAGAGAGAGCAGGAGAAGAGCTCAACCCAGACCTGCCCACTACCCGAAGATTTTGTGCAGGAGTCGGCCCAGGTCCCCCGAGTTTCAGGCCGGCCAGCACATCACTAAAATATGGGACCTTTTATCCAGAATGATTGGGACCTGGGGTTTTCCAGATAAGAGATCTTTTCATAATTTAAATCTCAGCTACTTAAAAAATTACATAAACAGGGTTTCCACCTTCCATATAAATCATTTAAACAGGTTTTTCACCTTCCAAAACTTTTTCCAGTGCAGATTGTCCAGCAGAAATATATTTTTTTTCAATTGATTTCCACTTTTTATTTTTTACCTGTTTACTAAAATTTAAGTTTAAAGTCTATTTGTCTCTGGTGTTTCAGTCTGGCAGCTCAGTAATCCAGGTGCAGATTCTGAACTGTTAGAATTTGCTACATTCGTTGATATATTTCTCAGCAGCATCTGTGGAATATTAGCAAATATTGTATCAAATCCAAATCGGAATGGACTTTGTCATAAATATTTGGATAATCACCACACCCACACTATGATGTGGGGTTATCGGGTTAATTTTAATAAGGGTTACTTTTATAACCTTACAAAGGGAGGTGTAGACCCCCCGAAACATTGTTCTGCATCTTTGTGGTAAACTTGGCTCAATAAAGGATTGCACAGCAAGAAATGGTAGAGTGCTTTATCAGTTTGTGATTCTGCCATTGTAGGACCCGCACTCAAACCATATCCCAATGGCTGGCCAATTTCAACCCATACCTTCCCAACCTGCGGTTAACACACAGGTTTCCGGTCAACCCACTAGGCATGCACCGAATCCACTATTTTGGATTCGGCTGAACCCCCGAATCCTTTGCATAAGATACCGAAACAAATCCTAATTTGCATATGCAAATTAGGGGTGGGAAGGGGAAAACATTTTTTACTTCCTTGTTTTGTGACAAAAAGTCACGTGATTGAAACCCCGTAAGAGCACTTGAGAAAGGGGGAGCAACCCCGAAACGTTGTGTGGAGATCTTAATAAAACACCCTAAGAGTTTCAGCACATATGCTGTTGTGAGTGCCATCTGATTTTCTTTTGGTATATACAGTATATTATTTCTGCTAATTAAACACTACAGGTTTGCAAAACCTATATTAAATACTGGCAATGGAAAATTTGTTAGCACAAACAAAAAAAAAAACCAAAAACATTTGCATATTTGATTCTGTGAATAACTTGTTTCATTCCCTTATGTGAGACAAGCACTACAATATATCACACATTTACTGGATTGTAATTGGGCCATTATAATATTAACACTAATTTTTTTTTTTTTTAACTGAACACCGTGCTTTGGCAAGTGGGTCAGAGAGTCTGCTTGTTTCAGTAAAAGCATTTTGCATAAATAAAGAGCAAATAGGAGAGACTTGCCAACAAGTCCTGAGCTGGAAAAGAAAAGGTATCATTAATAATCTTGTGTACACAACACTTGCATTTAAGATTGAATTGTCATTCCTTAGGAGTTTACTCATTTCCTCTTACTCAGCAACCTTTGATTTATTTGCTTGGCCTGCATACATTGCACGTCCTGCCATTCATATTAATACATACCAATTAAAGGGGCATATGCCCAAGCTGCAACACTGGCCTTCCTGTAATATCGAGCCTTCTGAATATTGGGTTTCCACGTAAGGTTTGTTTATTGGGGATTTGCTCAGCAAAATGACATCCACATCTAAACTGAAATTGCTCTTATTTTAAAATAAGTAAAAGCGTATGCAGCATGTAATTCCAACAGTTATTATTTCTCAGATTATATATATATATATATATATATATATATATATATATATATATATATATATATATATATATATATATATATATATATATAGAAAGGCTGTGGCACACACAAGGACCCAGGTGCTATTCATGAAGCACACTGGGATTTGTCAAGATAAAACGTATTTTATTAGATCAACGTTTCTGTCCTCACAGGGACCTTTATCAAGATCTTGATAAAGACGTTGATCTAAAAAATAAGTTTTATCTTGACAAATCCCAGTGTGCTTCAGCTTTCTACATGTGTGTATATATATATATATATATATATATATATATATATATATATATATGTATGTGTATATATATATATATATATATATATATATATATATATATATCCTCTTCAGGTGCTCCAAATGCCTGACATTGTCATCTTCGGAATCCATTAAACAGACTTTCCTTTATCTTCACGTTCACGATACTAGGGTCACTGACTGCAGCAATTTAAATAAAGTAATTTTGAAGCTAAAGATAAAAAATGTGTTTTTCATTTTTAGGTGAGGACTTTGCCGTGGTGCAGCAGGAGATTATAATGATGAAAGACTGCAAGCATACGAATATCGTGGCTTACTTTGGCAGCTATCTCAGGTACAGTTTTGATTGGAAAGTATTTAATTTGTAGCTTATGATTTTATTCAAATAGGATTACATTTGTCCCATGCCGATGTAGTAATGGAAACTTTCTTAGCGGTATAATAATGCAATATATTCATCTACTTGCTCTCACTCCATAAAGGCTCTAGCTCACATGTTTTAGAAATCAAGCATTTCCTTGCACCTCTGTATCTATGGCTATTTTATATGTTTTAACAACTGTCAGAAGGGCAAAAAGTATTAGGGGGTTATTTATCAAAGTCCAATTTTATCTCAACATTTTCTGCTACAAACTCCAATCAAATTCACTCGGGTTTTTTACGCTTATTTATTATTAAATGTTCCCGAAAGTTTGCTTTGCCGATTTTCACAACTTTTTTGGATTTTTCACCCGAAAAATCTTATGCTTTTTTGCCCGAAAACTCCAAAAATTCGTTATATTGCACGAAACCCATCGGCCGAATCTTTCACAAAGGATTCTTTCACAAACTGCAGCATTTGTTATACACGGGCAGATTTAGGCTGCAGATTTGCCACATTCAGACTGAGTTGGCAGCTTATCTGCCCATGTATAGATTGGGAGCTCCTGCGTGGCACCAGCCTATCTGCTTCAACCCAAATCTGTTTCTCCTTAGCAGCACATGTACTATGTAAACACTTCCTCTAAGGGTCAGGGCACACGCTCAGATTCTGGAAGATTAGTCGCCCGGCGACAAATCTCATTTTCTTCAGGGAGACTAATCTGCCTCACTAAGGAAACTTCAGGTAACTTTGAAAAATGAAGCGCTCAGAGTGCCATCCCGCCGGGTATTTACATTCTTGCTGGTGGGAGGCAGTTCGGGGAGATTAGTCGCCCCCGGAAGAAGAGGAGATTTGCAGCCGGGTGACTAACTAAACTAGAACAAACTGGAAAAATGGAAGATAAATAGACAAATGCCACAGCAAGACTGCCCAGCTGGGCGCCTGCAAACTGGATGTGGCCCTCTAAGTGAATTTTATACCCTATGCATGGCCCAAAACCTCCATAGGTCTATTTATACGATGTCATTATTTTATAATAATCTGTCTCACTCAAGTGAAATAGGGGATAATTGGCCCACTGTGGAAAATCTTGGGCAGAAAGGTTATACATTTGTGTCATATTGGGTAAAGTAAACAATAAACAGCATTTGAGGGAAATATTATTTTATTGCTGTTGTACCCATTTGTCAGTTAAACTAATCATCAAAGACAGGGTTAAAGTAGAAATAATGATACCTCTACTTGATTCTGGAGCAACGTATTTTCTGATTCTAACATGCTGAATATGAGTCTGTGTCTGTCAGTGTAGCTACATGAAGGCACGGTTGGGAGAAAATTCACTTGTCCATATTGCAGGCACAGAAAAGCCTTATGGTTCCTTTATTGGCTAAAATGGTATGTTTCTCCTGATTACCATTCAATGAAAGCCATAGTTTTTAAAGGGGACCTTTCACCCAGACATAAAAAGCTGTATAATAAAAGTCCTTTTCAAATTAAACATGAAATCCAATTTCTATTTTTTTATTAAAGCATTCATAGCTGTTGCAAGCTCATTTAAAAATCTCAGCTGTCAATCAAATTGTCTGCCCATCCCCTAAGCCTTAGGCAAAGAGGCGGGGCAGACAATTACTTTCACATTCCATTCAGCACTTCCTAGATGTCACTGCTCTCCCCACAATCCCCCGTTCTCTTCACCAATTGCGTAACCAGTGCACGGGGATGGATATTGGGTCCCCCATTCTGGTGCACAAACAAGATTCTGAGATGATGCAAGGCTTGCCTTAATTAAACAGGAGAATTTCAGATTCCAGCAATTCCAGCAAACTATGCTCTAGCTGAGCTATTTAATTAAAATGTTTTACAGCTGAAGTACAGATGTATCTCCATCTTTTTATTTTTTGTAAGTAGGTAATTAATTGGAAAATGCACCATTCATATGTACCTAAATTAAATATTTCTTTTACTGCCATTTTTTTAGTGGTGGCTTTAATTGTTTGCTCTTACTAGGAGTGACTCTCAAAAACTTCTGTGCCACAACATTCCTTGGTCCTCGAGGCTTGCAAGAATCTCCAATACTATTAAGTTAAACAGTCCTGTGCCCCCATAAGCAAATTAGTCCCATGATGAATTTTGATTGCTTTTGATACCTTTGTATTAACAGAGCAGTAAAACAGATATCGTTCATCTTGGGCTACTTACTCAGACTGTTTTTCTATTTTTAAGGCTTTCACATTTTAGAGTTTTTAAAAATAGATTAATTGTAGAATAAATAACATTAATTGGGTATGGTTCATCTAGGTCATTAGGCCTTATAGGAGCTGAATTCAGAATTTTGTTCGAGACCAGATTCTTCAGTAAACTTACCAAAATGTTATTTATATAAATGCCAGGAGCCAGGTAGAGGCTCAGTTTGGGGTATCAAATTCTTCTCATCTTTTTAGTAGTATGATTTATATATTTTAGTAGATTGAGCCTGCAGACTTATTGCAGTTATATTAAGCAATATATCAATGAGAATTTAGGGGTTTATTTACTAAAATCTGAATTTATCTCATATTTTATTTAAAAAAAAAAGAAAACATGACCAAATTCACATGCTCGATTTGATCCTATTTATTAATAAAATAGCCCAAATTAATTGGATCGCGGAAAAACTTGATAAAATGAAGCGAAAACCAGAATAGCTCAAAAAATTTTTGCCCAAAAAGTCGGATTTTCAGGCTGAACCCAGCGCATACCACAAAAACTTCAATTGAGATAGGTGCCTCTACCATTGACTTTTACAGGACCTCGACAGGTCTGCAGATTTTCGGATTCAGGCTTTTTGCAGCATCAGGGTATAATAAATCTTTAAAAATTAGTTTTTGCCCCACTAGAAATTCAAGTTTTTGCCCCGAAAAGCCTGACCAGATGAATTCGAGGTTTAGTAAATAAACCCCAAAGTCATTCAGCCCCTACTACCTTTATAGGAGGGATCTTATACTCAAGGTTTTATATAAAGTCTGTTCTACGTCCATTCAATGCCATTCCGCAAAATGATATGCAGGCTGTTGGTAGAGGACACCAACAAACTGGTGTGGTCCTCGCCCTGACACATTTTTAAAACTGCCCAAGAGATCTGTCAAATCGACAGTGTATGGCCAACTTTAGGCTAATAGCTATTATTTTGTTTTTCTAGGAGAGATAAGCTGTGGATTTGCATGGAGTTTTGTGGAGGTGGTTCTTTGCAAGATATCTACCATGGTAAATATTTCATGTATCGAACGTAAATTTCTAATTTGTATGTACTATTTAAAGATTGTGAGAAGTAGAACTTTAACTGCAAACAGTAACATTAACACAACTACAGGTAGGGAACTTGTTATCCAAAACAATCCAGACCTGGGGATTTACAGATAAAGGATCTTTCTGTAATTTGGATCTTCATACCATAAGTCTACTAGAAAATCATGAAAACATTAAACAACCCCTGCCTTTCCATAATTAGGAGCTTTCTAAATAATGGGTTTTCAGATAACAGATCCCATATCTGTAATATAAAATATCAAAACGTATACATAGAAATATGTATGAAAAAACAGCCAAAATAATTTTTTTTTTGACCTCTAATATACACAATCCATTTGTTTGGGACAGATGCAGGCAGGTATGAGGGTGTATACTAGGGGGAAAATGCATCAGCACTTTTTTACTTTTTCATTATTATTTATTTCTGTTCAAGCCCGCCACCAACCATATTCCAGTTTCTCGTGCATTCGGTCTGGTTTTTAGGGTAAGTTAGACCTTAGCAACCAGATAGCTGGAGCTGAAGAAAAATCAGTTTATTAATTCATAAAACGAGGACCGGTTGCAAATTTTCTCAGAATGTCACTGTCTGCATCATTCATCAAGTTAATTTAAAGGTGAACTACCCCTTTCCTGAGCATTCTTGTGATTCTGGCCAGGAAATATGACCATCTATACTAGGGATGCACTGAATCCGGGATTTAGTTCGGGATTCTGTCTTTTTCAGCAGGATTCGGATTCAGCCTAATCCTTGTGTCTGACTGAACCAAATCCTAATTTGCATATGCAAAATAAGGGTCAGGAAGGGAAATTGTATAACTGTTTGTCACAAAACAAGGAAGTAAAAAATTTTTTTTTAAACTTTTACCCTTCCTGTCACTAGTTTGCATATGCAAATTAGGATTTGGTTAGGTATTCGGCCAAATCTTTCATGCAGGATTCGGGTATATGGCCAAATCCCAAATAGTGGATTCGGTGCATCCCTAATCGATACCAAAAATAGGGCATTTTGGAAAAAAATACATCTCTGGGATATTGTATTCTCAAAAATACTTTCCAAAAATTTGTTAATATCACTTTCATTTCACATTTCAAACTGGTACAGCTGTTATAATTCAGTTGTTAATTGTTTTATAACACCGGTATCAACATTTTGTCAACATTTATTCTATGGACTTAAAAATAATGCATTATAATGTGACTCCAGGGGTTGTTTGTTCCTGGAGACTATGCTGCAGAGTCTATGCTGTATATACGTACATCCGAACTCACAGACTAGGAACCACAATTGTTTCTTTATTCTATGAATGTGCGGCACGGATAGATGTACATTACACAAACAACAGCAACTGCACCATTTCAGGACACAGTACTTCTGATATATTTGGTTTCACTGTCTAATACACCGTACATGTCTTTTATTTTCCCCCCCACAGTTACTGGACCGCTCTCAGAACAACAGATTGCGTATGTTTCCCGGGAAACGCTGCAGGTATTTCAGCTGTCACTTATCTGCTATGTTATTTAAGTCAAAAGTAATCTTGGTGGCACATGGAATTCAGTCTTCAGAGCCTACTTGGTTTAACAGCAGTGTTCTAAATAAATGTTCCATCTTGTTAGTAGCTAAGGGTGCACCTTAACCTGCCACTGATAACCTCTTATTTTGTGGACTTTTAATTTAGGTTCAGATTATTTTCCCCAAAAAGGGCTTTGAGCAACTTAGGATATCTGTTTTTTGGAAAGTGAATTTGTATCACATACATACACAGTTATATTTCATATATAGGGATTCCCCGAATCCAGGATTTGGCAGGAATTCTGCCTTTATATATTTGCATATATAAATTAGGGGCAGGAAAGGAAAATTACATGATTTCTTGTCAAAAAAAGGAAGTCAAAACGTTTCCCCCACTTTTTCCTTTCCTGTCCCTAATTTGCATATGAAAATTAGCATTCTGATTTGGTTCTGTATATGGCGCACACACACACACACTCACACTCACACACACACACACTTATACACACACACACACTTATACACACACACACACACACTTATACACACACACACACACACTTATACACACACACACACACTTATACACACACACACTTATACACACACACACACACTTATACACACACACACACACACACTTATACACACACACTTTACAGTTATTTATATTTCAGTTGGATTGTTATCATTATGTGTTTTTTATGTAGTGCTGGCATATTCCAAAACTCTTTTAAAGATTATATATTCTTCACATCAGCCCTTGCCCCAATGGAGCTTAAAGGAATTGTTCAGTATAAAAATAAAAACTGGGTAAATAGATAGGCTGTGCAAAATAAAAAATGGTTCTAAGTTAGTTAGGCAAAAATGTAATGTATAAAGGCTGGAGTGACTGGATGTCTAACAGAACACTACTTCCTGCTTTTCAGCTCTCTTTGTTTCCACTGATTGGTTACCCTGGTGACTAGGCAGAAACCAATCAGTGACTTGAGGGGGGGGGGGCACATGAAATATAACTTTTGCTTTTGAATCTGAGCTGAATGCTGAGGATCAATTGCAAACTCACTAAACAGATATGTCCCATGTGGGCCCCCTTCAAGTCGCTGACTAACTCAGATTTAGAGAACTGTAAAGCAGGAAGTATTGTTCTGGCTATTATGTTAACTATATCAGAAACATTTTTTATTTTGCCTAGCCTATCTATTTTACACAGTTTTTATTTTTACACTGAACTGTTCCTTTAAGGTCCCTTCACATTCACACACATTAGAGCCAGCCTGCATGTGTGTTTTCAGAATAAAGGAGGAATCCTGCAGAATCACTTGCATACAGGTGTCCTGGGTGAAATCAAATCTAGGACACCGCTAACACAGCATCATGGTGTCTTATCATGCTGCCCATTACATTGTGGACAAATGTGGTTGTTAGTGCAGCCTCTGTTCTCATTGGTTGATGGCTGTACGCTCATATGCTTGGAGCCAGATAAAAATCCTAATGATATGCTCATTGCACATACAAATATGGGATTTGTCATCCAGAATGCTCAGGACCTGGGCTTTTCCAGATAACAGATCTTTCTGTAATCTGGATCTTATTATAAGTCTACTATAAAATTGTGTTATCATTAAATAAACCCAATAGGCTGGTTTTGCTTCCACTAAGGATTAATTATATCTGAGTTGAGATCAAGTACAAGATACTGTTCAGTCTCAATTCAGATTTAAGGATATTTGATTGACTGGAATATCTCCTTTGGTTTGACCTCTTTACTAATGATCATCATCAAAGGCCATACTTTGCATTGTGAAATGCTTTAATTTGTTTTCATGGTAACAGCCCAATTATTTGGACAATGTATTCAGGCCATTCATGAAAAAAATAACTCCCAGTTTCCCCTTAGTTCCTGCTGTCAGAGCAGCTGCATCCTGCAGCCCATGTGCATATCCGTGTAACAGTGACTGCGCACACACATTGGCAAGCTGTTAGAGATTTTGGTATTACACTGGCCTCCTGTCCTTTCAAATCCCACCACACCCAGTCCTACATAACTGCCAGCACTTCCACTCATCACTTTCTCATAGGAAATCACTGGCAACTTTATCTGGAGTATTTTCTATACAGCAGCAATTAAAGCAGAAATGCCTGTCTCTGACAAACCTTACATTATAAATTCAGTTTGGAGGCAGTTGCTTAGAGGACATGCAAAACCTGATACAGTAGAATTGTCAATATATAAGGCATCCCTCCAGTCACTAAGTTTTTTCCCCTGGGTTGGTGCTCTTTTTCGGAAAAATAAACACTAGTGGAACACTAGGGCAATAACTTGTGCAGCACTGCGCCTCCATGTCTCTTACTTTTTCCAGTTGCCCCCCGGTAGACTTTTACTCTAGTACACATGCAGCTGTACAAGAGACACCTGTGAAAAGTAAGTAAAAAGGCAACTTGACACTAGTTTTTTCCAACAGAACCAGAAACTGTTCCGGGTGCAGGCTGAACAGCTAAAACACCCCCCCTGACGCAGTTTTTAAGATGGATTAACATTGGCAAAAGCATCCGGTGTGCCCAGGTGCAATCACACCCCCAGTAGTTCCGTCCACTGATCAGATCAATATAGGTTTTTTGAACAAGTGGGACCAACCCTGGGAAAAATTGCAGTTAGATTTATTGAGGGATGGGCCTCTATCATATTGGCACGTTCCAGTTAAATTGGCTTTCCTTGTCATTTAAAGAGGTGGTTCACTTTATGTTAAACTTTTAGTATGTTATAGAATGGCTAATTCTAAGCAACTTTTCAACTGGTCTTCATTATTTATTTTCTATAATTTAATTATTTGCCTTCTTCTGGCTCTTTCCAGCTTTCAAATGGGGTTCCCTGACCGCATCCAAAAACAAATACTCTGTAAGGCTACAAATAGTATTTGTTATTGCTACTTTTGATTGCTTTCTATTCAGGCCTCTCCTATTCATATTCCAGTCTCTTATTCAAATCAGTGCATGGTTGCTAGGGTAATTTAGACCCTAACAACCAGATTGCTGAAATCGCAAACTGGAGAGCTGCTCTAAAAAATGATAACCAATTGCAAATTGCCTCAGAATATCACTCTCTACAATCAACATGATACTAAAACTCAAAAGTGAACAACCCCATTAAGTTTTTTGGAGACCTTGCAGGTAGAATCCTGTGCGGGTCCATTTTTTGGAACCAGACCCGTACCTGCAATCCACAACCCACATTCTTACCTGCTTGGACCCGTTACCCGACCCGCAAGTACCTTATCCGCAACCCGGACCCGCGACCCGCTGACCATCAAGAATCAGGAAGTGCTGTCATTATAAACCGGAAGTGACCTCATCGGACGTAGGTGTGATCAGGAAAAAAGCAGTAAGCCCGGAAGTGACATCATCGGAAGTAGACGTTATCAGAAAAAAATCGATATTGAGAAGACCTGTGGCCCAACCCGCAGAACCGCCGACCCGCGTCTATACCCGCACCGGGAACTTCTACCCGCAGCCCGCAGGGTACCGCAGGTTTTTGCTGGTACCCGCGGGTACCTGACCCGCTACAAGACTCTACTTGCAGGTCTATGCTAGGGACACCTGGGAATGGAAATTGAAACGGCGATACATTATTACTTATACCTTGGGCTTTCCGTGTCCTGATTTTCTAAACTGCTTGTGTTTCCTAGATCAAGCATCAGTACCAGTGCCATCATTCATTTACCAGTCAAGTGAACGGGAGGTGGCATTGGTTGTTTTGGGTGCTTTTCCCCTAATTAATAAGGGGAAAAGAATGGAGAATGCACCAAATGTGCTGTAAATCCTAATCTGGTAGAAATACATACTAAATCCATTAAGACTCCATCACAACTGCAGGGCCTACACCCAGAGTACATGTCCTGCACAAGTTGATTCCAACATAGTCTGGTTATACCCATGTTCTACTAGGTTGTGGGTGGAAAAAAATATCTCCCCAGTAGTTGGTAAAATTTAATTTTAATAATAAATTTCAATTGGTCGAATTATGGGAATTTAGGGGAGTTTTAAATAACTCACATGAATTCGAAATTTGACCTTTGATAAATGTGCCTCTAATTGTAATAAGTTAGTGCTTGCCTATGGACCAACTATTATCTGAAAGATATGTATCTGTATTTAGCAACCTTGTTGCTGCCGCTAGTAATGAAATGTAGTCACATTGAGATTATTGTTTTTTCCCCTCACATGACTCACTACCTCACATAAATGCCTTGCCAATTCTTACAGTTGACGTCAGGTGTCCTTTGGTATTGGTTCATAATGCTGCTTGGCTATATTAGCGTGTGCATATCTCCTCCTTAGCACCACTGCTTGCACCTTTGGTAAACTCCACATGACGAAATCACTATTACTTAGCAGATTCCTGGGCAAACACATCAACTATTTACATTTCCAGCTCTCGTAATGTCATTGCTTTAACCAGGTCAGGGCAAGAAGTCGATCTGCAGCACTCTGGCTGTTGTTAAAGGAAAACTATACCCCTCGAACAATGTCTCTATAAAAAGATATTGCATAAAACAGCTCATGTGTAAAACCCTGCTTCATGTAAATAAACCATTTTCAGAATAATATACTTTTCTAGTAGTATGTGCCATTGGGTAATCATGAATAGAAAATTGCCATTTTAAAAAAACAAGGGCCACCCCGTGGGATCGTACGATTTACGGTGCATACAAACAAGTCATACTTATTAGGTCACATGGGCCAATTAACTGTGACAGTTAGAGTTGTAGTATTTCTGGTCAGGTGATCTCTGAGGCAGCACACAGACCATCACAAAATGGTGGTTCAAGGCAAGATGATGTAAAAGGGCAATATTTACTTAAATATATACCAGTTTGGTCATATTCTTTAATATGCCACTTAATATGATATAAACTATCTGTTGCTTAAATATTCATTTTGGGGGTACATTTTTCCTTTAAGTTACCATGCCCATGGTAGCATAGTGCAAGTTAAAGCACATTTATTTAAATGGGATTGAAAGCCTCAAAAAGGAATTGGGCTTAAACTCTGGTCCATTGAGCACTTTTACAATTTATTTTCATCTTCTATTTGTAAGGAGAAATAAAATTTATCTAAAGAAGTAGGCTATAAATGTTGTACATTATGTTTTGGGTTTTTGTATCAGCCCAAGGCAACCATAGCACTTTAGCAGTAAAGATCAGTGTCTCCAAAGATGCCCCAGTAGCTCCCCATCTTCTTTTCTGCTGATTTACTGCGCATGCTCTGTGCTGTTGTCACTTACTGAGCTTAGGTACCGACACACAATATACAGTACATATAGTGTCACACTATAAGGCTGATTAGTAATTAATACAGATAACTACTACATGGCAGCACAGAAACCAGTGCAATTAGCATCAGAATTTAATAATCAGCCCTGTAGCATCAGCTTATATTACAGGCCAACCACATTTTCTGCTTGATGATTTGCAAGTACCGCTAAGCTTAGCTTCTCAAAAGCCCACTGAGCCCATGTGAGACACTTTCCAAGATGGTGACCCCGTGTGACAAGTTTAAAGTTATGGATCATTGCTGCTAATTGGGAAGCTGAAACTTTAGGCTGGTGCAATAAGTTCAGTACATAAAATATGGCAGTATATAAACAGTATTCAACTTCTACAAGTGACCCTTACTGTCGCTATGCTTCCTTTTTCTAGTTGACCCTTGGTTTGGTAACAAAAGCCTGCTATTAGCAGTCTAGAAATGCAAATATGTCAGAATTCATTAAAAACAGTAAATAAAATGTAAATTGCAAAAGAGCTAAATCAAGCTGATTTTTGGGTTTAAGGTCCCCTTTAAGAAATTCTCGTGGGAGGTGGGATGCAAGTGAGCCATTTAAAAGGGACATTTTTGAAGGTTTGGTGTAAGCAGGCTTTTAAGGAGTCATGATACAAACATACCTATTAGACTGAATATTTGGGGAGAGTCTTATGGAATTATATGTATTTTAAGGGGAATTTAAAAGGAGTTTCCTCTGGATGCTCTGGTTTCCTTCCCCACTCCAAACCAATTGAAGGCATGATAATTTTTTCCTGATTGGTTTCATTGACTGTATTGTGAACAAGGATATAGAGTGTCAGATTCACTGGGGAAAGGACTGATGTGAATGATGTATAAAATCTGTTAAACATTTCTAAATATGTAGGTGCTTTTTAAATAATGAATGACAATAATGTATAGCATAAGTATGCCCATGTTAATGTCTGTGTAAGCAGGGTGCCAAGTATATAGCTAGTAGCTTAGTTGTTTCATCTTTCATTGTGAAAAATATATATGCAGTTTTTTGTTTTTCTGCTGCAGGGATTATATTATCTGCACAGTAAAGGAAAGATGCACAGAGACATCAAGGTAAGAATTATAGGATTTCTTTTTACATTTTTGTGTCTTTCTTTCTGACGAACGGGAGAACTGAAAAAAGTGTTAGAAGCTGAACAACACCTTTAAGTGAAGCTGGAAGATGACTTTACTTCTATGGCTTTGAGAGGCCACAGAACTGTGATAACCCACACCCCCCACCCCACCCACACAACGTTATTGGTGAAATAATCACAGTTGTAGGGTTTCTTCAGAATGCCTGGTGTGAATTGCTCTTATTCTGTATCTTCCCCCACCTAGCTGTAGTCTGGATTGTTTGCTTACAAAAACATTGCTCTTCTCCAGTTTCAGAATTAACTGGCAAAACAAACTGCTAATTTTTTTCAAATAAAATAACATTTTAGATGTGCTATGATTAATTATCCTTAAAAATGTTGGCTGGAAGCACGAGTTCTGTTTTGGATTATGTTAATATACTTTTTTTATGGTTTCTTCCCTTCAGTCAAGATGCCTTCCATTGTACTATTCCTTCTTGCTCTGCCCGCGCCAGATAAACAGCAGAATATGAATGTCTTGATTCTATCCAGCTCGAGATGTTTCTGCAGTAATTAATCTTGTGATATTTTTTTGCCAGTTTCCCATATATAGCAATTCCAGTTTCAATGAGTTGGCTGCAAATTACACTTTCACCCTTAAAGGAGAACTTAACTCTCAAAAAGAATATGGCAGTAAATGCTGTATTTCATATACTTATCGTGCCAGCCTACAGAATCGGCATCTCTATAACAATAATGGTGAATGCACAGTAGCTCTCCACTTTCTTGCTAGTCCATCATTTGTGTGTTATTTACAGGGCATGTGCTTAGTGTGCTCTGGGCTGCTGATCTCCCATTATGTCTCCAGAGAGATCTGTGCCCTTGTGAGCATCTTCAGGGTGACAGTTCTAAACTGCTTAATGGCAGTAATGGCTTTGTGCTGGCAGGGAAGTCCAAAACAAGCTTGTCATGTATAGCCTATTTCTTTGTTAATAACAGTAACACCAAAAAAAATTAAAGTGTTTTGCAGTAATGAAAATATAATATACTGTTGCACTGCACTGGTAATACTAATGTGTTTGCTTCATAAACACTACTATAGTGTATATAAACAAGCTGCTGTGTAGCCATGGGGGCATCCATTCAAAGCTGAAAAAGGAGAAAAGGCACAAGATACACAGCAGATGCCAGATAAGCTCTGTTGTATACAATGGGATTCAGAATGGGATTCAGAACTTATCTGTTATATCCTGTGCTTGAATGGCTGCCCCCATGGCTACACAGCAGCTTGTTTATATAAACTATAGTTGTGTTTCTGAAGCAACACACCAGTTGTACCAGTGCAGGGCAACACTACATTGTCATTCCTTTAAAAACACTTTCATTTTTTTTGGTGCTACTGTTACTTTAAGCCAAGTAGTGTAACAACCAAGTCTCCTTAATTTTCACCAGGCTGATATCCTCCATCTGTTTTTTTTTCTAGCACTCCCTAACAGGCACATTTTACTTTGCAAGAACCAAACACAGAGAAGCTTCAGACACCCTGTTTGTCCAGTTTAGCTCTCTATGATTGCTCTCATGTTGATCAAGAGGGTATACTGAACTTTAAATTGAATGCATTTACTCTTATAACTTGTATTCACCTTGTGTTATGTTGTAGATCTCCATCTTTCAGGGGCGCTCCACCAATGAGGCGAATTAAGACACTCACCTCAGGCGGCTGCGCCCCCTGGTTACCAGGGGCGGCAAAAATGCCGCTCCTGGTAACTAAGAGCCGTATTTCTGGTTTTCAACCCGGAAATTCGGCTCTTCTAGTGCAGCGCGCGCAATTGCGCTCTCTGCACTAGCGTCATGCAGCGCCCCGACCCCCTCCTGCGCAGAAAATGTGAGCGCCGTGAGGAGGGGTCGGGGCGGCAACGGAAAGCCGCCTCAAGCGGCATAAAGGCGCGGATCGGCGCTGCCGTCTTTTATTACATAATTACATAATTGGGTTGAAAAAAGACAAAGTCCATCAAGTTCAACCCCTCCAAATGAAAACCCAGCATCCATACACACATCCCTCCCTGCTCTCAGATAAATTCTATATACCCATACCTATACTAACTATAGAGTTCAGTATCACAATAGCCTTTGATATTATAGGGGCATGTTTACTAACATTGGAGATAAATATCTGGAGAGATTTCTGGAGATGTTGCCCATAGCAACCAATCAGCAATTAGATTTAAACAGCCACAGAACAAAAGCAAAGATCTGATTGGTTGCTATGGGCAACATCTCCAGAAATCTCTCCAGATATTTATCTCCAATATTAGTAAACATGCCCCTAAGTCTGTCCAAGAAATCATCCAAGCCATTCTTAAAGACATTAACTGAATCAGCCATCACAACATCACCCGGCAGTGCATTCCACAACCTCACTGACCTGACTGTGAAGAACCCCCTACGTTGCTTCAAATGAAAGTTCTTTTCTTCTAGTCTAAAGGGGTGGCCTCTGGTACGGTGATCCACTTTATGGGTAAAAAGGTCCCCTGCTATTTGTCTATAATGTCCTCTAATGTACTTGTATAGTGTAATCATGTCCCCTCACAAGCGCCTTTTTTCCCAGAGAAAACAACCCCAACCATGACAGTCTACCCTCATAATTTAAGTCTTCCATTAACACCAGTTATAAGATGGGTGTAAATCCTGGCTTCTATTAGCCCACTGCTATCCAACTGTTCCCATAAGGTGGGCCAGTTATATTCTGTACTACTTGTTAGGTCAGTTCATAATAAAATGATGATGTACCTGCATTAAAGCTGTAGCAATTCCAATTTGTGGGTAAAAACATGGGTATTTCTTTGCAAATTGTGCATATTGCACACTGCACTGCTTCAGAAATTAACCTTTATGTCTGAAAGCAACTATTAATAGTGCAGCAGCTTTGCTTGGTTGCAAGATCAATACCATTCAATACCCATGTTATAGCCTAAATATTAGTCAGGGCCTGCATGGATGCATGCTTACTGATTGCTGCCCATTCTGCACGCCAATTCCTATAGCTGTGCCCCTTGTTTCTCGCATTGTGTACAAATAATCTATGCCCAATCTCGTCTCCATAAATAGCTCTTTATGTTCTTCTGTGAGATGCCCCTATCCCAATTGGAAGTGATTGTGGTTTGTGCTGGGTTTAGCCCGATATTTTCAGGGGTTTTGTGGCAAAAATCAGAAAAAAAAACAATTTGAGTTTTTGCTCAATTTTATCTGTTTTTTTTTTATCCAATCTGATTTATTTGAGTTATTTTATTTAACAAATAAGGCAAAATCAGGGATGGAAGTTTGGTCGAGCTTTTTTCATTTAAATTATAACCCCTTTAATTTTAGTTGGGATAATGTACAAGCTACAGTTTTACTAATACAGAGAAAAAGGAAATCATTTATAAAAATTTGAATTAGTCCACTATAATGAAGTCTATTGGAGACAACCTTTCCATAATTCTGAGCTTTCTGGTTAACAGGTTTTCCGGATAACGGATCCTTATACCTAGTGGAATAACAGACGGCTGAATAACCGTCTACTGTAGAATCACACAACACATTGTGGTTGGAGCTGAATTCTGCTACATTGTTTCAAAAGTAAGAACCAGCAGTGCAGAGAGGGACAGCTTTCAATCACAATTTACAAATATTGTTACAACCATAACAATGTTTGATATATAGTAAAGTTGCTTAGAATGACATTTTCTTTTATTCAGCAAAATTGTATTTTTAAGTCTACATCAAAATCAAGTGTAGTTTTTATATACAGTGTGAGGGTTGTGTTTTATTCCTGGAGAAGAGATGGTATTCTGACAGTCCTGCTGAGGCTGCAGACGTGTCATTAGGGTAGAAATCACAATCTTGTTGTTTGTAGCTTTGTGACAGTTGCAGCAGAACCAGGAATCAAAGCCCCAGCTGTAAACATAGCTATGGAACTCATGGGCTGGGAAAGGCAACAGACTCTCACATATAGCAGTGCCATATGAAATACTCTACCTTATATAACTTCTGATGAACATCTGATGAACAGGGGGCCTTTCAGGGATGTTCAGCCAGTACACGAGAAAGCAAAGCTCGGCTCATGGCTGCCTTAGCTCCTGTTTATTAACATGGACAGTTGCATGTTATGATCATGTTATTATAATCATGCAGGCACTCATTATGATCCTTGTCACTGATGATTACTTGTATCATTATAACCACGTTTATACCATGTTTGTAATCAGTTGCCTATTACTACTCTTCAGTACAATGGATATTTTTAGTAGGCATGCACCGAATCCAGTATTTTGGATTCTGCTGAACCTCCAAATCCTTCATGAAAGATTTGGCCGAATAACAAACCCTAATTTGCATATGTAAATGAGGACGGGGGAGGGAAAAAGAGAGCTGTGCTAAAAATGTTTTCACTTGTTTTGTGAAGGAAAGGCATATGATTTTAAGGATTCGGATTTGAAACAGGGTCAGGGTCCAGAGAACATCTATGGGGAGCTCAGATAAATGTATCAACCAAATGTATCCATTTAGAACAGTTGACAGGGTCAGCGACCCCCTTTCCCTAGAGCTGCTGTAGAAGGTAAAAAATGGCACTTTACACTTCAATATTAGAAACTGTCACATAGATAACAGAAAATTATTGGAAAACATCTTTATTTTCAGTAGGGATGCACCGAATCCAGGATTCGGTTCGGGATTCGGCCAGGATTCGGCCTTTTTCAGCAGGATTCTGATTCAGCCGAATACTTCTGCCTGGCCGAACCGAATCCGAATCCTAATTTGCATATGCAAATTAGGGGCGGGAGGGAAATTGCGTGACTTTTTGTCAGAAAACAAGGAAGTAAATTTTTTTCCCTTCCCACCTAATTTGCATATGCAAATTAGGGTTCGGGTTCGGTATTCGGCCGAATCTTTCGTGAAGGGTTCGGCCGAATCTTTCGTGAAGGGTTCGGCCGAATCCAAAAAAGTGGATTCGGTGCATCCCTAATTTTCAGTGATCTATCTAAAACCAGCTGAACTAAAAAAAGTGTTGGAATGTGGACAAGCCCTTTAAGGATATGGTTCTTTGTGGTAACAGTTTTTTAGGCTTAATTGCTGGCACTCTTTATATTCCTGCCCCAGCATGGTATCCTTACTGGCTCTGCACTTCCCTAGTATTGCTTTATTGCCATGTGCTATAGGTAGGTATTGATCACACATGTAAAGTGCCACACTGAAACAAGGCAGCAGCTAATGAGTAGAAAGATTCACAATATTTTCCCTTGTAGGCAATAATTGTGCTGATTTTACTTCTGACTGAATTAACATTATCTTGAAAAGAAAACCTTTATCGGAGCTCTCCATAGATGTTCTCTGGCCCCTGTCCCTGTTTCAAATGAAGGGTGGGCGTGCCAGATGCATAGTAGGAGGGGGATCTCAATCATAGCCCTGCAGTCACACAAGCAAAGACAGGCTTCAGTTCCCTATCAGGTCAGCCTAGCTGCTGATTGGTTCCTATCCTGCAATGCAGTGTGCTGAGTGCTGTCGGGTCCCCTGCACAGCCTGGGAAAGGAGGCAGCAGGAAGTGGAACAGATGGATGGGACTAGTAGGGGTTTTGAAGATATTTTCAATAAGGTAAACAGAAGCAACTTTTCACAGCACATTTCTTTTATATTTAAAAGAGTTGAATGCACTGGCACATTTTTTACACAATGTGTGTCCTTTAGTACAGGTATGGGACCTGAATGCGCGGGACCTTATGTATTCTGGATAACAGATCTTTTTGTAATTTGGATTTTCATACTTTGTCTACTAGAAAATCATGCAAATATTAAATAAACACAATTAGATGTTTTTGCTTCCAATTAGGAAGCTACAAGCTACTGTTTTATTATTAAAGAAAAAAAGAATGAATTAAATTAAAAATTTGGATTATTTGGGTAAAATGGTGTCTATGGGAAATGGCCTTTCTGTAATTTGGAGCTTCCTGGATAATGGGTTTCCGGATAACGTTTCCCATACCTGTACAGGTATGGGATCCATTATCCAGAAAGCTCAGAAGAAGACAATCTCCCACAGACTCCATTATACTCAACTCACATTTATAAAAATGATTTCATTTTTCCTGTCATAATTTAATGGTACTTTGAACTTGATTACAACCTAAGATTTAATTAATCCTTATTGAAGGCAAACTATCCTGTTATGTTTGTTTAATGTTTACATACATTTTAAGTAGAATTAACGTATGGAGATCCAAACATCGCGTATCCAGAATACCGTAGGCCCAAAGCATTCTGGATAACAGGTCCCATACCTGTAATACATGGCATATGCTGCGCTTATTACAGCAGTTTCATGGTTTGATCCTTGTTCTTAATCTGTGCCATAAATCCAAATATTGGTTTCTTATTCTAGAAGCAGAGGAAAACTTGTGTTCTGTGCCTTTGTATAATTACTGGAGCCTTGAGTTGTTTGGTTGAGCGTAATGCTAGAATTCTCACATTCTCTCTTCCCCCTTGCACTCTTCCTTGCTGCTCAGCATGCTGAGACCATAGCAATGCAGTGGAGCAGAATGAACGGGATGGAAGGGTATTGCTTACAGGATGAAATTAGAAGTGAAAGAATAAGGACACCGAGCTTGTAGACTATTGTGAGGAACTGTAGAGGTGTGAAGGGCTTATGTCTGTAGTTGAGACCAGCTCTGATTATATGGATGGATGTCATGGCTAATAAAACATCCAGCTACGGGATACCATTAAACCATTCCTGGCTTTACTTTATATTCATATTAATGTTTTTCTTTCTTTGTAGGGAGCAAATATACTGTTAACGGATAACGGACATGTCAAACTAGGTAAGTCATTGTATAGAAATTGGAGTGCTTCAGCTGCATCCCTCTGGCTAATAATTCAGGGATAATTATGGTTTGTCATCAGTTTATTTATATGTTTCGACATTGCTAAAATATGCATTAAAATATGCATTTTCACGCCAAAATTCACTGTGTGGCTGATCCTCTGGCAGTCGGAGGGCACGCATTCAGAAAGAGGAAGGCTCTGGATTGACCAATAGAGAAGATGCTGGTGCCATTAGCTTTATGTAATTGTTTATTATACTGAGGTATTATTTCCCCTATGCATGATTGCATTTTAAAACAGAACAGGGACTGCCATATTGCTTCCATCAGTTAAAGCAAATTCTGTTGTCTAAAAGGCACATTCATCTTTATTGGTTAGCTTTGTTGATAAAGTTAAATTCTATGGAGTGGATAAAAAGCGTTATAAAAATTTTCCTCTTAAGGGAAGAGGAAAATTAACCTTAGTTTTACTCCGTTAAAGATGGATTCCGGTCAAACACAGTCTGTTCTTGGAAAATGCAAATGGCCGTATAGTGATTAATTTTGCCTAGGTCATCTGATTTCTGGGCCCTCTTAAACAGAAATAATTAAACCGCCAGCATGGAAGAGCCTTTAGGGAGCTGTCAGTTCTACAGCTAACCTCAGAGCTGATTTGCCTGGCAGGCTGCTGGAAGGATGCTTGAGGGGATACAACAGCCCATGTAATGCTTTGAGTGTCAAATGTGTTATGTGTTACACTGCATTAACCAATACTCAGTTGACACTTCATAATATGCACTAGAAATGAGACATGGGCAATTCCAAATGATTAAGCATACATGCTGGGAACACTTTAGGTGTGAAACTGGAAAAACAACATATTAAAAATTACATTTTACGCATTACTTTTTTTTATTTTAAAACTGATTAGGCAGTACATGTAAATTTAAAATGGATATGGCTGTCTCTTCTTCTCCCGAGAGTAATGCAAAAGACTATATACAAATTTAAGTTCTGAGAAATATTGGGAGGAAAGTCAGTTCATAAATATTTCAATCTTTACTTTTATCTGTTATCTAATAAAAAAAACGAGGCCTCTTTCCCTCCTTGATCCCCTGTCCATATGGCATTAGCATAAATGTAGAGGTATATGAGAACCAGTCATTGCTTATTGTCCTTTAAGGCTACCACTTTTACCAATAGTCCATATTTTTACCAATATTTTTTGAATACACTAAACCCAAACTTTGCATGCAAACACTAGCGGATATGTAGCCTGTACCCTGATACTGAAGTCGTCAACTACCTAAATTTGGTAGGTTTCAAGTAGGGATGCACCGAATCCCGGATTCGGCCAGGATTCAACCTTTTTCAGCAGGATTCAGATTAGGCCGAATCCTTGTGCCTGCCGAACCAAATCCGAATCTTAATTTGCATATGTAAATTAGGGGCAGGTAGGGAAATCTCATGCCTTTTCGTTACAAAAGAACAATTTTTTCCACTTTTTCCTTTCCTGCCCCTAATTTGCATATGCAAATTAGAATTCCGTTCGGTAGTCGGCCAAATCTTTCACTGAGAATTCGGGGATTCGGCCAAATTCCAAATAGAGGATTTTGTGTAGTTTCAAGCAAAGACTGAAATTCAAAAGTTGATCATCATTGATACACATCGAGTTGATAGAAATTCCATTTTTATATTGTGTTGTATTTTTGGCTAGAGTAGATGGGGAACTATTGAGTGTTCCACTGGGGTTGCATATATTAGAACATGAGTTTCTACTTGGGATCCTGGGAATAATCTAGTCTTTCTTTATTGCATGTATGACAATATTATAGTGATTCATGCAAAACGATTCCTACTTTCCCCCGCCTCTCCTCGGTTTACGCTGTGTTTGGAAAAGAGGTCGGCACCTCTCCAATGTATTCAATGCAAAGAAGTTACCAAACACACGAGGGAAAGTGCAGCGGGGCAAACCCCTATGTGTATATTCCCCCTGTCTGACGAAGGGGTCCGCCCCAAAACGTTACATCACTGACGTGAATAAACACGCAGGGGTTCGCCCCGCTGCACTTGCCCTTGTTTGTTTGGTAACTTCTTCGGATTGACAATATTATAGGCCAGTGTTGGACTGGGGGAGGCAGGGCCTACTGGAAAACCTGAGTTAAGAACAGGTCTCCTCATCCCCCCCAAATAAGGGCCCACCACTCTGGCACAACAACTTCAATGATTACAAGAGCAGATGATTACCTCCATATTCTCATGCTCCAGCATACTGCTCTATACCATTGGCCTGGGCTGTGGGGCCCAACAAGTCTGGGGCCCATCGGGTTTTTCCTGGTGCCCCGTGGGCCAGTTTGACCCTGTTATAGGCACACATGCACTTTATATACTATGTCGACTGGATCTGTCTTCTTTTAGACTGGATAGACACAAGGGTGGTTTGAAAAAAAAATGATGGCGCCTAAAGTGTTTCAGATTTACGATGAGAAATGTTACTTAAATATGGAGTGTGTTTCTTTTTTGTCCCTGAAATGAATAGTCTGCTCCACCTCAAATTTACCACATATATACCAAATTTTGGGAGATCCTTGGTAACCAGCTATAATTCAGTTTTACTATTGTGCATGTGAATCAGAAAAGGAATGATGTTTTTCGTTTATCGTGATTCTGATTTTATGTTTTTTTAGCTGATTTTGGCGTCTCTGCTCAGATTACAGCTACAATTGCAAAACGAAAGTCTTTCATTGGAACGCCATACTGGTAAGGATCTTATTTTTAAATTGAGAGGGAGCAAACGTTAATTTGCAGGACACCGTAGCATAACATATCAAACACGTCATTTTAACACACAAATTGTTATACAAAAATGACCTATTTAAATAAAATGCCATGGTGAGACACGGGATGCCATATGAACCAAAGTACTGGATATAGTTTGCTCCATGTCTATGACTGCAAAATTTCGGGTTGGTTAAGGTACTGTTTAAAATCAGAGAATTGCTCAAGTTCAGCTGTATTTATTATTTCTAATTATGCAGAGAGCAAACTTTTTTTTGTCCACAGCTCATTCCTTCTCTGCATATTTGTATTAATACACACTAGTGATCACTAGTTCTGTTGCCTAGGCAGAGGCTTCAGAAACTTGGAAATTCTTCAAAGGCTGTAATTACCACATCACTTGCTGCTCTTCCATCTATTGAGAATGTCTTAGCTGATATTAATAATATATGTGCAAACATAATTGTCTGGAGAAAACATTGATTTTCTACGTATTTACATTTATAGAAATGAGGAGGAGATTCCATATCGCTAGCCATGGCCGAGTAAGAGGCATCATCCTGGTCCGTTATATTACATGTGATTGGAAATTTCAAATTCACATTATTTTCTTTAGTTGTAACGATCAGTATTGATGCAGCTAAATCAGATTATTGGTCAAGAGTGACTTAAACACCCTTTTCTGCTGCTTCCTATGTATTCATGCATTTTTCAACCAGCAGAAACATATGCCAAAGCAGTGGTTAGTGGAAACAGACTTGGTTTGCCACTGTTGTTCCAGAGGGGACCACAATCTACAAAAGCACCCATGTGCCATAAGCATTTTTAAGATTAAAAAAGGAACATACTTGATAATAGTTATTTACAAGTTTAGCATGGTGGTGTGGCCTAACATCCAAATAGAGGCCAGAATAACTGATGTAAATTTGACTGTTAAATCAATAATGTGGCTGATTTCTGATGAGAAATAAGCGATATGGGGAGCACTACTTACATGTGTTGTTGCGTACGGTGGTGCTATTTCTTAGACGTACGACCACGTCCACATTCAGCAACATTTCACAGGAACGATGAAGGGAGGTGCAAACCCCCAAAACGTTGTTCGGTACTTGGAGTGGTAAAACTGGCTAAAAGAAAGGATTATTTGCACAGCAAGAAGTGGTTTCTGATGAGGACTCTAATCTGTGTTTAGGATGGCTCCTGAAGTAGCTGCTGTAGAAAGGAAAGGAGGATACAATCAGCTGTGTGATATCTGGGCGGTTGGTATAACATCCATAGAGCTTGCAGAACTTCAGCCCCCTATGTTTGACCTGCATCCCATGAGGTAATTGTGACTTCTACTGTTAGCCATTGTGTAGACTTATGAACCAGTACCACAATCTCAATGCAACTTGTTTTTCCATTTCCAGGGCCTTGTTTCTTATGACTAAAAGCAACTTCCAGCCTCCCAAGTTAAAAGATAAGATGAAATGGTAAGCATTTTGGCAGCTTTGTTTCTCTCACACCTTTGCGTTTATCTTGTAACACTGTTCATTTCATTTATATTTGTTTTTCATTGCAGGTCAAACAGTTTCCATCACTTTGTCAAAATGGCACTCACGAAAAACCCTAAGAAAAGGCCCACAGCTGAAAAATTACTTCAGGTAATATATTGTGATTTTATTTATTCAACCCAAAGATACTGTTGTCAATATAGTAAAATCATTACATAGTGGTCCCTATTGTCAGGTGATAGGGATGCTGGTATTTAGAAAACCACTTCTGGTCTCCTTGTATGCAGGAGAGAGGTAATCAGTGGCTTACCCAATTCTTTTTGGGAGAGTCAGCCTGCTTGTGGCTGCCCTAACAATGCACTGTAGTCCCGACATGTTACAACTTTGTCACTTCAAAGACTGAAAAAGTAGAACAAGTCCATATACTATAATTTTCTGAATAAAGAGAATATATGGCATTTTATTAAGCGATTTTGATTCCTTTATTTTTCCTGACTGTATGGTGTAAGGGTATGGTTTGTTGTATGCACAAAGCATTCATTCCCTGAATATTTGCATCTGTAGAAAAATATCAGAACTGCCATACTCATAGCCTTGGGAGAAGCATGAAAAATAAATCTGCATACCTTGCAGTTATAAATAGATGGTGGTGTTATGCTGCTGCATTATAAAGAGCAAACATTATGCTAGTTCCCATCATACTTATGAATTACTGTTATATAAAGAGACAGCCTGAAAATTAGGGATGCACCGAATCCACTATTTTGGATTTAGCCAAACCCCCTATTTTGGATTTAGCCGAACCCCCGAATCCTTTGCGAAAGATTTGGCCGCATACCGAATCCTAATTTGCATGTGCAAATTAGGGATGGGAAGGGGAAAACATTTTTTACTTCCTTGTTTTCTGACCAAAAGTCACGTGATTTCCCTCCCCGCTCCTAATTTGCATATGCAAATTAGGATTCGGTTCGGCTGGGCAGAAGGATCGGCCGAATCCGAATCCTGCTGAAAAAGGCCAAATCCTGGCCGAATCCCGAACCGAATCCTGGAATCGGTGCATCCCTACTGAAAATAAGGTGCCCATGCACAGGCAGACACTGGCTGCTTGTTGGCCCAGCCATTCCTTAGAAAATCAACCTGTATATGGGCTTAAAATGATGCCTTCCCTGATCAGTATATCTGTCTGTGACTTAGATTTTGATTGTGCCAAGCAGCCTCCACAATCCACAGCAGTTTTTGGCTAACAAAATCTTCACCCACCTCATCTGATTTCTGATGGCCAGGCTAATTAGACCTACTCATTTGGTTGGCAAATCGGACAAAGATTAGCCGTTTTGATGACCTTGCGAAATAAGCAGATTTTAGGATTTCTGGCTAGCTTCTATGCTTGAGAGATGTGTTACTTGGGGGCAACACATTTTTTTCTCAGCATATCGATGCATTTTTTGTTTTACCATCTTTGTGTAACTAGTATGGCAATATACGATTACATGTGAGACTCGAAATTGTATGCTTTAAACAAAAAATGAAATCTTTCTGTTATTTGAATCTCCATATCCTGAGTCTACTAAAAAATCATTTAGACATTAAAGAACCCCAACGGAATTGTTATGCCTTAAGATTAATTATATCTTAGCTGGGATCAAATACAAGGTTCTGTTTTAAAAATGCAGGAAATTATTTTAAAAAAGTTAAATATTTTATTAAAATGGAGCATATTGGAGATTACCTTCCCGTAAATCTGAGGTTTCTGGATAATGGGATTCTGGATGACTGATCCCATATATGTATATTACAAAAGGGGTACATCTGCAATCAGTGTAGGGTATAGAGGGTAGGGACTGTTTGCAAGCCTACATGTCTGCATATAAGTTCTATTTATCATACATAGGTATGGGATCGGTTATCTGAAAACCCATTATCCAGAAAGCCCACGAATTATGGAAAGGCCATCTCCAATAGACCCATTTTATCCAAATAATCCAAATTTGTAAAAATAATTTCCCTTTTCTCTCTAATAATAAAACAGTACCTTATACATTATCCTACCTAAGGTATAATTAATCCTTATTGGAATCAAGACCAGCCTGTTGGGTTTATTTCATGTTTACATGATTTTCTAGTAGACTTACGGTATGAAGATCTAAATTATGGAAAGATCCATTATCTGGAAGACCCCAGGTTCCCATCATCTGAATAACCGTTCCCAAACCTGTATTACATAAATTCAGTTACCATTGGCATGGAATGGCAAAGTCGACTGGAACTATCCCATGTAAAGCCAGGTTAGTTAGCCACAATTGTAGAGTTATTAAAAGATAAATTTGTTATTCACAATATCACTCACCAAAACTTTTGTGCTTTTTTTTTTTAGCATCCTTTTGTTACACAGCCACTAAACCGCACTCTTGCTATTGAACTTCTGGACAAGGTTAATAATCCAGACCACTCTAGTTACCATGATTTTGATGATGATGACCCAGAGGTAAGAGCATTTTGAACCCGTGTCCACTTCTGGCATTTGCAAGAAAGACATTAAGGGGGGGGGGCATCTTTCATTGTTTCATTCCATCTTATACAAAGTAAATCTCTGTGTTGTTCAGCTAGGCTTGTTCTTTAACCAAACTTTAGGCAATACATGTCTGATATGAATGGTATAAAGCAAGTTGAGAATCAGCCGATATATGGACTAGTAGCCCTTACTTGTATCTGTCTAGAATAAGGTTAATGGCTAGAAGTAGCCACTTGTATTTTCCACAACTGAAATACACTTTAATGGAATTGTTCAGTGTGAAAATAAAAACTGTATAAATAGATAGACTGTGCAAAATAAAAAGTGTATATTTAATAAAATAAAAAGTGTATCTAATATAGTTAGGCAAAAATGTAATGTATAAATGCTGGAGTGTCGGACATAATAACCAGAACACAACTTCCTGCCTAGTTATGCTGGTTACCAGGCGGTAACCAATTAGAGACTTGAGGGGGGACCACATTGGTCATATCTGTTGCTTTTGAGCTGAATGCTGAGGATCAATTGCAAACTCACTGAACAGATATGTGCCATGTGGCCCCCCTTCAAGTCACTGACTAGCTCAGAGTTATAGAACTGAAAAGCAGGAAGTTGTGTTCTGGCTATTATTTTAGACATCCAGTCACTCCAGCATTTATACATTACATTTTGGCTAACTAACTATATTAGTAACATTTTTATTTTTCACAGCCTATCTATTTATACAGTTTTTATTTTCACCCAGTTCCTTTAAAATCACATTTTTTAGTGCATATTGGATTCCCTTGTACGGCAGACAAATCAAATTACCAAATGGTGATTCTGGTTTAAACAGTCATTGAGATCAAGATTTATTAGCGTCTTAATTTTCTGGAGATGCATTCAACTCTAATGTAATGCATGACCTGCACTTATCCGTATCCTCTCTGTTCATCTGCTTAAACAAGAACATACTATTTTAGAGAGAGTAATCCAATCAACTTGCTTGAGACTGTCTTTGTGGATTCTGAGCTACACTTGTTTGTTATACTTGCTTTCTGTGCATTTAAACAGTTTCATAAAGAGTGCTCATTTATTTGATCACACATTAACAGAAAAACAAGAGCACATGTTCAATGAACAGCAGCCATTCCAAGTATTGTGGCCCATGCATACACTAGTTTCAGTTCTAACCAAATTTGGAACTGGACTATTTTCATGCTTGTGGAGTAGTTATTTTCTTTTGCCTGTATGATGAACTTCTGAAATGATCTAATCAGGTTAAATGTCCCACCAATCTCATAATTTTCCAATGGACATTGATGGAAATTTGCAGGGCTGCATGAACAGTTTCTAAAATGATCTAATCACTCTTTTTTGATCTTTATTGATCGTCTTCCCAAATACAAATGTTTCAGCCATTTGTTTCTTATGGTCGACTGGATCCCTGTGTGCATGGTACACTATATGGCCAAAAGTATCCAGGCACATTTTTAGCCAAATTTATTCAGACACTGCCTAAAATGTCTCACTGCCTAAAATGTTCTCACTTGTAATGCTGACTTCCTGGTTGCAACATTAGGGGAGTTATTTATCAATGGCTGACTTTTAGAGTTATGCAAGCTTTTTAAACCTCCCAACTCACAACTCGAATGGTTTCTTATTTAAGAAAAAACCTGAATGGAAAAAACTTGAATCAGTGAATTTGGGGTTAACAACCCGAAAACAAAAAAAAACCTTGAATTGATTGAGTTTTCAAGGTGAAACTCACCGAAAAAAACATCATGAAGGCTATTAACATCTTCAAATGTTCAAGGGACCTCTGCCATTGACCTCGACAAGTTTTAGATGGGTTTTTTCGGATTCAAGCTAATTCCAGGGTCGGGGCATAATAAATCTAGAAAAAGTCTATTTTTTTTTTTTTAACCTGAAAAATCGATTTTTGACCCAATAATAACCATAAAGCCTTTAATTTTCATGGAAAACACAACTCGATCCTTAATAAATCTGCCCCTTAGACAAGAGTGCTTAACAATTCCTGACAAATGTATGCTTTCTGATTTGTGGCAACTATTTGGGAAGACTTTTCTTATTTAAACACAATCATGACTCCTGCACAAAGTGAGGTCAGTACAAAATGGGTTTGACGACTCTCAACTCAACAAAATACCTGTGGGATAAATTGGAATTTAGACTTTGAGCCAAGTCTGATTACCCAACACCAGTACCCAACCTCCCTTGTACTCTTGAGGATGGATACAAGAATATCTCTGCAACAGTGCTCCAACATCTTCCCAGTAGAGTATGGGCAGTAAAGGGAAGACCAACATCATATTGATACGTTTAGTTTTGGAATGAGGTGTATTGGAAAGGCAGATGTTTGGGTAAATTGGCCATATAGTGTATAGTTTTACTTAGGTTAGATTCAATTGCCTGCAAAAGAACCTGCTACTTGTCAGTGAGCCTACTTAGATTTTCATTTGTCTTGCTATAGAGTGTTATGACAATTAGTATATTAACAGGTTTTTTTCTATAAGTTTTCAGCTCTCATGAATTCTTAGTATGTATGGGTATATATAACAGCTTATATGGTGATGCATAGGGAGCATCTAACATCTGCAGTACCCAGAAAAGAAAGAAAATATGAGGGTCACAAATACACTACATCCTGTCTGACTCATTGTAGGGTTAAGTTTGCTTCCAAGATTTAAAGAGAATATAGCCTGTCCCTTATCCCAGGATTTGCTGCCTACACTGGGTCTGCTTTGGTTGATAAACATATATTAACCTAAAGACTGGTCACCCAACAGATTTTATACCATGCAATTATTATTTTTTTTATACCATGCAATTATTATTTTTTGTATTTCCTGTAAAAAGACCATTTTCAATGAGTCTACTTTTAATTTGTTTCAAATATTCATGGCCCCCTACAATACGGGGGTTATTTATCAAGCTCCAAATATCCAAACCTCAAATAATTCGTAGTTTTTGGAGCAAAAAATGTATTATTATTCGAGATTTATTAAAGTCCGATGGTCTAAAAAACTCCGAAACCCCAGCATCTAAAAGCTCTCGAGGTCCTGTAGTCAGTGGGTAAGGTGTCAGTGTCGGCGCTGATGTCTGTACCGATATCCGATGATTTCGGGGATTCAGCGTAAAAACTCCAAAAACTCTGAACAATTTGGAGTTTTCGGGTAAAGCTCCGAAGTTTTCTGACTTTTGCCCAACCCTTTTTTCTTCATAAATATGGTCCATTCAGGAATTCGGAGTTGGATATTAGAA
Organism: Xenopus petersii; assembly: GCA_038501925.1. Classification (NCBI taxonomy): domain Eukaryota; kingdom Metazoa; phylum Chordata; class Amphibia; order Anura; family Pipidae; genus Xenopus; species Xenopus petersii. Next base: position 131,807,999 of record CM076680.1, on the reverse strand, counting down.
ATACTGAGATAAATTTGGACCTTGATAAATAACCCCCTATGTATAATTTTTGATTTTTCTGAAGGCAGGTAGAATTTTTGCTTGCACATCTTCTTTCTAGCTTTGTGAGTGATTCCATAGAGCTCATGCCACAAGGCTCCTCCCCCTTGTGATAAAGGTGAAGTTTGCTCTTACTCACAGTGTGCAACATACAGTAGTGAGTCACTAAGCTGTAAGGAAGCATTGTATCAAACACTTGTGCTGCAAACATATTGTATGCCATGTTATACTCATATATCTGTGTTACAATGTACTCTTATAATGAAGGCCAAAGTGTATAAAGTAATGGCTTCCCTGTATTAAAATATGTTTATCATGTCGGTTGACAAGGAAGGTGGATAATGTTTTTAAAAGCCCTTTTTCATTTTTTCCCTTCGTTTTTCTTTTTGTTTGTTTGTTTTTGTGTATGTTGGTTCCTCTTTTATTTCCAAATAGTTTAAGTTTTGGGGGATCTTTTCTCCTGCATCTCCTCCTGTACGTCGAGCCCCTCGTTTTGCAGCCCGTCCCAAGGTACACGTGTTCCTCCCAGCAAACTGCGTGTATTATCTAACTTCAGTATGCTAGCTTCCTAAAGACCGCCCTAGCAGAGCCCATGTAACACTGCTGAAGCTTTTGAAGCCAAAACCAGGCCATAATGTTCATCATGGTTACTCTGTCTCCATACAACCCGGCAGCTGCTTTCATTGCTTTGAAATACTAACATTGTTATTACGCTCTAACCTTTTTAATGACATTTAGAAAAATATCATTCGTTTTCTATTGAATAAACACTTTTTCAATACTAGTATATGATTTGTTTGGCTAGCTACGTAGGATCCATCCCACATATTTTATATGCATTATACTTCCTTGTTAACATGAAAGAAAATATGAATATATAGTATCACCTCTTGTAAAATATAAGGATATAATAAGTTACCGCAGAGTTCCACGACCATATAAAAACACAAGGTTGAAGGTTTTTATACAGGTCATGGAACTCCTAGGTGACTTTTAATATCCTCATATTTTGCAACAGGGGGTACTTTATTTATTATAATACACAAGTTTCAGTGAGTCATTAGACAAAAATGACATCACTAAGCTCTGATTATAACTGATGACATCACTAAGCCCGGTTTATAAGGATATAATTTACAGGATATTCATGGCTCTTGTGTATTATATAGCCATATTGACTTAAAGGAGAACTAACCCCTAAAAATGAATATGACTAAAAATGCCATACTATATATACTGCATCAGTGTAACACTTCAACTTCTCAATAGCAGCAATGATCCAGAACTTCAAACTTGTCACAGGGGGTCACCATCTTGAAAAGTGTTGTCGATACTCACATGCTCAGTGGGCTCTGAGCAGCTGTTGAGAAGCTAAGCTTAGGGGTTGTTGCAAATTATCAAGCAGAAAATGAGGTTGGCCTTTAATATAAGCTGATTGATTATTACATTATGATGCTAGTTGCACTGGTTTCTGTGCTGACATGTAGTAATTATCTGTATTAATTACTAATCAGCCTTATATTGTGACATTTCTATTCTATGTGTACTGTATATTGTGAGTCAGTCCCTCAGCTCAGTAAGTGAAAGCAGCACAGAGCATATGCAGTGAATCAGCAGAAAAGAAGATGGGAAGTTACTTTACTGCTAAAGGGCTGTGGTTGTCTTGGGCTGGTACAGAAGCCCAAAACATAATGTACAGCATTTTTAGCTACTTCTTTAATTAAGCTTTAGTTCTCCTTTAAAGAGCAAGTCAACCCCCCCAAAAAAAAGAAAACTCAATTCTAACTTTCCAATATACATTTATTAAGTTATTTGTAAAATCAATTGTTATTGAAACAATTGCTATTGGTTGTTACTTTTTGAGCAATGTTGCAACAGGTCTGTTAATTAGCTGCCTTGTCTTACATTCTATCAACAGTCTGAGCCATCAGGGCAGAGAATAGAAAGGGACCGACAAAGAATTCTTTCAATAACAATACAAATAAGTGAAAAAATATAGAACATTTGTAATGAATATATATTGAAAAGTTGCTTAGAATTATGTTTTCTTTTAGCAGGTTAACATTCCCTTTAAATACAGATGAGTACATTATATTTGCTAAAAATGTATATATGTATATAAATTGCTTAATATATATATATATATATACATACACAGTATATATATATATATATATATATATATATATATATATATATATATATATATGTGCGTGTGTGTATGTATGTATGTATGTATGTATGTATGTATATATATATATATATATATATATATATATATATATATATATCTATATCTCAAAGTTCATTCATTTAAAGGAGTGTGTATTGAATTGAATGATTTACTACTGCTGTTGCTTTTGAGGTGTTGGCTGTTGGAGAGCATGCAGAAAACTGTAGTACAACTACAAGAAAAAAAAATTGATTGCAGATATAATTTTATATTTTATGTCTTAATTTTATATGACAGACAATAAGTAAGTAATAATTTCAATAAAACCGACTGTGCATTAGGGATGGGTGGGCTGACTAGAAACCCTTGGGACTGGTTTATCCTGGGTTTTCATATTGGAATTGTTAGGTTATGTGTTGGTCACACTTGGCCAGTGATTAGTAGTAGGGCTTTCTACCTACTTAAAGGGATACTGTCATGGGAAAACATGTTTATTTCAAAACACATCAGTTAATAGTGCTGCTCCAACAGACTTCTGCACTGAAATCCATTTTTTAAAAGAGCAAACAGATTTTTTTATATTCAATTTTGAAATCTGACATGGGGCTAGATGTATTGTCAGTTTCTCAGCTGCCCCCAGTCATGTGACTTGTGCTCTCATAAACTTCAATCACTCTTTACTGCTGTACTGCAAGTTGGAGTGATATCACCCCCCTCCCTTCCCCCCCCCCCAGCAGCCTAACAAAAGAACAATCGGAAGATAAAAAGATAGCAGCTCCCTAACACAAGATAACAGCTGCCTGGTAGATCTAAGAACAACACTCAGTAGTAAAAGCCAAGTCCCACTGAGACTCCTTCAGTTACATTAAGTAGGAGAGATAACAGACTGCCAGAAAGTAGTTCCATCCATGTCAGATTTCAAAATGGAATATAAAAAAATCTGTTTGCTCTTTTGAGAATTGGATTTCAGTGCAGAAGTCTGCTGGAGTAGCACTATTAACTGATGCATTTTGAAAAAAAAAACGTTTTCCCAAGACAGTATCCCTTTAACTTTATGGCTGGGCTTTCTGACTGTGATTGCTGTAAAAGCAATTGGCTGGGCAGGAGTTATGCACCATGGCATTATGTTGAGAAACATATGTGATGGCCCAGCCTCCCACTGGAAATGGTTTTGTGACTGTAGCCGGCATGGATATATAGTGTTTGCCCAACATTCAAGCTGCGGGTTTACGTTTTTTTTTAGTGGGTTGCACAATGCACACCACTGATGTTCATTATGCAATTGCCTTGTGCCCAAATAACTCAATTGTCAACTGTACTCCCCTCCTCATAGATCTGCTAAGTGAACTTTCTTCACTTTTTCCTGCATGTTTCTGTATGAGAAACAAAATCTGGATTGTGGTGGGCACAGTTTGCTTCTACATGTATCACATAATTGGAAATGTTCAGAGCTGCATCATTACCTTCAGAGACTATAGTGATACATCACTTGCTGTAAATAACTGTACAGAATATTGACAAAGCATTGTGTTTATCTGTACTGCATCACTTTATTATCACCTCCTTGCCTGCATACACACACAAACATATAAATATACCCGGTAAAGGATGATTGTAAGAAGAGGTCAAACACAGATAAATGCTGCAAAATTCCAGGTGCTTTTTATTTAACACACTACATGTTTCGAGCAACGCTATCTATCAAGTTTGACCTCTTCTTATAATTATCCTTTGCCGAGTTATAAGGCTTCAGTGGACGGAAGCAGTAAGAATCGGTCTAAAACTGTGAGTGAATCTTTCTTCCGAAACATAATGAAAGACATATAAATACCCACTAGGATCTTGAAACTAAATTTGTTCATTCTCAGCTGGCATCTTGAGACACGGGAATCGTCTTTTGCTTGCCACAAAAACCTACGGAGTTAGATCCAGTTAGGGGACTCATTTTGTATTTAGCTTTATATAGTAACATAGTGTTACTAAAATAGATTGATCTTTGGGTAACGATCCTTTAATAATGCTTACTATGATATATAAGAAATGATAAGTTAGGTATACTTAAATATACTTATATATAGTTTAGTTTCTTTGCAATAACTGCTGTTTCTTTAACCAATTAAAAGTTGGTTTCGCGCTTATCACTTAAAGGTGCATATTTATCAGCATTGGAATCAAACATCACTGGTGATGTTGCCTATAACAACCAATCAGCAATTAGATTTGAACAGTAACCTACAAGCTAGAAAGCAATATGTGGGCAACATCACTGGTGATGCTTGTCTCCAGTGTTAAAGGGGTTGTTCACCTTTAAATTAACTTTTAGTATGATTTAGATAAGAGAGTGATATTCTGAGACAATTTGCAGTTGGGTTTCATTTGTTATTATTTGTGGTTTTTGAGTTATTTAGCTTTTTATTCAACAGCTCTCCAGTGTGCAATTTCAGCAAGCTTGTTGCTAGGGTCCAAAGAACTAACCATGCATTGATGTGACTAAGAGACTGGAATATGTAAAGGAGAGGGACTGAATAGAAATATGAGTAATAAAAAGTAGCAATAACAATACATTTGTAGCCTTACAGAGCATTTGTTTTTAGATGGGGTCAGTGACTCCCATTTAAAAGCTGGAAGGGTCAAAAGAAGACGGCAGATGTCTGTTGAAGCACCATCACCTACACCATACACACAAGGTTTAAGCCAAGTGACCCCCCACTGACAAAATAGTTGTCTGATCAATAGAAAATACTTTACTGCCTTGACTTTAGATTGAAATAAATAAAGGGCTATAGCACATGCTGTTCCTTGTGATATGTGCATGTCAGGTACAGGAAAGGAAGAGTTAAACCTGTTTCTTGGACAAGAAATAAAAATAATAAAACATTATGATGGATGACATTATAGACAGAAATTGTCCAAGCGTTGTATTGAAGCGTTGAGACTAACACTTTCTTGTGCCTGTAGGAGATGTAGTGTGAAATGGCACGTGTTACAGACCAGGAGGAAGAGAACTTGGCTTGGAGAACATACACACCAGGGGACAGGAATGTTGTGCGTGTGAATGCTTGCATAAGGCTTAGACACGTGCCGGGGAATTATTTGGTTTTCCCTATGGGAGTCACATGAAGCATATTAATAATTGTATGTCTGCAAAGGAACTGGCACAGTGCTGGAAAGAAATCATTTTTATTTGGTTTTATGGGCACAATGCAACCCTAATAATCACTTTATAGAATGTAGAAGTAATTGAATCCCTTGCGGAAAGTCATTAAATCACTTATTTCATATCCTTTTCCAGCAGGTCTCTCTTTAAAATTGAACTTTTTGTATCAGTATTTCTCCCTCTGTAGGCACTGCTGCATTTACACAGATCATCAATCCAATCATGGCCATATGTTTTGATGGGCACTGCCTGTGTGTCAATACTATCTCGGACATAGATTTATATCTCCCTAACCTTTTCTGCATCAATCTTTTCTTGCTGAGAGCCCTGTTCAAATTAGCGATGATGCAGCACATTATTCTAACCAGTTATGAATTTAGAATAAGATAGAAGCCCTCCCATGTTTGAGAATGCTTCATTCAGTCATTTTTTTGGAGAAATAAAATAGACTTTTGACCAAAGAAATAACCTTGTAAACGCAAATTTTTGCAGAAATCACAACTCGATCCTTAATATATCTGCCCTTTAATGTTTAAATTATTTTTTTAGTAGACTTAAGGTACGGTGATCCAAAAACAGAAAGGCCCCTTACCCGGAGAACCCCAGGACCCAAGCATTCTGGATAACAGATCCCATACCGTTGCCATCTCACTAATACAGTGAAGATTTTTTGGGAAAGAAACTATATGTAAAACACACTTCTGACATTTCCCAAGACATATTTATTAAGCAAAGCCTGATCCCCTCCACCTTCCGTTAATGAATATGGTATCAGCCCTGCAATTTGTCTATCTTTCAAGACTATATCACACTACCTAATTTGCAACCCCACTTCATAGTTGGCTTATCTCCAGAACCTTCAAAACAGTCAGCTCTTACTTACATTTGTACTAAATGAACCCCACTTAACTTCTAAGATATCACTTCCTCACATTGCTGTTTTTTTCTCTGCTGACATTCTTTGTCTCAATAAACCCCAGTAAATTTAAAAAAAAAATTCAAAGCCCTAGTAATCATTAGGCCAATAGAACCCTAGGTGATATGGTATAGCCTGGCACCTGAAGTGTTTGTTAGTCGACCAGAAAGTGATAAAATTGTTCCCCATTGCTTGCTAAGCTCTTCTTGCACTCCAACTGCCATGCTCCTTGTGCCGTTGCCATTACAATGTGATTTGCTTGTTCCTATAGTCTCATTTAAGTTTCAATATCCCATGACCAGGGTGTATGTTTATTACTTATTGACATGGCGGCAGATACAATGTAACAGTAGCCGGGGAGTAACTACAGAGGAAGCAGACCCTGAGGCTGCAGGGGGCCAGGAGTTATAAGGGTCCCCATGAAGTCCTAATTAACAAGCAATTTCAATATTTTAGAGAATCAGGTCAACCTCTAGACATTTTGGGGGATTCTGATTGCCATGTGGTTTGTTTAAACCCAAAGACAAAGTCAGATATGAGTTGGTTTATTCTTAAATTGTCTACTTGGCAGTCTTTATCTGGCAGCAGGTACAATGTAACAGTAGCAGACCCAGGAGGTATAGGGGGTCCCATGAAGTCCTAATAAACTAGCAATTTCAATATATTAGAGAATCAGGTCAACCTCTAGACATTTTGGGGGCCCTAAAATGAATTTGCTGTGGGGCCCAGTAACCTCTAGTTACCACTGAACTGTAGTATAGGAACTGGCAGTGATATAGGTATAATTCTATTCCTTGTATGCATTCTTGCTACTCTACAGTATAGCTTTGCTGGCAATTTGAATGTTAAGTAAACATTTTTGTGATACATTCAGCACTCAATGAGCCTTTAATGTTAAGCTCCACTGGTTTTTGTGTGAACTCTGCAGACCCCAAGATTGCTGAAGCTTCATGCTCCAGTGAGCATAGGAATGTTGGGAGTATGTGTTTATGGTGCATTTCAACCCTAAAGGCCTAAACTTTGAAGCATAGAATTATCGGCTAGCATTTTGTGTATTTTGGTTACCACTTAGCTTATCCATTTGGAAAGATGTATATTATAATCCTTCATCATAGACCACTAATATATTCTGCAGTATTTTTTAAAAGAATTTCCCAGTAGACTTTGAGGTATAATTCTCTGAAACCCACAGGGAAGGGAAGACATGTAAACAGACAGTGCCCTGTTAAGGATCAAAGTCAAGATACCAATTCAGAATGCTAACAATTGCACTAACAGATATCAATTTATAAATTGGAAATGAAAACAAATAGTGTAAATAACAAGGTTGAGAGGCTGCAGAACAAAAAGCCATAGATAATTTAAAAACTAGGAAAAATGAAGACCGGCTACAAACAAATATTACTCTCTTTAATTCATAGCACAACAGAGTAATTTTTCCCTAACAAATGTCTTGTGGTATGCCAATGAATTAATCACCCATAAATAATTAGAACATATATAATTTCACAGAAATTGGTATATTATGTGATGACTCTATAAGGGGAAAACACATAACTGCTATACTGGGTGTTAAAGGGGATCTGCCACCTGAAAAAATATTCCAAATCCTATTTTTATCACATTAGTCAAGCAAAATAAACTAATTTCACTATATAAATTATTTGAATCTTGTTTCCTTTGGTCTGGGGATTCATAATTATAGCAAGCAGACAGGAGCCATTTTGTGGACACTGTTATTAAGACAAGCCTTGTATCATCTCAGAATCTTGTTTGTGCACCAGAATGGGGGACCTGATGTCCATCCCCGTGCACTGGCTACACAATTAAATGGTTAAGAATGTGAAGAGTACAGTGACATCTAGTAAGTGCTGAATCTAAAGTGAACGTAATTGCCTCTATGGACGGGCATGCGATATTTGATTGACAGCTGAGGTTTTTAAATGAGTTTACAACAACTATGAATGCTTTAATAAAAATAAGAATTTGGATTTCTTGTTTAATTCGAAGAGGACTTTTATTATAGAACTTTAAATGGGTGACAGGTCCCTTTTAATGGTCTTCAGAACTAGATGAAGTGGATTTAACTTGAACCTGGAGCTCGACTTGGGAAAACATTGTCATCATCATTTATTTATTTTGGAGGGCCTTGCTCAATAGCTGGAAATCTAAAGTAGTGAATGCACTTACTTGTTATTTGCTGGTTCTATTCAAATTTCTTTTATTGAGTCACATTCTCAACTCTCTGACTGCATGGATGCGCTGCACAGAAAATGATAGGTGCAGCGTTCTTCAGAACAAATACTTATTTTGTATTTACTGAACAAATTCATAGATGTAACCCTCCAACGTCTGTTGTTTTGTTTGGCCGAAATTGCACTGTAAAGGTATAATTTCTGCTTTCAATCTGTTCTCTGCCAAGCTCTTTGATATTAATCTGTCAGTACATAGACTGCGCATTGGCATTATTTGTCAGCTCTCCTAGCACGCATATATCATTATTCCATTCCAAAGCCCCATCTTCTTGAAGTGCCATACCAGATAATAAAGACGTACCCTGCTGTCAGACTGCATTATGTTGCTTCTTGAACGTATGTGTCTGGAGAAACCAATCGACTTTTTATCAAATATTTCAGCAGATCCAATTTTGGTGGTGGGGGGGAGGAGAAAAGCTGCTTCTTGAAATGTTTTCTACTTTTTTCCCTTTTGGATTCATTATCCTGTTTTGTAAACGTTCACAGAATGCAGAAAATGTTGTTTTGAGGATTGAAGTCTGTATTTATTTGACATCAAAGCCTAAAAATGGATAATTCTGTCAGCAAATAAGCTTGCAATTTTCTATTTCCTTGCAAAGATTTTATTTTAATGCCACTTCTACAGAGCTGTTAGTAATTGGTGATAATTCTGATGATGCGTAGCAGTATTTTTGTAGAGTTGGTATTATGACTTATGTAGAACTATTTAGTTATTATAGTTGTTGCTACTTTTTATTACTCATCTTTCTATTCAGGCCCTCTCCTATTCATATTCCAGTTTCTTATTCAAATCAATGCATGGTTGCCGGGGTAATCTTGAAGAATCTCTAGAAAATGAAAAACAATTGCAAATTGTCTTAGAATATCACTCAACCCAAAGTTGAACAACCCCTTCAAACACCCTGATTTTTTCCAACCAATGTGTGGGCTAATAGAACCTCCACTCCGGTAGGGTGGAACAATAGTCTTATTTTTTTTTTTTTTTTAATAAAAAGCCGCCTCCAGCGCTAGCTCACCCCCACCGGGAGCTCTCTGGTCCAGCTGCCATCTTGCATGCACATTATTATTATTATTATTATTATTATTAATATGTATTTTTAGAGCGCCAACATATAGTGCAGCGCTGTAAAATGAATATGTTTATACAAAGAAATCACATGAATTAAATACATATAACATACAGAGTTAAGCGAGTCTCACAAGCTGGTGTCACACGCATGTGCATAAAGAGTGAGCATCGGCACTCAGACCTGGAGTGGGTGGCCTAGCACTAGCGGGGGCATTTTTTTTGAAAAATAACTACTGTTTCCCCAAACTGGAGTGCGGGCTCTATTAGCTCACACCTCTAGTGGGGTAAAAAAAAAAAACCAGGGTGACCAATGCCCTTTAATACACAGTTATGTGCAGTCAAAATTGCTTGTTCGATGCTTTGTCTGGGAGTGCAGCTCCATTGACGGGATGATGCATTGAGTCTCCTACAGGTTGTGCACTAAATGCCTATTTGATAGTGGCCGTACACAGTATTAAAAAAGTATCCCACTGATTGGCCCATGTACTAAACGGATACCATATGAGTGATCATACATGCTTTTGGTGCCTTTTTGTTCCATTCATTCCAGGCAGCATGAAATAATAAAAGCAGTGAGCTGTAACTCCTTTACATGCATTATGAAACATGCATCATGTGGAGATTTGGCGGGTAGAGTGGGGGGAAATATTTCTACTGTACATACTATTTTGTAAAGGCAAAAAATAAAAGAATGAGTGTATGGTAAAATAGTTTCATTAACAAATGAACAGAAATATACTGTGTTAGAAATATCATCTAGGTGCTATGTACACTGTGCCGCTGTATGCTTCTGTAGACAATGTTTATTTGGTGCTGGACATTTTAAACCAAAACTTACCTTGCTGATTTTGTGTACAAATGCATGTCTTGTGCTTTAGAGCCCTTGCTTGAATAGCTTGCCAGAGCATTTACTGTGAGGTAAGACTGAGTGCTAATGTTAATAGCTGTCTGAATACCTAAGAAAGTATGTTATCTCTCTGTTATGAAGCAGTCACACAGTTTATATATATATGAATGCCATATGAATAGTTTTTGTAGTATGAACTGTTGTCTCTTTGGCCTGGATCCTGTTGCCAGGCAGTGGTTTCTCCCACATGTTCAGACACAACAGTTTTTGGGATTCTGCAAAAAGAGAGCTTGTCTATCAGTGTTAAGCTGGCCATAGATATAAAGATTTTTAAAAGATCCAATTGTCATTGTGAGACCACGATTATCTCGAAATGATCGTACGAATTGTCTATCAACTAAAAAGACCATTTCAGGCGATATTGCTGGGAAAACAAAGGGTAGCTGCCTGCTTGTCCCTGCAAACATAGATAGATTGCACTGGGACCGATAAAGATTTTTTAATCTGGCCGATCGATTTTCTGACAGATGTCGGACGAAAAATCATAAGATGTATGATCATTCGAATCCCACTAACCACTCGATAATTTCGAAGGATTGGTCGGACTTCGCTAAAATTGGTTCTTCGGCAAGAAAAATCTTTGCATCTATGGGGACCTTTAGGAAGAAGCACAAGTGTAAATAAAGCCATGTTGCATTTCTAAGGGTCCTCTTCCTCCTATATCATGGGAAGAAATCTAATAGTAAGAAGCGTCAAAGAAGCTTTGACCGACTATGTACATAGGTTATGAAAAGCATATGTTTATCATCTTTGTCTCTTCTATCTTTCAGCCTATGGTTGTTGTTCCTCACAGGATTCACTCAACGAGTAGAAGTGTGAGAGAAGAGAAAACACGCTCAGAAATAAACTGTAAGAGTTCACTAATGGCGGTTGTCTCTGTATATGCTGTTCAGTAGGGATAAGGATGCACCAAATGCAGCATTTGGTTTGGAATTTTGGGTGATTCCCAGTACATTATCGGGTATTCTGATTTGGCCAGGATCCTTAGTGCTCAGCTGAACTCAATCCAAGCCTTTTTTTTTATTCAGATTCTGCAGTTTTTGTTGGATTTTGCTCTAATTGGGGTTTGGTGTTGAGCAGAATCTTTTGCCAAGTATTCAGTATTTGGCTTAATCCAAAAATGATGGAGTCAATGCATCCAAAATTAGCATTGCTAAAGCTATATCATGCAGCTGACTGGATGCTTATTTTGGACAAGTTAAACCCAAAAGGCAAACATTGCTGAAATCTCAGTGTTGCAAGTATAAATAAGATGTAAAATAAGATGTTAATCTAAATAAGATGGCGGTGGGAAGCACTGACCCAGGGTCTCAGGTTAGCGGCTATCACATGGGGGTGCCTAACCTGATTATTATGATTTCCCTCTTGTTTTAAGCCCAAAGCACATGCTCTTTGGAACCAGCTATACTCATGTTAACATTTTTTTCTCTGATAACTACTGACAATATTTCAGCGAGTTAACAGTTTGTATTTGCTTTGAAAATGTTCTAGAGAAGAACAGAGAACTAGATTGTTTTCAATAATCTGCAAAGTTGATTCATATATATCATTTTCCTATAGTTGGACAAATTAAGTTTGACCCCCCGCTGAGAAAGGAGACAGAGCCACATCACGATCTGGTGAGTATTCTGGTGTTGTCTCTCGCACTGAGTGGTTGATGTTTTAGAGCACTTGATGGTCTCACAACTGGACACCACAGCAGCACAACAAAACTTGTAGCTTTTGACATAGACAAGAAAAAAAACAACAACATGGTGATGGCCAGCAAGGCATAGCCTTCATTTATTTACAAAGACCTTATCACTTTTTGAGATGTTATTCTATCCCAGACTTTTTTTGGGCATTGAAAATCTGCATTTTCCTTGTTTTTTTTCCCCAATAAAAGATCCTGCATGTGACAAATCAGTTAAGAGGAAGGTCAGAGAGAATGCTTTAATTCTGTTAACAACTGATTCTTTTTTCTAACTCCTTTTCCACACTCTTTTCTGTAATATGGTGCATATTTGGCCCAGTGCAGTCATATGTAGTGCCCTGTACAGATATTAGTTACTTGCTGTTTGGTTGCTGTGGGATAAGTACTTGGACACATTTGCACCATTTGTTTTCCCCCAAAAACGCACAGACAGTTAATGACACCTGATAATCATATTTAACCAATTAAATTAAAGTATACAGTCTTTGGCCTCTACTATTTGGTGTGTTTTCACTCTGTAGTCCTGTACAGCATGCAATGTATGAATGACTAGTGTGTTCCAGTCACCCCACTAGCGGTTTGCCGCTTTTTCCTTGTGGTTTTTGTGAGTGGATTTCCTCATTATGCATGTCTGGCTCAGTATCTCACTGTAAGTAACTTGGGTCTCTGTCTGCTAAACAGCTCGACAGGGACGATTTTTTGGACAGTGCAGAAGACATATACTACACTGCAAGATCTAATATGGTATTTTTTCCTCCTTCTGCTTTTCTTTGTTGACCTTGAATATCTGTCATCATCATTTTGCCTCCCAAACCTTTAGGTCTATAGCAAACGTAACATATTCTCCGCCAGCTAAAAAAATGCAGCTAATACTGACTGTCTGGCATGCCAGTCAGACCATTACAGGCAGGTTTGAGTTGGAAAACTTGTGTTTATTAACCAACTCCCATTGAACTGTATGAAAGGGCAAGCAGCCACAATCAAGAGGTTCTCTACAGGCTTGAAAATACTAGTAAAATATACACTCTGTGTGCCATAGGCTTTATTGTCATTCCTATATCCTTTCACTTACAAGAACACTACTTGTCCCCACCCTTGATTTAAATGCTCCTGTAGTTAAGGTGGCCATACACATAGAGATCCGCTAATTTGGCGATTTTGCCAAACGAGTGGATCTTCACATTAAGGTGGGCGATAGTGGGCTGATCCAATCGTGGGGCCTAGGGCCCAAAGATTGGCTCATAATATATGGAATACAGACGGTCAGATCACTGGACCGCATCAAGGAACAGATGTGGTCCGCGATCTAATGGGATTTTAACCCTGCCCAATCGGCCAGATATCGGAGAAGCCCGTCATAGGGCCTCTCACACGGGCCAATAAGCTGTCGATTCAGTCTGTTGGCAGCTTTTATTGGCACATCTTTAGACAGACGAGTCAGATCTCCAACTGCCTATGCTCGCGTGCAGACAGAAGCAGCAGATTTTGGTGTCAAAAAGCATATTTTGCACTAAATGTTTAAGTCTGCTGCTTCTGCCTACACCCGAGTAGAGGTAATGTTTTTGGGTGCAGACACGTCGAGCAGAATGGCAGTGGTGGAGGAGTGAATTCTCTGCTTGCATTTCTCTGCAGGCTGAGATCCGACTTGTCTGGCCCTAGCCTTAAAGGGGAAGGAAACCTAGTTGGCGTAAATACCCCCCCCTCCCGTGTGTTGCCCACCCTCCCTCCTCCCCTCTGGCCTACCTGTCCCGCTGGGCAAATCACCCTAACTTATTACTTACCCTTCTGTGCAGGTCCAGTCCAGGGAGTTCACAGACGACATCTTCTTCCACGCAATCTTCTTCCTGCTTTGACCGGCGCATGCGCAGTAGGAGCATTTCGCCGGTACGATCTACTGCGCATGTGCCAAAAGTACATCGTGACTTTTGGCGCATGCGCAGTAGATCCGTACCGGCGAAATGCTCCTACTGCGCATGCGCCAAAACACAGTTCAAAGCAGGAAGAAGATCGCGTGGAAGAAGATGTCGTCTGTGAACTCCCTGGACTGGACCTGCGCAGAAGGGTAAGTAACAAGTTAGGGGCATTTGCCCAGCGGGACGGCTAGGCCAGGGGGGAGGAGGGAGGGTGGGCAACACACGGGAGGGGGGGAGGGTTTTTGCGCCAACTAGGTTTCCTTCCCCTTTAAGCAGTGTAACTCTTCAGCTATTTATATTCTTTATTGTGCAGCCACAATCAGGGCCGGAACTAGGGGTAGGCAGAGTAGGCATGTGCCTAGGGCGCAAAGCTGGAGGGGCACCAGGCCCTCTCTGCCTCTGTTATCCCCTAGTGCGTATGCGCGAAAAATACTAGTGCACATGTGCGAAAAAACGAAAGTGCACATGCACACTCGTATTTTTCCGCGCATGCGCACTTGTGTCTTTTCGCGCATGCGCATTCGTGTATTGGGCGCTTTGCCGGGCCAGGCTGCCTAGGGCGCCTGCCCGCGTTGGCCCAGCACTGGCAATTATCTGGTTGCTAGGACTTAATTACTCAGTCGGGCAATAGTTGGGACGTCGAAATGGAAGAGGAATAATATTTTAGTACAGAAATAAGCAATAAAAAATAATCATGATAAAATCAACCTCACAGTTAAACAAGCCAATAACGTTTCCAGTTGTAAGACAGAAAGGCAGAATATGCCCCTTGAAAAGTTGCCAGGAATAGGTCACTCTATAACATATTAAAAGTTTATTCCGTGGCGAACGGCCTTGCCTTTAAACAATAAGCTGGCTATAAAAAATTCTTATGTTTCATGATCATATACTCTAGAGTCCTAAGGCAAAGCTGTCCAGGACATGACCCTTCAATGAATTATTTATTTCCCCTGTCTTCTCAAGAATTCTAACATAATCTTCTTCACTGCATTGGATGGTTCTGTTCTAGAGGGTTATAGAAGCAGTACCACAATGTGCCTTAAAAGCAGTTTGCCGTTTTCACTTGGTACCCCAAGTAATATTCTCCTTTAATGCTGATCTGTTGATATTAAAAATTTGCATGGTTGATAGATTTATTTGTCTGTACAGGTATGGAACCTATTATTCAGAATAGGGTTTTCAGGATAACCTGTCTTTACGTAATTTAGATCTTCATACAATAGGTCTACTTAAAATTAATTTAAAGTAAACCGAATAGATTGTTCTGTCTCTAATAAGGATTAATTATATCTTAGTTTGGATCAAGTACAAGTTACTGATTATTATTATTATTATTATTTTTATTAAAGAGAAAAAAGGAATTATTTGATTAAAATGGAGTCTATGGGAGAGGCCATCCTTTAATTCAGAGCTTTCTGCATTATGGGTTTCCAGATAATGGATCCCATACCTGTACTACTGTGCGCTGCCTTTAGTAATTTCATACAATAGTCTGCTTTATGAGTGATAATTCTGGACAGTTTGCACAGTCTAAAATCTTTTTTTTTCTACCCCCATATGTAGTAAAAGGCACTAAGTTTGCCCAGGAGCAGTAACCCATAGCAACCAATAAGATGTTTGCTTTTAAACAGGTGACCAGTACATGCTACCTGCTGATTGGTTGCTATGGGTCATTAAGATATTAGCAAACTTTGCTCCTTTTATTGCATTTGCCCAGTAACCTTTGGTTAATACATAAACACTGCTATGGGAGAAAGATTATTGTTCAGACCTGATTGTCAGTTCTTTACATATTTATTAAAATATAATAATTTCCCTATAAAGTGTTGAATAGACCTTTCCCAGGTAGTTAAATCAGTTGAGCTTCCTGATGTTTATTGGAAAAAAAAATGTTTCTATACCAATTTAGCAAAATGTTGGTGTTGGCCCTCCAGCAGCCTCGGGATGTTTGGGAGCTGTAGTTCATTACAGCTGGAGGCTAGGTCTGAGTAACCCAGAGTTTTGTTTTCTGAGCTTGCAGACACTACTTTAAAGGAAAACTATACCCCCAAAATGAATACTTAAGCAACAGATACTTTATATCAAATTGAATGACATATTAAAGAATCTTACCAAACTGGAATATATATTTACATAAATATTGCCCTTTTACATCTCTTGCCTTGAACCACCATTTTGTGACTCTATCTGTGCTGCCTCAGAGATCACCTGACCAGAAATACTACAACACTAACTGTAACAGGAAGAAGTGAGGAAGCAAAAGGCAGAACTCTGTCTGTTAATTGGCTCATGTGACCTTACATCTGGTTTGTATGTGTGCACAGTGAATCTTACGATCTCAGGGGGCGGCCCTTATTTTTTAAAATGGCAATTTTCTATTTATGATTACCCAATGGCACATACTTCTAGAAAAGTATATTATTATGATAATGGTTCATTTACATGAAGCAGGGTTTTACACATGAGCTCTTTTACTCAGTATCTTTTAATAGAGACCTACATTGTTTGGGGGGTATAGTTTTCCTTTAAGTAGACCTGACAGGTGTCATATCCATGAAGATGTCATGTACGATGTGATGCTCACAGTGGCAGTTAAATAACCCCTCACAATTCCAGAATTAGTGCTACTCTGCTTTATTCACTGGGATAAAGATCCAGACTCAGAGTTATTTGGGATCAGACAGAGTTATTTGGATTATTTCTCTTTCCTGACTGGAACAGAATGTTTGACATCTTGCATTCTAATCTGGGGGTGCTTATTTCTTATAGCATATAATGGGTTTGCACACTGTAAATAATATACAAACAAAAGGTGGTATAAAGTGAATTTCTTTATATAGATTTATAGCAGTAAAATGTACATCAGATACACAATATATACATACCACCAATTTTGTAAGTTCAAGGCAAAAAGGAAAAACAGACCCCAAGAAACGGATACACTTTGCCAAAAATGAGAATACCCCAACGTTTCGGCACTATAGGCTTTGTCAAGGGGGATTCTGGTGAAACTGGTTATAGCTATAAAGGCTATAGTGCCTTGATACTTAAAAACTTTTTTTTACTCTTTGGAGTGCCTTCCTTTGATCTGTGTGTCTAGGTGCTTATTTCTTTGAACAAGTGCTTACAGCAAAGACCTAACAGTTAGTTATAGGTGTACATGATGCTTGCAAGGGCTCTGTGCCGTGAGTTCATTAACTCGCTCTTGTCCACCGAGCAACAGTTACCGTAATGGAAGTGTTTGACCCTAGAGAACCATCCATCTTATTTGTACATTCAGAAATTTAACTTCAAAAACAAACAAGTTGGCCTTAATTTTCCCAAATGATATCTCCCTTTTGGCTTAAAAAAGTTGGTTTGTTTTTTTTAAAAGCCAACTCACTAATACATGGCATATGGAAGAAACAACCAATAAATAATTCTTTGGTTATGTTGCAAGTGCAGTTTGTGTGTGGGGGTGTGTTTGTACAATAAACTATTGCCATATCCAGAGACCCCAATATAAGAATTCATTTTACTGAGATAATTATGGTGTCACAACTTTTTTTTCATGTACATACAAAACACAAGGAAGGCATCACTGCAGTTTGCTGCATAGCTGGAGAACCTGGCTAGTCTCTAGCTAGACTGTACCTACAAACAACCAGAGTCTCACTTGCAAGTGTCACAAATTACAAACAGGGTGGTTTGCCTTTCAGCTAACTTTAGTATGTTATAGAATGGCCGTTTCTAAGCAACTTTTCAATTGGTTTTCATTATTTATTTTTTATAGTTTGTAAATGATTTGCCTTTTTTTTCCGACTCTTTCAAATGGGAGGCACTGACCCCATCTAAAAAAACAAATGCTTTGTAAGGCTACAAGGTATTATTGTTGTTAATGGTTTTTTTATATTAATATATGGTTGCTAGATTAATTTGGACCCTAGCAACCCAATTGCTAAAATTGCAGACCGGAAAGTTGCTGAATAAAATGTTAAAGTACTCAAAAACACAAATAGTAAAAAATGAAAACCAATTGCAAATTGTCTCAGAATGTCATTCTCTACATCATACTAAAAGTTTTAATCTTTTGGTATAATTATTGCTTCGTTACTTCCTTCAGTATTCCTTCCAGTTTCAGGATATTTATGTAATTAGAAACCAATTATTATAAATGTAGTCCAGATGAGAGACACCCACTTTTATTTCATAATCTAATGCTACTACAATTTGTAGGTGGTGCTACTTTCTTGACACCTGGCAACATCTCTCTTACAGTCAGAAGTGCAAATAGGAATTGTCCATTTATTCAGCCACTATAATCTCAACATTTTGAGTTGGGGCTGAGCAAAATGGGTTAAGCATTCACATCAGTGTTAGGGTTTAAAGCACCTGTTTGCACTTTAAAAGGGTTTAGGTCAGTCTCCACTGGAGGCAGGATTTTCCGTTTCCGTTCTTTTCAGGTGCATATTTACTAGACATGGCATTGAGTTATCACTGTTATACACAGGCATGGGATCCATTATTCGGAAATCAGTTATCCAGAAAGCTCTGAATTGCGGGATGGTTGTCTCCCATGGACTTCATTTTAGCCAAATAATCCAAGTTTTTAAAAATCATTTCCCTTTTTCCTGAAATAATAAAACATTACCTTGTAATTGATCCAAGCTGAGATGTAATTAATCCATATTGGTAGCAAAACCGGCCGATTGGGTTTAAATTACATAGTAACATAGCAAGTAAGGTTGAAAAAAGACACGTGTCCATCGAGTTCAACCTTTTTTTTTTTTCTTCTTCTTTTTATTAACTACCTATCTGCCAGTTGATCCAGAGGAAGGCAAAAAAAAACCATCAGAAGCCTCTCCAATTTGCCTCAGAGGGGGAAAAATTCCTTCCTGACTCCAAAATAGCAATCGGACTAGTCCCTATTTTCTAGTAGACTTAAGCTGGCCACAGACGCAAAGATCCGATCGTAGAAATCGACGTACGATCGGACTTACCCATCTCCCGACCTGCCACTAACCATTCCGATCAAATAAAGTACAAAAGAACAGATCAGCGGATGTTCTGCCCCTGACAGCAAACGTACTAAAGTTATGTCCGACCAAAGCTGGTGACAGTCTCCCTCTGAAAATCATATGATCGGCAATACTTGCAGAGATATTACCCGCAGCCGACAGAAATCTTTTAACCTGTCCGATCGACCAAACGACCGATCTCCGCCGGACGAAAAAAGGTCGGGACTCGCCACACACGGTCCGAAAATCATAAGAATCCTTGATTCGTACGATCAGTTCTTTGCGTCTATGGCCAGCTTTAGGGTACGAAGATCCAAATTAAGATCCCTTATCCTTAAAACCCCATGTCCCTAGCATTCTGGATAACAGGTCCCATAGCTGTACTGTATAAAATCTTTTATTGTTTTTCTACCTCTCATAGTTTACCAAATCCCCAACAACGAAGGATTTTTTTAGGGTTCAAGCACACGGGCAGATTCGGGGAGATTTAGTTGCCTCGCGACTAATCGCCTCTTCTGCGGGGTGACAATCTCTCCGAACTGCCTAAGCACTCACAACGCTTTGATTTCCGCAGTTGCCTCACGAGGAAACTTCGGGCGACTTTGGAAATCGAAGTGCCGCGAGTGCATTGGTGCTGGCGTTTTCTCATTATAGCAGGCAGAAGGTGGAGGGAAGGCAGTTAGGGGAGATTGTCACCCCGGCAGAAGAGGCGATTAGTCGCCAGGCGACTAAATCTTCCCGAATCAGCCTGTGTGCTTAAACTCTTAAGATAATGGGTAACAACTGAGCTATTGGTTGCCGGCCATTAGTGACCTCCTGCTGCTGTTGAACAGAGCAATGACTGGCTGAGTAGATCATGTGACTTGCCATGCTGAGCATCTTGATAAACTTGCAGCGAATTATCATTTATCTTTTATTTCTGACAAAATGGAAGTGGAGGTTTGTTTTTGGTGAGTGTGAAAAGCATAGCACCATTTCTTGGAGTTTTCAGAAGATATATCAACAGGAGTGCTCTCCAATTTCACAACACAGATTGTTTTTGGCTGGGAAGGAATTCCGGACACACCCCTAAACTTGCCCTGTCCAGCTACTTCAGTATGACAACATATATCTATACCTAGTTGTTATAAACATTTCATCTCTCTATACAATGCAAATATGTATGGAACATAAATGCAACCTAGAGAAATTTACCTTTGTCCTTTGGAACTGAATGAATGCATTTCTTTATAGATCAATGTGTAATATAACAGGATGCTACATGCAGAACAATCAGAAAACCTGGCAGGAAAAGGCTGGAATAACAATCCCACAAAGCATATATTATGTTATTCAAATATTGAAAATCGTGATTGATACAACAAGAAATTTTTGACATCTTCAGAAAAAAACCCTGATTCTGGACAAGTGTAAAATCAACTGATCTAGGAAAAAATTTGTAATAAGCCCAGCTAATTAACTCAGCTCTATCAGCAAATCTCACAGCAGTCTGTGCACAGAACACATTACATTTTATTAGATACATTTTTACAAATTTATTGGAAGAGTTTTTATCTTTAAATGAATGTGTAAGATTATCCTCTCACTATGTAGTCAGGACACTCGTCTGGACCAGTACCAGCTTCCAACATCCCAACAAAAAAATCTTATAATGTAGGTTATAAAAGAGAAATGTTGCTGTTATAAAAAAAATATTGATAACTTTAGTAGATGTATTGCACAATTCTTTCACAAACACATTTTTTTATTACGTGTTTCATTCTAATGCAGTGAGTCACTGACAGATTTTATCCTGTCTGACCAACCGCAGGAAGAATTATCACTTTGCAATGCATTACTGGCAAAAAACATGGTTACGTTGTTTGCAGTATGAACGAAAAAGTAAATAAAAAATGCTAGGTTGAGGAAGCACGCTAATAAACTATTTATATTTTTAAAAGTATAAAAAACTATTTTTGATTTATTAAAGAACAGGGAATGGTAATAAAGTACAGGGATGGGATCCGTTACCTGGAAACCCGTTATCCAGAAAGTGCCGAATTACGAAAAGGCTGCCTCCTGCAGACGCTATTTTATCTAAATAATTAAAATTTTTAAAAATTATTTATTTTTTCTCTGCAATAAAACAGTACCTTGTACTTGATACAAACTAAGGTGTAATTAATCCTTATTGGAAGCAAAACCTGCCTATTGGGTTTATTTAATGTTTACATTATTTTATAGCAGATTTATGAAGATCCAAAATATCGAAAGATCTGTGATGCGGAAAACCCCATGTCCCAAGCATTCTGGATAACAGGTCCCATATCTGTATCGGAATGGCTCATGTCAGCACTAACACTCTAAGCTCTGTGCCCAGAGTTGTAAAGCTGTGAATTCTTACCCTCAATCCTTTATACTTGGGGGCGGATTTATTAAAATGTGAGATTAGGGTTTACCACAGAAAACCTCACACTCTTTCCATTTATTCCGATGGGATTTTTAGCATCTGCTACAAAAGGAAACTTCAAGCAGCACATGGGTGTTACCACCAGCGATTCATTTTATTGACTACGGGAAAGCTTTTACTGGAGATTACAGAGATTAGTCGCCTGCAGAAACAGAAGTCTATCGCTAGCGATTAATCTCCTGGTGTGCGTTAGGGTGGTGGCACACTAGATTAGTTGCCAAGCGACAAATCTTCTCTACTGCAGGCGACTAATCTCCACAATATGTCTTACCACCGGCAAGAATGCAAATCGCCGGCATTCCTCGTGAGGCAACTTCAGAAAACCATCCTTCCGGCAATTCATATTCTTGCCGGCGGGAAGGTGTTTTAGGGAGATTGTCACCCGCAGTAGAGAAGATTTGTCCCTTGGCGACTAATCTCCCCGTGTGCCACAACCTTTAGCGATGACATACATGCACAGAATGATGAAGAGACTGGGGGAAGTTATGTGGCATTTAAACAAGATGGCAGCTGCAAGTGTATTGCAATCTATTTTAGAAAGTAAACAAATTTTAACTAACCATTGACCTGCCAACCTGTGGGCATAAAGATGTTCTAATACCTTTCCTTCTTATTTAAGCATTCACTACAATTTTGTAATTTTATAATTTTTATATATTTTTATATATTCAGTTGGCTAGGGATGCCACTGCTCCACAGGCCATAAAGTGGCTACTTATTTGTTAATATTGGCATAACCATAGACTGGGTTACTGTATAATGTTTTATTCTCTGTCTTTTTTTCTTTCTCTTATAACAGGATTTGCAGTTAGAGTATGGACAAGGACCTCAAAGCAACTATTTTCTGGGTGCAAATAAGTGAGTGGTGTTATTTCACATGTTTCTTATATACAATTTCTTATTCTTCGGTTATAGCACTGTTCCATTTCTAGCTCTGGCCTATCACGTGGCTATACTTTTTCCTCTCTCTCCAGTTTTGCTTCTTTTTCAACACTTTTACATTGATCGAAGATAGTCATGAAAAAAATTTTTTTCGCAAAATGGGGAGATTTTTTTTTTGCAAAGCAACACTAGTAATTTATTTGGTATTAGTGCGGCAAGTATGAGTGTTTAAATATGCATATGATTATTTAAGGTTTTAAGACAATGTGCCATGCCATTCTAAAAGGAATATAGAAATATTGTGTATTATTTTGTTAGGGTAAAACTAAACGGGAGGTTTTGATCATATTTTGTGGGTCAGATTTTACCTGATCTTGCCACGCAACAGCACAAGATTTGCAGGATGCTATAGAATCGAATCCCCCTGTAGCTAGAATTTAAAGTTGGATCAGATAAAATCAGATGGTATAGTTTGTTCATGCATCTGCATGCAACATTCAATTTATTTCAATGGAAAAATTAAAGTTGGTCAAACACCAAAGACCGCCGCATGCTGCATTCCCATCCAACAGTCATGTTGTGTCGGATGGAAATTTTCCCATTACACATCAGATTTGTTTATCAAGTTCCATTATATTTTGACCAATGGGCTACATTCGGCTTGTAAGATGCGTTTGTCGATCCAACATTGTCCTATAAAATCTCCCATGGAGTTTAGCACTTAAGGGCAGAGACATGATCAGATTCGGGGAGATTAGTCGCCCAGCGACAAATCTCCTCTTCTTCGGGGCAACTAATCTCCCCAAACTGCCTCCCGCTAGCTAGAATGTAAATCGCCAGCGGGATTGCAATCGGCGGGCTTAGTTTTCCGAAGTCACTCAAAGTTGCCTCACGAGAAAACTTTGGGCGACTTCGATCCGAGTGCTATCCCGCCGGTGATTTCGATTCTAGCCAGCAGGAGGCAGTTCGGGGAGATTAGACGCCCCGAAGAAGAGGCGATTTATTGCCCGGCAACTAAATCTCCCCGAATCTGAGCGTGTCTCTCTGCCCTGATGGGTTATTCACCTTTACACTAACTTTTAGTATGATACCGAGAGTGATATTCTGAGATCATTTGGATTTGGTTTTTATTATTTGTGATTTGCGAATTATTTAGCTTTCTATTCTGTAGCTCTCCAGTTTGCAGGTTTTAGCAATCTGGAGGCTAGGGCTTAAATTACCCTAGCAACTATGCATTGATTTGAATGAGAGACTGGACTATGAATATGAGAGGGCCTTTAGAAAGATGAGTAATAAAAAGTAGCAATAGCAATAAATGTTGCCTTACAGAGCATAGGTTTTTAGATGGGGTCAGTGACCCCCCATTTAAAAGTTGGAAAGAGTCAGAAGAAAAAGGCAAATAATTAAAAAAAATAATGAAGATCAGTTGAAAAGTTGTTTAGAATTATCCACTCTATAACATACTAAAAATTAACTTAAAGGTGAACCACCCCTTCAAGGTTTAAATGTGAATTGAGCTCTTCAATGAGTCAAATTTCTGTGTTCATATTCAGTTATCTCTAAGATATCTAAGACATATTTCGAGAGATTTATAAAACATTAATTTTTGCAGTGTAGAAATATTGCTAGGCTTGGCTTCTAGGCATGGATAATCCCCTTTGAAATGAGAACTACTTTCTCTAGATATGTTTCTAAAAATGCTGCCCAATGGTCCAACCAACGAAGGCGAATATACATACCCTGGAACAATTTTGCTTGATACTACATAAAACACAGGGCCTGCAGATGCCTTAAATTTTTTAAATCTGCACTTCTTCAATTGTTAGTATTGAAAAAAACACAAAAGAACAAAAATGTATTTATAGGCACAAGCCTGGGAATAAAAGTATGGCACTAACACAGAATTTGCTTAATGTCATACCACTGAAATATAATACCCAGACAACTTTTATAAAGAACCAAAGAAACAGAATGTAACAATCAGCTTAGTTGTTTGGCATTCCCTACAGTCTGGTAACAGAATTGTTTGATATGTCTAAAGGTCATAAAATATATAGAAAACTCAGAATCCAGTGCGCTCAAGAAGGATTTTCCTGGCAGTGAGTTTGAGTCATGGGGAGCTTTTATATTATAGGCACCAACTTGCTGAAGACAAATTATCCCTTCCAAAGAAAGAGCAAAGAAAATAGTGGTTTTCTTTAACCATTTTCTTTACCTGCCGCGCTCAAGACTATTTAGGCTCATTTGAAGATCAGAACACTAATTGGCAGAAAGGAAGGTGGAAATGTTAAGAGATGAAAGAAGCATCTGTGCTCATTGCAAGATGCTGACGATATGATCAATTGAAACCGAGTATTTCATCAATCCAATTAGACTCAGCGAGCGAGTCCTTGCACAAATAAATAAAGAATTCACCTGAGATATTTTAGGGGAATCCATGGCTGGCTTGTTAAATATAGAACTGTTTTTTATACGCTTTCCTAATAATGTTGCTTGTAAAATCTAATTGAATATAAAAGCATGTTTGCAAAATAATCAACAGCAATTTAACAGAACTCCACCTTGTGTCTGTATATGAAAATACTTCCCTCACTTAATGTCGGCTGTGCTGTCCATTTGCTTTAAAGGAGCCTTCTGAAATCAGTTGAAGAAGAATTACACCAACGGTAGGTAATTCACTGTCGTAGCTCCAGCCTCCCCACCCCCTTGTGCTTTTACTGTGCATTAATATTGTGTTCCAAGTTTGTAATGGTCCCTTGCCTCAATGTCTGTCATGCAGATGTATCAGAGATTTAATTGGTGTGAACTGCATCTGTGCTCCACATAAAACAAAGCATAGACAGAGATACCAAAAGAAAAAACCTCTATACTCTGTAGCAAAAAAGCCCTTAGGTAGTGCATGCCTTAGTCCTTTCATAGTAGCGGTAGATCAGTCACGTCCACTCAGCCTTGGTACTTGTTCATCTCCTTAGGGGACATGTGGCTCATTTAGAAGATGATGATGGGGATGATGATGAATCTAAACAGTAAGTCCTTTTCATATCTCAGCTTATTGAGTCTCTGCTTCATGCACTTTTGTTTTTTAAGATGAAACTCAAATCGGCCTGACACTGAATTGGCCATGATTCTAATTAAGCTTTCCTTCCAATCTTTCTGGTATATCTTTCTGCCAATACATTTTTTTATTTCCATATGCTCAGTGCAATTTTTATACCAATGTGCTTTTAAACTCTATAAATTACAGCTGAATGCTCTAGATGCCAGAGACTCTCCCAGCGCTTTGAAATATATGATACCCAGCCCATATAATCATTAATAGCTCATTAGATCATATGCAGAAATAGGCTTTTCATTTAAAAGGGATGATGTAATCATTTGTTGCCCTATCTATATTTAACCAAGTTAAGCATTTGTTTATGTTTGATTTAAAAAAAAAATTAACAATAGCACTTCATAGACTGTAAAATCTAAGCTTTGCAGGTTCTTTTTCTCATTCTTGTGTCAAACTGCATTCATTGGTCACTTGCTAGCATAAGTAAGCTGTTGTGTAAGGTGTAAGTGTGTTGTAGCAATATTATTTTTATTGAATGAGGAGTAGGAAAATGCCTTCGTATCTCTTCCAACTCCAACAGAAGAGCCTCACAGAATGTGGCTAATGAACCTACCCTGATAAGGCTCAGACTACACTAACTCAAGTCTAAGGGTAAGGGCACACAGGCAGATTCGGGGATATTAGTCGCCCCGGCGACAAATTGCCTTTTCTTTGGGGCGACAATCTCCCCGAACTGCCTTCCCCTACCTTCCCGATGGCTATAACGAAAAATCGCCAGCGGGATGGCATTCGCGTTGCTTCATTTTCAGAAGTCGCCCGACGTTGCCTCACGAGGAAACTTCGGAAAATGAAGCGCCACAAGTGCCATACACGAGCAGATATAAGCTGCCCACAGCTGGGCAGATGTCGGGTTTAAAAATCCCTTGGGATTGAGGACTGCATGCGGTCCTCGATCTTCTTCTTCAGGGCGACAATTTCCCCGAACTGCCTTCCCCTACCTTCCCCCTGGCTATAATGAAAAATTGCCAGCTGGATGGTACTCGGGGCTATTTGTCGCCCGAAGTTGTCTCACGAGGAAGCCCCGATCGTTATCTGGCCAACAGTTGGGCAGATGTCAATTGGGCAGGTTTAAAAATCCCTTAGGATCGAGGACTGCATGCAGTCCTCGATCCGACCGCCATATTCTCTTCATTGTGATCCGATCGTTGGGACCACAATCGGATCAGCCCAATATCGGTCACCTGAAGGTGGGCATATCGGGGAGAGGTCGCCAAATGAGCAGATCTCTCCGTATGTATAGCTTTAGTGAGCCTGCTCATCTTGATATATCTGTGATGTAAAAATCAACCAAAATAACATGGTGTATGTTATTTATGTTTTTACTACCAATTTAAACAAAATAAACACATTTTTAAACTTGGATAAATGTATGAAGGTGTTTTCTTACAAGGGAATGCATGTTGGCATCTCTTTGGCACAGATATAGGAATAGCAAAATGACCTCTGTGGAATCATCCAGTAATGTTCAAGTTCAGTCTGTATATGTATATTGAGCTGATGTTTTTCGTAGCATCATTCCAAGTTCCCCACATGTTCCACACTGTCTTCCAGTGCTTCTGTCCTGGCTTAGTATGTGCTACAGCTGCGTATTCCAAATGTTCCTCTGCTAACAGTTTCTTCCTAGGGTGACAGGTTAATCTGATTTATGACTGATAAGCTTCACATAATAATGGTATTTCCGTATGCATTTCCTTGGCAGGTTTAACATAAAGTCCCACAGATTAAGTAATGAGATTCATGTTTGCTTGACTGCCTTTTTTAATCTCATTCTGCCACCAGGCGAGTGTAAGATTTAAGTCAAGCACAGAAGGTCAATCAGATTAGTTTCTTCCAGACCTGATTGTGAGGTGCATTGCATTCCTTAGGAAAACATTTAATTGGAAAAGTCTATCTTCCAGGCAATAAATACTATAGCACTGCAAACTTTGAAGCCAGTGGCAGATTTAGTACCGATCATTTCTCCATTAAAGAACTTAATGTTAAAGCATCTGAAATGCCCATTGTACGATTATGTTTATGTGCAGACTGATAAGCATTGAAAGTGTCCATGACTGCAGTTATAATGCATAACATGAAAAGAATTTGTTGCGGTCTTATATAAAAATAATGAGTATGAACTAAAGATTGACATACCGGGGCATTTCTTGAAGCACTTGGTACTAATAAGTTCCTGGGCATTACAGTAATGTACCTGAAAACGCATTGTATTTTGAAAGCTCTTTAAAGGCATGAAGAGTCAGGGCACACAGGCAGATTCAGGGAGATTAGTCGCCCAGAGACAAATCTCCTCTTCATCGGGGCGACTAATCTCCCCGAACTGCCTCGGAGCGATTCGTTTTGTGAAGTTGCGTGCCATCCTGCCGACGATTTACATTTTATCTGGCGGCAAGTCAGTTTGGGGAGATTAGTCGCCCCAAAGAAGTATTGTATTTTGAAAGCTCATTCTAGGCATTAAGGGTCAGGGCACACGGGCAGATCCGGGGTAATTAGTTGCCCGGCGACAAATCTCCTCTTCTTTGGGGCAATTAATCTCCCCGAACTGCCTTCCCACCAGCTAAAATGTAAATCACCAGCAGGATGGCACCGAAGTCGGCCAAAGTTTCAGGCAACTTTCAGGCAACAGGGAACATGCAATAAAAGCATTTTCGAGTTGTGTTTTCCACAGAAATTTTGTGTTTTTGAGTTTTCAGGGTTTTGGTCAAAGTGAATTTTTCGGGTTAAAAAAATGTCCCAACCCTGAAAATAGCTTGAATCCGAAAATACACCATCTAAAACCTGTTGAGGTCATGTAGAAATCAATGGCAGAGGTCCCTTGAACCATTTGAAAATGTTAATAGCCTTCATGATGTTCGAGTTTTTTTACGGAGGGTTTTGTCTGAAAACTCAAGGGATCAAGTTTTTGGGTTGTTAACCCCGAACTCGCTGATTCGAGTTTTTTCCATTTGAGTTTTTTCTTAAATTAGAAACCATTCCAGTTTTAAGTTCATTCGAGGTATAAAAAAAACTCTAAAATTCAACCTTTGATTAATAACCCAGATCAAGGCGGTCACTGACCTACCTTGTGGAATCAGTATGATTAATAAGGAGCCATTGAAGGGACTTTATCCGAAACATTTTGCAGCAGATATAAGCAAACTCTAACATTGGAGAGTTTTAGTTGCTGCAAATGCAACAATTTCTGTTGTTAGGAAGCTGCAGTTGACTTTAGCTAAACCCTAAAAATGAATCGCTAAAAATGCCATATTTCTTTTAATCACATTATTGCAACAGCCTAAAGTTTCAGCTGCTCAATAGCAGCAATGATCCAGGATTAGAACTTGTCACAGGGGGTCGCCATCTTGGAAAGAGACACTCACATGCTCAGTGGGCTCTGAGCAGCTGTTGAGAAGCTGAACTTAGGGTCTGTTGCTAACTATCAATCAGAAATTAGGTTGGCCTGTAATATAAGATGATGCTACAGGACTGATAATTCCTGATGCTAATTGCACTTCTTTCTGTGCTGTAATAATTTTTTAATTACTAATCAGCCTTATATTGTGACATTTCTATTCTGTGTGTACTGTATATTGTGAGTGGGTCCCTAAGTTCAGTAAGTGACAGCAGCACAGAGCATGTGCAGAGAAGATGGGGAGCTACTGGGGCATCTTTGGAGACACAGATCTTTACTGCTAAAGGGCTGTATTTGCCTTGGGCTCAAAACATAATGTACAACACTTCTAGCTACTTCTTTAGTTGTGCTTTAGTAATCCTTTAAACAGCCCTGAGCAAATATGGGCCTGGGCAATAAGCCATGGCAAATAATCCCTTTCTTTTTTATTTCTTTTATCCAGCTACCGGTACAACAATGAAAGGAAAAATTTGATCACCATTGGTTGTTGAGCACTTTCCATACAATAAAGAAACCTTGCAATTTGATTTTTAGTTTCATATTTAATTATGAGAAAATGGTGCCCCAAGTAAAGGAAGAATTCTTAAATTTGGTTCACGCTACTGTGAACATAATCTTCCTACTTCCCTTGTAGGCAAAAGTTAACAGCCCACGAAACACTCTTATGTATATTTATCTTCCCTGAAGCTATACTTATTTATATCTGAAATTCTGGCCTTGGAATGCTTTTTTTTTTCCTGTGGAAAAAATTGTGAATTTGAGTTTCAGAAACAAATTTATTATATGCAAACATTCAAGTTTTCTAGATTAATTTAATTTAGCAGACTCGTTGACAATTAAAGTAAGAATTGGATTTTACTGTACCGTGTGTTACATAGCCGATAAGCTCTGTAGAATATAATGGTGTTGTACAGAGCTTATCTGTTATCTGCTATATAACCTGTTTAATTTAGCCCTATTTCAATTGCAGCAACTTTAAAACATGTTCGTTTTTTACTGTTCCTTTAAGTTTTTGATTAATAATCACACATTTAAAATTTTTTTCGTTTTTTTTTTTTTTTTTTAAATAAAAAAAGCTAAATTTTTCATTTTGATAAATCTGTCTCCCTGTGTGAAATGTTCTATTTATATTTACCTGTATTATGAGGGGGTGTACCACCTAATCTCATGTGTAGGAAAAGCCTATTTGATAAAGAGATTTGTTTTGCTCTGTGATAAGCAGTCATTATCTCATTCTGTCATATCAACACAATCAGCACAGCAACCGGTTTATTTGCCTGCTTGAGAGTTATCAGAAATGATGTTCAGGCTGCAGCACTTTTTTGTGCTTTTGAACCGCCACTCTCAACAGCATGCCTTTAACTCTGTGTTGGAAGTTGTGGAAGACCATAGCTTGTGTAATAGTTATTCAGTAACAGCGGTAGGATAATAACTGTTAATAAGAATGGACAAACAAATCTTTAGTTTGATCAATGAGCATATTGAATCCCATTGTTCATTTCTCTGTTGCTCCTCTAGCTGAGAGCAGCATATTGTTCAGAATGAGATTTTAGCAAATAGAAACGGCTGTCTGAACCAGTGCTCGGTTGTAAATCACACACGTTTACCCTGTAGAGGAGTAATGTTTTTGTCAATTATTGTCCTACAAGTAATTAGACTTGTCTGCTCTAGTCCAAATAGAATGAAGAAAATGGAAATGGATGTAGCCCGGAATTTATTACCTAAAAGATACTTAAAGCGTATTTACATTTTTGTCCAGCATATATCTCTGTATGTTACATAGTTAGTTACATAGTTACATAGTTAAATTGGGTTGAAAAAAGACAAAGTCCATCAAGTCCAACCCCTCCAAATGAAAACCCAGCATCCATACACACACCCCTCCCTACTTTTAATTAAATTCTATATACCCATACCTATACTAACTATAGAGTTTAGTATCACAATAGCCTTTGATATTATGTCTGTCCAAGAAATCATCCAAGCCATTCTTAAAGGCATTAACTGAATCAGCCATCACAACATCACCCGGCAGTGCATTCCACAACCTCACTGTCCTGACTGTGAAGAACCCCCTACGTTGCTTCAAATGAAAGTTCTTTTCTTCTAGTCTAAAGGGGTGGCCTCTGGTATGATGATCCACTTTATGGGAAAAGGGTCCCCTGCTATTTGTCTATAATGTCCTCTAATGTACTTGTATAGTGTAATCATGTCCTCTCGCAAGCGCCTTTTTTCCAGAATGTGATTAAATGAAGTTAAGGGTCAGGGCACACAGACAGATTTGGGGAGATTAGACACCCAGCGACAAATCTCCTCTTCTTCGGGGTGACTAATCTCCCCAAACTACCTCCCCTGCCTCTGAGCGATTCGTTTTCTGAAGTTGCCCGAAATTGCCTCATGAGGAAACTTCGGGTGACTTTGAAAAACGAATCGCTTAGAGTGCCATCCTTCCGACAATTTACATTTTAGCCGGTGGGAAGGCAGATTAGTCGCCCTCAAAGAAGAGTAGATTTGTTGCTGGGCGACTAAACTCCCCAAATCTGCATGTGTGCCCTGACCCTTAATGAGTCACAGACCGACGTCAGGCTGGAGGAGAGTCTAATGAGACTGCCCCCTTTGGGTACCATATATTCCTAGATACGTTGGCAGTTGGGTCAAAATCAGCAAGCTGCTTCACCAAATATACAATGTACAAGTATGGCTACCTCTACTTGCCGGATTCTAGTTTCAAGTTCCTATAATTTTGTCAGGCCCTCTGACCATGTACATGTAAACATGGCAGCTGTCACCCTGCTACAGGCCTTGGTTATTCTATACAGCACATAGGCATTCAGATTTTATTCCATTTGTCTGTCCTTCTGCCCTACAGTCATTCAGTATGTAAAGCCTTTTGCGTGATAAATTAAATTAATATATTCCTTGCTACACCTCCTACACTTTGCACATTCTAGCCCTTCTACATTCTTTCTGCTCAGCTCTACTCTCAAATTTCATCAGCATCCCTTATTAAAGAAAGACGGTAAAAACTGAATTTTCAGTGGGAAAATATATTGGTATGAGTGCATGGTCATGTTTAACATATACTTTTCAAGTCAGTAAAGAAAGCTTAGGGGATTGTATAGACAGTGCTCAATGTCACATAACTGTTGTACTATGTTCAGATTAAAAGAGATCATTTTCCTGCTCTTCAAAACATAAACTGTTTCTGTGGACCACTATGGCATAATCGATTAGTACATTTGTTGGGCAACTTCTTTTCAAAATGAGTAACTAAATATAAATAACATCCATATGTCTTTTTTTTCTTTCTTTCTAGTTCAACCATAAAACCCAAGGTACCACCTCCTTTACCGCCAAAGGTGAGTGCTTGTGAATTCTCTTATTTAGCATAACTTAATACAAACTATGGTTGCAGTGTTTCACTTAAATAACATAGTTGGGTGACTTTATGCTGAATGGGGTCCACAGGAGGCCATCACCCAATTGCACACCTCCTTGTGCGGCCTGCAAACCGATCACCAGCCAATGGGGCAACTAAGACCAAGGCCCGCTGGGATTTCTCCTGGTGTCCTTCCAGTCCAGAGCAACCCTGCTGAGTAGTCAAATGCCTTTTACTCTAAAGTAGTGGTTCCCAACCAGCATCTCAAAACGTTTTGCACCACAACCCCTTGGATGTTGTTCCCGGTTGTCTCAAAGCAGGTGCTTATTTTTGAATTCCTGACTTGGGGGCAAGTTTTGGTTGTATAAAAACCAGGTGAACTACAAAATAGAGACTCCTGTAAGCTGCCAGTGTACATAGGGGCTATCAGATAGGCA
The DNA here is from genome assembly GCA_038501925.1 of Xenopus petersii. Classification (NCBI taxonomy): domain Eukaryota; kingdom Metazoa; phylum Chordata; class Amphibia; order Anura; family Pipidae; genus Xenopus; species Xenopus petersii. Next base: position 131,775,233 of record CM076680.1, on the reverse strand, counting down.
GTCACAGTCTTTATTTGGCACCCAAAGCCATCTTGCCGCTCTTCGGGAATCAGGTCCATTCGGCAATTTCTGTGTCTTTCGGCACATGCGCATGTGTTTGGGACTGGAATATTGCTACAACTGTGCATGTGCCGATATGGCACTTGCTCTCTGAAGTTTCCCAAATCGCTGAAGATGGCCCCCTTTAACTCCACTGCGCTGACTCTGCAATGAGGGGTAATTAGCAGTTTAGGGGCATTTACTTGTGTGAACACTTGTGCAGGGGGAGCAGGGAGAGGGGACTATGGAGGGTAGGGGTTTTTATTAGCAAGGGGGTTTAGTTCTCCTTTAACACAGAAAGGCAGTAGAACACCCACCATCAATGCTGCTGTATCACACAAAACCCTACAGGCTTTTAATCTGTGCTAAGGAATAGTGGGTAGCAGAAACACAATTGTAGTTTTTATCAGTTTTGTCTTGCCGCGCACCAATTACATTAGTTGTCCCTCTCTAGTTGCTAGACCCATTCTCCTGTAAGGTTTTTATCATACTGACAGCAGGGCTGTTGGAGCAGATAAGGAAGATTGGAACAAAACCCTGAGCAGTGCTCAGAAAAGAAAAGAGAATCTTCAAGCTTTAAGTCGCCAACACCTAGGGAAAGCTTTCAGCAGAACTATCCTCATAGATTTATCTCTTCATATTTTCATTGGACAAATTGTTTTCAGTGTCTTCTGATTCCAGGTACTGTGTACAGTTATGGGACCTGTTATCCAGAATGCTCTGGGACCTGAGACTTTCTGGATAACAGATCTTTCCATAATTTGGATTGTCATACCTTAAGTCTACTAGAAATAATGTAAACATTAAATAAACCCAATAGGCTGGTTTTGCTTCCAATAAGGAATAATTATATCTTAGTTTGGATCAAGTGCAAGGTACTATTTTATTATTACAGTGAAAAAGGAAACAGATTTTAAAAATCTGGATTATTTTAGTATAATGGAGTGTATGGGAGCTTTCTGGATAATGGGTTTCCAGATAACAGGTCCCATAACTGTAGTGTTATTTCCGTTCAGAAGATCTAATACAATCTGAATAAAAGTAAACATTTTTTATGGAAAAAAATTTAGAAATTTTGCAGTCGGAATGCGCAACTTAATTTGTTTTTTGGTTTTCCTGTATATAGATGATAATTGCTGAAAAAAAATCAGTCTTTCACTATGTAAACTACATATATGCTGGTAGGGTCTATGATACAACTGAGTGGTACTAATCCGAGGAGATCAGACAGTATGGACTGTCAATATGGAATATTGTGGAATTGCAAGCATAAAATATTGTATAGGAAGCAGAGCTGAACTACAGTGCAAAGTGACAGGGTGCAGCGATGCACAGCAGTAAGCGCTAATCACCACATCAGTTATTTTCTGATTGATTCAGTTCTTTTATTCGAAAATTGCCTGAAGTTGGAATATTTCTCGTGCTTTTCCTGCTTCTAAATTAACATTCCTAGCTGTTCGTGCAAGTATCCTTTTTTCCCCTCGCCGTCTTTTATTTACCTCCAAACATTTAAAGTTGAGATTAATGAATTAAGGACAACTCAACCATGAAAATGTACATTAGTTGCCTATCCAGAAGATAATAGAAGGCTTTGCCTGCAGCTCTGTGTGCACTACTTTCCATCGCACGCTGCAGAGGAAGATTGCCTTTGCCTGGAAGAAAGGGAGACTGTCTTCAAGAGAAAATAAAAGAATATTGGGAGCAAAACTGCCCTTGAGCCAACAAAACTTCCTTCTTGTGTGGTTCTTTGCCTTTTTTGCATTTTGTGACAAATGCATATTAAAAATGAATTACAGAGGGATTAATAGTTAATAATTACCTTCTGTACTCTTTCCTCTTGATTATAGCAATCTTCTTAGAGGATAACACCAGTACATGTATCTCCTGTTAGTCGAGGAGCGTGGTAAAACAACCACAAGTAAGACCACACTAGAAAGAGTCACAGAATTGGTTATCAACCACAAATGTTGCAAGATAGTAGAACACCCAGAAGCCCCATTTTATTGAATAACAGCACCTTACAAGCTTGTAGAACAACAAAATCATTACAGACTGCTAAAATGACTACAGGCCTTGATACAAGCCTCTCACATCGGTAGGATGACCTGAAGTTTTACACCCTAATTGTATTTCCTGGGATGGATAGTTCAGCCTAAAATCACTCACTCAGAACTATTACAGATCTTTCAACTAGTACAACAAAGCCATGTAGTAGGGCAACTATAAGCCTTCCGTTCTGGGAAAAAATCACAGACCTTAGAGCTTAGTGGACAAGCAACAAGCCTTTAATACAATACAAAAAAAACAACCTTTAATAAAAAAGGTGAGGTCACATGGTGCGTTTTTACGTTGTGTTTATTAAACTGCGTATTAGAGCATAAATACACACAACGTGTAGCACTATTGAAGATAATGGAATACACACTATAGCAATTCCCACTGGGCGCTTGTAAGCTAACATCCGCCATGCAACGCCAGTATTTGCGTTTTTCAGCTGAAACGCCAAGGTAACTGCATATTATTGAACCGATATGAGATCAAATAATTTTTATTTTTAAAAATTATTTCATCTGTAATGTAATAATAAAACCATCCAAACTAAGATATAATTAATTATTATTGGAAGCTAAACCAGCCTATTTATTTAATGTTTACATGATTTGTTTTGTAGACTTAAGGTATGATGATCCAAATTACCAAATTACCACATACAGTACCTGCAGTTGCCAAAAGGTGAAAGGCATAACATAAGAGAAATAGACAAGCATCTAATGAGCCAATAGAGCAGTAGTGGCCTGTATTGCTGTATGGTAGATAATAATAAATATTAGCTATTTCTTATTACTGGTGTGACCAGACCTGAGCCGATGTCTCCTGACTCTGCACAGCACAATGAGACCTTTTCTGACAAAGATAAACTGCTGTGTGTTTTTCTTTGCTTTACCAATGAACTGACTCATTTATACTGAACTGACCAGGGAAGCTGCTTACTGTATTATTACTCAGCCACAAAAGATCTGGGGCGCAAAGTATATATTGTATGGGATTTCTTGCATTTCCCATCTTTATTAATCTGTTAATTCCATTTAATATCTAGTTATAAACTGAATACATGAGTTGATGGCACTGCTGTTTACTCTGCATAGGGTTAAAGGGGATGTAAAGGCAAAACAATAAAACCCCATTTTTACTTTCTTTAATGAACATTAAATCTATCTCCAATATACATTAATTAAAAAATGTCTACCATTTTTATAATAAAACTGACTGTATGCAGTTAAATTTCCCCCTTCGTTTTACTTGCTCTGACTGCTGAGGATAGGAAACTTCAGATGTCCCTAACTGCAGGGAAACAATCATACATTCATACAGCAGGGGGAGCCCCCACCTTATTTCCCTGACCTTGAGCAATTTTTTTTTAATTCCCTGTAAAACAGCAGCCGACCGTGTAGAGATTTGTATCCGTAGACCCAGTGAATTCTGCATATCCTGATTATTAATCAGTCTTTTTTAACTTGTGCTGTTTTGATCATTTATGACAATCTCTAATCTTAAACTCCCAACTGCAGCCCAGACCACACTGAGCATGTGCGTAGTCTTGGTCTTGCAAAGATGTTTACCAAAGATGACCGCCCCCTACGGCCATTTTTGAAAACATAAATCATTTGTTTAATTAGGCTTCTGGTGCAGTAAGTTTATGTTTAGTATACAAAATACAGCATTTCTAGCATTATTTTATTTTAGACTTTAGTTCCCCTTTAAGGTTTTTATTCAAAACTTTTTCAAGAGCTTTTTGATTATAATTATTGTTGATGTTGTCTACTTGCAGCCTAAATCTATATACATCCCACAAGAAAGCAGTGCTTCTGAGGATGATAACCAAGGAACCATAAAGCGATGTCCAGTCTCAGAGAGTCCAGCACGGCCTACATCTTATGTACCTCCAAGGCCTCCCCCTCCACGGTTACCTCCACACAAGCCCAATGCTTTAGGTAAATGCAAATATATTTCTCTAAAAGGCATATTCTTTCCAGAACAGTATTCAGTTGTCTGAAAAAAGTTGTTTTGCTCACAATTCTTTTCCAGATGACTCCCAATAAAAGGTTATTTTAATCTCAGCTGGGGTAGATACTAGGCACATGCTAGTTCCACTCTTATTAGAACTCATTTGTATAGCAAATAGCTTTCCAAATGTTGGAATACTGGTTTATATCTGTAATATGATCAGTACCTCACCTCCTGTCCAGGGTGTGAGATTAAACTGAACAGGATATTCCAGAGTAATGGAAAATGGTATGTGATTTATTTCCTAGAATGTCCACAGCTTTCCATACAATGGAGGTGTAATTTTGCAAACCACCATATTGTTATAATTAGATTAATAAATAATACAATAACCATATTGTTATAATTAGATTAATAAATAAAGATACTCGTCTGTTATAGAAAAAGAACAGTAATAATAAGCAACCTTTACCCTTTTCTTTCTCCAGGTAATGGAGTGGGTTCATTCCACCTGAATGGAGACAAGGAATTGTCTTCACTTTCACAACAGAATGAAAATCAGAATTCCAAGTCACTGAATCTGCCTTCGCGAAAAGAGAAGAAAGATGTGCCGGTGAGTGCCCCCCTCTCTTTCCAGTCAAGCTAGAGTCACTTTATTATTATTTATTTACCAAAATCCGAATTTATCTCAATATTTTCGGCTACAAACTCCGACCAAATCCGCTTGGGTTTTTTAAGCTTATTTATTATTACATTTTCCCGAAGTTTGCTTTGCGGCAAAAAATCTGATTTCCATGATTTTTCTTCCGATTTTCACGATTTTTTCTGAATTTTCACCCGAAAACTTCAGGGTATTGCACGAAACCCAGCGCACATTAAAAAAATCATTGGGACTTCGCCCATTGACTTATATGCAACCTCAACAGGTCTGAGATGCCGGATTTTCTGATTCTGACTTTTCCATCCTCTGGGGTTAATAAATTCGGAAAAATTTGTGATTTTTTAAAAGTCTGATTTTATTAAAAGAAAATGATGAATTTTTCATGATTTCCGCACTCGGAGTTTAGTAAATAACCCCCTTACTGTTGAAAATCAAGATTTGTTTCTGACTGGCAGCAGATTTGTGGTTATCAAAACTAGGACTTCACAACTAGGAGCAAAATACCATACACCCCACCCTCGTTCAACGCAAGTTAAATGAATACGGCTTCCAGTGGCGTAACTACTCGCAGGTGGGCCCTGCCACAGGATGGGCACCCGGCCCCCCTATTGAGCCCTCCCCCCTATCAATTGGCTGCTGTAGTATTGCTGGCATGCATGCTGTAAAATCTCCCCCTGCCCAGCCGCTCACGATAACCATTATTGTGGCTCCAGGGGCCCCAAGGGAGTGCAGGCCCTTGTGCGTTCGCACCCGGCGCACCACTGGTAGTTACAACACTTGACGGCTTCTGCTAAACATATTTCTGCCTTTTGTTGTATTTAACAAATACCTTTCTTGCTGTTTCTTGAAAGTCCCCCTTATCTGAAAGCCTGACACAAACTGCATTTTAAACATACATTCCTCATTGCAGGAGGAGAGGGAAAGTTAGGTAAAAATTAGCAGTTTTTTGTAATAAAAAACAAGTAATATGTACAGGTCTTTAACAAAATAGTTTGTTTCCATTTCCTGCTAGCATTGCTGTCTCTCTTTTTTCCCATTTATTACAATTACAGGAATTAGCCGGAAACCCGTTATCCAAAAAAGAATTATAGAAACAGCGTCTACCATAGATGCCATTTCATCCAAAGTTAATTCACATTTTAAAAAGTGATTCCCCTTTTCTCTGTAATAATAAAACAGTAGCTTGATCCAAACTAAGATATAATTACTCCTTATTGGAGGCAACATCAGCCTATTGTGTTTATTTATTGTTAACTGATTTTCCAGTAGACTTAAAGGGGTGGTTCATCTTTCAATTAACTTTCAGTATGTTATAGAATGTCTAATTCTAAGCAACTTTTCACTTTGTACCCTAGCAACCAGATTGCTGAAATTGCAAACAGGAGAGCTGCTGAATAAAAAAGCTAAATACCGTATATACTCGCGTATAAGCCGAGATTTTCAGCACCCAAAATGTGCTTGAAAATCCTACCTCGGCTTATACGCGGGTCAGCGCGGTGAGAGGCAGTAAGAGAGTAACCCTCCTCCGTCCCACCAACAAACCCACCCCAGTACCTGCTACTCTTTGCCTTCAGTCTCCCCTTACTCTCAACTACCGGTACTTCCTGTTTCTCTCAGCCGCGCCTGCGCACAAGCCGCAATTCCCTTCGGGCAGAGCTAAAACTACTCCTCCCGGCATGCCTTTCTCTGGCATACGGGAGATGTTACGTAACGATGACGCAGATTGGAGGCGGAAGTCAGCGGTGCTGAGGTGCGAGGTCTGGGGGAGAGGTCTGGGGGAGAGAACGACCGGGAACGACCGGGAGCTGCGGTGAGCAAAACGATCGGTTTGGGACGGGACACTGCGGGCGTAGAAATTTGGAAGCGATTAGGTAAGGCGACTCAGTTAACTACAATTCCCACAATCCTCTGCTGTCAGTACAATGCTGAGGGTTGCAGTTAGAGGCTTCGAGTGGTTAACAGAGCTCAGGGCAGAGCCTCTTTGTACTGGTAACATCACGCCTGCTATTAGCACCTGTATTTTATTTATATATGTGGCTCAGCTATTGAGTGGATCTGTTGGGATGTTTGTTCCCTTTGTTATGAGGTGGGTACGACTAGCTGCTGCCTGGCCAATCAAAGTGTGGAGGAATGAGGCCAATAGTCTCCAAAATACACTGGGGCCTTTGATATTCATGGAACAGGTTATTCATAAAAATTACATTTTTTTTTTAAACTTGTGCTTGTTTTTATGAATTAATGTTTTAAGCATCATGGCTTGATTTTTAACATTAAACCGACTTTGATATTTCTGAGACTTTTCTGAGTTGTGTCTAGGCTTATACGCGAGTCAATACGTTTTTCTGGGTTTCATAGGCAAAATTAGGTACCTCGGCTTATACGCGGGTCGGCTTATACACGAGTATATACGGTAACTCAAAAACCACAAATAATAAAAAATTAAAACCAATTGTAAATTGTCTCAGAATATCACTCTCTATATCATACTGAAAGTTAAGTAAAAGGTGAGCAACCCCTTTAAGTTACGAAGATCAAAATTATGGAAAGTTCCATTATCCGGAAAAACCCAGTTCCAAAGCATTCTGGATGACAGGTCCCATAGCTGTACTATGAAGTGCGTGCTTATACTTTTGCATGGTGCACATAACCTTACTTCTCTACATAGTTACATTTATGGATAGAAATGCAGACAGCTATATGCTTTTTCTTGCCATTCTTCATAGACTTCAATTAAATATATCTAGATAGGTGTCAACTCCCACCAATTTCTATAAATGTACATCAGCACAGAATCTGTAAGCCTCAAACTGTACAGTCTGTATAAAAGGACATAAATGGAATATAAACTTGTTATAAATAATGTATAATAACCCAGCCCTAAATTATCCTTTCTTAGTTCAGAAAAAGGGAACCCGGCAACTAGAGAAACGTTTCCATAGGCTGTGATATATAAAATGGAAAGAATGTACATCACTTAAAGCGCTTTAACTCTTTTCCTCCTTTTTATGATGGTAGAGAGCTATGTTATGACAGTACAGGTATGGGATCTATTATCTGGAAAGCCCTGAATAATAGGAAGACATCTCCCATAGACCAAAATAATCAAATTATTATAATGTGTTAAAGCACTTCCTTTTTTACTCTGTAATAATAAAACAGTACCTTGTACTTTATCCCAGCTACTACTTTAATTATACTTAAGGTTTGGAGGTCCAAATAATGGAAAGATCCCTTATCCGGAAACCCCCAAGTTCCAAGCATCCTGTATGACCTGTATTTACAATATTTTACAGTGATATCATGTAGAGTTCCCTTCAGTGGCAATTTTAAGACTGAAGGATAATACAGGTATGGGACCTGTTATCCAGAATGCTTGGGACCTGGTATTTTCCAGATAAGGGATCTTCTGTGTTTTGGATCTTAATACCTTGTCTCCTTAAAACTAATTTAAATATTAAATAAACCGAATAGGATTGTTTTGCTTCCAATAAGGATTAATTATATATTAGTTGGGATCAAGTACAAACTACTGTTTTATTATTACAGAGAAAAAGGAAATCATTTTTAAAAATTAGAATTATTAGATTAAAATGGAGTCTATGGGAGGCGGCCTTCCCGTAATTTGGAGCTTTCTGGATAACGGTCTTCCGGATAATGGATCCCATACCTGTATTAATTAGCAGAATTGGTCAGCAGAATAATGCACTAGCACATGGAGTGAGGGGTAAAGCAAACGTGGGAAAGCGTTTGAAGCCCCTTAAAGGAACAGTAACACCCAAAAATTAAAGCAGTTTAAAGTAATAAACATATACTGTAATATACTGTTAGCATGCACTGGGAAAAGCTGTGTGTTTGCCTCAGAAAGAATTCTATAGTTTAAAAGTGTTTATACTTTACTAAGGTGAGGTCTACTTTTAGTGATGTTGTCCCATTATGATCTACATCCATAAAAGTATTGCTTGAATTCTGTTCCATGGGAAATATCGCTTAAATATTATAAAGATTTATGAGAGAATTTATATTGCTATATTTAACAAACAATTATTTCTTATGTGACTTTAACATAATTAATATCTGAATGAAAAGCTTGAAATAGGAGGGGGATTTAGTCAAGCTGTTTGTTGACACTGTCTTGAGATCTACTGATCCCCAGCTAAAGGTCTACTGGTAGATCCCCATCTACCTTTTGGGCACCCCTGCAAATTAGGATTCGGTTCGGCCAGGCTGAAGGATTCGGACGAATCCAAATCCTGCTGAAAAAGACTGAATCCTGGATTTGGTGCATCCCTATAGTTTATATAAACAAGCTGCTGTGTAGTCATGGAGGCAGCCATTTAATCTGGAAAAAGGAGAAAAGGCACAGGTTACACAGCACATAACAGATAAGCCAATACAATGGTGTTTTATCCGTTATGTAACCTGTACCTTTTTCTCCTTTGAATGGCTACCCCCATGACTACATAGCAGCTTGTTTATATAAACTATAGGGATGCACCGAATCTAGGATTCTCCCCTTTTCAGCAGGATTCGGCCGAATCCTTCTGCCCGGCCGAACCGAATCCTATTTTCATTTGCAAATTAAGGGCAGGGAGAGAAATTGCGTGACTTTGTGTAACAAGGTAAAAAATGTTTTCCCCTTCCCATCACTAATTTGCATATGCAAATTATGATTTGGTTCAGTATTCAGCTGACTCTTTCACAAAGGATTCGGGGGTTCAGCCAAATCCAAAATAGTGGATTCGGAGCATACTTAATAAAACTATAGTAGTCTTTCTGAAGCGCAAACACCAGTTTTACCAGTGCAGGGCAACAGTACATTACATTTTAATTACTTTGATACATTTGTAGTTTTTGGTGTTACTGTTCCTTTAAGGTAATGGAATAAAGTTTCATCCACCACAAACACAAATCTTTGGCTTATAGTAATATTTCAAGCAAGAAAAGGCATAAAATGATTTAGGAGTCGATTCAACAAACAAGTAATTCAGAATACTCCACAGCCCTCCTCAGTTGTATAGGCTTATGAACTAGTTCTTGAACATTGTTACTGCTGGTTATCTCCCAGTGATATATATTTATATATATGCCCCATATAGACCTTTAACCACCAGGTCCCTTTCAAGCTTTAATCACCTTCCAGTGCAACTAATAGAAATACATGGAAAAGGTTGTGCCTGTGGAAGACACTGGGGCAACAGATAGTGACATGTAGAAACGCCAGTGAGTGAGTGCAAACTTCTTGCCATTGTATCTGCCCTTGGAAGAGCCTTCCCAATCTATTCAGTGGGAAGCTGTAGATTTATAGTACTAGTAGTGCTTTAATATTAACCATGTTTTCTTTTCTTAGAAGCCAATTAGTAACGGACTTCCACCCACGCCTAAAGTACATGTAAGTAAGCATTTCAAGATGTGTTAATAAAACTGTAAATTAAACTTCCGGCTTGTTCTGTTTATGTAATAAAAACCTGTTATTGGAACTGGGCTGCTTTTCATTTTCTGAAAGGACCGTTAAAGGGACAGTAAACCCTGGAGTAAAGGGGCCCTTGGTGTTGCAGCCATGTAACTTAAAGGGGATTTAAACCTAGAAATGCAGTTTTGTCTAATAAAAGAAAAAGTAATTCCTATATATATATTCATTAAAAATAGTGGTCTTTAAAGGACCAGTAACAGCAAAAATTTTCTAAAATAAATTTGTTGGTATGCTACGAAAAAAAGACGCCAACACATATTAAACTTTAAAATAGCTAAGTCTTTATTAAGAAAAAACTTCCCGAAACTCCGCTTGCACTCTTCTTCAGACAGGGCAACGATCCATCGTGCGGCACTCAATTTCTCCTCCGTGGCTATCTCCTATAAGGAAGGCAGGGAGGAGAAATCAAGCACCGCACGATCGATCATTAAACGCCTTTTCTGAAGAGGAGCGCAAGCGGAGCTTCGGTAAGTTATTTCTTATTAAAGACTTAGCTACTTTAAAGTTTAATATGTGTTGGTCTCTTTTTTTCGAAGCATACTGACAAGTTTTTTTAGAATTTTTTTGCTGTTACTGGTTCTTTAAAGGGATCCTGTCATCAGAAAACATGTTTTTTTCAAAACGCATCAGTTAATAGTGCTACTCCAACAGAATTCTGCACTGAAATCTATTTCTCAAAAGAGCAAACAGATTTTTTTATGACTATGAAGATTTTCATTCATCCAGGTCATGGTATATCTAGTATAGGTCAATCTAAAAACAACTGGACTTGCTGAGATTTTTTTATATTCAATTTTGAAATCGGACATGGGGCTAGACATTTTGTCAATTTCCCAGCTGCCCCTGGTCATGTGACTTGTGCCTGCACTTTAGGAGAGAAATGCTTTCTGGCAGGCTGCTGTATTTTCTTCTCAATGTAACTGAATGTGTCTCAGTGGGACATGGGTTTTTACTATTGAGTGTTGATCTATCAGGCAGCTGTTATCTTGTGTTAGGGAGCTGTTATCTGGTTACCTTCCCATTGTTCTATTGTTTGGCTGCTGGGGGGGTGGAGGGAGTCACATGACTTGGGGCAGCTGGGAAATTGACAATATGTCTAGCCCCATGTTAGATTTCAAAATTGAATATAAAAAAATCTGTTTGCTCTTTTGAGAAATGGATTTCAGCGCAAAATTCTGCTGGAGCAGCACTATTAACTGATTCATTTTGAAAGAAATGTTTTTCCCATGACAGTATCGTTAATTGCTATTCTTTGCAGTGCTGGTGTTTGGTTCTGACTATTGAAACAATGTAGAAAAAGCCAGCACCAGAGACTGCGGGGCTCATTTATCAACACTGGGCAAAATTAGACCTAGGAAAGACAACCAATCAAATGTTTGTTTTATTAGTTCTACCTGCCACTGGCTGAAGAATGCTAATCATTGATTGGTTGCTATGGATTGCAAATGTGCCCATTGTTTATAAATGAACCCCCATGCCCTAGAAGCATGGGGTGGCAGGAGAAGAACTTTTTTTAAATAAATTTTTAATAGATCATATTTACAGAAATTATTACAAAATAATCACAAGTAAGCATTCTAATAATTTTCTAAACTTAAAATATGTGCAATCACTTTTTCTTGGAACCTGTGGATATTTGATATTGTTTAGTTTAGTGCACTGAGTATTTTATGTGAATTTATTTCTCTTTGTATGTCAATTTTATTTATGCTAGATGGTATAAATTTATATATATAGTGGACGGATAAGAAAAAAATATTCCTAATGTTCCTCTGCTGCCATCTAAGGGTGGCAAGTTTTACTAGTACAGCTGTGTGTAATCTCAACTTATTTCTGGAGTTCTCTATAAATTCTAACCTAAAAATTACCTATAAGTTTCATCATGAATAGAGAGATGAAACAATATCATGTTATATTATATCAATTAAAATAAGCTTTTTTTTTAAATAAATATGGAAGTATAGCATTCTCCCATTCACTCATTTATCTTCAATTAGCTTGGGAAATACAGCAAGCCAGACACCTTATCTCCCACAGACAAGGAGAAGCCAATTTGTCTGGCCGTGTAGAGCAGAGACTGACAGTGGGTTATTTTTAATGCACTCAATCACAGGGTCAAGAAATAGGTTACTGTATTTATGCAAAGTGAATTTCAGTCCCCTCACACAGTTTTCCCCATGCATGACATAATACCAGTGGCACATTATATTCTATATACACAAACCTTCACCAATGAAGCACTCATTATTCACTGTGGAGCAATAGATTAATTAGGATGATGGAAATTATTTAATAGTAGCTGTGTGGCTCACTAACAGATCAGTAAAGTATGAGCACCCTAAGCTTAAAGGGGTGGTTCACCTTTAAGTACGTTATAGAATGGTTAATTCTAAGGAACTTTTCAGTTGGTCTTCATTATTTAATTTACCTTGTTTTTAATTATTTGCTTTCTTTTGACTTGTGCCAGATTTCAAATGGGGGTCTCGGAACCCTTCTAAAACACAAATGCTCTGTAAGGCTACAAACGTATTGTTATTGCTACTTGTTATTACTCATCTTTCTATTCAGGCCCTCTCCTATTCATATTCCAGTCTCTCATTCAAATCAATGCATGGGTGCTAGGGTAATTTGGACCCTAGCAACCAGATTGCTGAAATTGCAAACTGGAGAGGTGCTGAAAGCTAAATAACTCAAAAACCATAAATAATGAAACCCAATTACAAAATTGTCTCAGAATATCACTCAGTACATCATACTAAATGTTAACTCAAAGGCAAACAACTCCTTTAAGCCTCTTTCATATGGGCTTTGGAATGAAAGTAGATGATACTAGAGTAGAAATAATAACAGACTGTAATGTAGTCTCTATTTTGGACACAAAAAATATAGTTTCATGTCAGATTCTGCCATCAGTGTTGCTTTTTTCTATTATTATATAGTGGTGTCTGTATAGTAGTTTTGCCGTCTCCCTGTGCAGTAGAGCTCAGCCCAGTAGATCTGTATTCCATTCTTGAACTCAGGGTTTCAAGCACCGCACTTGGCAGCCACTCAAATATTAATTGGGTAGGTAGGTCTGGTTATGGAAATTCTAGACCAGATACTAAGGTAAAGAAGGCCTGAATGCATGAAAAATTTAACTACTGCGGGTAGACACTCATTCTGCGGGTAGGCACTAATGCTGCGGGTAGGCACTCATTCTGCAGGTAGACACTCATTCTGCAGGTAGACACTCATTCTGCAGGTAGGCACTCGTTCTGCGGGTAGGCGCTCATTATGCGGATGGGCACTCACTCTGCGGGTGGGCGCTCATTCTGAGGATGGGCGCTCATTCTGCTTGTAGGCAATCATTCTGCAGGTGGGCACTCGTTCTGCAGGTGGGCACTCGTTCTGCAGGTGGGCACTCGTTCTGCAGGTAGGCACACAATCTGCAGGTCGGCGCTCATTCTGCAGGTCGGCGCTCATTCTGGGGGTGGGCGCTCATTCTGCGGGTAGGCACTCATTCTGGGGGTGGGCGCTCATTCTGCGGGTGGGCGCTCATTCTGAGGATGGGCGCTCATTTGACTGGTAGGCACTCATTCTGCGGGTAGGCACTCATTCTGGGGGTGGGCGCTCATTCTGCGGGTGGGCGCTCATTCTGAGGATGGGCGCTCATTTGACTGGTAGGCACTCATTCTGCGGGTAGGCACTCATTCTGTGGGTGGGCGCTCATTCAGCAGGTAGACAATGAGGGTTTGTTGCACCATTATCACATGCTGATAGCCTGTATGTTATTACTTTTGCATGCAAAATGGTAGGCACAACCTCCTTCATATGATTTGAAACAAACCTTCCATGTCAGGGTGCTGTGTTTGTACTCTTCAGCATGGCACCTTTCTTATACCCTGTGCCCCCTCTCTCCGCACTCTCTAGTCTGCACTTCATGTTTATTGCACAAGGGTTGAAAATAGATGTGTGGAAGGAAGCATGGCAGTTAGTCTGATAAAATGTGGATCCTGAATTAGATGTGTCTACTATGGTTTTAAAACATTCAGAGCAAGTCTCATGTAATACAATGGTGAGATATTTTGCACAAGAGCAGCATCTGTGCCTCTGTTTTGACAAAACACATTTCCCAGCTAAGCAAAGAAGATGCTACAAATAGACAGTAATGCTTTCTAGGAGGCGGAAGAATAAATGAGCCGTTAATTACAGTGTAACACATCAACACATTGGCATCTGAATGGAACCTGGTCGATCCCAATGTTATTAATATGGAAAAAAGAAAAATATATAGGAAGGCCGGTATTTTGTTTTTTTTAGAAAAGGTGGCAACCCTAATTACAGTAGATGTAGATATCTATAGTCTTGAGTAGTTGCATTTGACCTTCATTTTTTATTTTTCTTGGTTTTTCAACCTTCGATTACATTTTTGTTCAGCAGCCCTCCAGTTTGGAATTTCAGCAGCTAATTAGTTGTTAGGGTCCAGTTTACCCTAGCAACCAGGCAGTGGTTTGAATGAGATACTGGGAGATGAATAGGACAGGGCCTGAATAGTAAGAGAAGTAATAAAAAATAACAATAAAACTGTAGCAACACAGAGTAAGAAAAATCAGCATTTTTGCTGCCCCTGGTACCTAGTGGGGCGCTGCCGCCTGAGGTGACAGCCTCAACTCGCCTCATTGGCGAAGCACCCCTGGTTTCAATAAATAAAGCTCGGCCAAACTCCCATCCTCGATTTTGCCTTATTCATTACTAAAATAACTCAATTTAATCGGATCAGTAAAAAAGTGATTTTTGAAAAACAGTAAAAAATAAATAATGGAAAGTAATTGAAAAAAGTCTTTCTGGGGAACAATCTGACAACAACTGAAGTGAAAAAAGTGTTTGGAAGGTGAACACCCCATTTAACCAAACAGAGGGAAGAAGTTTGTTATACAATATAAAATGCATTGTCATGTGACTGGGTTTTTGTTTTGCAGATGGGGGCTTGTTTTTCAAAAGTGTTTAATGGGTGCCCTTTGAAGATTCATTGTGCAACATCTTGGATAAATCCAGAGACAAGGGGTAAGTTCTTTTCAAAAAGAGATATCTTTTGAGATAAAGCAGATCTAGGGAGTCACAGTATCCTTCCCAACGGGATGGAATAGCCATGGAGCTGTGGGAGCAGGAGAGAGAAAGTAGATCCTATCCCCTCACACATCATTTAAGCATATTATTGGAATTGTTGTTTTTCTCCTACTTGATATCATATTTGTTTCCTCTCAGATCAATACTTGATATTTGGTGCAGAGGAGGGCATTTACACCTTGAATCTGAACGAGTTGCATGAAACCTCAATGGAACAGGTACACATGACTTTTTCATGATTGCCAGACTGTACAGGAAAGGTGACCATACATGGGAGATTTAATCTGCCGATTTGAGCACTTTAGATTGATTTGGCAGTTTATCTGCATGTGTATGGGGACCTCCAATGAGCCCACCCGACTTATATCAGGCCAAAAATCGGGCAAATGTCAATTGGGCAGATTTGAATTTCCAGTTGGTCAACCAGTGATGCAGCCCTTGCTCTGACAACTTGTGCACCCACCGTTGTAATCCAATCATTTGGCCCTAGGGCCATCGATCAGATTTAATTCTTACATTGTCCACCTTAGGTGGGCATATTGGTCACCAAACAAGCGGTATAGTGTATGGCTGCTTTACCAAAGCTGTTAGAGAAATGGCACATGGTGCTACTTGTCACCCTCAATTTGTAGCCACCGTGTTTTATTGCCCTTGGTAGATACATGCTTATGTCATAAGCCTTAGGAAGCATTTCCATTCAATCTTGACCTTGGATTTTGAACAAGCTAATCACGTTAGCTATTTGGACAGACCCCGTAGGTATCATCTAGCATATCAATTTCCGTGCCAGAAACACAGGCTTTAAAACTGTTTCGCAGCAGTACCCCAGAGGTCCATGTCCTGCACCTTGCACGTGCTAATTAGATGTTTGATTAGTTCACTGTACTGCTTTTCCTTTTGATGAGTCCAGTAATATAAGAATGTAACCATAAAGCAAACATACCGTTTGCAACATCAGAAACGGTCCTCATGTAATATGTTCCTAATCTAACTTGCTTTTATTCCCACAGCTTTTCCCAAGGAGGTGTACCTGGCTGTATGTCATGAATAACTGCCTGCTTTCCATATCTGGTATGATTAGGATATACTTGCAATGTAATGTTTACATGTAAAATGGCAAGTATCCCCAAATAACATAAATGTGTTCTCTGGATCTCCAACATCCTCTGTAGGACAAGAAATGTTTTGCTACTGTTAGTATGCAGTGACCCATAAATGGCCTTTGGACCCTGCTTTTCACTTTTTAAGTAATAAAAATATTGTATGCTGAATAGCTTATCTGTTATTTGCTCTGCACATGGAGGCATTGAAGTCTTCTTAGCCCCTGCATGGCTGCTTGCATAGATACAGGGAAGCTTGTTTCTGATAATTACAGGTATGGGATCTGTTATCCGGAAACCCATTATTCAGAAAGCTACAAAATACAGGAAGGCCAACTCCAATAGACTCCATTTTATCCAAATATCCAAATAATCCACTTACTTGACCAGCCTATTGGGTTTATTTACAGTATACAGGATTTTTTTAGTAGACTTAAGGCATAAAGATCAAAGTTATGGAAAGATTTGTTAACCAGAAACCCCCAGAAATCCTGTTCTGGATAACAGGTCCTCTACTTGTATATCAAAGCTTCAGAGACCGATGTAATTGTTACAAATGCAGGGGAACAAATGTATTGTTTAACAGGACAAACACCAAGCAGGGTAATTGGAAAGTTTTGCAGGTATTGCCCAGCTGTTTAGGTGACCGTATTTGGCCATACCAATATTATCGTACAGAACGCATTTTCATACGATATTCGGTGCGTGTATGGTGGGAGACGAGCCGACCAATATCAGCAGAAGACTTAGATTGGACTGGCCAGAAAATTTTGATCCAAACATTGGCCACTGTTAGTGCAGAATTGTCAGATACAGGTAGAACTCTTTCTAGTGTTTCTACCAGTATATCTGACGATTCAGCTCTACACGTGTGTATTGAAACAAACAATCATTCTTGGAAAGATTGTTTCCAGGAAAGATCGTAATTGTTAAGTCTATGGCCACCTTTAGAGTCTAAGCAAGAATGCCGGTCCTCGAGTGTCATTACTCCCATGAGCACATGTAGGAGATCACCAGACAACTGGGAAAGACAAGGCCACACCTTCTTAGTTTCAGGGTTCCTGTGTAATTTTATAAGCCGAATGGTAGATTGTGTTAAATTTGAATTATCCAATATGTGTCTGAACTGCAGACTCTACTGCCTCCAGAAAGAGAGATGGTCCTACAGGGATTGGTCCATGCCGGATTTCTGCTGTTATCCTTGGCAGTGTTGTTACTACCGGGGGAGCAGAGGGTGCGATTGGGCCAGGGCCTGCACCCCCTCAGGGCCCCCCAGCAGCTTGCGCGCCACTGATACCTGGCGGATTCCGGGCGTACGGAAGGGGGCGGGCCCGGCTGCACGTCCCACGACAGGGCCCGCCCCCTCTAGTTACGTTGCTGATCCTTGGTCTACTTTTTTTTTTTTTCAAATTTGTTTTTATTGAGTTTTAACAGTATCCTTGGTCTACTTTTAATTCACTCTGGACAAAATAGTAATTCATAACTTCCTTCCTAAATTATGTCTGTCTGTCTGTCTCTGTAGTATGACTGATCAAGAATATTATATATTATCTTTAGCAGCAGTCTAAAGATGCAACATAATACAATGGTTATCATGTTATTGCAGTGAATACTAATTCAAGAATATTGTTTTTTTCTTTCTTATATTGTACAGGTAAAGCATCTCAACTCTATTCCCACAACCTCCCTGGGCTTTTTGATTATGCAAGGCAAATGCAGAAACTCCCTGTTTCAATCCCAACACATAAACTTCCTGACAGGATACTGCCTAGGTGGGTGTATGACATGATTCTGTATGAAGTGCTTCTGTATTTCTTCTCTTTCCAGCAATCCTTGCATTCGTCCGCTTACTGAACCTGTTGGGCGCTTGAGAGTATGATTATGGGCCAAGTATCATGTCTATAAGAGCAAACAATATGAAGTCTGTACATTTAGGGGGTTATTTACTAAATAAATTTATCTGGTCAGGGTTTTTGGGGCAAAAACTAACATTTTTAGAGATTTAGTATACTCCGATGCTGCAGAAAGCCTGAATGCGAAACTCTGCCATCTGCCTGTTGAGGTCCTGTATAAGTTAATGGGAGAGGGGCGTATCTCAAATTGAAGTGATTGTGGTCTGTGCTGGGTTTAGCCTGAAAATCCAATTTTAGGGGGTGTTCAGGCAAGAACTACAAACAATAGAGTTATTCAGGGAGAAAAAGTCAGAAACATTAGATTCAGATTTACATTTGATTTTATTGCGTTTTTTCCGCAATCTGATTAATTTGAGTTATTTTATTAATAAATACTTTAAAATCGAGAGTTTGGTCATGTTTTTTTTAATAAAATATGAGGTAAATTCAGATTTTAGTAAATTACCCTCTTGGTTTAGTTACAGCTAAATACACATGGCCCATTGATTTACTGTGCTGGGGGAGGGATTCAATAAACTCCAGTGCATTCTCCCACACAACGCACGTTATTGCTTAACCAATATAAATATTGATCTGTGGGCTCAGTCGATTGCCGTTATCAGGATTTATGTACCGTGTGTTCATGCTCCTGTTCTTTTTCACCCTTGCCCTGCAGGAAGTTTGCTGTTTCCACAAAAATCCCAGATACAAAATGGTGTCAGAAGTGCTGTGTTGGTAAGTTTTATATATTATTATTATTCATATAGTATGTATATTCTTATAGAGCTTCAGAAGGCTTCCCATCTGTGCAGAGTCCAAGGATCACAGAATTGGAAGCTCTATGCATCTGGGGCTTTAAAACTAAACTATATATGAGATGCATGCTATAATACAAAATACTAGTACAAATATAGGATCACTTATCTGGAAACACTTTATCTAGAAAGCTCTGAATTACGGGAAGGCCGCCTCCCATGCAGTCCATTATAAGCAAATACTTTTTTAAAAATAATTTCCCTTTTGTCTGTATTAATAAAACAGTATCTTCCTAAGCTGCAGACCAGCCATACAGTGTAACAAATCCCCCATGCACATACTATCACTTTACATATTCCTCTGTGTTGAACCAGGACTGGAATTCAAATTAGGCCCCGGCATTTCAAGTACACAGAGGCCTAAAGAGCCCATCACCTTCCCAGTAATTAATGACTATCTATGGGAACTTACAGCAGCCCCTTGGCATTTGCCAGATTCCATATATTGCCAGTTGGGCCTGTGTTGAAACAGAATCTCCACTGAGCGTTGCTGCAGCTGGCACACACAATATGGTGGCACCCAGATGATTAGCACACATAGTGACATTATGGAGCACTCCTATTACATACATGCATATTTGCTTCTATTTTAATATAAGCAGACATTA
This sequence comes from Xenopus petersii, assembly GCA_038501925.1. Classification (NCBI taxonomy): domain Eukaryota; kingdom Metazoa; phylum Chordata; class Amphibia; order Anura; family Pipidae; genus Xenopus; species Xenopus petersii. The sequence goes on along the minus strand of CM076680.1, from coordinate 131,755,537 downwards.
GAATTACTTTGGGTTTACAGCAATATCAAAATAATTTTGTGCAGTTGGGCAATTTAAAAAAAAAATTAATGTGGAAAAACTGGTATTTCCGTGCACAATCCAATTTCACTATTTGGTCAAGTTATGCCTTACAGTGTCAAGCCCTTGGCCTCAGCTCTGGGTGACTGAGCACAGGACGATACTAACCAGTATTGGGAAAATGCCTTTATCAATACATGAGTAAAGACCACATTGTATGTTGTGCAACTTTATCTTGAGACATCTGAGAAAAAATGTGTAACCTCAAATCATCCAGCCATATAATAATTGAGGATTCTAACTTTTTTGGGTAGTAAATGTATTAATAGTATCTGAAATCAATAATGTTTATCCTAGGACAGAATTATATATAGTGAATACAGTACCCCCTCTTGTAAAATATAAGGATATTATAAGTTACAGAGGAGTTCCATGACCATCTAAAAACATGAGGCCGAAGGCTGAGTGTTTTTATACAGTTCATGGAACTCCGTGGTGACTTCTAAAATCCTCATATTTTACAACACTTTATTTATTATAATACACAAGTTTCAGAGAGTCATGTGACAGAAATGATATCACTAAGCTCCGATTATATCCAATGACATCACTAAGCACTGTTTATAAGGATATAATTTACAGGATATTCATGGCTCTTGTTTATTATATAGAGATTGTTCCTTGAAATTAGGGATAGCTGGAGGTTGTATTAATATTAAAGTTGTGGTTCTCCTTTTCGTTAACTTTGAGTATGTTATAGAATGGCCATTTCTAAGCAACTTTTCATTTGGTCATCGTTGTTTATTTTGTATAGTTTTTTTTTAATTATTTGCTTCCTTCTTCTGACTCTTTCGAGCTTTCAAATGGGGGTCACTGACCCCATCTAAAACAAATGCTCTGTAAGGCTACTGTAAGGCTAGTGTATGGCTACTTGTATTACTCTTTTAACCTTTCAATTCAGACCCTCTATTATTCATAGTTCAGTATTTTAATCAAGTCAGTGTTTGGTTGCTAGGGGAATCTGGACCCTAGCATCCCGGTTACTGAAATTGCAAACGGTAGAGCTGCTGAATAAAAAGCTAAGTAAACCACAAATAATAAAAAATTAAAACCAACTGCAAATTGTCTCAGAATATCACTCTCTTCATCAGGAATGCCCATACTTTACTAATGTGAGGTCTACTTTTAGTAATGTTGTCCTATGGTGATCTACATCCATAAAAGCATTGTTAGTATTCCGTTCCATGGAAAATATTACTTAAATACTGACTAATAGGAAAATGCATAGTGCTATGTTTAACAAACAATTATTTCTTATGTAACCTTAACATAATAATTATCTGAATGAAAAGCATGAAATAGGAGGATTTACACAAGCTTTTTGTTGACAGTGTCTTGAGATCTACTGATCACCAGCTAAAGGTCTACTGCTAGATCCCAATCTACCTTTTGGGCACCCCTGCTCTACATCATACTAAAATTAACTCTAAAGTGAACAACCCCTATAATGTGCTACTTTATACAGAAGACATCTGTAGAATTTAATATCTCTGTTCCTTTGTAATATGCTGCTCTGGCTGCCTTTATTGCATATCATTAATTCCTGTCTTTCTTCCTGCAGTAAGAAATCCTTATACAAGCCATAAATACCTGTGTGGAGCTCTGCAGTCCAGCATTGTATTATTAGAGTGGGTTGAGCTGATGCAGAAATTCATGTTAATCAAGGTTGGTACACGTCTCCTTCTCATACAGGTCAACCACGTCAACAATCTATTAAAACAGCCAAAGGACTTTTTTAAGGGGAAGTTTATCTATAAATCAGTGTTTACATTTTGAAGACTATAGTAATGTAGGTATAATAGTGACTGGCATTAGTATGTGCTAGTTTAAATTAATGTACCATGAGATCAATTACATCAAAGCTGGCATTCAGACTATCATGGATTCACTTATACCATGGAAGGCATTAATGAGGAATATTCATAAAGGATATGCAGAGCTTTACAATATAGAAATGCTCAGACAGAGAGGCCTTATAATTTGTATAGATATAAAGAGATTATAGGAACAGTAACACCAAAAAATGAAAGCCTTTTAAAGTAATGAAAATATAATGTACTGTCATGCTGCACTGGTAAAACTTGTGTGATGCTTCAGAAACTCTACAATAGTATATATAAACCAGCTGCTGTTTAGCCATGAGGGCACCCATTCAAAGTGTAAAAAACAGAAAGGGCACAGGATACACAACTGATAACAGATAAGCTCTGTAGTATACATTGGGATCTTCAGACCCTCTAGGTTATCTACTGTGTATTCTGTGCTTGAATGGCTGCCCCCATGACTACACAGCAGTTTATCTATATAAACTATAGTAGTGTTTTTTGAAGCAAACTCACCAGTTTTACCAGTGCAGGGCAACCATACATTATATTGTCACTATTTTCATTTTTTGGTGTTGCTGTTCCTTTAAGTGACGTATGAAAAGGACACAGTAGAAAGGAAGCCCCTGCCCCATAGAGCCTACAAGCTTTTTAGTCTGATATCATGAAAATCTGAGCACTGCCTTTGATTTAATAAAGAAGCCCTGGCTGCCATCAATGTTATTCCATAACTAATATTTGTGTAGCAGAAGGTGACTTCATCCTAGATCCCCTTTGTCCCTTTATATATATAGCGTCTTTTATGGCAATATATTGCAAAACTCTGTGATTATATTCAGTCCCTGCAGTGAGATACATCTTACTGTTATTGCCCCCCTGACATGTGACTCCTAAGAATAAGTCATTTTTAGTATCAGCAGTACAGTCAGTTGAACATCCCACCTCTTCTCTTTCTTTTTTCCTCCCACTTCTCTCATTGCTCTTGAATGGAACCCAATACAAAGACTTGGACTTGAATGAGAAAAGCTCAGTGTCTGATTATTTCTTTTGCATAGACTTGAGCTATTGTACCTCTCCCAGATCTGTGTGTAGGGGCCATTACCATGGCAACAACATCTTTCTGAGTTCAATTTGCCATTTGCATTAATGTGAACAAGACAACAGCAGACATGGATATATATGTATTTGCTTGAATACAGAAAACATCACAATAATGAAGTGTGACAAAAAGTTAATTTGCATGTCCCAAGGTGCAATTGTTTGGCTAATCTCATTTTGACTCTCTAATGCATTCAACCCCTTACCAACAGTCCGCTTAACCTGGGCAGTCCAATTGGAGGCAGGTTGAGCAGATTTTGCCCTCCCAAGATATTTTTTAAGCCCCTCCGCCTGCTAGAATCCACAGACTGTTGAGTATGATATAATCATTTCAACATAATCCGGTCCATGAACATGTAAATTCTGAGATGTCCAACTCTTCCCATGTGACTATTGTCCCACTACATGGGAAGAGCTGGACAGCTCAGAACGTAACCATCAATATAAACACCTTACAGCTAAATTCATACAAGGCCATTCACTACTGTTGCAGGTATATTTCAGCATGTAAATTCACAAATCATTGTCTGGTGTGCAATTATAATGCAGTGCAGGTCTGAGTTATTACAAATAGAGGCATGTGCCATAATCATGGAGAATTCAGATTTTTGCAAGGAAATATGTAAACCAGGATTATCTGTTATCAAATGGTTCAGGTTACACGTGTTTCTTTCTAAACCTTTCATGAATGAAATGGAATTTGCTGCCAGGCGTTGACTGAAGGTTTCTCTTGTCCCCAGCACATTGACTTCCCATTGCCCTGCCCTCTCATGCTTTTGGAGATGCTTGTTGTCCCTGAGCACGAATACCCCATGGTCTGCCTCAGTGTCAGCAAAGGGACTGATTTCAACCAAGTAGTGCGGTTTGAGACGCTCAATCCAAACTCTACCTCGTCATGGTTCACAGAAACAGGTCAGTAGGCAAAAAGCTCCTCTTCTGTACATTATCCTACATTCAGAATTTGTCACTGAATTTGATTTCCCATTTTTTTTTGTTAATAGATACTCCACAGACGGATGTTGTACATGTGACACAGCTGGAAAGAGACACCATACTTGTCTGCCTGGACCGTAAGTTACAGAAATGCTACATTTGCCCTGTCTTTGGCATAAAGCTTTAGGGTAAGACAGATGTCGGCAGCACATTGTAGATTTGAAGATAATGTGAAGTTTATTGTATCAAAAACATTCAAAGAAGGGCAACGTTTCAGGCCACCTGGGCCCTTTCTCAAGCCTAGTGTTATAATCTCACATCCATATTTAAAGAGTGAGGAGGAGGTGTGGAACAGGAAACCACTTGCCTTCCTGTGACATGAAAAAAGTTATAGTGTTATCCTTTGTTAAATCCGTGCAAGTGAAGTTCATAAATGGTTTATAAAAAGTAAATTGTGTTTGAAGCCTCCATCATAAACCATATTACATATCACCTGTTGTATTGTGTGAGTGATAAAAAAAACAAAAGTGAAAAAATTGAAAAAATAAAAATTAAAAATGAGGACCAATTGCAACAAATCCATGCAAATAACAGTAGGCTTGATAAAGGGCCCAGGCGGCCCGAAACGTTGCCCTTTTTTGAATGTTTTTGATACAATAAACTTCACATTATCTTCAAATCTACAGTGTGCTGCTGACCTCTGTCTTAATTGGATTGTCGTGGGTCCTTCAGCATAGCACCTGATACCGCAAAAGGTATTTATTCAGGGGTTTAAGCTCTCTGCCTTTGATATTATAAAGCTTTATGTGTCTGTGTCTCATCCCTTCTGGAACCTGCGCACAAGTATATTTCCTTTCTGTGCACTTTTGGGTGCTTTGAAAGTAGATGTAGATTAAACAAGTGCTGTCCAATGTAGCACTACAGCCTAACTGCCAGTTCGTATGGGTCAATGCCATGTTATAACTCCTTTGTATTTTAATTAATTGTCATTTTTCATGAAACAGAAACATATTGTGCCCGGCAGTTTGTTTGAAAATGTTGGTGTGGAATTGGGTTGTTGGAAGAATGTTCACATCTAAGGCTCACTTCTAAGGATTGTCCTTTCAACTTTATTTCAGGTTGTATAAAGATTGTAAATCTTCAGGGAAGACTGAAGTCTAGCCGGAAATTGTCTTCAGAACTTACATTTGATTTTCAAATAGAAAACATAGGTAGGTAAAACTAAGCTCCGTCGTTTTTTTCTAACATAGTGGGGAGCATTATATACATTTTTTCCCTGTTCAGTGGTCCCTGATGACCCCTGCAATGCTCTTACCAAATGTAAAATATTTATTCTCAGGATTCTTATATTTAATCATAATAGTTTTCATCCTGAAGGGGCTTGGAGGTAGAATACAGTGGTCAGGGCTTGTTCCTTACATACACAAATCTTAAAGGGGTTGTTCACCTTCCAAACACTTTTTCCAGCTCCTGGTTGTTCACCATAAACAGATTTTTTTCAATTGCTTTGCATCTATTATTTTTTACTGTTTTTCCCAGAATTTAAGTTTAATGTTCCGGTCTCTGGTGTCTCAGTCTAGCACAGGGATCCCCAACCTTTAGAACCTGTGAGCAACATTCAAAAGTAAAAAGAGTTGGGGAGCAACACTAGCATGAAAAATGTTCATGGGGTGCCAAATAAGGGCTGTGATTGGCCATTTAGTAGCCCCTATGTGGATTGTCAACCTACATTAAGGCTGTTTGGCAGTGCACCTTGTTTTTATGCAACTAAAACTTGCTCCCAACACAGAAATTCAAAAATAAGCTCCTGCTTTGAGGCCACTGGGAGCAACATCCAAGGGGTTGGAGAGCAATATGTTGCTCACGAGCTACTGGTTGGGGATCACTGGTCTAGCAGGTCAGTGACCCAGGAGCATCTGAACTATTACAATTTGCTACATTAGTTGATACATTACTCAGCAGCATTTGGGGAGCATTAGCAACTATTGTATCAATTCTAACAGCTGTGTTAAAGCTCAGCACCATTATCTGCTGAGCAGGGACAAAGATAAGAAATGTATCAACTAAATGTATCAATTTATAACAGTTAAAGAGTCTGCGACCCCCCAGAGCTGCTTAAGAAGGTGTAAAATGAAACTTTACACTTCAATATTAGTAAGTAATTGGAAAAAGTCTTTATCTCTGGTGAACTATCTGAAATGAACTGAATTTTTTTGAAGGTGATCAAACTCTTTATTGGCCATGGCATGCCAGGTGTTTTCACCACTGGTATATTTCCATCAACTCAGAAATACTTATCAATACTCAGACTGCCTGCCATATGGACTTTTTCTTTTTTGAGATGAAATCTGTTAATCACCATTATTGACAGGCATTGGCATTCACTTTAAACGGCCTGAGAGCTGACTTGTTGCTCTACCTACCAGTGGTGCTGTGCCTTGGGCCTAAGCTGAGTGCAAAGAATGTTGTTATCTTCAGAAATATTTAAAAAAATGAAAAGTGACCGAAGCATGGAATGTAGTAACGTGTAATTGGTGTAAAGCAGCTGAATGTCTTGCAGTAGCATCACAAACTTTCAGCTTCAAATCCACACTAAGGTGGCCATACACGGGCCGATAAAAGTTGCCAACAGACCATGTCAGCAGCTTATTGGCCCGTGTATGGGGCCCCCCAACGGGCTTCCCCGATCGAGACGGCCAGATCTCGATCGGATGGGACTAAAAATCCTGTCGGATCGCGGCCGCATCTATTCGTTGATGCGGTCCCGCGATCCAACCGCCCATTACTATTCGTTAGGATCCGATCGTTGGGCCCTAGGGCCCACGATCAGATCAGCCCGATATTGCCCACCTCAAGGTCATCGCCAAACGAGCGGATCTCTCCGTGTATGGCCACCTTAAGAAGGAAAGAATTTAAATGCTTTTTTATATTATGTAGGTGGTGATCATTTTTAATAAGCAACTGTTAAAAACCTCAGTGTAACATGAAAAGGTTTTATTCTCTCGTAAATGATTTTCTCCAGTTTAATAATGTGTGCTTCAACATCTCTTTCCCTAGTTTGCCTACAGGACAGTGTTCTGGCTTTCTGGAAGCATGGCATGCAGGGCAGAAGCTTTCGATCAAATGAAGTAGGTGATAACTGACTATTTTATTTAGGCCTAGTATCAAAAACAAGCTGATTGAATGGTCCTTATTAAACTGCCATCCATACATATAATAATAACTTCTGGTATCTTGAAATCCATCATGAAAATGTTATTTGGAGATAAATATCATGAGTTTTGATAGCAAATACAAAAACTGAAACCTGTATACACATAGACAACCTTTATTCCTCTGGTCTTATATGCCTGACCTATGTGAATAAATTGCCCCTAAAGCACAAGGTCTTCATGTATCAGCAAACATTACCAGAATGAAGTGTTTTGCCACTGTAAAATTAGTCTCTGCCATAAATGAGGAGTAAAGAGTAATTTTAGCTGGATTTACATCAAGTGTCCCCTTTATGCTATTCAGCTGATCAGCCTCCAAGCTAAATGGGTAGATAGTATACAAGTTGCCATACACAATATGGCTGCTTTTTTATTGTTCCAGTTATTTATGCAGAGAGCCTGATAGCTGTGGCAACTCTTGGCTTCCTCAATTGTGGATGCACCATAAACTAGCAGACATTGAGCAATGGCAGATAAGATTTTCTAGCAGGCCTTATCCCAGAAATGACTAATATTCATAGTTATCTGTCTGGATGTGCAGGCCATCATACATGCACCAAAAATTGCATTGTATGGGGGTGCCTTTATGTGAATCGTAACCTTAAATACATGGCTGTTTGAATAGGTTGCCCGTATATACTGTACATAATTGATGTATACTTAATATTATTTTTTTTTTTACAAGACTTATGTGAGGTTGATCTTATATGAACTATCTCTTTACAGATCACACAGGAGATCTCAGATAGCACACGGATATTCCGACTTCTTGGTTCAGACAGGTAACTCACGTGATTAATTGCTACATTACTTCATACATGGTACTCCTGTTCTTATTGTTTTATCTAAAGTTTCATAAACTACTCCTCTCAATCTATCTTTAGGACCAGCCACTTTCTCATCTGTAATTGTCTGCTAAATGCACCCTCTGTTTATGGTGCGCTAAAGTATCACATGTATTGGTGCTGGAATGTGCTCACCGTTTATACAATGCAGCTCCCAGAAAAATCTGGAAACGCTAGTGCCAATTTCTTGAGCCCTATAAAAGTGGTTTGTTGCCAAATATTCCATTTTATTGTAGTTACCTGTTGCTTTCTAGAGAACATACATTTAGGGCCCATACAGAATTATCAAATGCTAAAAACAATAGCCCTCATTTATTATACTCAGTACAGGAAACAAGGTGCCAGAAACAGGAACTAGGTGCCATGTTTTTGGATGTTGCACCCTGCCCTGTGGCTTCACTCCACTGGCACAGTTTGCACTAGTAATTGCCCAAAGGGGCAATTGCTCCATAGATCCACCTCTTGTGCTTGTGGCATTATTAAATGAGCCCTAAAAAGTGTATTAGATGTCTGCAAAGGAAAGAAATAATCCGGCACTGAGAGTCCCAAGCTCACAGAAACCAACAATCCCCCAGGCAATCTCAGTTTCCCCAAAGCACTAAATGAATTAGACTTTGAACTAACTCTCCCTCTTTATTTACAGGGTTGTTGTTTTGGAAAGCCGACCAACTGACAACCCTACAGCCAACAGCAACCTATACATTCTGGCAGGTCACGAGAACAGTTACTGAAAGGCTCATTGCACAGCCGGACTTCACCAAGGACACACCACGCCTGCCGTGTTACCACAAACCTTGACGTCAGACAAAGGCCACAGAATGTAGTGGCTATGTTTTCTAGAGATATAAATATATAAATAATTTATTGTGGCATGAAACAAAGATAAGGAGATTATTATAATAGGGTGTGGATTCTTTTCCGAAAACCCTCCACACAAGTGCTGTGGTCACAATTATGTAATCTTTGTACATACAGGTAGTCTCACACCTCCACACCTGCTGTGGCCGTAACTAAAGTCATACTCGAATCGCTCGCGTAGATAGTGGTCCTTTTATGACATACAAGTGTCTTAATTGTACAGATGTAAAGGTCGTCTGTGAGATCGCTAAACAGATTTGCGCCGGAGGGTTCAACATTCTGAGCGTGCAACCCTTCCTCAGGATGGGACGGCTGCTTTGAACGAAACCCCTCCTTTATTAACACTATTGGATTTTTTATTCTGTGTAATTTAGTAATGCCAATATACATTTTTGTATAATGAAATAAGAACTGTAATCTATAGATAAGCGGTAAGCATTTTTATGACACACTTAACTTTAATGCAAGTACACTGGTGTTTCTATTTGCACAAGATATCGTCATGTGATGTACTGCGTCACAGGGTTAACAGGCGACTACTGTGAAAACACATTGGCTTTATGTTACTAAGATTTTTTTCATTTGCTTGCTTCTGTTGTATTGTGGAGAAAGGCACGTTCCCTTGAACTGTATTATGTGTGTGTATGTAGGTGTCTGTGTGTATATATTGATAGATAGATATATATGTACACAGACCACTAACTCACTGTCTCACATAGATATATATTGAGAAAGCTAGCTTTGGTGCACAAAAGCCACTGCTCCAAGCAGCCATTGGTTCCTGGCAAATGTAAGCTGCACTTTGATTCTCCCCTTTTCCCAGGCTCACAAACACCAAAGCTTGTTAAAAATATTGTGTGTGTACTAGAAAGCAATGGCCAAGCCATGTGCATAACATGAAACAGGTATGTCCACAAACTTACTGTAAATGGACACATAACATTTCAGCCACACACTAAATAACCTAAACATTCCTCTTTTTATGTGTATTTCATGAATACTGTGTCTGTTTTTTTTTTTTGTTTGTTTGTTTACTTTTTTTTTTTTGCCTTAATTTCATCCATAACTGGATGCCTATAAAAGTGTGGCCAAAATAATTTAGGTACTACCTCATGCAAATAGACTAAAGGAGATTACGCATTAAAGACGCTGTTTTGTTTTTTATGGAAGTGCCAAGATCAGCCCCCACAAGGGCGCTGTTTTATTCTTTACTATGAAGTAGCCTATCATTCATTTCAATGACATGTGGAACCAGTCCTATCCCAGACTGCAGATTCTTCCAGTGAAACAGACTCCCCTTTTCCAATGAAACAGGCTTCCATTTCCCAATGAAACAGACTCCCCTTTTCCAATGAAACAGGCTTCTCTTTCCCAATGAAACAGACTCCCCTTTCCCAATAACACAGACTCCACTTTCTTGATGAAACAGACCCCCCTTTCCCAATGAAACCGACTCCCCTTTTCCAATGAAACAGGCTTCCCTTTCCTAATAAAACAGGCTCCCCTTTCCCAATGAAACAGGCTTCCCTTTCCCAATAACACAGACTCCACTTTCTTGATGAAACAGACTCCCCTTTCCCAATACAACAGATTCCCTTTTCTTAATGAAACAGACTCCCATTTCCCAATAACACAGACTCCACTTTCTTAATGAAACAGACTCCCCTTTCCCAATAACACAGACTCCACTTTCTTAATGAAACAGACTCCTCTTTCCCAATGAAACAGGCTCCCCTTTCCCAATGAAACAGGCTCCCCTTTCCCAATAAAACAAGCTCCCCTTTCCCAATAACACAGACTCCACTTTCTTAATGAAACAGACTCCCCTTTCCCAATAACACAGACTCCACTTTCTTGATGAAACAGACCCCCTTTCCCAATGAAACAGACTCCCATTTCCCAATAACAGACTCCACTTTCTTGATGAAACAGACTCCCCTTTCCCAGTGACACAGACTCCCATTTCCCAATGAAACAGACTCCCATTTCTGAATAAAACAGACTCCCCTTTTCCAATGAAACAGGCTCCCCTTTCCCAATAAAACAGACTCCCCTTTCCCATTAAAACAGACTCCCCTTTCTTAATGAAACAGCCTTCCCTTTCCCAATGAAACAGACTCCCCCTTTCCCAATAAAACAGGCTCCCCTTTCCCAATAAAACAGACTCCCCTTTCCCAATAAAACAGGCTCCCCTTTCCCAATGAAACAGGCTCCCCTTTCCCAATGAAACAGGCTCCCCTTTCCCAATGAAACAGCCTCCCCTTTCTTAATGAAACAGACTCCCCTTTCTTAATGAAACAGACTCCCCTTTCCCAATAAAAAAGACTCCCCTTTTCCAATGAAACAGGCTGCTCTTTCCCAATAAAACAGGCTCCCGTTTCCCAATGAAACAGCCTCCCCTTTCCCAATAAAACAGACTCCTTTTCCAATGAAACAGACTGCCCATTCCCAATGAAAAATACCCCCCTTTCCCAATGAAAAAGACTCCCCTTTCCCAATGAAAAAGACTCCCCTTTCCCAGTGCTTATGCTTACAGGGGTGCCCAAAAGGTAGATTGAGATCTACCAGTAAACCCTTAGCTGGTGATCAGTAGATCTCAAGACACTGTCTACAAACATCTTGTCTATATCATCTCCTATTTCATGCTTTTCATTCAGATATTTATTACGTTAAGATTACATAAGAAATAGTTGTTAAATACAGCAATATAAATTCTCTCATAAATCAATATAATATTTAAGTAATATTTTCCATGGAACAGAATTCTAGAAATGCTTTTATGGATGTAGATCATAATGGGACAACATCACTAAAGGTAGACCTTGCCTTAGTAGTAAAGTATGGCCACTCCTGTGCTAAATGGTCCATGAACAGGGGATTTTGGCATTTTTTTAAAAAAATGTTGTCACAAAATGTATATTATCTTAGAGCCCAGTGTTTTAAAGGACAGAAATTGCAGTTTCATAGGCAGAAGCTGAAATCTCCTGTTTCTGTTATGTTTTCATACAGGTCAATTTCCTAGTAGGGACCAGTTTCATCCCCAGTCATGGATTCTGGGAGTGATCCCTCTGCTTCCCAGAGAATCTGTGCCTCAACCTCCATGGAAAGCAGAGGGACTTCATGTCCCAGAATCCAACACTGCAACAAGTCAATGGATTGGTTTAAAGACTACCAACCTAAAGAGTGTAGGGAAATGGCCCTATGAGTCAGAGATAGACTATCATTGTTTCCTTTTAATGTAAGAAATCAGGTATGTCTGTTTAAAAATATATATATATTATTATATATTATTCAGATACATTTTATGTAGCCCAACTCATGTCAAAAAGGGGGGCGTATTGCCCCTTTAATAAAAGCACCTTTGTTTAAAAATATATATATAAGATATTCAGATAAGGTTTGTGCACCTTTTCTTCGTAAGCCCAACTGAATGAACTTGTGTCAAAAAGGGGGGGGTGTATTGTCCCTTTAATAAAAGCACCTTGTCTCATTCACGTAGCATTGTTACATAGTCTAAGCTAAGCAGTATCGAGGCTTTTTTTTTTTTTTATTGAGACTATTGCAGAGCAACCCAGCATTTCTATATACAGTATGCTTCTGAGTGATACAGACCAGAACTTTCAAAGTTACCCACAAATCTTTAGCTCCAACTAGCAATTCAGTCAGAGAAGTTGAGGTAAAGGTAACTATTTTGCAGGGTCGGACTGGAGCCTTGGGGGCCCACCAGGGCTGCAAATGAAGGGCCCTCCTGGCTGTCCCCGGGGGCCCTCACCAGACTTCTGACTCCCTGGCCTAGCGTGTGATAAATATTACATTTATTAATCCCAATACAGAGTAAGTATAAGTGAGAGAGATACAGTCGGCAGAGGGAGAGAAAGAGAGTAAATGAGTGAAGGAGAGAAATGGTGAGAGAAAGCGAGAGGTATGCTATAATTCATACCTTGATTCTGTTACCAAGGCCTCATGAAATCAGGACGTATGCAAACCCTGGGTTGGAACTAGTTGGGTTAAAATGTCAGCATTCACTGATAATGCTCCGGGTATAAGGACTCCGGGTGGTTGGCTGCCTCCTGCCTGAAACGTGGAATTTACTTGCAGGCACAATGCGGACAGTCTCAGCAGAAAATTAGGGTCCTCAGCAGACAGCAGCCCAGCTCCAAGGAAGAATGGCATGCAGCTATGGGCGGCAGTGACGGAAGTGGGCAGGCACAGGCGGTGGGTGGTCAGGTGACCCATTCACTGCCAATGACCGCCTGCATATGTGTGTCACCAGGACTGCACTCTACAAATTTAATCCCCCTCATTATGCCCTCCAAAATTTACTAAACTAAGGGCCTAGGGGCCCACCGGGTTTTCACCCGTTGCCCTGGCAGGCCAGTCCGACCCTGCTGTTTTGTCTGTTAAGGCCCTTGGGAGCTTTACTTGGACCTGGCGCAAAAGAGTAATGGAGCATAAATAGGAGAAATATACCTGAGCAAATCAATGGACTCCCATATCTGAGCATGACTGGTTCAAAAGTTATTGCTCAGTGAATCCCAGCAAACCTTTTAACCTTGTTTCCATGGCATTAGTCTCACAAAGGATCTCATGTTTAGAGATAATGATTATTAGTGAATTCTCTCAACCGTATATTGTAAGTCCCAGACTGTTAGTGGGAGCAAAGTTTATACTATGCAAATGCTTATGTTGAAGGGGAATGTGTCACATAGGGATTCCCCCAGCCTAACAATCTGCTCCCTCCCCGAGTCTGTGATTTGGAATTTCATTTGCCAAAAAGCATATCCAATTGTTTGCAGCAGGTTAGGTTGAGAAAGCACTCTAATAAACCATTTTCAATAATATCAGTAGAAATAATCAAATGTATTTGGGGGGGGGGGAAACCTGCTGGATACATTTCATTAAATATGGCCTGACCCCCTTCCAGGGAGTAAATCCTACGGAAGGTGTAAGATATTGATAAGTGATAAATAAGTGATATTCTTCTTGCTTCTACTGTAAACGTGGGCTTATATAGCCTGCTTATTGCTTCATAAGAGAATGGCCTCACTGACCTTTATTTGATCCGAGGTTTGGCCGCATATCGTTCAGACGAGGGCCCAATATTATCCTCTGGTCAATGGGATCAGCCCAATTTGACCTGGTGTCTGGGGTGCTGAGATTCAGAGACATTGCCAAAGAGTGTGGCCAGGGGCAATACTAAGAGGCGTCATATTTATGGTGCATTGTTTCTGCTCAACTAGATAAAATAGCACATGAATCTCAAGTCTAGAAATGATTCTTGTCTGGACACTTTTCAGATAGGATGAAAGGCAGGTATAAAGAATTCCCATATATACAGTGCTGCAGTCTTTCAGTGGCATAATTAAATATTACTGGGCTCCACAACAAATTATTTTTCAGGCCCACAAAATGTCTAGAGGCTGACCTGTTTTACCAATATTTATTGAAACTTTATATGAATATACCTCCTGGGGCCCCCTGCAGCCGCAGGGTCTGCTTCCTCTATAGTTACACCAATGTGGGGTACATCACACACACTGAGCATCATGAGTTGGGGTGTCCACTTTGCCAACTGGACATCCAACAAAATGTTGATTGGGTAATAAAGCTGTTGCTGTGTGAGTGAGCCAATCCAGACAAAGCTTTCCCCGCTCCACTCGCTCTGTTACATTTCCCTAACAACAATTATACTTGTCCTTAAAGGAACAGTAACGTAAAAAAATTAAAGTAATAGAAATAGAATGCAGTGTTGCCCTGCACTGGTACAGCTGGTGTGTTTGCTTCAGAAACACTACTATTGTTTATATAAATAAGCTGCTGTGTAGCAATGGGGCAGCCATTCAAAGGAGAAAAGGCTCAGGTTACGTAGCTCTGTAGAACATAATGGTGTTATCTGTTATCCACTATTTAACCTGTGCCATATAGCCTTTTTCCAATTTCCGCCATTGCTACTCAGCAGCTTGTTTATATGAACTATAGTAGAGTTTCTGAAGCAAACACATCAGTTTTACCAGTGCAGGGCAACAGTACATGATATTTTCATTACTTTAAAACACATTAATTTTTTGGTGTTACCGTTCCTTTATAGTTTGTTGCTAATATATTGAGAATTTCCCTGCCTGGATATATGATATACAAGTTAAATGAACTGGAAAGAATAGCAGTGGGAGTCATTATTAGTTGTGGACCTGACTGAATTTCTCCATATAAAACATACAGGCACCAACGTTAGAATTAAGGGTGAGACATATTACTGTGCATCTGGTAGATTCCATGAATAGTACAAGTTTTTTTTTTTGTTTTTTTTTGTTTTTTTTTCAAACAACACAATTGTTTTCTGCATTTTTTGTTGTGAATTCAAACACTAATCAGATAATTGGCTCTAAGTGATGTATGGTGTAAATTCTTGATGTGGTAAAGCTTTTTGGATACATTAATGACTGTACATACTGTAAAATAAACAAGATCTTTTTTAACAAGCAGTCTCCTCTTTCCAATTCTGTTTGCCTTCCATTTTTCAGAGCAAGTAAAAAGCACCAAAGGGATGGTTCACCTTAAAGTTCATTTTTTAGTATGTTATAGAATGACTAATTCTAAACAACTTTGGCTTTTATTTTTTATAGTTTTTGAATTATTGGCCTCCTTCTTCTGATTCTTTCCAGCTTCCGAATGGGGGTCAGTGACCCCATCTAAACACAAATTCTCTGTAAGGCTACAAATTTATTGTTATTGCTCATTTTTATTAATCATCTTTCTATTCATGGGGGGCCATGTTCACAGATGGTGGTCTTGTGAGAGTATCTAGTTAAACTGCTCGATCTTTAGTTGCTTGGAACACACCCTAATAATAACTAATTATACCCCAAAATATTAGCCTGGCTGAATTAGCACTAAAAGGGATTGTTCCCTTTAAATTAACTTATTATTTATTTTTTTATAGTTTTTAAAAATTTGCCCTTTTCTTCTGACTTTTTTCAGCTGACCCCATCTAAAAAACACAATTGCTACTTTTTATTACTTATCTTTCTATTTAGGTCCTCCCCTATTCATATTTCAGTATCTTAATCAAATCAATGCATGGTTGCTGGAGTAATTTGGACCCTAGCGACCAGATTGCTGAAACTGCAAACTGGGGAGCTGCTGAATAAATACTATTTTGTGGAAAAGATGTCCTAACTGTTACTGGGTGCCTGTTCCCAGTGCACACTCCCATGGTGTGGCAGAAGCATGTGTATTTTAATCAAGTGCCCAAGAGCTACGTAACTTGATGGCTATGAGCATACAAAGTGAGTGTGCTGGCTTGGGAGCACTTGTTAGTAGGGATGGGCAAATGTTTTCGCCTTGTTTCACCGCAGAAATGACGCCCATAGACTTGTATGGCGTTGCATGTAAAAAAATGATGCAGCACATCAATTTGTTTGACACCCATAGACTTAAATGGGCTTCGGCGACATTTCGACGGTGCCAAATTTTTGGCAAAACTAAACAGGTCAAATTCGCCCAAGTCTACTTGTTAGCGCCAGTGTAGCCAAATGCACTAGGATTAAGCACACCAGCAACTCAGATATGGTGGAGAGTGCAAGCTTTGTTAGCAGCAGCTCAAGTAAGGAAATTGTTTTTAAAGGGGAACTATCGTGAAAATGTTATATAAGCTTCATAAACCCCTCTGGTTTTACACTCCCAGGCCCTTAAGGCCACCTGTTGCCTAGAGTAAATACAACTGGGCTGGGGGCACTTTTCTATAGATCTATCACTTAAAGGGGAACTATCCCCTAAAATTTAATATAAGCTTCTTTATACTCAAACTTTCTAAATGCAATCAATTAAAAATTATATATAGTTACTGAAATAATCAAGTTTATATTCACTATTCTTCTCTCAGCATCTGTTTCTCTTCGTTCTGTCTTCATGCAGCAGTGGGTGTAAGACGAATGATCCAATATATCTTGTAGGGGGGCTCCCTTTCCTAGCAGATGTATTAGAGCTCATTCAAATAACTGATTCCAGTACACACAAAATCTAACAAAATAACTGGCCTTTGTACAAATTTTGCATGTAGAGAGACATGATGTCTGGATATTTAAATAGAGTGATCGCTACAGGGCCGGATTTACATAGGGGGCACCCCTAGGCCCACTGCCATCTGCCGCCCCTGTCCCTTCCCCTTTATTTGTGCAAATTTTCATTATCTGGACTGGAGCAATGGGGATTTAAAAAAAATATTGTATCTCCAGCGCATCCCCAGTGTTTTTGATCAATGTGGGTTTGGTTGGGCAGCATGCCGCCCCCCTAAAATCCTGCCACCCTAGGCCCGGGCCTAGGTGGCCTCTCCACAAATCCAGCCCTGGATCTCTAATACATCTTCTAGGCAAAATGAGCCCCCATAAAAGATATATTGGATGTAACTGCCAATGACTATCTGACACCCAACTCCTGAATGAAGACAGAATGAAGAGAAACAGATGCTGAGAGAGGAATAGTGAAGATAAACTTGATTATTTCAGTAACACTACAGGATTTTTAATTGATTGTGTTTAGAAAGATTCTTATTTCAGTATAAGCATGCTTATATTTATTTTCATGATAGTTCCTCCTTTAAGTGATAGATCTATAGAAAAGTGTGCCTGAGCCACCCCCAGCCCAGTTGTATTTACTGTAGCCAACATGTGGCTTCGGGGCCTGGAAGTGTAAAACCAGGCAGGGGGCACATTACTATGTAAAGAACCTTGTGTGGCCACTTTCCTAGTAATACTGACATGTTCCCATAAATTTTCATAGGAACACATTGGTATCACTTTCTCAGCAGTAATTTATAGCCAAGTTTTAGCTCAGAATTATATTGAAAGTCAATGAGCATTATCTCATATAGCAAAGGAAAAAACATACTGTGTATGTGTACAAAGGAACAAAGCCTTTTCTGATGGAAAACTATACACAGTCATCAACTGTTGATGTAAAATATGAAATTCTATATTGCTGAACGAATCTGAGCTTTCCAGAGAATATGACAAATATATTTGGTGTCAGAGAGAGCAGTGTGAGTGATAGGAACCTTATAAAGATCTGCCCCACAATATCACACCCAGTTTAACATTTATTTCGGACTATGACAATCCCAGAGCAGTTTGGGGTGGCAGAGCTCTCTTAGTCGGAGTTATTCTGAGTTCATTTTGTAACTGTAATGATGCAAAGTCACATTGTCACTTCTCTGCTGAAAAATCTGCACAATTATAACAGAAATATAGAAAACAATTGTATTAGTCTACTTTCCCAGACCCCTGGTTACATTCAAACTGGGGTAACAATGTATTTTCATGAAATGCCTATAAATGGGTATTACCCAATTCTTATATGTTGTTGTTGTTGGGCATGGGGTAATCATTAAGAGCTCCTGCATTTTCTTTAGATGTGTATTAGTTGCTGGAGATCACAGACTGGAGGGATACTAAAATGTATTGATGGAAACACACAACGATTCCAGTTTTCTACCTTTTATAAACAGGACATGTGCATGGCTCCATGATTTCCACTAGATGGCAGTACTTTATAGCTAAAAAGAAGCCAAAACAGGTGCTAGAGGATAGAAGCAGCTTCTCATTTTCACCATTATGCCATAGATGTCATATAAATCTATTTACTTTTTTAAACAATATAAAGTTGCAGGTGAGTGGCAGCTGTAAATCAAAATATGTTCCACCATTGGAAATTACAATGTACTTCCAGGCAGTGGCATAACTAGTTGTACTGGGCCCCACAGTAATTTTCCCAATTAGTGTTGCCACCTGGCCGGTATTTTACGGGCCTGGCCGGTGAAAATGATGATTGATCCCAATGTTATTGATAGTGAAAAAAGATAGGAAGGCAGTATTTTTTTCCAGAAAAGGTGACAACCCTATTCCCAATATATCCAGAGACTGTTTTACTAAAATAAGTTGAAAGTTCTCATTAATAAGGGCCTCGTGGGGCCCCCTATACCTCCTGGGCCCCTCTGCAGTCGCAGGGTCTGCTTCCTCTGTAGTTACCCCACTGCTTCTTGGTTCCTGTTTTAAAGACTCTATTTTTTTATAGTGTTCCTATAAATAGATTTATTGCCTTCTGATAACCGCCAGATGTACTTGTCAAAAAGTGCAATTCCCATGCTATAATAAATGTATTATTTATGATCTAGAGGTTAGTATTATAAATAATAATACTGGGGGATGTCGGAGTTTGTGCAGAAACATCGACAATGAGCACTCCACAAAGTATAGTTTTACCAGGGTCCCATCACAAACTGCTTCGCATCCCTGGAGCCTTCAAAATTCGGAAATGTGGAGCCCGTCGGGTCCTCAAGAATGCAACTGAATCTTCTTCGTCCCTTGAAGGCTGATTTAAAGGGGTGGTTCAGTTTTAAGTTACAGTAAATTTTAGTGTGTTATAGAATGTCTAATTCTGAGCAACTTTTCAATTAGCCTTCATTATTTCTATTTTTTTATAGTTTTGGATTCCAATCTATAAAATTAGATGGTGAATGGCTGAAGTCGAATTTTTAAAGAAACAGTACATGATAAATTTCGATATTCACATTTTTTTCAGATTCAAATCAATTTGGACTATTCCCTAGTCCCTACACAAAAATGTTTTTTCAATCCAAATTTTCACTTTGACCTTTGATAAATCTGCCCCTTAGAGTTGTAGTATTTGTGGTCGGTGATCTCTGAGCAAGCACACAGAGCACTCAGAGGTTTTTGGGTGGGCCCCTGGTGTCCCAGTCCGACACTGACACAGACCATCACGAAATCGGGATTTAAGGTAAGAGATGTAAAAGAGCAATATTTACTTAAATATATAGACCAGTTTGATAAGATTCTTAAATATGTCACTTCATTTGTTATAAACTATCTTTTGCTTAAGTATTCATTTTGGGGGTATAGTTTTCCTTTAAGCAGCAACACATTGAATGAAATCTGTGCACTGGACCACATCCTCCCCATGATTCTGTGTATAAAATACATTATCTACAATGCATTGTCACTATGTGAGCTGCACTACTTCTTCATGAAGGTTTATCAAATTCCTGTCCTGTCACATAGCAGCCATGCATTTTTATCTGCTCTTATGCGGGAAGGTGGGAAATCATGCAGTCCCGGGTCACCGCTAGAGAACATATAAGTATAAGTTATACTGAGTCAGTGAAATATACATCAGAAACAGTGGGGGGGGGGGGTCCTATTCAGCTGGTATGATTTTTCCAGTGGGGAAGAGTGTTGGGAAGAAGTTACATTTTTTGGTCCCCCAGCTCCTCTGGAGGGGAACCATTTTCTACAGCCCTGGGTTCATTATAGTGTTTATTTTAACCACTAGATCAGCTGGAGTAGTGTAATTTTCACTGGTGGACAAAACACGAACCAGAGTGGTTTCAAGCAAAAAAAAAGTGTGGCATTCATGTTTTCGCTCTGGCGGAGTAAAGCTTTTATCTGGTATTATTTTACAAGCTGATTTGTATGATTTTTGTTCATGTATGGCGGCCTCATGATTCTGACCAATCACTGTGGGTGTTGATGGGTGTGTTGATCTGGTCTGCTTAGAAATCTCATTTGCTGATGCACCGAGAAAATTGGTATGGTCCGACAACCCCATCAAGTGGTACAGTCCAACAACCCCCTCAAGAAAAGTGGTATTGTCCAACCCCCACAGAAAAAAGTGGTATAGTCCAACACTCCCTATAGAAAAGTGGCACAATCTGACTCACCATACCATACCATACCATACCATTTTCCTTTAGGGGATGTACCACTTTTCTTTGGGGAATGTTGGACCATACCACCTTTCTTGAGGGGGTGTCGGAACTTACCACTTTTCTTGGTGGGGTTGTTGGACTGTACAACTTTTCTTGTGAGAGGGGTGTCGGACCATAACACTTTTTTACTTAGCTATTTAAACATCTTCTGTGTGTGAATACTTGTATATCTTTGCAATTTGTTTGTCTTCACCATCTCAAAGGCATGCAGATCGTTCCTCCAGATTATTTTCAAACTACTAAGATGCATCAACTGCAAGCAGCAGCTTGTGATACCCAGCAATGATATAGATTTAATATGGGCTTTTGGTCCATGGTGAAGACCTCCTTTGAGAAAATATCACATGAAGGGTACCAAAGAGCTTATCTCTACGCAGTCCTGTAGTTAAGGGGTCATGTTTCATATTTTAAAAAGCCCGGTTTTCCCACACTGAAAGATAAAATGCAGTTCCCTGTCAGGTCGCCTAGCTGGTGATTGGCTGCCACTCTATAGTGGTAAGCAGGGCCACCATAAGGGGGGGCACAGGAGGTACAGTCATACCGGGTCAGGGCCTAAAGGGGGGCCCAGCTGTGCTGCATTTTCTGAATTAACCTTAACAGCACTGAATCCAAAAGCATTCCAAATCACCATTTCCAAGGACAAGGAAGAACCTAAGGTAAGTTCCACTCAACACCAATGTGTGTTTTTTTACATTGTATTAAGCCCCCGGCCACCAATGTATTATTTTAATCCTCTCCTGGTCACCAATTTTTTAAAAAAATATTCTATGGGCACCCTGACCATCAATGTTTTTTTTTAACTTGTATTGGAGGGGGTTCCTGTTTTTTTTATTTTCTATTGGACCCCTGACCACCAATTGTATTTTTAACTTGTAAGGAGGGCCTGGCCCCTGCCTGACAACCAATGGATTTTTAGTGCCCATGTTTGTGATTTTATTTACTGTGGTGTGGGGGTCTAGGGCAGGGCCTGTGGTGGTGGGTGTGGCCAAGGGGCCCCAAAAGTTTTGTCATATGGGGCCCCATGATTTGTGATGGTGGCCCTGATCATCTCACAGGAGGTTCCCTCCATTCCTCTGGCTGCAGTTGCTGCGTGTCATGTAGTGACAGGAATTGTCAGGCCCAGATTTATGGAGAGGCTCCAATGTATTTCACTCCTGAATTGCTTTACTTTGACAACTAACATTATTTATACACAGAAAAATGTCTCCTCCTTGGAGCCAGGGGCGTAACTATAGAGGAAGCAGACCCTAAGGCTGCAGAGTGGCCCAGTCGGTAAAGGGGCCCCACGAGACCCTAATTCTTATACAATTTCAATTAAGGTAAAACAGGTCAATCTCTAGACATTTTGGGGCTTGAACAATAATTCCCTGTGGGGCCCAGTAATATCTAGTTACACCACTGCTCAGGTTCCATGTAAATATCAATTACAAGATTTATTTGAGGGGGTTGTTTAATATTTGTGTGAAGGTTCAAGAGGTTCAGTACCACAAGGCAGACACAGTACTACTGCTGCCACCAGTTCTCTTGACAGCTCACACAAAACAGCGTCACCCTCAGCACGTGACACTCGCCCCTCCCACTTTTCCCATCACTGAGGCGCAGCAGCTCGGATTCGCTGTGAGAGCTGAGTAAATACGAGGGAGGGAAATGCAGCAGCAGCCGCGCAGTCTCCGGTAGTAACTAGAGCCGGGAGGCTGACAGAGGAAGGGGAGCGCTAGGCCCTCCTGCACTGCAGCCTTTGACAGGCGACTGAACGAGAACGAGCTGCCCCGTGTTCCTCTGCTGTTGTCGGGAGTGCGCTGTCCCGTGTCTGCTCGTATCGAGAGCGCTCAGCGGAGCCGGCCAGTCTATTGGAACTTACCGGGAGGAGGAACATGGCGGCCCCGCTCGCCCAGTTCGATGAGGACTGGCAGGACTTCTACGAGTTCCGAGCCGCCCCCAGTAGTGAGAGCGGCCGCCTGGATAAGGTGAACTCCAACCCGCCCCCCAGTGAGTCTCGTATCCAGGGCCCGGGAGGAGCCGGAGCGGTGGTGGCGCTGGAGGATGTAGCGGAGTTGGACAACGGCTTCTCCATGGAGATCATGGGAGGCTTCAAGTCTATGGAGGATCTGGTCAATGAGTTCGACGAGAAGCTGAGCGTGTGTTTCCGCAACTACAGCACCGACACCGGCACCATCGCTCCAGTCAGGCCCATCACTGAGGAGGGAATCATGAAGGACGATCAGTGAGTAGAGACTGACACCAACCACTGACACCAACCACTGCTCCTTCCTCTTCCTCCTCCTGCTGCTGTTGTTCCCCAAACCCCAGGGGTCATTGCGGTGCCCCAGTATAGTGACTGTATAGCGACTGCCTGCATCCCCAGTATAGCGACTGCCTGCATCCCCAGTATAGCGACTGCCTGCATCCCCAGTATAGCGACTGCCTGCATCCCAGTATAGCGACTGCCTGCATCCCCAGTATAGCGACTGCCTGCATCCCCAGTATAGCGACTGTCTGCATCCCCAGTATAGCGACTGCCTGCATCCCAGTATAGCGACTGCCTGCATCCCCAGTATAGCGACTGCCTGCATCCCCAGTATAGCGACTGTCTGCATCCCCAGTATAGCGACTGCCTGCATCCCCAGTATAGCGACTGACTGCATCCCCAGTATAGCGACTGCCTGCATCCCCAGTATAGCGACTGTCTGCATCCCCAGTATAGCGACTGCCTGCATCCCAGTATAGCGACTGCCTGCATCCCCAGTATAGCGACTGCCTGCATCCCCAGTATAGCGACTGTCTGCATCCCCAGTATAGCGACTGCCTGCATCCCCAGTATAGCGACTGACTGCATCCCCAGTATAGCGACTGACTGCATCCCCAGTATAGCGACTGCCTGCATCCCCAGTATAGCGACTGCCTGCATCCCAGTATAGCGACTGACTGCATCCCCAGTATAGCAACTGCCTGCCACAGTATAGCGACTGCCTGCATCCCAGTATAGCGACTGTCTGCATCCCCAGTATAGCGACTGTCTGCATCCTCAGTATAGCGACTGTCTGCATCCTCAGTATA
This sequence comes from Xenopus petersii, assembly GCA_038501925.1. Taxonomy (NCBI): domain Eukaryota; kingdom Metazoa; phylum Chordata; class Amphibia; order Anura; family Pipidae; genus Xenopus; species Xenopus petersii. The sequence goes on along the minus strand of CM076680.1, from coordinate 131,731,854 downwards.
GCGACTGTCTGCATCCCCAGTATAGCGACTGCCTGCATCCCCAGTATAGCGACTGCCTGCATCCCCAGTATAGCGACTGCGTGCCCCAGTAGAGTGACTGACTGCATCCCCAGTATAGCGACTGCCTGCCACAGTATAGCGACTGACTGCATCCCAGTATATCGACTGCGTGCCCCAGTATAACCACTGCATGCCCCAGTATAGCGACTGACTGCATGCCCCAGTATAGCGACTGCTTGCCCCAGTATAGCGACTGACTGCATGCCCCAGTATAGCGACTGCTTGCCCCAGTATATTGACTGACTGCATCCCCAGTGTAGTGTACTGCATGTTCCATTATAGTGACTGTATAGCAACTGCGTCCCCCAGCAACATTGTGGTGAGGGGCACACTTGACCCAAAACCCTCTGGGGCTACTACCGGTAATAAAAAATACGGAGTGTCCTTGGAATAAGGAACTATTGGCATTGACAGTGCAGCCACCCATTTAGTAGTTTTTTTATTCAGAGAAGGGCACAGGGATGTGATTTGTCTGGTGAGATCTATGTCATATTATTGGCTACATTTTCTGTACAGGGTCCTGTGTGCTTTTCATTTGTAGTTTGTTGACATGACACAAGCAAATGTAAAGATGCCATATTGGATGCCATTCACCTTTGAGTTAACTTTTAGTTTGATGTAGAGAGTGATATTCTGAGACAATTTGCAGTTGGTTTTCATTTTTTTTGTGGTTTTTGATAGGGATACACCAAATCCTGGATTCGGTTCAGGATTCAGTCTTTTTCAGTAGGATTTGGATTCTGCTGAATCCTAGTGCCAGGTCGAACCAAATCCAAATCCTAATTTGCATATTCAAATAAGGGGCGGGAAGGGAAATCACAACGTTTTATCACAAAACAAGGAAGTAAAAAAATTTCTTCCCACTTTTTCCCTTCCCATCCCTAATTTGAATATGCAAATTAGGATTCTGTTCGGTATTTGGCTGAATCTTTCATGAAGGATTCTGGGATTAACCCGAATAGCGGATTCATGCACCCCCAGTTTTTGAGTTATTAGCTTTTATTCAGCAGCTCTCCAGATCACTATTCCAGCAATCTGGTTGTTGGGGTCAAAATTACCCTAGAACCATGCATTGATTCGAATAAGAGAATGGGATATGAATTGGGGAGGACCTGAATAGAAAGATGAGTAATAAAAAGTAGCAGTTGTGGTTTTTAAATGGAGTCTGTGAAATCCATTTGAAAGCTGGAAAGAGTCAGAAGAAAAAGGCAAATCATTTTAAAGCTTTAAAAAATAAATAATGAAGACCAATTGAGAAGTTGCTTGGAATTGGCCATTCTGTAACATACTAAAAGTTACATTAAAGGCTAATTCAGTCGGGCTAATATTTTGGGGTATCTAATTTGTTATTATTAGTGTGTGGCACAAGCAATTGGAGATTGAGCAGTTTGACGAGACACTCTCACAAGACTATACTACTATACCCCTATACTACTGAGTTAGCAGGGACATCCCCATGTAGGCACCAATTATTAGCCCAGCTAGTCTCTGAGTGATGGGTCCAGGCAACAAGAAGTATCGTCACACCCCTGATCTGTACCAGCTGGACCCTGTTCTACCAAAATCTACCAGAAAAGCCCATGAGTTACTTGTGCCAGTCATGTATAACAATATTGGTATATATAAGAGTACACTCCTAGGAGCTGGGCATTGAAAAAAAATCAATCTGTTTTGAAATTAACCCATTTATCTTGATTTAGAGCCTTTGTCCAGTATAACCAGCCAATGCAGAATATCATTCCCCAGCCCCCCCCCCCCCCCCCCCATCAATGGGACAGAAAATTCCCCTGGTTCCAACATCGATCGGTATAACAAATACTTCAGAAAATACGGTTGCCCTGTTGGGATAGTTACAGGCTTTAGGAAGAGACTGGTCTCTGCTTAGATTTTGTTTCTGTGAAGAAATGTCACAAAGTCATGTGCCTAATAAAGTGACGTGTTTGCAGGGCTTCTCAAGAGATCCGACTGCTTTAGGCCTCTGGTTTTCTCCATTTAAACCCCCCCACCTCTTTCCAGTATGACGCACAGTATTCAGCCTGCAGACAGGGAATATATATTTGAGGAAGATGAACTGATTGGTAGTTCTGGTCAGATAAAGATATTTTGATACATTATACTGACTTCCTAGGCACAGATTAGTGTCCGTCCATATGTCCTAAGTACAACAGACAGTGTTTCCCATAGATTAGTATGGGAAGTGGTGGCTGCCACTTTTCTAAAAAATGGCAATTGTGACATTATAGCCTCAGACAATTTATTATTAATCTTCAATTTTTACTTTGGGAGGCCCATTTGTCATGTCCGAATTTATCTCATTATTTTCTGAAAAATACTCCGACCAAATCCGCATGGGTTTTTCTCCTTATTTAAAATTTTCCCAAAAATGTTCTGTTCTGGAAAAAACCTGAAAACCTAGTGAAAAAAACGAATCGTACAAATTTTTCAGATTTTCCGCCCAATTTCTTTTCACATTTTTGCCCCAATACCACGAAATCTTCAGATTATTGCACGAAACCCAGTACAGATCGATATATCTTCGGGACTTTTCCCATTGACTTATATGCAACCTCTGCAGGTCTAAGATGCTGGATTTTCGGATTCAGACTTTTTCCATCCTCGAGGTTTAATAAATCCTGAAAAATTTGAGGTTTTTTTTTCCCACTAAAAATTTGGATTTTATAGTAAAAAAACACAATTTTCTTTTGGCATTCAGACTTTAATAGATAACCCCTTAGTATTTTTACATTTGAATTTTTTTGTGTGTTTTTTTGGTTTTGAAGCTCTCAGGCTTGAAATTGAAACTGTTGTTTGGTTGTCAGGGCATATTTCCCCCTAGCAATCAAGGAGCAGCAGGGGAAGGTGAATTGGAGAGGGCTTGAACAGAAAGAAAAGAGAGACAGTTCTTCGCTGCTAAAACTTCAATTGCTGAAGACCAGAGGTCCCCAACCTTTTTCACCCGTGAGCAACATTTAGATGTAAAAAGAGTTGGGGAACAACACAAGCATGAAAAACGTTCTTGGGTGGTGCCAAATAAGGGTTGTGATTGGCTATTGGTAGTCCTTATGTGGTCTAGGAGCCTACAGGAGCCCTGGTTGGCAGTACATCTGGTTTTATACAACCAAAACTTGTGCCCAAGCCAAGAATTCAAAAAAACACCGGCTTTGAGGCCACTGAGAGTAACATCCAAGGGGTTGGGGAGCAACATGTTGCTCACGAGCTACTGGTTGGCGGATCACTGCTGTAGACTTTGGTATTTTAAAGCAGTTACTTGAATTAGTTGTTTTAGTGCCCGCACTGACTTCAAGGTATTTTTTGACACCCGTGCTACAGGAGATCTAGAAAATGTTCCTGTGTGTCATCACCTTTAACATGCACAAACAATTAAAATATATATAAAAGTTATTGCTCTTGGGAGGTTTTATCGAGGAAGTGATGATAAAATTATGTAACGCAGGAAAGTCTCGCTGGCTTGGTATCCTGAGCTTTCTGAGCTCTGAGGCAGTCGGATTTTTTGCTAAAATAATTTGGTGTTGTAAAATGCCAGCATCCACCCCAAGTACAAGACACTCTTAATCTGGCAAATAAGAATAAACATCTGGTCATCAGCTGGGGAATGGAAAGCTTGCTTTATTGGCTGGATGTGCCCTGGAGCAGTCAGTCATGACATTACTTTCCTGCAGCGTATTTATAAGCCATTTGTGTGCAGTCATGATACTGCTCCACATACTGCATTTCACCCAACAATACTGTCCTAGTGTTTCCGTTTTACTATGTGTATCACTTCTAGGAATCAACAGTAGCAGAACTTAAAAGGAATTGTTTGGTAGAAAAATAAAACTTGGAAAATGGATAGACTGTACAAAATAAATATTACTAATATAGTTAGTTAGCCAAAAAATTTATGTATAAAGGCTGGAGTGAATGGTTGTCTAACATAATAGCCAGAACACTACTTCCTGCTTTTCAGATCTCTTGGTTTCCACTGATTGGTTACCAGGCAGTAACCAATCAGCGACTTGAGGGGGGGGGCCACATGGGTCATAACTGTTGCTTTTGAATCTGAGCTGAATGGTGAGGATCAATTGCAAACTCACTGAACAATAAGTCGCTGACTTAGAGAGTCATACCTCCCAACATTTTGGAAGTAAAAAGAGGGACAAAAAAAATTTTTCCGCACGTAGCGCAGAAATTTTTTGACCACACCCCTTTCTGTGGCCACACTCCCTAATTACCATGTTTGTTTTACAAAATTTGGCAGGTTATGGAAGTTTGAAAATATTTCTCCTTATCTAAACTGTGTTTTTGTGTCTCAAAATTGTTACAAAGTATCTTTGCACCTGTTAGCTGTTCTGGGCTCTCTGCTAAAAGCCAATTAAGTGAGAAACTTTGTTTCTTTTTCTGGCTGTTCAGTGCAGAGAAAAGAGGGACTTTCCAGTACAAATGAGGGACTGCGGGTTGAGCTGTCAAAAGAGGGACTGTCCCTCCGAAAAAGGGACAGTTGGGAGGTATGGAGAGTTGAGAGGTGGAAAGTTGTATTATGTTCTGTTATGTTAGACATCCAGTCACTCCAGCGTTTATACATTACATTATTGGCTAAATAACTATATCAGAAACATTTTTTATTTTGCACAGCCCATCTATTTACCCAGTTTTTATTTTTACACTGAACCTTTACACCTGAACCTTTAAGTTCTATTTCCCAGAGGAAAATAGTGTGGATACTCGGAGCCAACTTATCTTTTTCCTGAAGGCAGAACCTTTATAGGTCTATTTTATTTCTGCCAACTGGGGAGAGGACTGCTCATTGTCACTGAAGATATCTCTATCAGTAGCAGTGCTAAGATCTCATTCCCCTTGCTGAGTGACCTAAACTTATTATGGTATCTTAGTACAGATACCAAGTTGGCAACAAAGACAATGATAGACAGGAGGGGAAATGCTGGCCCACTCAGGCAAAAAAAACCCCACCAGGAAAAAATTCTTCCAAGTCACAGACCTAAGAGAGATACTAGTAGGGAATAGACTATCGCACTTTGCAGAAATATGGCAGTCATTTACAAATTGGTAATTTTCATAATAAAGTAGGGTTTACAGGATTGCATCGTTAGCCATGCCTTCATCTGTACCATGGGTCCCAAAATGGTGGTAGAGAATGTGTGTGTGTGTGGGGGGGGACTGTGATTAAACGTTATGCATATACATCCAAAAAGAGAGATTCAGGATGTAATCTGTACATGTGCTAGCAACTAAAGCCAAGAGCATTCATATTGCCCATTGATCTGGCTGCCTACCTACATATCGCATTCAACCATAAATATTCAAGGTTTCAGGGTTGCTGTTTGGTCTGTCACTTCACAGCTCTGACATTGGCTTCTGTGTAGCATCGTATTCACAACCATTCATCAGCCAATGGGTCACCATAATCCCATGTGGGTGCCTTGCTTCACCAAGGCAGTTCTTGATGGCTGCACCCAAGACTGGACTGTGATTCAAAATAGACCATGGCATTTTGGGTACACAAAGGCCCAAACAGCCCCCTCCCCGCCAGCCCACTAAATATTGACTGTCTTTGGCAATTTACAGCAGGCCCACTGACATTTACCAGAATCCACAGATTGCTAATTCGGGCCTGCCTGCACCACAAGATTAATACAGTCATCTACAACTCGCAGGGGGTTATTTAGTAAAGGTCGAGTTGTGTTTTGCCCTAAAAATTCTAGTTTTTCGAGGGTAGTAAAACTCTAATTGTTTGGAATAAAAACAACCAGTTTTTTTTTTTTCAGCAATAACTTGATCAATTAGAGTATTCGAGTTTTCCACTGATTGCATTCATTTGAGGTTGTTTACCTTTTTATAAATAAGCAAACATTCGAGTTGTGAGTTTATTCAAGGTAGGAAAAACCTCACAAACATCTAAAACTCGACCTTTGATAAATAACCCCCATAATGTGGAGATTCTGGTGCTAATCTTCAACTCTTCAGACCAAGGTTGTAGGTTGTAGATGGTAGCCCTTCTATAGAGACAGCACCAGATTTCATATGAGGGCTTTCCGGCTCCAACTGCACATGCACCTAAAACTAAAGTTTTGGTGGTCACTTCAGGAAGATACCAAAGCGACCAAACATTGCGCCACTGAGCTCCGCTGTGCTATTCTGCATATGTATTGTTTAGTGTTGCTGGACAGGACACTAGTAGAACACTATGGGGCAGATTTATCAAAGGTCATGGTGAATTTTCGAATGAAAAAAATTCAAATTTTGAGCAATTTTTTTGTGTACTTCGACTAGGGAATAGTCCAAATTCAAATCGAAATTTATCATGTACTGTCGTTTTAAAAATTCGACTTTGACCATTCGCCATCTAAAACCTGCCGAATTGCTGTTTTAGCCTAGGGGGGACCTCCTAGAACCTAATTGTAGTCAATTGGTGGACAACTTCGATTTTGAATTTGATCGAATGCGCTATTGCTTCGATTCGTATGATTCCATTTCGGCCGAATACAGACCTATTTGATCGAAAACAGACCTATTTGACCAAAAAAAAATTCAACTTAATTTCGGTTGGTCTTTTTGAATTCGAATTTCAAAGTTTTTTCAATTCAATATTCAACCCTTGATAAATATGCCCCTATGTGTGGAGGAGGCCAGTGAAGGGAGGCAAATAGGGGGGCTTTTAGCTGTAGGGGGAAATATAGTTGTTTTTTTTGCCTGGGTATCTTATACAAGTATTAGATACATAAACTAGTGTTAGATACATATACAAGGATCAGATACTTATACAAGTAGTATTGCTCTTGTTTGCAAGTTAGTCAGTATTCTTTAGTTGTTGATCTATGTGCAATAAAGCTCACAAACTGAATTATATAAGAAACAATTTTCCGTGTAGGATGTGGAATGCCTTGACTGATAACTATGGCAATGTAATGCCTGTTGACTGGAAAACATCTCATGCACGGGCTCTTCATCTTCCAACCCTGAACCTTTTGGATAAAGCTGTAAGTCTATTTATATTTTTACATATGTAAGTTTCTTTAGTTTGTTAACGCATTATTTAAATATTGTATCAGTTACATCTGTTATGTACATTGTCTGCATTGCCTGTTGTTTGGGTGGTACTAACGTGGCCCTGTACAACATAATTATCTAGGCCTCCCAATCTATATATTATATTTTATATATATTTTATATATATATATATATATATATATATATATATATATATATATATATATATATATAGCAGTACATAGCAATTTTTATATTATTAGGGCTGCACCAAGTCCACTATTTTGTTTTACTCCGTATTAACCATAACAATTTTCACCAAACCTTTTTCAAAAAATTCACAAGTAGAAAAATCTGGTCAATAAAAATGGAACTAAATGTTGAAAAGAAATACATCTAGCTTCCGTAACTGTATTAAAAAAACATGAACTTTTCACATGGCAGTAATGAATGCATAAAATCTCATCCTCTAATACCACATACTCATATAATCTTGCTCTCCCATGCTCTCATACCTGTATATATCCATAACTGTATAGTACAATACCCATATACTTGTATACTACCATACTCCTATGCCCACATACTCTTATACTTCCTTGCTCTAATCCTTTTGTATATACACAGACTTATATTGACTAACTGTAGATCTTGGGATCACTGCAGCCTATGAAGGTTTGTCCTTGAAAACATCCAGGCCACTCTTAAGGCATTAATAGAATTTAAAAAAACCCAACATGAAGAACCCCCTTCGCTGCTTCAAATGAAAATTAATTTACTTCGTCTAATGTAATCTCTATATATCAAATATATGTTGTCTTTATCAGGAAATGTATTTTATATATTGAGCTGGTGAAAGTTCAGTATTTCGGGGTGGCATTAAAGGAGACAGACGGTAGTTAAATCCTAAACCGAATTGTCAAAGTTTTGGTCATATTTCTTTTTAGGTGAATGACAATTTAAATCTCGACCTGTCTGATGATGAGGAGTTAAGAGAGCAGCTAGATATGCACTCAATCATTGTCTCTTGCATAAACGAAGAACCGCTTTTCACGGCTGAGCAGGTAAATATCTATCATTGTTGGGTGATGTTTCATATTACAGGAAATTGGTTATTTTTTGGAAGCAATGAATCTGTGTCAACCCATAACTTACTCATACCAGCCTAAGTAAGTGCACATTCAGGCATTGAAACACGTTAGGCTATGCATGTCCTAATAAAGTCTTTTTAACTTCATAATTACTTGGGCTACTGCTTTACTAGTAGTGGGTCTTTTCCCATTTGAACTTTTCTCATATTCCAAAAAATGGATGGTAATTTGGGTAAAAATTTGGGTGGTTTGTGCAGTTATCATCTCTACACATGTTTTACATCTCTCCGAGGTAAAACATAATCAAATTTGTTTTGTCCCTGAGAAACTTTTATAAAGTATTGTTTATGATAAAAGAACTGTTTGAATCACCCATAACTTTGGAGGTAATTTGAGATAAGTCTCTCCAGCTTTGCACATATGGATATCCCAGTTTTTGCCTGTTCTGTTCTCTCAGGTTGGATGTGGACAACTGGTGAACAGCAATTTTAAAGTCCTGACATATATTCTTCATCAGAAAACTGGGGTTTTACTGGACCATTCTTAGATATTTAGGTTCTTTATTTCTGAAGATGAACCTCTTCTCCAGTCTCAGTTCTCTTGCAGAATAAAACAGATTTTCAACTAATTATGTGACTTCTAAAGGCAGTTGGTTGCAACTGCTCTTGTATAGATCAGAAAGTGGGGCGAATAGAGTTTACATTTTTTTTTTAAATTTTAAAATAATGTTGAAAACTGTGACTTATTACATTATGGAGTATTTTGCATAGGTCAGTGTTCTTGGTTGTATAAAAATGCACTGCAGACTGTATTATAGACTTTGTTACCTTCAGTGCTTTGTTCGATATGTTTTAAGGTGATTGAAGAAATTGAGGAGATGATGCAGGAATCTCCTGATCCAGAAGAGGATGATACCCCTTGTCAGTCAGACCGTCTTTCCATGCTTTCCCAGGAGATCCAGACCCTAAAGAAGTCTTCTACAAATAGCAGCCATGAAGCTAGTAAGTCAAATTATACCATGTGCTATACAGCTTTATATTGCCCCCTCCACCTAACTCAGCGGCGATTCTGATCAGAGAGCCACCTGAGGCGGCTCCTAAAATGCCTTGCCGGCTTACCTATCTGTCGGGAGGCATCCGAGGCAGGAACACTAGTGTGGAGAGTACAACTGCGCTCTCTCGCACTAGTAAAGCCGAATTTCCTGTTTCAAAACTGGAAATTTGGATCTTAAAAGTACCAGGAGCGGCTTCTTGCCGCCCCTGGAAATGTACCTGTCGCTGCCTCCTGAGGCGAGTGCCCCTGACCTAACTGCGTCTCCTTAAAACTAAAAAACTTTAAATTGTTTAATAAACACTTAATAAAAAAATATTAAATGTTCATGCTGTGTATGTAGGTGGAATGTTTTACATGCTCACCTTTTACATTTGAGCTAATAGAAACGAATAGAAATAATGGCAAGTAGCACTGCTCAAAAACAATGTTAAGAAAGAATGACACATTTTTTTTAAAAAAAATCTAAAAGTAAAAATGTGACTTATTTATAAAGAAAAAATCAGAAGCAATGTACACACATTTAGTGTTACAGTAGAACCCCCATTTTACCTTTTTTTCAGGGGACAAGAAAAAAAATGGTGTAAAATACATTATATGTTACATTGTATATATTGGTGGAACCGCAAAAAAAATGTGGGGATTTTCAAATCATCTGTAAATGTTATTGCTATTGAAGACAGTGACATTTATTTTTCTTTTCACTTCATTGCTTCTTTTGACCCTGCAAGCAATGTAGCAGAATCCAGCTCTCCTCCAAAGAAGACTTCACAATGCCTTGCATGTTAAAGGAACAATAACACCAAAAATTTAAAGTGTTTTAAAGCCATTAACATATACTGTTTGCATGCACTGCTAAAAGCTGTTTGTTTGCTTTAGAAAGTCTATTATAGTTTTAATAAAGACGCTGCTATGTAGCCATGGGGGGAAAAAAGGAGAAAAGGCACAGGTTACATAGCACATAACAGATAAGCCCTGTCCAATACAATAGTGTTTTATCTGCTATGTAACCTGTGCATTTTCTCATTTTTTCCCCCAACAGTACACTATATTTTAATTACATTGATACAATCTCAGTTTTTGGTGTTACTGTTCCAGATCTGTGACAAAGCATGCAAGGCTTTGTGGGGATTGGACCCCTGCCTGGAGGTGAGCTGATTTTTGCTTTTCAATGAAGACAAGCCATGTCGAGCATAAAATGCCCAGATGGATATTGGTTTCAAAAGCAATAACAAGCAAATAACTTCATAATAATTAATCATATTTGTAATTTAATGTGTATCAAAAAGTTGCTCAGAATTACAATTCTTTTCAGCATGTGGAATTGTATTTTCAGGTATTGGGTTGAGTTCTTATTTAAAGGATCACCTTGAGGTGGGCAATATTGGTCTGATCTGCTCGTAGGCCCTGGGGCCCAACGATTGGATCACAACAAGAAGAATACAGGCAAGTTGGATCAAGGACCGCATTAATGAACCAATGCTGTCTTCAATCCTCAATTTTTAAACCTGCCTGTTCGACATCTGGCCAACTTTTGGACAGAAATCGATTGAGGAAGCCCGTCGGAGGGCCCCCATACACCGCCTGACTTAATCTGTCAGCAGTTTATATCTGTCCGTGTATGGGGGCCTCAACTCTGTTAGACTTTTCTTGTCCTTTAAAGGAATTGTTCAGTGTAAAAATAAAAACTGGGTAAATGGATAGGCTGTGCAAAATAAAAAATGTTTCTAATATAGTTAGTTAGCCAAAAATGTAATGTATAAAGTCTGGAGTGATTTGATGTATAACAAGTCAGTCAGATAACTGCTTCCTGCTTTTCAGCTCTCTTGGTTTACACTGACTGGTTACCCTGGCTACCAGGCAGTAACCAATCAGAGACTTGAGGGGGGGCACATGGGTCATATCTGTTGCTTTTGAATCTGAGCTGAATGCTGAGGATCAATTACAAACTCACTGAACAGAAATGTACCATGTGGCCCCCCTTCAAGTCGCTGACTAACTCAGAGTTATAGAGCTGAAAAGCAGGAAGTTGGATTCTGGCTGTTTTATTAGACATCTGTTCACTCCAGTCTTTATACATTACATTTTTGCCTAACTAACTATATTAGAAACATTTTTTATTTTGCACAGCTTATCTATTTACCCAGTTTTTATTTTCACACTGAACTATTCCTTTAACCTGTTTTAATCAGAATTGCTTGCAAGCTTTTAAATCTGGGTTTTGTTTTCATTTGCAAGAAGTGAAGAGGATGTCTGTTGCGGAGTTAAATGACCTGCTTGAAGAAATTGAGACCGCTATAAAGGATTATTCCGAAGAGTTAATTCAGCAGTTGGCTTTAAGGGATGAGCTAGAATTTGAGAAGGAAGTAAAAAACAGCTTCATTTCAGTTCTCATCGAAGTTCAGAACAAACAGAAAGAGCACAAGGAAAATGTGAAAAAGAAGAGAAAGCTTAAAAGTGCAAATGCACAGAACGGCACAAAAGAGAGGAGCCACATGCCAGGAACGGTAAAGTTATATATACCTGATTTATATGTTATTTCATGTCTTTGATTAGGGCTCTAATGGGCTGATATTACATTATTAATGTCATCTCACAAGCCAAGTAGCAGAGGATGACAAAACATGCCAGGTTGCTTACTGTGTATAATATAAACAGAACTCACTGTTTTTTGAAGAATAGTTGGTTCCTGAGATTAGAAATGTATATGAGCCAACCCAGAAAAATGGATTGGGATCATATAGGTGAAAAAACGTGTTCATTAAAATGGGTTTAATGTCAACATTTCCATATCTGCATATTTTACAGCTGCAAACAGGAAGTTTACGGTCTATTGTCTTTCAGTCACTAACTGTATATTCTTAAAGAAAGAGTCATCTTCCATTTGTTTTGTAATATGGTACAATTATAAAATAAAAACCTTGATATTTAAGCAGCTTCAAACGGAATCATTGCTGGTGCTTTATATACTGTAAACGTGTAAATATTAATAATATAGGTGCCAAATTTTTAAGTGAGGTGTTAAAGCAGGTTGTAGTGTTGTATACTCCCACCCAGCCTTGGTGGGTTAGTTTATGGATGTCTCCTTAACTAGATGGGTTGATATACAGGTGGATATTGGACCTGTTATCCAGAATGCTTGGGATATGGGATTCTCCGGATAAAAGATCTTTCCGTAATTTGGATCTTCTAACCTTGTCTACTAGAAAATCATTTAAACATGAAATAAACCCAAATAGGCTGGTTTTGCCTCCAATAAGCAGTACTGTAATTATATTTGTTTGACAAGTACAAGGTACTGTTGTATTATTATAGAGAAAAAAGGAATGCTTTTAAAATACTTGGATAAAATTGAGTCTATAGGAGATGGCTTTTCTGTAATTTTGAACTTTCTGTATAACCAGTATCTGGATAAAGGGTCCCATACCTATACCTTAGCTGTTTTGTTTGTTTGTTCAATTGTCAGTCTGGGGCAATTGGCTTGATAAGTGTGAAGTTGTTTGGCAGCAGGATAAGAGACATGAAATATAACACTTCTTTGTCCCTTGTCTTGAAGAGCTTTAGGCATAATGCACCTTGTAAAATGGGGAAACCTAAAAGTAACAATATGACTTGAGCGGTTATTAATTAGAATACTGCAGTTTTTCTGTGTACGTTTATGAATACAGAAAAAGGGGCAATGTATGAATATTATTGCTCATTTTAAACCTTCCTATGGTAGCATTTGCTGCATTCACTTCCCGAGGGCCCTTTGAGATGTGTTCAGCCGCAGGGGAGCGCAGGAGTAAACGCATGCCATTACTGTCAAGGGGGCTGCACTCACACAGACGTATGTAAGCGCAGAACTCAGGTAAAATGCAACATGTTGCGTCTCAACCTGCGTTTGGCACTTACATGCGTGCGTGAGTACAGCCCCCTTAACAATAATGTTGTGCGTTTACTCCTGCGCTCCCCTGTGGCTGAACACATGAAACCGGAGCACAGCTCGAAACGCCCGTGTGTAAGGGCCCTAAGACACATTTTTCTGTCTTATTTCTGAAAAGTAGAAAATTATACATTAATTAATTAATTAATTAATTAATGACACAACACTGCTGTGAAATAGCCTGGACACTTGTGTTTCTAATAATGAAATCTCAACCTCCCATGATAGATGCTGTTTTCTTGCAACTGCTGAAGCATTACTAACAACATGAGTAGTAATAACACCAGTAGTAATAACACCAGTAGTAATAACACGCGTACTAATAACGAGTAGTAACAGCATTTTGTTTTGGTCCTGAATGTGCCATATTTCTCTAAGAGCAACTTGCAGCGGTTTCTTCATTCTCAGGTCCTAGCATATTACTCCCATTGGCCGAGACGCTGTGTCCTGCGTTGAACTGCATAGCCTCACAACAAAGAGGTTGAAAGGAGGACATGTATTACAGTTATCTGCAATAAAAAACAATATGGGACAGCATAATCTTTGCTTAGCAAGGAAAACATTATATTCTAATGGGAAGAGCATGCGTGCTTTGTTTATAAAGCAATGTAAGCCAGATTTCACTCCTAAAATTTCCATTTCCATGGATTATCATACAGCAGTGGTTGTGGAACCTTTTTTGGTTCACACCACCCTTGAAGGACCAAGTATTGCTGCATTGGTCATTCATCAACGGTTCCAGGAATAACTAGCATGTAAGTGATCAACTCCAAACCTTATATGAACTAACTGGTCTTTCAGCAGGGCTATCAAGAAGAGCAAATAGGCATTCCATACAAATCTCATCCTAAATTATCTTCAGGCTGAGGGCAGTTTTGCTAAAGCTTATGCACTTATTTTAAAGGAGTTGTTGACCTTCCAACACCTTTTTTCAGTTCAGTTGGTTTCAGATAGTTTACTAGAAATAAATACTTTTTCTCCTATTCTTCGGGAGACTAATCACCCCGAACTGCCTGGGATGGCACTCTGAGGGATTCGTTTTCCGAAGTTGCCTGACGAGCAAACTTCAGACGACTTCGGAAAACGAATCGCCCATCCCGCCAGCGATTTAGATTTTAGCCGGCGGGGAGGCAGTTCGGGGAGATTAGTCGCCCCGAAGAAGAGGAAATTCTAATCTCCCTGAATCTGCCTGTGTCCCCTTACCCATAAAAGCCCAGCCAGATCAGTTACTGATCAGATCTCAACAGTTTCACCCTGTCCAACATTGATGAGTCCCAATAAAGATGCAACTTGCCCATAGATGGGATTAGATCAGCAACTGTTGCGACTGATCAGTGAGTGAGCTTTAGTCTATAGGATATTCCGTAAGAATGTTACACTTTGTGTAGCCTGGATTCTTTCCCAGGATTCTGCAGTGCAAGTAGTAATTGGGATGACCATGGCAGCTGGGATTAGATGTTGCACTATTCTTCTTATAAAGTGCAACTGCCTGTATCTCTTTTGTGTTGCATGTCTGCACCCTCTTATATCTCACTGGCATCTTCCTTTATAATAACTAACTCTCTTGTTTTGTCTTCCTTTCTCATTTCTTGCTATACTTTGGTGTGTGTAGCGCTTCAGCATGGAAGGTTTATCAAACGTCATTCAGAATAGCTTTCGCCAGACATTTGGGAACCCAGGAGGAGAAAAACAGGTGCTGGGATTTTAACTTCACCACCTCTGCTAGACAGTTTTCAGTTATTTCATTCTTCTCCAATATCTATTTATTCAGCCATTCTCTTTTTATAGGTGTTCTTGTTTTGTTTTTAGCCATAAAAATGAAAGACACCCGCTGTGTTTTTTAATAACCTTGTTACTAAGTTTACATAGATATGTGTGTAATGAGAGAGAGGCTTCAAAATATAATGAAGCTTCTCCTCTAAAAACCCATCACAGAAAAATCATAGGCCTCACATACCATTTGTTGTACTTCTCCCACCTGTTCTTTTAGTGGATATAAGATTTGTTTGTCATGCTGCCCAACATTACCAATTGGGAAAATATATGTGATGCCCCCCAGTGCACTTCTGACTTTTTCAGTTATGCCTTTCTATACTACAGATCCAGCCTAAAGCCCCTATTGGGACTTTAGAAGGTCCTGCCTAACTAGGGATCATTGAAGGGTCTAGGTTACTCCTAATCTGGTGAAAGCGAGGGTTAAGCAGTTATGCCATGAACTCTAAGATGCTCTGTGCCAAGCCACCATACCAGTATTTAAAGGGGTGGTTCACCTTTAAGTTGACTTTTAGTATGTAAGAGGGATGCACCGAATCCAGGATTCGGTTCGGGATTCGGCCAGGATTTGGCCTTTTTCTGCTGGATTCGGAAGTAACAAAATGTTTTCACCTTCCCTAATTTGCATATGCAAAATAGGATTCGGATTTCGGTTCGCTATTTGGGTGAATCTTACACGAAGGATTCGGGCTTCGGCTGAATCCAAAATAGTGGATTCGGTGCATCCCTAGTATGTAATGGCCAATTCTAAACAACTTTTTGTAGTTTTTTTTTTTTTTTTTAATGATTTCCTTCTTCTGACTCTTTCTAGCTGTCAAATGGGGGTCACTGACCCCATCTTAAAACAAATGTTCTGTAAGACTACAATGTATTGTTATGGCTACTTTTTATTACTCATCTTTCTATACAGGCCTCTCCTATTCATATTCCAGTCTCTAATTCAAATCGGTGCATGGTTGTTAGGGTAATTAGGATCCTAGCGACCAGATTGCTGAAATTGCAAACTGGAGAGCTGCTGAATAAAAAGCTAAAAAAACCCCACAAATAATGAAAAATGCAAACCAATTGCAAATTGTCTCAGAATATCACTCTCTGCATCATACTAACTCAAAGGTGAACAACCCCTTTTCAACTTGTTCATTTCGTCCTGTCCGTCTGTTTTACTTGGAGTAGGGTCGCAGTTTCCCCCATAGTTCATTATCTAGTTCTAGTCTCTTCTAAGTAGATATTGTACTGACCCCAGTCTAATAAGGAAATGTGTTCTCCTGTCTGAGAGGTGCTTAGTTCTCTGCTTGTTTGACGAAGATAAGCAAATATCCTGATCGCTTTGTTTCCAGGATCACTGAGCCACTGGTGGGTCTTTTATTGGAGTCACTGGATATTGTTATTATTATTATTACTACTTCCTGGATACACCAACAGCATGCACGTTCACATTGATTTAAAAAAAACAACAATATTTTGATATATGCCACTGTCCCATAGAATCCTAAGTATTTATTACATATGCATAAATGAATATGAATATACAGATTAGGGATGCACTGAATCCAGGATTCGGTTCGGCCTTTTTCAGCAGGATTCATTTGGATTCGGCCGAATGCTTCTGCCTGGCCAAACCGTATCTAAATCCTTATTTGCAGGAAGGGAAATCACGTGACTTTTTGTCACAAAACAAGGAAGTAAACATTTTTTTCCCCTTCCCACCCCTAATTTGCATATGCAAATTCGGATTTGGTTTGGTATTCGGCCAAATCTTTTGCAAAGGATACGGGTGTTCAGCCGAATCCAAAATAGTGGATTTGATGCATCCCTAATACAGATAGGCTTAATTTAACCCTAACGCACAAATCTGACACTGCAATGTTATACTGTTTGCTGCCAGAAAGGATTTTGGGGCCCTCATGGAATCTATATGGGTTAACCTGTCACTGGGCATCACTTATGATATGAGAATGAAATCTTCTTGCTCTCACAGGAGCTTACTTTTTAGAGCCCCAGTTCAGTGGATTCCTGTGGTTTCCATACTCTTCATTGCTGCCTGATCATCTGAACGTATGAACATCACTTGCTTGACTTTGTGGCACAACTGGAGCCTTCCCTCGCTGAGCTTCCATACAAATATGTGCTTGAATCCCCATGGAATTCCCTTCCTGAGTTGGTATTATGCTCTATTGTAAATCTTCTTCTTCTGGTACAACAAGTTATGTTCAGTGGAAGAAAATGTCCCACCACATTCTGCCATTTACAAAAGATGATCATAGAAGCAGAAATCTGTTACCTTGAAGGCTGTCTGTATGAACTGTGTCAGGGAATGAACTAACTTGGTCAGGGTAAAAGACATGTGTCTACAGCATAAATTGATGACCAATATTTTCATGGATGATCTTTATGTAGATTAGCCAAGATATATTGCTGGCCTCAACAGGTTTCTTTGAAAATGGGCTTAAAAAGGAGAACTAAACCCTTAAAAATGAATATGGCTAAAAATAACATATTTTCTATACTGAACTTATTGCACCAGCCTAAATGTTTCAGCTTGTCAACAGCAGCAATGATCCAGGACTTCAAACTTGTCACAGGGGGTCACCATCTTGGAAAGTGTCTGTGACACTCACATGCTCAGTGGGCTCTGAGCAGCTGTTGAGAAGCTAAGCTTAGGGGTCGTCACAAATTATCAAGCAGAAAATGAGATTTGTCTGTAATATAAGCTGATGCTACAGGACTGATTATTACATTCTGACGCTAGTTGCACTGTTTTCTGTGCTGCAATGTAGTAGTTATCTGTATTAATTCAGTATTAATTACTAATCAGTCTTATATTGTGACATTTCTATTCTATGTGTTCTGTATATTGAGTGGATCCCTAAGCTCAGTAAGTGACAGTAGCACAGAGCATGTGCAGTGAATCAGCAGAAAAGAAGATGGCGCGCTACTTGGGCATCTTTGGAGACACAGCTCTGTACTGCTAAAGGATTGTGGTAGAGTCCTGCAGCGGGTTGTGTACCGGCAGGTTACCTGCAAAAACCTGTGGTACCCTGCGGGTTGCGGGTAGAAGTTCCAGGTGCGGGTATAGATGCGGGTTTGCAGGTTGGCGGTCGGGCGAAAAATAGCGATTTTTACTCCTTTTTTTCCTCTTCATGCCTACTTCCTATGATGTCACTTACAGTGTCACCAGTTTACAATGACAGCATTTCCTGATTCTTGGTGGTCAGTGGGTTGCGGGTCTGGGTTGCAGATAAGGTACTTGTGGGTCGGGTAGTCGGTCCAAGCGGGTAAGAATACGGGTTGCGGATCTGGGTTGCAGATTGCAGGTTGTGGGTACTGGTCGGGTACGGGTTCCAAAAAATGGACCTCGCAGGACTCTATATTGTGGTTGCCTTGGGCTGGTACAGAAGGCCAAAACATCATGTACAACATTTCTCGCCAATTTCTTTAGTTAGGCTTTAGTTCTCCTTTAATGATTCATCTAGTGCTTGCCTTCCATTTACATTTTGGCAAGTTAACCTATTCCTTTCTTCAGACTGAAATAAAATTCTCTAATGATGCTCTGCCCCTCATTCACCCAGCCTGGTGCCGAGCCCATTAATGAGAGTTGTTCCTTTTGAAAAGCACTTTTAAAAAGCTGCTACTTTTCCCAGCTTCAGCGTCACTTTTTACTCTTCCTGAGTTTACTTTGTTTCCTGAATGTGTCCCATTCACTTAGGTTGAAATGTGCTATGGAATTTGCTAATGATTTGGCAGTTTAGTGTTATGTGTTTGGCTATTACTTGACTGCGTTACTGGTGGGAATTTTGGGAGCAGTAAGATAATATTTCCTAGAATGGCCCATGTTGTTACTTCAGATGTCAGGGGGTTAAACGTAGACACCTCTGCAAGTAGGACAAATGATATTCTGACTCCCCCTTTCCTTTCTACCACCAGGGTCTCCGACAGTTTGTTCTGCCACAAGAAGTAGGGCTCAGAGAATTCTCATGTTTAGTATTCAGAGAGAGAAGAAGAGTCTGTAGTGAGAGTGCAGTGTTCTTTTCAAGAGCCTGAATATGACAACCCCCTCCTTGCCAGACACATTCTGCAAAGTGGGGAGCTGCTTCAATACACCCAACAAACTGTCAGGCTGGGAGGCAAGAAGTGGAGCCCATTGACTTTCCCTACACGAATATTTCTGTTGCAGGGCTTCCACACGCTATTAGCAAATTAATGGCCTCCGGTATCCTGGTTAGAAATTATTTTCCTGAGCACAGTAAAGGAAAACTTTGTCTATTCATTTAGATTGCATTATAGTCACACAGTTCTTTCCACTGAAACTTTAAGCCCAGTATTGTCATTTTGCTTAGTATTTTCTCTATTAAAGGTTCACCTTTCATTTAACTTTTAATATGTTATACAATTGCCAATTCTAAGCAACTTTTTAATTGGTCTTCATTATTTATTTGTTATAGATTTTTTAATTATTTGTTTTTTTTCTTCAAATTCCAGCTTTCAAATGGGGTTCACTGACCCCTTCTAAGAAACACATGCTCTGTAAAGCTACAAATGTATTGTTATGGCTACTTTTTATTACCAATCTTTCTGTTCAGGCCTCTCCTATTCATATTCCAGTCTGTTATTCAAGTCAGTGAATGGTTGCTAGGGTCATTTGGACCCGAGCCACCAGATTGATGAAGATGCAAACTAGAGAGTTGCTGAATAAAATTCTAAATAACTCAAAAACCACAAATAATAAAAAATTAAACCCAATTACAAATTGTCTCAGAATATCACTCACTACATCATACTAAAAGTTAACTCAAAGGAATCCACTTTCCTCACCAGCATTTTGTGATGATTGTTTTCTTAGGAAGATACTGTCAGGAGTTCCCTGCTGCAAACTATAGAAGATTCATATTTATATTTAGGCCATGTGTTTTAATCTCAATATCAAGTTTTGGTGATACAAAGGCAGTCAGCAGGCTGCAACATTTCATCAAAACACAGTTTCTGTTTTCTTTTTAAGAAATGGAATACATTTTGAACACTGTATTTTACTTACTGATCATATTCCATAGTAATACAGTGGTGTGCAAAACTATTTGCCCCCTTCCTGATTTCTTATTCTTTTGCATGTTTGTCACACAAAATGTTTCTGATCATCAAACACATTTAACTATTAGTCAAAGATAACACAAGTAAACACAAAATGCAGTTTTTAAATGAGGGTTTTTATTATTTAGGGAGAAAAGAAATCCAAATCTACATTTTCATGTGTGAAAAAGTAATTGCCCCCTGAACCCAATAACTGGTTGGGCCACCCTTAGCAGCAATAACTGCAATCAAGCGTTTGCGATAACTTGCAACGAGTCTTTTACAGCGCTCTGGAGGAATTTTGGCCCACTCATCCTTGCAGAATTGTTGTAATTCAGCTTTATTTGAGGGTTTTCTACCATGAACCGCCTTTTTAAGGTCATCTCAATAGGATTCAGGTCAGGACTTTGACTAGGCCACTCCAAAGTCTTCATTTTGTTTTTCTTCAGCCATTCAGAGGTGGATTTGCTGGTGTGTTTTGGGTCATTGTCCTGCTGCAGCACCCAAGATCGCTTCAGCTTGAGTTGACGAACAGATGGCCGGACATTCTCCTTCAGGATTTTTTGGTAGACAGTAGAATTCATGGTTCCATCTATCACAGCAAGTCTTCCAGGTCCTGAAGCAGCAAAACAACCCCAGACCATCACACTACCACCACCATATTTTACTGTTGGTATGATGTTCTTTTTCTGAAATGCTGTGTTACTTTTACGCCAGATGTAACGGGACGCGCACCTTCCAAAAAGATCAACTTTTGTCTCGTCGGTCCACAAGGTATTTTCCCAAAAGTCTTGGCAATCATTGAGATGTTTTTTAGCAAAATTGAGACGAGCCTTAATGTTCTTTTTGCTTAAAAGTGGTTTGCGCCTTGGAAATCTGCCATGCAAGCCGTTTTTGCCCAGTCTCTTTCTTATGGTGGAGTCGTGAACACTGACCTTAATTGAGGCAAGTGAGGCCTGCAGTTCTTTAGATGTTGTCCTGGGGTCTTTTGTGGCCTCTCGGATGAGTTGTCTCTGCGCTCTTGGGGTCATTTTGGTCGGCCGGCCACTCCTGGGAAGGTTCACCACTGTTCCATGTTTTTGCCATTTGTGGATAAGGGCTCTCACTGTGGTTCGCTGGAGTCCCAAAGCTTTAGAAATGGCTTTTATAACCTTTGAAATTGAACTCAGGTGTGATAAACCACAGTTAAGTTATTTTTTAACAAGGGGGGCAATCACTTTTTCACACAGGCCCATGTAGATTTGGAGTTTTTTTTCTCCCTTAATAACGTAAACCTTCATTTAAAAACTGCATTTTGTGTTCAATTATGTTATCTTTGACTAATAGTTAACGGTTTTTGATGAGCAGAAACATTTAAGTGTGACAAACATGCAAAAGAATAAGAAATCAGGAAGGGGGCAAATAGTTTTGCACACCACTGTAAGTGAGCTGCTATGTTTTTGCTAAATCAGAAAAACCAAGGGAATTCTTCCCTTTATGATTATTCTTTATCAAGTATATCTGAATAAAGCAGCTTGATTTTATCTCAACAGTATTTGACCACAGTCATTCCATATGAAGAGAAAAACGGGCCACCTTCTGTGGAAGACCTTCAAATATTAACTAAAAGTAGGTATAACCTTGGAACTTTGGCTCCATCTGTGATAAATAAATGTTATTTCCTATCCGATCTACCTCTGCCACAGATAATGTGAAACGGGGGGATTAACCTTTGCAAAACGTAGTAAAATCTTTTGGAATAAGGGCGCTCAGTGTTTAGATTACTCCGTTCTCAATGCTTATGTCACATAAAGTAATTGACATTTTACATTGTATCACAATGAGAAATTCTTTGTAGAATTACATGTACCATTTCCTTACTGTATCCTATATCTTTCCAGTTCTCCACGCAATGAAAGATGACAGTGATAAAGTGCCATCATTGTTAACGGATTACATTTTAAAGGGTGAGCTCACAAAAGTGTCAGTCTATTTTGTTTTATCTTTGGGAACATTTTTTATTCAGTGACCCTTGTTTGTTTAAAGGTTACTGTTAATTTTAATACTGCATTACACTTATGTGCCCTGCAAATAATTCATTCCAACAGGTAAGTTTTTATTTTAAAACTAAATAATGATGTGTGGGCAGTTTATTATAAATGTGCACAGCAGAATGCAAGTCCTTTCAAGCAGTTACTGTCTCAAACAAGAGAAAAGTCCTCACCAGGCCTGGATTTACAAACAAGGCTCCCTTAGGCCGTCTCTGCTCATCTCCCCCTCTCTGTCCACGTCCCCTTCTGCTTCCCCTCCTCATCCACATCTCTCTTCCCTTCTCCTCCCCGTCCGCGTCCCTCTCCCCTTCTCCTCCCCGCCCGCGTCTCTCTCCCCTTCCCCCTAAGCGTCTCTCTCCACTCCACGTCCCCTCCCCTTCTGCTTCCCCCTCCGCATCTGCATCTCTCTTCCCTTCTCCTCCCCGTCCATGTCCCCTTCCCCCTCAGCGTCTCTCTCCCCTCCCCTTCTGCTTCCCCATCAGCTTCTGCTTCCCCCTTCGTTTCTCTCTCCCCTTCCCGTCCGCATCTCCCTCCCATTCCCCCTCAGTGTCTCTCTCCCCGTCCTCCTCCTCTTCTGCTTCCCCCTCAGCTTCCACATCTCTCTCCCCTTCCCCCCCCCTTCTGCTTCCCCCTCTGCATCCGCATCTCTCTCTACCCGTTCGCGTCCCCCTTCCTCTTGTGCCTGCGAGTATATACGCATAACTTGAATATGTTAAATTGTGCATGCGCAACTGACTTTAGTGCGGGACTCAAATCCTGCCTGGTGCTCACCACTAATTTTTAAAACCATTAGGCGGGGATGCAATGAGGCTGTGACCACAAAATACATAAAGACAAATACAAGAGTCCTCTGCACTCAACCCATTATCAATATATTTAAGACAGAGACATTTTGTGCATACTGCTACTGAAAAATGCCTTACCCTTTAAACAAAACAGGGATTGTTTGTCCATATATTGCAATATATTTTAGCTGGCCAACTAAGGTAAAATTTAAAATGTATGATGAAGCAATAGAATTCTTAATGAATCAGATGAAAATTTAGTGTAGGACTGGCCAGATATGGGATGACTTTGACGTAGTTGGCCAGTTTAAATATATTGTGTGTTGATAGCAGATGATGGAGTGTTTTAACATCTCTGGCAAATAACCTGTCCCACTGGAAGTGTCATATTTTTTAATGGCAGGGAGAAATGTTGGATCAACTCTGAGACATCATCAAGGTATTAATGTTGCAGTTGTTCTAGACATTCCTTAGCCCAGAGTTATTCCCTGTACTTGCTAAACCATCTTCCTTCATGCACACAATAATGCTAAAATATCTGGACATTTGACTGTCCAACACCTCATTTCAAAATCATTTTTGGTTTAGGAGGAGTTTGTTCCTTTCCTTCTATATTAGCCTCTACTTCTTGGAAGACTTTCCGCTAAATGTTGGAACATCATTGGGCACTGATGTTGGCCAATCAGGCCTGGCTTGTAGCTGCCATTACACACCATTATTCTCCCTCCACCAAACTTACATATATCTACATTATGCATTCAAGCAGGTAGCATTCTCTCTGAAACTCAGTATCACTGCTTCAGTACCAGATGGTGAGGCACAATTTATTACTCCAGTCACAGCAGCTTTTACACCACTTCATGTGACAATGTTAGGCCTTTGTGCAGCTGCCTATACCCTGTACTCACAATACATCACAATCACTGCACTGGCCTTTGGTATCCCGCCTGCACTAGATCACAAAGTGGTACTGTGTGTCCAACCCATGCTGTTAATTCTACCTGCACTGGGCTTTATAAACAGTCTGAGCTGCACAGATGGGCAACTAGCCTGTAGCAACTGGGTCCTGTGTGCACCTTATACACTGGGAATGGAACCTTGCAAGTGTTAAGTCTTAAAGGAAAACAAAAAGCAGTAGCTAGAAATGTTGTACACGATGTTGTGGGCTTCTGTACCAGCCCAAGGCAAACACAGCATTTAGCAGTAAAGATTTGTGTCTCCAAAGATGCCCCAGTAGCTCCCTATCTGTTGATCCACGGCACATGCTCTGTGCTGCTGTCACTGAGCTTAGGGACCCACTCACAATATACAGTACATATATAATAGAAATGTCACAATATAAGGCTGATTAGTAATTAATACAGATAATCACTACATGGCAGCACAGAAACCAGTGCAATTAGCATCAGATTTTAATAATCAGCCCTGTAGCATCAGCTTATATTACAGACCAACCTCATTTTCTGCTGGATAATTTGTGACGACCCCTAAGCTTAGCTTCTCAACAGCTGTTCAGAGCCCACTGAGCATGTGAGTGTCGCAGACACTTTCCAAGATGGTGACCCCCTGTGACAAGTTTGAAGTCCTGGATCATTGCTGCTATTGAGAAGCTGAAACGTTAGGCTGGTGCAGTAAGTTCAGTATATAAAATTGCATTTTTGGCCATTTTTAGGGTCTAGTTCTCCTTTAATACTTGTTTCCCCATATGGTAATACAGCTGTAAGAAGAGCCCATTCTGTTTCATTGTATGATAGACAGCTGTATCTCTATTTCAGCTTGGCTCCAATCCCACAGCTGCTGTTTCTGTGAGTTGCTGTGTATTTACTCCTGTCTCCATAGAAATGTTCCTCATTGTGCTGTTTGTTTTCTCTTGCAGTTCTGTGCCCTACATAAGGAGTCGTCGGCTGCAGCGGATGGCAAGCTTATTGAATTGGGGATGTGACATTTCCTGCGTATGACACCAAGTTTTAGTACATCTGTTTGCCTTTTATCTCTGCCCACAGGCATTACTGCTGCAGCTGTTTTCCTAAGCATCCTATTCCTTTTAGCAGCATGATGATCATCCAGCCGTCTACTCAGGCTGCAATAACCAAGTAATACACAAGTAATACACAAGAAATACACAAGAATACACATGTAATACACAAAAATACACAAGAATACACAGCTTCATGTAACCATGGCTCTTTCAGCAAACTCCTCGCCGTGACATTAATGCATAGAGAACAAATGTACAGTTTTAACCGGTTTTTATGTGCTGAAATCTATTTTTACATGGAATGTAACAGACCGGACACTAATCGTTATCTTGAACGTTTTGAAGATGGAGAACGCAAGTTCCTCCCACCGAACAGGCGCTGCCAGCGGATGCAGCATCGGATTTGCATCGACTTATTTTGTATAAAGGGAACATTTGCAAATTGCACTGACGTTATTTTTTTAAAGAAATGTAGAAAGTAAGGGGGAATAGTCTATAAACACTACAGAAATAGTCAATTCTAGTCTGAGCTCACATGGAAATAGTGTAAGGCAGGTTTTATGGTTTTAATTGCCCAGTCTCTATATAAAGTGTTGCTCTAGTCTCAATCCCTGCAGCTTTTCATGTAGCAGAATATTAGCTTGGGTATATTAATTGAGTGACATAACGATAGAACTGGGAACATTAGATCCAGTTATGTTGATAGAATTGCCCCCCTTTGTCTCTGTTTTTTTACTACAGGTATGGGACCCGTTATCCAGAAAGCTCCGAATTACAGAAAGGCCATTTCCCATAGACTTTTTTTTAAAAAACGATTTCCTTTTTCTCTGTAATAATAAAACAGTACCTTGCACTTGATCCCAACTAAGATATAATTAATCCTTATTGGAAGCAAAACCAGCCTGTTGGGATTATTTAATGTTTGAATTACTTTTTAGCAGCCTTAAGGCATGAAGATCCAAATTACAGAAAGATCCGTTATCTGGAAAAATCCAGGTCCCAAGCATTCTGGATAACAGGTCCCATACCGGTACAATTGAAAGATGTGCCGTTTCCTAGAAGCCATATATCTTCCCACCTTTGGCTTTCAGGGTATTTAATATATTTTAAGATATAGACATAAATAAAAGCCCAAAGCCTATTTTAAAACGAGTAAAATAAGAAAAGCATTAGGTTGGGTAGAGCACAAGGGCTGCCCCTGTACAAATCCCTACTAATATTATTCTGGTGCAGTAAAGCAACAACGGGCCTTCTCTCCTGCTCTCACCTCATCAGTTCAATGTGCACAATTAAACGTATTTTTTTTTTAAATGTTTACTTTTACATAACAGTATTATTTTTAAAATAAAGCAAATAAAATAAATTGCAGTGACGTGATTTCACTTTCATTTTAACGGAGCTATTAAGCGAGTCGTCTTATGGAACTGAAGTGCTAGATGTGTATTGCGTTCGTAGCCTTTGCCCTGCCCCATGAAAAGGGAATACCTTGCACTTGCCCTGCTTGTAACTGAGGAAATAAAACTGTACAAAGTGTATTTTAGTATATTATTAAACTCGGCTTTATGGAGCACAAGCTTGTGTGGAGATTTATTTTGGAAACGGTTCTCGGAATGTTTTCTGCAGTCAATAGGGTTTGCTGGGGATGTATCTCCTTTCTGCTCACATAGTTTTCTTTATAACTTTTATATTCCTCTACCCTCACTAAAATGCAGACGTACACAATTTATTGTAAATCATAGAAGGACATGGGCTTATTTAAGCTTCATGTGTGTTATGGGTAGGGATGCACGAAATCCAGGATTTGGCCAAGATTCTGCCTTTTTCAGCAGGATTTGGATTCGGTCAAATTCAAGTGCTTGGCTTGAACCGAATCCAAAAAAAATCACATGACTTTTCGTCACATACAAGGAAGTCAGTAATTTTTTTGCCTCACGGTTATCTTACCCCCTTGTTTTCCTAATTTACATATGCAAATTAGGTTCTGATTCAGTTCAGTATTTGCCAGAATCTCGCAAAGGGTTTGGGATTTGGGTGAATCCTAAAATAGTTAATTCAGTGCATCCCTAATTATGGGATCCCTTATACAGGAACAGTGTCTGGGGCTGCCACCATACACCCCCCCCCACCAGCGTACCTTCTTATCTCTTCATGTAGGGGTAGGTCGGGGTGCAGCATTTCAGGCAGCCGTAGGGAGCCGGTCTGGGTCGTTGGAGGCCCACTGGGTTTTTTTTCCGCGTTTCCTGACAACCCTGTGCAGAAATCTCATATTCTATTTACTAACAAAGCTGCAGTAATCCAATTTTTTTTTTTTTGTAAGCAAATTTAGGGCATGGAGATCCAAATTATGGGAGGGGGGGAATTATCTGTAAACTTGTCCCAAGCATTCTGGATAATAGATCTTGTATCTGTATGATCAACTCGCATACGCTTGTTACACACAATGCGGGAAATCAATAAAATAAATACTGTTATTATCCCATCCGTACAAAAGACACATACATATATATATATATATATATATATATATATATATATACATTCATAATTATATACAAGTACGGGGTCTATTATCCGGACCTGGGGTTTTCTGTATAATTGGTCTTTCCATAATTTGGATCTTCATTCCTTAAGCCTGCAAAATCATGTAAACATTAAATAAACCCAACAGGCTGGTTTTGCTTCCAATAAGGATTAATTATATCTTAGTTGGGATCAAGTACATGTACTGTTTTATTATTACAGAGACAAAGGAAATCATGTTTAAAAATTTGGATTATTTGACTATAATGGAGTCTCTAGGAGACAACCTTTCCATAGTTCAGGACTTTCTGGATAATGGGTTTCCGGATAACGGATCCCGTACCTGTATAACAATTATATATAATACTATAACACAGGAATGGGATCTGTTGTTGGAAATACAGCAACCTTTCTATAACAGGGGGCTCATGCCTTATGGATGTTTAAAAAGCCTTTGGCATCGGGCATTGTCTCTTTAAACTGGAAAATGGCATTGCTGAATTATAGAGCCTTCTGGATAATGGATTTGCAGATAATGGATCCCATACGTCTGTATATGTACTGCCCAGGAGCTTATTAGTTGTTACAGCAATGCATCGACCCTGCTATATCTCGTGGGACTGGGATAGAACTGGTCAGGTGCTGGGAGATTCTATGGGAAACTGGACATCTGTTGGATAGGCCACCTCAGCAGAGCCCTCGAGTCCAGGCACAAGCAGCAGCTGGATCTCTACAGAGAAATAATGGAGAAAACACCTTTTTATTTTCAGTCCTTGGGGATATTTTTGTTAATGATTTGGAATCCAGTGACCAGCATCCCTGAAGACCCAAAGGCATCGCATGTACCCGTCTTTCCTTCCGACATCTTCCACAATAAAACTATCATCACAGACCATCAGTAAGTTACTCCCAGCAATGCTTTCTTGCTATCCAATTGTACTTCATAGAACATTCTTCTTTGCTTACAATATCCCTGCACATCTTTCTTTTATTCAGTTAGTATTGTTCTGTATTAAAGGGGACATCATCTTTCCATGTGTGTGCAATACAGATGCATGTGGATTCCCAAATGAGAATTCTCCCTACTAGATCTGTCAATTACACAGAGAATAACGTGCCATATTGTAAATTCTAAGGATATTATAAGTCACTGAGGAGTTTCACGACCATATACGAGGCAGATTGGCGAGTCCTAGTACATTATTTATCATAATACACAAGATTCAGAAATTATATTACTAAGCACCAATTATAAGGATATAATTCTCATAGTATTCGTGTGTCTCGTGTATTTCATTGCATTTTAATTGGGAGCCTGCACCTTTTGGAATCCCTTGTTGTGGATTTGATACTGGCCTACTCAATTACTGTGGTGCCAACCAAACACTAGTACAGAGGGCACCCATAAGGTAGCAAATCATTTCTTGTGGTACCAGGACAGTTCTCGTAGCTTGAATACATAAAGCATTGTGGTGAAGGGAAAACCCTGCAAATGCCTGATACATACAACATGCAATCAAATCTTTAAGTTAACATTTAGAATGATATAGAACGGATAATTCTAAGCAACTTTTCAATTTCCCTTCATTTTTCCTTTTTTTTATAGTTTTTGAATTATTTGCCTTCTCACTCTTTCCATATTTTAAATTGGGGGGGGGGGTCACTGACCCCATCTAAAAACGTATGCTTTGTAAGGCTACAAATGTATTGTTATTGATACTTTTTATAACTCATCTATTCAGGCCTCTCCTATTCATTGAAATTGCAAACTGGAGAGCTGCTGAATAAAAAGCTAAATAACTCAAAAACAACAAATAATGAAACATTAGATTATATTGCAAGTAGTCTCAGAATATCACTCTCTACATCATACTAAAAGTTCATTTAAAGGTGAACAACCAATAGTTACAAAGTCCATCAAGTTCAACCCCTCCAAATGAAAACCCAGCATCCATACACACACCCCTCCCTACTTTTAATTAAATTCTATATACCCATACCCATACTAACTATAGAGCTTAGTATCAGAATAGCCTTTGATATTATGTCTGTCCAAAAATCATCCAAGCCATTCTTAAAGGCATTAACTGAATCAGCCATCACAACATCACCCGGCAGTGCATTCCACAACCTCACTGTCCTGACTGTGAAGAACCCCCTACGTTGCTTCAAATGAAAGTTCTTTTCTTCTAGTCTAAAGGGGTGGCCTCTGGTACGGTGATCCACTTTATGGGTAAAAAGGTCCCCTGCTATTTGTCTATAATGTCCTCTAATGTACTTGTAAAGTGTAATCATGTCCCCTCGCAAGCGCCTTTTTTCCAGAGAAAACAACCCCAACCTTGACAGTCTACCCTCATAATTTAAGTCTTCCGTCCCTCTAACCCAGGGGTCAGCAACCTTTACTTTCAAAAGAGCCATTTTGGCCCCTCTTCCACTAAAGAAAAATAGTCTGGAGCTGCAAAACATAACACAGTTTATAAACTTTTAAAAGTTTTAACCTTTTTTTAATTGTAACAACAACAGAATACAACAAACAGAAGTGCAGTGTGTGTGCAGGCCTACTTTGAAATAAATTAAACACTGAATAGCCCTATTAAATACTAGTGTTCTCATCTCTTTAATGTGACTTCTGTTTCTGAAGCTCCATGCTGATCTTTCCTCTCTTGTCTTGAGTGTGTGACCGCGGTAAGAACCGTGATAAATCATCTTGCTGTGGCTCGGTCTTGTCTGTCACTCCTGGGATGTCTATACAGCTCTCACACCTGCTGGCGGCTTCCTGAGTGTGCGACCGCGGTAAGCTAACCATTAGCTAAGCGTCGTCTCACACTAAAGAAGCCGCCAGCAAGTGCAAGGGCTGTATAGACGACATGACAGACAAAGCCGCAAGACTAAGCCGCAGCAAGCAGGATGAAGAGCCGCATGAGGCTCCGGAGCCGCGGATTGCCTACCCCTGCTCTAACCAATTTAGTTTCACTTAGGCGCAAATTCACTAAGCGTCGAAGCGCCAAACGCTAGCGTTAATTCGCTAGCGTTTGGCATTTTCGTTACTGCGCAAATTCACTAACAAACGCTGGCATAGTTTCGCTAGTGTTACTTCGCATCCTTACGCCAGGCGAATTTTCGCTAGCGACGTAACTACGCAAATTCACTAACGTGCGCAGTGTACTGAACGCTACCTTTTACACTAGACTTCCTTCGCCACCTCAGACCTGGCGAAGCGCAATAGAGTAGATAGGGATTGTTTCAAAAAATGTTAAATTTTTTTCTAAGTCCCAAAAAACGCTGGCGTGTTTTCTACATGATGGGTGATAGGCTGAAAAAGATCGAAAATATTTTTGGGGCTCCCCTCCTTCCCCCCTACATTTCCTGACTCATGGCAACTTACCTAGACAGTGGGCACATGTGTAGGGCAAAATAAAATTTTTATTTGCTGATTTGAAGGTTTTCTAGGCATTTGTAGTGCTGATACGTGTTCCTCCATTGGAATTTGAATTTGGCGCCGTATGCAAATTAGCCTTCGCTAGCGTAACTTCGCTTTACATAGCGAATCAACGCTGGCGCAACTTTGCAACCTTACACTACCCCTGTGCGCAACTTCGGATTTTAGTGAATTTGCGGAGCGCTGGCGAAACTACGCCTGGCGAAGTGCGGCGAAGTTGCGCCTGGCGCAACTTTGCATCTTAGTGAATTTGCCCCTTAGTCGCTGCACTCTCTCCAGCTCATTTATATCCCTCTTAAGGACTGGAGTCCAAAACTGCACTGCATACTCCAGATGAGGCCTTACCAGGGACCTATAAAGAGGCATAATTATGTTTTCATCCCTTGAGTTAATGCCCTTTTTTATGCAAGGATTCAAAATTTCAAAGGAAAACCGGCGCTCACAGCACAAGGTCAGATCCACGAAAAACAGAAAAAAAGAATAAAAGAATAAAAGAGAGATTTCCGCCAATATGGTGTAGTATTTTTCAAATGTGTACACACACCTTTATGTGATTAGCATATATACTAAATAAATAAATAAGTAAAAGTGTCCCTTGTATCCACTCCAACGTATTATCCCAGTCTTTATCTCATATGAATTTGTATAGAGGGGTACTCACGAACGTTTAAGAGATACTGTGCAGAAAAGAGGCGTAGATATCAGCAGCGGATTTTACATGCGGCTCCAAAGCTTCATCCCACTATGGAAATTCACTGACATAGTGTCAAATTGTAAACATCTTTAATAAACAAA
Organism: Xenopus petersii; assembly: GCA_038501925.1. Lineage (NCBI taxonomy): Eukaryota > Metazoa > Chordata > Amphibia > Anura > Pipidae > Xenopus > Xenopus petersii. The sequence goes on along the minus strand of CM076680.1, from coordinate 131,700,339 downwards.
TGTTAAAAAATGCACTCACAATGTTCCAGTAATAAAATCGCATAAAATGTTTTTGTCTCCCACAATCACCGCTTCAGCGTCCCCAAGAGTCTACAAGTCTTCGGTGCGAAAATTCGCCGGCGTCCTTTCCCACCGCGTGTAAACCTCAGGCGCTTAGCTGTGGCATATTAGCCTTGACGCGTTTCGTCCTTCGACTTTTTCAAAAGGCTTCAAATTGTAATTTGCGCATACGTTTTTACGTCCTGGCGATAATTCCGGTGGCGTTTTTTCTCCTCTCTTGTCTTTTGTACTATCTAGCTGCTGGGTTGTCATATATTCATCTCTATTGTTCTTTAACTCCTTATGGTCAATCTGTTGCCATGGAGTCCCAGTCCATAGCAACCATCATAATTTCAACAATCTTCTCAAAACTTTCACATAAATTTCTTTTACAGGATTATATAAATATATTGACTTACAGAGTTATACATTAATAAATACAGTCAAAAAAAACTTTTTTTATATATAAAAAAAAATTTTCTTAAAAATCTTTCCTTAAAATTGCTCCTATACAGACATAAAATATTGTTGGATTTTCAAAACAAAAACATTGTTGGGTTTTCTCCTAAAATCAATTAGATATTCCAGCATTATAATATTGTGTGGGGGGGGGGTTAGGTTCACAGAAAGGCCCTCAAGTTGATATCTATATTTAGACCTTTTGGGGTAAATGTTTCTAAATTATAGATCCATCTGCTCTCGCTTTGCAGAGTTATATTAACCAAATCACCTCCTCTCCACTTTCTCTTAACCTCTTCAATACCCCAGTATGTTAGATGTGCTGGATTTTTATTGTGGACTTCTTTAAAATGTTTTGAGACACTATGTTTTTCGCAGTGCTTGTATTGGGAACAAAAAGGTAAAGGGATGGTGGGGGTGTGCCACGTGTAGTCCCGCCCACTGAAGAAGGCCAGGATCAAGGAGAAATGGCGGCGCAAAATTTTTTAAGGCCACGCCCCCTTTTATGGCCACGCCCCCACCAGCTCAGGATATAAATCAGGACTAAATCAGTATTAGCATGTACCCCCAGAACCCATAGCACAGAGGCAATATCACGTATAAATACCCCCAAAAGTCATAGAGGGTGTCACAGTGGCAATATCATCTATAAATACCCCCAGAAATCATAGCAGTGACAGATTTACAGAAGGCATGGAAAGATTTAAAAGTCAATGTGTGGAAGAAATGATTTAAGGGAAGAGTTAGTATAGATCTTTTTTAATCCTATATCACATTGTAAGATCCCCCAATGTTTCTTAATAATTCTACTTATATCCCCTGCTAAGGGGTTATATGTAGTGGAGAACACTATTTCTTGTTTTGTTTCTATCTTTTCTTTTTTTCTTTCAGTCAATAGTTCCTCTCTATTTTGTCTATTTTTACCCGAGATTCTTTTAATATCCTATTGTTGTATCCTCTTTCTCTGAACCTATTATTTAATTTTTCTAGTTGTTTCTTTTGCAACCCTTCCTCACTGCAGTTCTTTTTTATTCTACACATTTGGCTAAATGGAATACTTTTGATCCATTGTGGGTGATGATTACTGCTGGGTAGGACGTGATTATTTGCGTCCACTTTGTTCCATTGTAACTGTGTATTTGTTGGGTAGATGGTCAAATCTAGAAAGTTAATTTCTTTGTGACTATAGGTAAGAGAAAGCTCTATATTTAGATCATTATTGTTTAGTCCTGTAACAAATTCGGTCAATAAATCAATGGGGCCCTTCCAGATGATTATTATATGGTCTATGTAGCGACGCCATAGGACGAGGTTGGCCCCCAGCTTAAGATATGGGAGAACATGACATTCCTCCCAATAACCCATATGCAAATTCGCATAGCTGGGGGCGAATCTCGTACCCATGGTGGTCCCACATAGTTGTAAATAATACTTGCCCTGAAACCAGAAAAAGTTATGTTATGTAATATAAATTCAATACCCTTTAAAATAAACTCCTTTTGGGGAATCGGGGTTTCACTATCTCCTTCCAGGAAGTGAGCTGTGGCTTCAAGGCCTTGACTGTGTCTAATTGATGTGTATAAGGACTTAACATCCAACGTTGCCAGTAGCATATCAGGTTCCCACTTTAAATCTTGCATCACTCAAATTACTTCAGTTGAGTCTTTTAGATATGTCGGTAATTTTACCACATATTTTTGTAACATATTGTCTAAATATTGTGATAAATTACTCGTGGGTGAATTGATTCCTGGTATGATGGGCCTTCCCGGAGGATTCTTTTGATCTTTGTGTATTTTTGGTAGGCAATATAATACTGGCAACGTTGGGTGTAGTATCTTTAGATATCTCCATTCCATTTCATTGAGTATGCCTGATATTTTCGCTCCATCCAGTAGGAGGTGCAATTTCTGATTAAAAATTTCCATGGGGTTAATGTCTAATTTTTTATATGTTTCACTGTTTATAGTGTTCCCTATCCATAATCACAGTCCCTCCTCCCTTATCTGCCGCTTTGATAACTAGACTATCATCGCTCCTGAGATTTTCTACCGCTATCTGTTCTCTTTTCGTTAAGTTTAACTTTTTCTTATTCGTTTTACGTATATATTTCTCTTGTAAAGCCTCAAGATCTTTCTTTACTATCTCTTCATATAATTTAATGTACTGTCCTTTTTCAATATGGGGAATATAATTGGACTTCTTTTTTAGGGAAGTATGTATAAAATTATCCTGTCTCTCCTTTTGATTATCACTAAGACTGGTGTAATTTTTCATAATGTGATCATCTCGTGCAAATGTTTTTTTTAACATAATTTTTCTTATAAATTTTTCAGTGTCTATATACATCTCAACCTTGTTAAAAATGCTACTAGTAATACAGTTGAAAACGATGATTATATCGATATAGAAGTGTATGATAATTTTGATGATTTAGAATATTTAATGGCTAAAGAATTGAGAGTATGGTGGGATAAAGCAACTTTAAACAAATATTTAGAAAACAAAATTACACCGAGAGGTCTTAGAATAAAGAAAGAACCTACATTTGGGAGAGGAGATGCTAACTTTATGACAAAATGGAATGAAATCCTATATGGGTGTACAATTAAACTGATGCAACTGATTGTTAAACAGAGAACAATAGAATTAAAAGAAACTAATAACAAAATAGAAAAGTTGCATGAAAAGTTGGACCCCCATAAGGATACTGAAGAATTTGCCATGTTGGAATCAAAAATGGTGAAAAAATTAGGAAAGATAGAGGGGATGATTGTTGAAACTAAACAAAGTAAATTCAAAAGAGATATAGAGGATTTCAGTGTTGGGAATATAACATTTTGGAATAAAGAAATAAAGCCCAAAGACCAGACTAGGACTGTTTCAGATATAAAACAAACTGAAACAATAAGACAAACTACTTATGATCCTAAAAAAACAACAATAAAAAGTACTCCTAAAACAAATCACCCCAAAAAAATGAACGATAGCCTAAGGAATGATTTTTTAGGGGCAAGACCCAAGAAACCCTACAAGGACAAGGAAGTAAAGAGAGAAATAAATTATCCACACAGGATTACGGGGGTGGAGCAATTGAACACATGCACAAGGGGGGACACGAGGAGTCAAACTATAATAGGGAACAATCACAATCACTATTGGAAAACACAAGGAGGGGCACACGGAAAGGAAAGAAACATAAGGTAAAAAAAGAAAAAAACGGGATTTATAATTTAAGTGGTAGAACTCTCACACAAAAGGAGAGGAAAGAGTGTTAAAGAAAGGTCTAACATTTGCACCTACAAATAAAGTTAACAAGGTTGAGATGTATATAGACACTGAAAAATTTATAAGAAAAATTATGTTAAAAAAAACATTTGCACGAGATGATCACATTATGAAAAATTACACCAGTCTTAGTGATAATCAAAAGGAGAGACAGGATAATTTTATACATACTTCCCTAAAAAAGAAGTCCAATTATATTCCCCATATTGAAAAAGAACAGTACATTAAATTATATGAAGAGATAGTAAAGAAAGATCTTGAGGCTTTACAAGAGAAATATATACGAAAAACGAATAAGAAAAAGTTAAACTTAACGAAAAGAGAACAGTTGGCGGTAGAAAATCTCAGGAGCGGCGATAGTCTAGTTATCAAAGCGGCAGATAAGGGAGGAGGGACTGTGATTATGGATAGGGAACACTATACACAAATGTGTCAAAACTTATTAGACGATAGTGAAACATATAAAAAATTAGACATTAACCCCATGGAAATTTTTAATCAGAAATTGCAACTCCTACTGGATGGAGTGAAAATATCAGGCATACTCAATGAAATGGAATGGAGATATCTAAAGATACTACACCCAACGTTGCCAGTATTATATTGCCTACCAAAAATACACAAAGATCAAAAGAATCCTCCGGGAAGGCCCATCATATCAGGAATCAATTCACCCACGAGTAATTTATCACAATATTTAGACAATATGTTACAAAAATATGTGGTAAAATTACCCACATATCTAAAAGACTCAACTGAAGTAATTTGAGTGATGCAAGATTTAAAGTGGGAACCTGATATGCTACTGGCAACGTTGGATGTTAAGTCCTTATACACATCAATTAGACACAGTCAAGGCCTTGAAGCCACAGCTCACTTCCTGGAAGGAGATAGTGAAACCCTGATTCCCCAAAAGGAGTTTATTTTAAAGGGTATTGAATTTATATTAAAACATAACTTTTTCTGGTTTCAGGGCAAGTATTATTTACAACTATGTGGGACCACCATGGGTACGAGATTCGCCCCCAGCTATGCGAATTTGCATATGGGTTATTGGGAGGAATGTCATGTTCTCCCATATCTTAAGCTGGGGGCCAACCTCGTCCTATGGTGTCGCTACATAGACCATATAATAATCATCTGGAAGGGCCCCATTGATTTATTGACCGAATTTGTTACAGGACTAAACAATAATGATCTAAATATAGAGCTTTCTCTTACCTATAGTCACAAAGAAATTAACTTTCTAAATTTGACCATCTACCCAACAAATACACAGTTACAATTTAAAACTTATTTTAAGGAAGTGGACGCAAATAATCACGTCCTACCCTGCAGTAATCATCACCCACAATGGATCAAAAGTATTCCATTTAGCCAAATGTGTAGAATAAAAAAGAACTGCAGTGAGGAAGGGTTGCAAAAGAAACAACTAGAAAAATTAAATAATAGGTTCAGAGAAAGAGGATACGACAATAGGATATTAAAAGAATCTCTGGTAAAAATAGACAAAATAGAGAGGAGTGAACTATTGACTGAAAGAAAAAAAGAAAAGACAGAAACAAAACAAGAAATAGTGTTCTCCACTACATATAACCCCTTAGCAGGGATATAAGTAGAATTATTAAGAAACATTGGGGGATCTTACAATGTGATATAGGATTAAAAAAGATCATTCCAGACAAACCGAAAGTTGTAATATAACTCTGCAAAGCGAGAGCAGATGGATCTATAATTTAGAAACATTTACCCCAAAAGGTCTAACTATAGATATCAACTTGAGGGCCTTTCTGTGAACCTAACCCCCCCCCCCCCCCCCACAATATTATAATGCTGGAATATCTAATTGATTTTAGGAGAAAATCCAACAATATTTTGTTAGAGTAAATTATCATTATTAATATCAGGTATAGCTGGGACAACTAAGATTCATCATAATGTAAAAAGAGGAAAGAAAAAAACTTTTTTATGTCTGTATAGGAGCAATTTTAAGGAAAGCTTTTTAAGAAAAAATTTTTTTATATATAAAAAAAAGTTTTTTTGACTGTATTTATTAATGTATAACTCTGTAAGTCAATATATTTATATAATCCTGTAAAAGAAATTTATGTGAAAGTTTTGAGAAGATTGTTGAAATTATGATGGTTGCTATGGACTGGGACTCCATGGCAACAGATTGGCCATAAGGAGTTAAAGAACAATAGAGATGAATATATGACAACCCAGCAGCTAGATAGTACAAAAAACAAGAGAGGAGAAAAAACGCCACCGGAATTATCGCCAGGATGTAAAAACGCATGCGCAAATTACAATTTGAAGCCTTTTGAAAAAGTCGAAGGACGAAACGCGTCAAGGCTAATACGCCACAGCTAAGCGCCTGAGGTTTACACGCGGTGGGAAAAGACGCCGGCAAATTTTCGCACCGAAATATCGACAACTTGTAGACTCTTGGGGACGCTGAAGCAGTGATTGTGGGAGACAAAAAACATTTTATGCAATTTTATTACTGGAACATTGTGAGTGCATTTTTTAACATTTGTTTTTTAAAGATGTTTACAATTTGACACTATGTCAGTGAATTTCCATAGTGGGATGAAGCTTTGGAGCCGCATGTAAAATCCGCTGCTGATATCTACGCCTCTTTTCTGCACAGTGTCTCTTAAACGTTCGTGAGTACCCCTCTATACAAATTCGTATGAGATAAAGTCTGGGATAATTCGTTGGAGTGGATACAAGGGACACTTTTACTTATTTATTTATTTAGTATATATGCTAATCACATAAAGGTGTGTGTACACATTTGAAAAATACTACACCATATTGGCAGAAATCTCTCTTTTCTCTTTTATTCTTTTTTTCTGTTTTTCGTGGATCTGACCTCGTGCTGTGAGCGCCGGTTTTCCTTTGAAATTTTGAATCCTTGCCTTAAGTCTGAGGGAGAACAGACAGACGATATACCGGCAGAGGAAGAGGACAACCAGAATCCTTGATATCCTTTTTTTACCCTTTTTTATGCAAGACAGAACTTTATTTGCTTTAGTAGCCACAAAATGAGACTGTCCAGAATTAGACAACGTGTTATCTACAAAAACCCCTAGATCCTTCTCATTTAAAGAAACTCCCAACACACTGCCATTTAGTGTATAACTTGCATTTATATTATTTTTGTCAAAGTGCATAACCTGCATTTATCAACATTGAACCTCATTTTCCAGTTTGCTGCCCAGTTTTCCAGTTTAGACAAATCACTCTGCAAAGTGGCAGCATCCTGCATGGAACCTATAGTTCTGCACAATTTAGTATCATCTGCAAAAATAGAAACAGTACTTTCAATGGCCACCTCAAGATCATTAATATACAAGTTGAAAAGCAAGGGACCTAGTACAGAGCCCAGTGGTACTCCACTAACAACACTGGTCCAATTAGAAAATGTTCCATTTACCACAACTCTTTATAGTCTATCTATTTAAACCAGTTCTCTATCCAGGTACAAATATTATGTTCCAGGCCAACATTCCTTAATTTAACCAGTAACCTTCTGTGTGGCACTGTATCAAATGCTTTAGCAAAGTCTAAGTAAATCACATCCACTGCCATCCCAGAATCGAGGTCTCTACTTACATTCTCATAAAAAGAAATTAAGTTAGTCTGGCAAGATCTATTACGCATAAAACCATGCTGGCACAAACTCATAGTATAATGATTTGCTATGAAGTCCAGTATCTTATCCTTTATTAACCCTTCGAAAAGCTTTCCTACCACTGACGTCAGACTAACTGGCCTATAGTTTTGAGGCTGAGAACGGGATCCCTTTTTGAATAGAGGCACCACATTAGCAATTCACCAGTCTGTCGACACTATGCCAGGCTTGAATGGATCCTGAAAAATTAAGTAAAGGGGTTTGGCAATCACAGAGCTAAGCTCGCTAAGTACCTGGAATGAATACCATCTGGACCCGGACCTTTGTTTATCTTAACATGTTCTAGTCTCTTTTGAATTTCCTCATGTGTGAACCATGCATCATTAGTTGTATTACTAGAATTGGTACTATTAAGAAGGAAACCTTCAGTAACTGGTTCTTCATTTGTGTAGACAGACGAAAAATATGAGTTCAGAATCTCAGCTTTTTTTTTGTTCTCATCAACTAAAGTTCCCACCCCTTCCTGCTTCATTTTTTACTATTAACATATTTAAAAAATGATTTTGGATTCTTTTTACTGCTTGCTGCAATATCCTTTTCCATATTGATTTTAGCTTGCCTTATAGCTTTTTTGCATGATTTATTGGCCACCTTATAAATGATTTGGCTGTCCCAGCTAACTTGAAAGCCTTAAAAACTTTTTTTCTTACCCAACTCAACACCAACAATTCTATTGAACCTAAAAGGTTTTGCTTTGCAACGACGTTCCTTACTAACAAGGGGAATATACTGACGTATATTTATTAAGCAGCATTTTAAAGACTTCGCATTTTTATTCTGTGTTTAACCCTGTGAAAAGCATTTCCCACTTAATATGTTGCAGAGATGCCCTTATACTGTCAAAGTTTGCACATGTGAAATTTAGTGTTTTAGTTACTCCCTTATAGAATTGCTTCTGCAAAAGAATCTCAAAGGAGACCATGTTATGATCACTATTCCCTAAATGCTCACCCACACAAATGCTAGAGATGAGTTCAGTATTATTAGTTATTACAAGGTCCAAAAGAGAGTTATTCCTAGTAGGTTCTTGAACGAGCTGGAATAAAAAGTTGTCATTCAGCATATTTACAAACCTACTAACTTTTTCTGACTTGGCAACCCCATTTCCCCAGTCAATGTCTGGATAATTGAAGTCACCCATAGCAACAACTTGACCCAGCTGTGACGCCGCTTGTATCTGCAAGAGTAGCTGGGCTTCATACTCGTCACTTATACAAGGTGATTTATAACATACACCAATGATAATTCTCTTTGTAAGCTTTTTCCCAGTCAAAATCTATAACCAGAGGGATTCTACACCCTCACCAGTGCCAGAAATCCCTCTGTCCATCCTAAAAAGGGTGTAACCATTTAGATTTACAGTCAAGCACATGTTTCATTCCACCATGTCTCAGTGATACAAATTATTACAGGTGGAATTGCCATTCTCAAAATGGCAGATAGCATCTGACCTGTTGTTGCAGTAATTTATACATGGGGTGCCCAACATTACATTATACACATTGCCCACCTGCCCAGCAGTTACCTTGTGCATATCCCCTCTCTGAAGAAATCCATGCCATTTCAGCCTTAAGGTGGCCATACATGGGCAGATCCGCTTATTTGCAGAGGTTGCCACACAAATGGATCTTGCACAGATATGCCACTTTGAGTGGGTGATAAATGGCTGATCCGATCGTGGGCTCTAGGGCACAACGATCGGATCACAAAGCCAGGAATGCTGTTGGTGGGATCAAGGACTGCATCAACGAACCAATGTGGTCTTCCATCAGACAGGAATTTTAAGCCTGCCTGATTAATGTCTGTCCAATTTTCGGTGGAAGCCTGGCAAAGGCCCCCGTATACTGGCCAATAAGCGGCCAGCTTTGTCTTTCAAGGTCTCAGAGGAAGTGCGTAGACACGAAAAGCATCAGACCTTGGACACTTGTTTGTAAATCGAATGCATTATTAAAACATTTATCCTTTTAACTTGAATGCTGTGGAGATCCAGAGTGTGCTGCTACAATTGGTGGTTTTCGATAATACCGTAATTTCTTAGCGTCAGAATCGGGGCAGCTGCACCCGGGTCAGGACAACAATCAGGTAAGCTATACATTTACTGGGTACTACCTAAGGTTTTTTTTAAGGGAACTGCTCCAGATCTTAAGAGCTGGGTTTGGGGCGGAGTGCACCTAAACAATTGTGAATAAACGGCGAGCAGCCCGAAAGACTTTACATTCAGGTTTGCCTTCCCGGTGCTGGGAATACTGATGGATGCGTTAGCTTTTATTGGCCCACGTATGACCACCTTAATGCTGGAAGTTTTTCTGGCACACATAGTGCCAGATTGAATTTACAATTCAGTATATTGCTGCAATGGCATGTGGGCAGATTTGGGCAATTGGAGTGCTGGTGAGAGAATGTATTACTGCATTAATAAGAGATAGCCTGTATCCATGGGCAAAGGTTAAAGGGATGCACACATTTAGCCCTGTGGTACAAGATATCTGTACATACTAAATCCTTTCTCCTCAGCTGCCTTCAATTGTATTCATTTGAATTGCATTAAAGCATCTCTACTTTCAAGGTGTTTTTCAGCTCAATATATTGAGATTTGGCTCTTTCTCTTTTCTCACCATGTCCACTGAAAACAAAAGGGCTGATTTACCAATATAGGTGCTAACTAACACAAGGGCAGTTGCCAGTAGCAACCAATCAAGTCTTTATTCCTGAATGATTGTCTGTCCCCATGAATACACAGCAGCTTATTCATCTAAACTATAGGAGTGTTTTGTCCAATGCAAGGAGCCAGTACATTATATTTAAATGCATATAAAATGCTTTTACATATTACATTCCTGCCCTGCAATACATGGCATTGAATTGCTGAGAAGTACAGAACATCTCTACTTTGACCTTTGGTTTGAAATCCTGTTTGTTTAATATAAAAAACAATAATAACATTTAAACAGAACATTTCTAATCTTTTCTTCCGGCTACATTACAAAATAATGTGATTGTTATATGAACGGCCTTCATTTCTTGCTTATCTGGGACTGACTGGCTCCACACACCTAAGGTTTTTAACAGAATTTGAGCTGCCTATAAAGCACGTGTAACCTTTGAGCACATTCCTCTACATACCGAAGAACAATATAGCAAGCACAACATGTGCCAAGAGTACGACTCCTTCCATAATAATATCTTGTGATTCATTAGCACTGGCCTTCATGCAAGTGAGAGTGGATAACATTGAAAAGGAAAGCATCGCCTAAAAATCCTTGTAATATGGTGATTGGAGCAGGGGCGCAACTATAGAGGAAGCAGACCCTGCGGTTGCAGGGGGGCCCAGGAGTGTAGGGTGCCCAGTGAGACCCTAATTAATTAGCAATTTTAATATATCTTGGTAAAATAGGCCAACTTATAAATATTTTGGGGCCCTAAATTGAATTTGCTATGGGGCCCAGTAACAACTAGTTACGCCACTGGATTGGAGACAGTAATAAGCAGAACAGCAACAGAAATAACCCCCTCATTTTGCACCTGCCATGTAGAAGCAGTGGAGTAACCTAGAGGCCTGGGCCTCCCCAAAAATACTTTTCGTTTGTAGTTGTAGTTAAGGTTTCAATCTTTTGTCTTCTTCAGTCTGGGCAGTAACATCATGGGGGCAGTAGGAATGACAGGCGAGAGGTAATGACGTTTAGGGTTGGGACAATGACAGTGAATTAGTCAATGGGTTAATGACATGATAGTTTGGGGATTGTGAGCAGGTTGCCCTCCAGCTGTTGCAGGACAAGAACTGCATGCACCCTTGGCTGGAGCTTCTGTAAGTGTTGCTCTGTGTTAGCTGGAGGGCTATGTACAGTTTTTATAGGACATTAAAAGATGACCCTTGCTGTGATTTATTTAGCTCAATCCAGATGTCTCTGAATAACTACCTCCAGGCAAGGATACAGGCAGTATGAGTATACTTTAAAAGGTATCAGTACTGAGAATAACTGGCCCCTGCATTGTAAACATTTCAGATTCATGCTGTAAGGACTGGTATTTTTCACACCTGTAAGATCCTTCCTGGTTCACACCAGTAAGGCCTGTATTGGTCACACTTCAGATTCAGACTGTAATCATATGCATTGTTCACCAGTTTACATTTCATACAGACTGTAGGAGTGCTTTACCCTGCTTGTGTGTGCCATACTCTGCCTGCCCTGCTCTGTCTGTGTGTGCCATACTCAAATGGCATCCAGGCTATGTATAGGGAAGAAGCACACTGACTTATACTGCTGGCAAAAACCTTTGTCACATTTTATTGCAGAAGTTGTATCACATGAGGAAGGGTTTGGTCCCCGAAAGCTTGTGCTGCAACTTCTTCAATAACATGTGACAAAGGCTTATGCCAATATAAGTTGGTGTGCTTCTTCCCTATACATAGCTTGGAGGCAATTGAAATAGGACACCGGTTAAACAACAAATAAGATCTGTAGAACACCGTTATATTCTACAGAGCTTATTTGTTATTTAACTTGGCTGCACAGCAGATTATATATATACTACCATATAACTATAGTGATTTTTATGAAGCAAAAACACTAGTTTTACCAGTGCAGGGCAACAGATACATTATATCTTAGTTACGTTTAAACATGTTATTGTTTTGGGTGTTACTGTTCCTGGGAGCAGAGACTCATAGGGGAGGAGCGTGGAATGCTTGTCACTCACTGACATCACCAGGTTATGCTAATGCGAAAGAGTCAGCGACTCTCTTGACTCCGCTAGATATACAGGAGAGGACGTGAGGGAAAGGGGTGGTGCTGGAGGTGATTATTTTTTGGATCCAAAATGTCTAAAAGATTTACTACCTTCAGTTTTTAACTTGTATGATCATATTTATGTAGCAAACCATTTGGGGTTCATCTTTTTTATCCACATGTTTCATAATAAGAAGATTTCACATTTTCCCTGTTCCCTTTTTTGTCAGTAATTGTCAGTGTTTCTGGTTCAATACATCAGGCACGAGCACTGAGCTGTTCCATGGCACGGGCAGACAGACTGGCACAGTGCTCATTACTCATAGCTCAGCTGTATATAGCATGTTTATCTGCAGGATGAGTAATATCCATACCCTTGTGCTTTACTCTGTAGCCACCTTGAGGATGAACTGAAGCATGAGATTGGGGATATAAACTTGGATAACGTCTCTGAAGATGAACTGGAGTTCTATTACTTCACGTAAGTCGGATCATTAGTAAAATGCCCAGGGTCGGGGCCCGGATTGGGCCGGAGGTCAGAAGCGGAGGGGGTCTGGGCCCACAAGGGCTGGGGCCCACCAGGTTTTTGCCCGGCATCCCGCCAGAACAGTCCGACCATATTTTTCACTGACTCATGTTGTTATGTAACATCGAAATATGACATTTGGACTTGCAGATATTTAGGTGTTAAAGGAACATTAACACCAAAACATTATAGTGTATTTAAGGAATGAAAATATAATGTAGTGTTGCCCTGCACTGGTAAAACTGATCTGTTTGCTTCAGAAACACTACTATAGTTTATATAAACAAGCTGCTGTGTAGCAATGGGGGCAGCCATTTAAAACTGAAAAGGAAAAAAGGCAAAGGATACCCAGCAGATAACAGATAAACTCTGCAGTATACAATGGGATTCATCAGAACTGTAATCTACTGTGTATCCTGTGCTTGATGGCGCTTTATATAAACGATAGTCGTGTTTCTGACACAAACACACCAGTTTATCCAGTGCAGGGCAAGACTGCATTATATTGTCACTCCTTTAAAACAATATAATTTTTTGGCGTTACTGTTCCTTTAAGTGCAGTTCAGAATTATGTTTCACTCTCATCGTAGCAACAAACATGAGGGAGTTGGAAGTACACTGAGCTGGCAGGATTCTCTCTGGAAGAGTCTCATGCAATAAAGGGGAAACTGGCCCTAGAAAATCTTAGGAATCTACCTGTAGACTACAATTCTTTATGAGTTATTCCTGCTGGAAGTTGTAGTCCATTGTGTAATTATCATTGTTGTGTAATTATTAAGACTTGACTTATAAAGTAGAAGACAATGGTCAGAGCTCCCATGATATAAATATATAAAGACAGATAACTCATGACCTTGTTTATTTAGTAGGGCTAAATGCAAAGTGCTAACAGTCAATGTAATTTACCATGATTCTTTCCACAAAGCAGATTCCCTGAGAATCTTATTGCCCGTACCATGAACCAACACAAAGGGGCATATTTATCAAGGGTCCAATTTCGAATTGAAAAAACTGAATTTGAATTAAAAAAAAAAAAACAACCGAAATTAAGTTGAATTTTTTTTTGGTCGAAAAGGTCAGTTTTTAACCGAATCGGTCCATATTTGGCTGACTTCGAATTGTACAAATCGAAGGAATAGCGCAAATTAGATTCAAAGTTTTCCCGAAAAAAAACTTAGATTTTTCAAAGTCCACCAATTGACTCCAATTAGGTTCTAGGAGGACCCCATAGGCTAAAACAGCAATTCGGCAGGTTTTAGATGGCGAATGGTCGAATTTGAATTTTTAAAGAGACAGTACATGATAAATTTTGAAATTCGAATTTTTGAATTTTTTGCAAATTCAAATCTAATTTGGACTATTCCCTAGTCAGGGTACACAAAAATAAATTTAAATTTTTTTCATTTGAAAATTCACCTCGACCTTTGATAAATCTGCCCCAAAATGTCCCTCTTGCTGCTAGACTTAAGCTGGGTTATAAATACCGTTATGAGATCTGTTATCTGGAAACCTGTTATGCAGAAAGCTCCAAATTAAAGGAAGGCCCTCTCCAATAGACCCAATTTTAAATAAATACTTCCAATTGCAATGTTTAAAAACAGTGCCTTGTACTTGATCCCAACTAAGATATGATTAATTCTTATTGGAAGCAAAACAATGGTATAGAGTTTAATGTTTAAATTATTTTTAAGTAGACTTAAGATATGGAGATCCAAATTACGGAAACACACCGTAATTTATCAGAATAACAGGTCCCATACCTGTATTTTGTATGTTGCATTGGTGTGATTATTGGGCTATGCTGCAGGGTATTGCAATTATCCTACACAATGTCCAAATGTAATCAGTTTAATAGATGTGATAAAAATAAAAAGTGCAACTGGAACACTGGAAATGGGAGTGTGCAACTGGAACACTGTTATCTTGGTGAGTGATGAGATTACCAGTTACTGATGTGAAATAACATACAAATATCCGGTATATTGGGGTTCAGTGATGTGGAATTGGGGCAAATGAGCATGTTTTGTTTTGCAGGGTGCATGACTTTGACCACAACAAACTCCTGGATGGGCTGGAGATAATGGCTGCACTTCAGGACTCCCTTGAGCATTATCTTGGGGACGCATTTAGCAAGGAGGATAAAATGAAACACTATATAGGTCAGTAACAAGTACAACATGAAACCAAGCAACTATTTACATGAACTGGGCTGCATTATGTTCTCTGGTAAATGAAAACATCTGAAGCCACAGGTTTCTAGTCCTTGAACTCCATCTGAGCCCCTCATCTCCTAAAATGTGGTCACATTGCTGATGATCTCTGATATAAAGAAGAATATTTTGGTCCATCCCACTAAGTGAAATTCATTGCTGTATTTCTCCCCACATACAGGTCCTAGAAGTGAGTCCTACAAATGAACCATTAATGAGGAGAGAAAACATGTTTTAGACAAAAGCCCAATTCATCAGCCAGTGTCTGTATAGGTGACATCTATAATTTCCACCTGTCACTGCCAACAGGGAGGATCATTTCAGCCTGAAAAGGCAATTATTTAAACCAGAATCCACTGTGGTTGAGCAATGTTATGCAGATGCCATAGTATGGGACATATTTGCCCGTATTAGAGTATTCTCCGCTAGTACAGGTATGGGACCTGTTATCCAGAATGCTCAGGACCTGGGGATTTCCAGATTTTGAATCTTTCCATAATTTGGATCTTCATACCTAGAATCAAGTCTACTGGAAAATAATTTAAACATTAAATGAACCCAATAAACTGGTTTTGCCTCCAATAAGGATAAATTATATCTTAGTTGGGATCAAGTACAAGCTACTGTTTTATTATTACAGCAAAAAGGAAATCATTTTTAAAAATGGATTATTTGGATAAAATGGAATCTATGGGAGATGGCCTTTCCATAATTCGGAGCTTTCTGGAAAACGGGTTTCCGGATAATAGATCTCATACCTGTAGGGAAACATCTATAGGGACAATATAACTAAACTAAAAGTTTTGATCCAGATTAGGTAACCCATAACAACTAGCGATGGGTGAATAAATTCAGTAGACACGAATTCGAGGTGAATTTCCACATTTCGCCGCAAGTGAATTAGTTCGCAAAACTGCAGCGACAATTCGCCGATAAAAATTGCCGCACGCCAAAATTATTCAGACAGCCATTGACTTTAATGCATTTGGACCAAATAGTCTCATGTATAAAAATTGCGTCAAAATTTAGGCGCGTCAAAATTATTTTGACACCCGTTGACACAATGTGTTTCCCAAATTTTTCGCCAAAGATTAGCCCATCACTAATAACAACCAATCAGATACTTTCTTCAAACTAAAGACTACTAAACACTCCCTACAGACTGACCATTATGGATTATTGATTTCTCAATATTTACACAGCCCTTGTCAAGTTAGTCAGAGCTCTGTGCATTAACCATACCTTTTCCCTTTAATGTCTTTGGCATCTGTTTACTACAGTTCGTAAAATTGTCTATAAACTATCTCACATTATTGCTGCGAATATTCTTACGATAAAATTAACACTCAGATTTTTGGCTCTCATTTATTTTAATGCATAATCTGCTATAAATCTGGTGGGATTTTTCGGCACCACTAATGAATAGTTTATATAAATTGGTATTTATTAGCAATTTAGGAATTTATTATTAAAGGAGAACTAAAGCTTAACCAAAGAAGTAGTTAGAAATGTTGTACATTATGTTTTGGGCTTCTGTACCAGCCCAAGCCAACCACAGCCCTTTATTAGTAAAGATCTGTGTCTCCAAAGATGCCCCATTAGCTCCCCATCTTCTTTTCTGCTGATTCACTGCACATGCTCTGTGCTGCTGTCACTTACTGAGCTTAGGGACTGACTCACAATATACAGTACACATAGAATATAAATGTCACAATATAAGGCTGATTAGTAATTAATACAGATAATTACTACATGACAGCACAGAAACCAGTGCAACTAGAATCGGAATTTAATAATCAGCCCTGTAGCATCAGCTTATATGACATATAAACATAATTTTCTGCTGGACAATTTGTGACCCTAAGGGTAGAACTAGACGAGCGCTTCGGACGCAATTCTGCTGGAAGCGACGCGCTGCGCTAAAATGCAGGCGTCAAGTCGGATGCGGCGGAAAACAAGGTAAGAAATTCAAGTGTCGGATGGTGTCGCAGCGTTAGTCTGACGCAAAACGATTGTCGGATGTAAACACTGCACACTGCGTCTGTATCCGACAGTCGTGTTGCGTTGGACGAACGGTGCAACACCATCCAAGATTGCTATTGCTTACCTTGTTTTCCGTCGCATCCAACTTGACGCCTGCGTTTTGGCACAGCGCGTTGCATCCAGCAGAATCGCGTCCAAATGCTCGTCTAGTTCTACCCTAAAGCTTAGCTTCTCAACAGCTGCTCAGAGCCCACTGAGCATGTGAATGTCACAGACACTTTACAAGATGGTGACCCACTGTGACAAGTTTGAAGTCCTGGATCATTGCTTCTATTGAGAATCCAAAACTTTAGGCTGGTGTGTAATAAGTTCAGTATATAAAATATGGCATTTTTAGCCATATTCCTTTTTAGGGTTTAGTTCACCTTTAATAAATTGACTAATAATACACGTATAAGCGAGACAATTTACGTAGCATGAATGCAATAATATATATATATTTCTGGTGTATTTTCTGGGGCAGGTCATTACCGCTGTCTATCACACCTTAATGAACGTCTTAATATTTGTAAGGGCAATGACACATGAAGCTATTTGTCATTCAGCATTTTGTCGTGGCTATTAAATGCCAGAAAATACCTTGCCATAGATGTCTCTGCTTAACGCTCAAGTTTTGTAAAAATATGAATGCAAAAGGTATTTTTCAGCAATTACCAATTTCAAGTGTTTAGCAGAGACAATTCTTAGCATTTGGAAGCCATGACAAAATAGAGTGTCAGTGCCCTATCAAACATACAATAAAGATGCAGTTATAATAAAATAGAACTTAATGTAAATTTTGCATAACCATTCAAATGTTAACATGCATTTATAACGTGCCAACATATTCTGCAGCACTGCCCAATAAATTGGGTGTATACAGTGAACATACAAATTGCATACAAAAAAAAAACCTAAAAACTGATAAGAGGTAAAGAGGGTCTTGCCCAAAAGAGCTTACAATCTAAAAATATTGGTAATTTGAATAAAGGTTGAACTGTTAACGCAACTTTTCATGCACATTCCCCTGCCTCAAGAGTTAACTCTGCTGTGAATATTTCATTGGGAACAAGAGCTGTGAATGAAGTTCAAAGTAATCTGTCAAATCCAACCGCAGCTTTACTTTATACAGGAGATCAAAAGCAGAGGGGCCATAATAATCCAAGGGAACTGTGATGTGAAGGCAGCTCTTTCTCTTCCTCTCTCTCTAGAATACAGCTCTGCAGAGATCTTACTTCTCAGGAGATAATGTATAAACAACACCTTTGTTTAAATGATTAAATATTCATTTTATGCTTAATGTTAGAAGCTATATATATGCTACATGTTTAGGCATGATGAGCCTATCACTGGGGCCTTTCTTGTCCTCAAGGGGAAATAAACCTTGCATAGCAGTGTTACTGGTACTCTCCGCATTTTCCTAAGCAAATATCCCAGGCTTAAAGGGGATTGTTCAAATTTAAATTACATTTTAGTATGATATAGAGAGTAATTCTGTTAATTTGCAATTTTGCTTTTTATGTAGCAGCTTTCCAGTTTGCAATGTCAGCAATCTGGTTGCTAGGCTCCAAATTACCTTAGCAACCATGCATGATTGCTTTGAATAAGAGACAGGAATTTGAATAGGAGAGGGCCTGAATTGAAAGATGAGTAATATAAAGTGGCAGTAATGATAAATGTGTAGCCACACAGAGCATTTGTTTTTTAGATGGGGTCAGTGGCAAGAGTAAGAAGAATGCAAATAATTCAAAAACTATAAAAAAAAAAACGAAGACCAATTCAAAAGTTGCTTAGAATTAGGCATTCTATAACATATTAAAAGTTAGCTTAAAGGTGAACCACTCCTTTACATTAAGGGGCACATTTACTAAGGGTCGAACCCTCAAAGTAAAATCCTTCGACTTCGAATATCGAAGTCGAAGGATTTACTGCAAATACTGCAGAACGAACGATTCAAAGGATTTTAATGCATCGATCGAAGGATTTTCCTTTGATCAAAAAAGCTTAGAAAAGTTATGGGGAAGGTCCCCATAGGCTAACATTGAAGCTCGGTAGGTTTAAAGTGGCGAAGTAGGTAGTCAAAGTTTTTTTTTTTTAAAGAGACAGTACTTCGTCTATCGAATGGTCGAATAGTCGAACGATTTTTATTTCGAATCTCTCGAATCGAAGTTGAAGTCATAGTCGAAGGTCGTAGTAGCCTATTTGATGGTCGAAGTACCCAAAAGAAAACTTTGAAATTCGAAGTTTTTTTACTTCGAATCCTTCACTCGAGCTTAGTAAATATGCCCTTAATGTTTAGTTCTCAATGAGAAGGTTCCCTTCTGGTGCAGTAGCAACGGACTCCTCTACATCTGTCATTGAGATTTTTGAATAAGGTGCGAGATGAACATGCCAAAATAGCACAATAATTTCCCATGCAAGAAAATAAAAAATATTTTCTGATATATATATAAAGGGAATCAGGGCAATGTATGGTTTATAAAGTAAGGCATAGGGATGTCCAGCATGCAGCTTATTGTATACAGAATACAGTATAAACATGACCAATTTGTACCTATATTATACAGCTATGACAGATGAAGTTCTGCAGGAAGATGATTTGGACAAAGATGGCTTTTTAACATTCGTGGAGTATATGCACTCTCAGAAGCGAACTGCCAGCCCCACCACCATTCTGGACAAGAACGCCAAGGACAAGACGGGCTCCAAGAAGAGCGACTGATGATTTGCACCAAATGCAATTTCAATGTGGTTGTTCACCTTCCAAACATTTTTGTTAGTTCGGTTGTTATCAGATTGTAAAAATAAATACTTTTTTCAATGGCTTTCCATTTTTTACTCTTTCCCCCCCCAAATTGAAGTTTATAGTTTAATGTTCCTGCCTTATTGGTGTTTCAGTCTGGCAGTTTAGTGATTCAAGTGCAGACCCTGAACTGCCTTTAATGAAACTCAGGAATTCTGCTCAGCAGGCCCAAAGATAAGAAATGTATCAACTAATGTTTCAATTTAGAAAAGTATACAGAGTCGGCGACCCCTGCCCCGAGCTGCTTCAAAAGGGCATAAGAAAAACTTTCATATTAGAAAAACAGTCACAAATAGAAAATAGAAAGTAATTGGAAAAAATTCTTTATTTCCAGTGAAGACAACTGACCTGAAAAATGTGTTGGAAGGTGAACAACCCCTTTAAGTCATCGGATAAAGATCTCACAAATAAAATTCTATTCATCCTCCACCTGTATTTTTAAACATTCTCTGCATGTTTGCTTTACTGGTTTCAGTGCCAATTACATTTCAAATAGTAAAGACACTAATTCATATCATATACTTCTAAATATGGTCTTCATTAATCAATACTGCACTAAACTGCACGCATGGGTAATTACAAACTTAAAGGCATTTTTTTTTAGTGCCCAAAAATAGTGGCACCTTTGCAATTTTTTTCAATGGATGCACAAGCTTTGCCAGAAAAAAAACCATGTTATTCGTTTATACACATCTATTTCTTTGTCTGCAGCAGAATAACACAAACAAATGGAAAACAATGACCAAATCTTATCTTATTCCATACAGAAATAGAGAAAATGGTTGGCAACTTGTAAGAAATGTTGGATGTCAAGGAGCTAATTCTCCTTATACATGTACGAAATCCGTTATCTGAAAACTCATTATCCAGAAAGCTCCGAATTACGGGATGGCCAATCCCATAGACTCCATTTTAGCCAAATAATTTACATTTTTGAAAACGATTTCCTTTCTCTCTGTAATAATTTTGTAACAAAAATACAAGTAAACCTTAAAGGAGGTAAAACATTCTTTTTGAATTTAATTAATGATTAAATTATTTTTAGTAGACTTACGGCATGGAGATCCAAATAATATGAAAGATCTCATATCTAGAAAAACTCAGGTCCTGAGCATTCTGGATAATGGGTGTATAAGTGAACTCACCTATAATGAATGGGCTGCCGGTATCTGCATATAAGAAGCACATATTGACCCAGTGTGAATTGTCTGTTCTCCCTACTCTCAACACGGAGAAATAAAGGAAAGCAGAGAACTAAGAAAACTGTTGGTCATTCTAATGGCTATAAGTCCATCTTCAGATCAAGGCTGCGTTAATAAATTGCCAATGGGTCATTTGAATGTGTTTATTATACTGTTGTTGGTTTGGGGTACAAGTTACAGAACAAAATTCTGATCTCATTCACTGAGGCCACACTGCAGAGTAGTGATGGGCGAATAAATTCACCAGACACGAATTTCCGCAAGTGAATTAATTTGTGCAACTGCAGTGAAAATTCGCCGTTGAAAAACCCGTCATGTCCCAAAAAAATTGGCACGGTCAAAATTATTCGGAAACCCATTGACTTGAATGCATCTGGACCAAATAGTCACGCGTTTAAAAATTGTTGCTTGCGTCAAAATTATTTCGAAGCCCATTGACTTCAATGCATTTTGCGAATTTTTCAGCGAAACAGCACAGATTCACCCATCACTACTGCAGAGTCATATATCAACCAATGACAGGCCATCCCATTCTTCATTCCCCTGCTTGGTTCATAAGAAAACTTTCACAGAGCAGAAAGGCACTTTTATGGTTTAATTTTCATTTTCTATGTCCCTATTTATTGAGAACTACTTGTCTGATATGTCATTTATGACATGCATCTTAATAAGCAGTCACTTAAATTCCGCATGTTTTATTGTAATACTTCAATAAAATATTTGGAATATAATTACTGAGAAAAAACAGAACAGCCCATGTGACCCTTTTGATATGTAGGGAAATCAGATGCTGAACTGGAACTCCTCACCCTGTCTCATATTTGACTCCAGTGTCCTGCTACTGTCAATTTCAGGTTAGATTACTGGGGTCACCAATCTGATCTTTGCACAGGGCTCACAAAGGCCTAAAAGTGGCCCTACTCCGGAAATCTTAATGTTCAGGTGTCCACCATATGCAATGCTATTAAAAAGTATCATGCCCATGGCACCCAACTCTCTAGACAAGGAGGCAAGAGATAGATTGATAAAAGTTTGCAGAGAAGGATTGTTCAAATTGTGGTGAAGGAACCTGGATCGGGTTCCAGACAGATTTAAAATGACCACAAGTTATGCGATTTAACTCATACCATCCATTGCCAACTAACTCAATAAAAAGGGCTCTATGGCAGATGACACAACTGCTGACAGAGAGACATTGGAAAAGTCAACTGGAGTTCAGCAAAACACACTTGAAGAAGCAGAAATCCTTCTGGGAAAACTGGGTGTGTGTTAAAGATCCTGGGTCTTTCTGCAGGACAATGACCAAAAGTCCACTTCAAAAAGCACTGGAAAAGACAAAATGTCTGGATTGCCCTGAAGTGGCCAGAAATGGGTCCAAATCTAAATCACATTGAACACTTGAGGAGAGATCTGAAAACTGCAGCTTGGAGAAGGCAAAGGGATGATTACCTCTGGTGGAAGTTGACCAAATTACATAAAGTCAGTGCATGTATGTGGCCACTTTAAGAAACATAAAGAGACAAATCTGCTGGCTTAGAAGTAATCATCTATATATGTAATTTAGAGAGAATAAATGCTTTGATTTCTGCTGTTAGGAGAACTATTCAGTTCCAGTTTTATGCTCGAGTGGAGAGAGCCTCTGGGCCTTATTCATATGAAGTTAAGAGCACATCAAGTTGTCTTACCCTGTTAATTCTCATCACCATCAATTGCCAGCCTAGATAGGACCATAAAAACAAGTCTTTAACCCAATACCTGCCAGGAATCACAATTTTAATTTATTAAAAGGACTAGTACTTGAGGACCTAGAGCAGAGGTCCCCTACCTTTTTTAACTGTGAAGCATATTCAGATGTAAAAAGATTTGGGGAGCATCGCCAGCGTAAAAAATGTTCCTAGTGTAGTGCAAAGTAAGGGCTGTGGTTGGCTATTGGTAGCCCATATGAGGACTGGCAGGCTCCAGGAGGCAATGTTTGACAGTATACCTGTTTTTTATGAAACCAAAACTTGGCTCCAAGCCTGGAATTCATAAATAAGCCCCTGCTTTGTGGCCCGTGGGAGCAACATCTAAGGCAGTGATCCACAACAAGTAGCTTGTGTACAACATGTTGCTCACCAACCCCTTGGAAGTTGCTCCCAGTTGTCTCAAAGCAGGTGCTAATTTTTTAATTCTTGGTTTGGAGTCAAGTTTTGGTTTCATAAAAACCAGGTGTACTGCTAAACAGAGCCTCAATGTAGACTGCTAGTCCACATAGGGGCTACCAAATGGCTAATCACGGCCCTTATTTGGCACCCCAAGAACATTTTTCATGCTTGTGTTGCTCCCCAACTCCTTTTACTTCTGAATGTTGCTCATGGGTTCAAAAGGTTCATATTATTTCATCATATTTAAAGTTCACTAGTCATTTTTAAAGCCGAAGGAGAGAGTTCAGTCACAGGGGGAAGCAATTTGTTAAATACCGGTGATGCCGAGTGCCATTATTTAAGTGTGTTTTACACTGTACTGTGTTATTATTCAGAAACATATGGGGGCAAATTCCCTAACCGGAGAAAATTCAACAGCGACGGATTCGCAGCCATTGCAACACTTTGCCAGGCCTAAATTCAATAGGATACCGCTAATTCACTAAGTTGCGAAGTTGCGTTCAGGGCGCCAAATGCTGGCAAATTTTCGCTAGCATTACTTCGGCAATCAAAGCGAAGATGAGCTAGCGTTGCCTAATTTGCATACGGCGGGAAATGATAAAATTACATGGAGGTATATGTTGCGGCAAATACAGTACATTACATTACACAAGTCCAGGGAACCTTAATAAAGAAAATAAAGTTGTTATAATGCCCTACACATGAGCACAGTGTATAGTTTATGTGCCATATGTTAGAAAATGGAGGGGAGAACCCGGTTACCCAAAATTTTTTCTACAGACCTTTGCAGGCTATCACTCAGAAAAAAAAGAAAAGATGCCAGCGTTTTTTGGGACTTAGAAAAATTTTGCACTAAAAATTGAGGAAGTCCTATGCACTCCATTGCACTTCACATGGTCTGAGCTGGTGAATGTGGTAATGTTTAGTAAATTCCGCATCTTAGTGAATGTTCGAAGTTACGTCCATTTGCCAGAGTGAAAATTTGCCTGGCGTAAGGAGTGCAAAGCAACGCTAGCGTCTATCTCCTTCGCTAGCCAAGTGGCGCCTGCGCCCATTAGGAAACCAGCGAAGTTAGAGAAATGACCTCACGCTGGTGAATTTTCGTCAGCGTTAGTCACTTCGCCCTTTAGGGAATCTGCCCCATGGAGTTCAGATGGTGTTATCAGGCAATCTGTGGCACATTTATTATCTTTTGCCCATGTTGATTCTTTGATTTCGGCCTCTTAATCTGCACATGTGATGTTTAAAGATTACAAAATTGTGTTTTTTTCACATTCTAATAATCTGTCAATATGATGAAAATGAAACAAAACAGACAAAAAACAAGTTTAAGGTGCCAGAGAAGAGATGTCAGAATTTCTTTAAATGAGATGTAGCTACAGAATAAACCATTGTTATAGCCAGAAACTGGCTTTAATCATTTGAATCATTAAGGACAATGGTAGACGAGATTAGTTGCCCGCGATAATTCTCCTGTTCTGTGGGTGACTAATCTCCTCTAAATGCTTTCCCACTGGTGGTAAAACATACGTGTCTTCGGCTCTCCAAGGAAACTAGGTGTGATGTATGTTTTACCATCGGATATTAACTCTACTACTGATGGGAAAGCATCTGGAACGATGAGTAGTCCACAAAAGAGATTTGTTGTGGGTGAATAATCTCTTTGTTACCATTGCCCTAAGGCTAGGGCCACACAGGAAGATTCAAGGAGATTGGTCGCCTGGCGACTAATGTCCCTGAATGGCTTGCTGGTATCTCGCACCTGCTAACGCTAAAGTCGCCTACACCTATTCACACGTGGCGATACATTTTTCAAAGTCGCTCGAAATTGCCTCACGAGTCACAAGGCGACAAATCTCCCTGAAATCTTCCCGTTTGGCCTAGCCCTAAAAGTTTCTTGTTGTGATTTTAGTGTGCCACTACCAGGAGAGTGTTCATCACATACACAAGACTTTGCACTTAAAGGAGAATTCAACCCTGTAGAAAAAATCCCTGTACCTCCCACCCCACATAGACCCCCCATCCCTCCAGCCTAACTGCCTGCCCTGGGGAAATGCCCCATACTTTATACTTACCCCTCGTCTCAGATTCTAGCATCGGACTTCACTGCAGCCATCTTCTGGATCTTCATGTCTTCTTCTGGCTATTCGGCAATTTCCGTCCAATTTGCGCATGTGCAGTTGTCCAAACAAGCAAGCTGCTCCAACTGCGAATGCCCCAACATACCGATCTCCCAGTCAGCTTACCGAGGACACGGAAGATGGATGCCTTGAAGTCCGATGCCAGAATCTGCGACGAGGGGCAAGTATAAAGTATGGGGCATTTCCCCTGGGCGGGCAGTTAGGCTGGGGGGGAGGGAGGGTCTATGTGGGGTGGGGGGGGTACTGTTTTTTTTTTCTACAGGGTTGAATTCTCCTTTAAAGGGTTTGTTCACCTTTCAAAACTTTGTCAGTCCAGTTGGTTTCAGATTGTTCACCAGAAATAAAGACTTTTTCCAATTACTTTCTATTTGTGACAGTTTTTTCCCCCCAATATTAAAGTTTCATTTTTCACCTTCTTTCTGTCTTTCTAAAGCAGCTGTTACATTTCTTATCTTTGTCCCTGCTGATCAGAATCCCCGAGTTTTATAAAATTCAGCTGTTAGAATTGATACAATAGTTGCCAATACTCCAGAGTTGCTGCGGAGAAATCAACTCATGTAGCAAATTGTAACAGTTTAGAGTCTGCACCAGAATTACTGAGCTGCCAGACTCAAACACCAGAGATGGGGACTAGTGATGTGCGGGTCAAGGTTTCCCTGACCCGCACCCGACCCTAACCAGCCCTGCACCGACCCGCACACGCTTCTGGCGGTCCTTTTATAGACCCGCCCCATCAATGACGTCACAAAAGGGGTGGGGCGATCAGACTCGAGAGTATAAAACAGGAACCCGGAAGTCGGTAAACCCGCGGGTATCAGGTCGGCCCGCACATCACAAACAGGGACATTAAACTTCAATTCTGTGACAACTGTTAAATATAAAAAATGGAAAGCAACTGAAAAAGGTTATATCTGGTGAATGATCTATCAACAACTGAACTGAAAAAAAGTATTTGAAAGGTGAACAACCCCTTTAAATTTATACCACATCAAATGAATGACAGCTATGAAATTGTCAGTTTTAATATTTTTTGCATCCATCAGATGTGCGGCTCTGCACTTGACTTTCATTCGTTTGCTAAAGCAGAAGGTAAACATCAGAAGGCAATTTTATATTGTGAGCTGCTTTGTGGGTAAATCAGACTAACAGGAAAACTTGTAGCATAATCCCCAAGGGAAGGAGTCCACAAAGTGACATCTTGTCAGGTTCATCTTGGAGGCATCATGTCCCCAAGAAGAGCAGGGTCACTGGGCAGTCTCCATAGCTGTGGATTCTTGTTGCTTCCTCCCTTAATCAACTGGAACTACCGCAGTGGCTTAAGCTGTTCTCTGGTAGTCACAAGGCCTTTCTCAAACAGGATAGTCGCCAGAGTAAGCTGCACAATCAAAAAACAATCATTAAATAGATACGAAACTTGCAATACACATTTTGTTGAATATACACACAAATATAAGAACAGCCTTTCTACAAGTGCTAGAGCAGAGATACCCAAACTGCGAGGAAAACAGAAAACATAATATAATAAACATTGTTTCTTTTGCCAGCAATTAAATATATAAATAACTTTAAAAGCATTTAAACAGTTTAATTTTGCCTAGAATTACTTGTATTGTTGAAAAAAAGGAACAGCTTGTGTATGAAGGACTTTAAAGGGGTGGTTGACCTTTAAGTTAACTTGTAGTATGTTATAGAATGGCTAATCACTTTTTAATTGGTCTTCACTGTTTATTTTTTATAGTTTTTTTTGATTATTTGCCTTTTACTTCTGACTCTTTCCAGCTTTCAAATAGGGGGTTACTGACCCCGTCTAAAAATAAAAACCCTGCAAGGCTACATATTTATTGTTATTGCTACTTTTTATTATTTATCTTTCTATTCCGGCCTCTCCTATTCATGCTCTAGTCTCTTATCCAATTTGCACCCTAGCGATCAGATGGCTGAAACTGCAAACTGGAGGACTGCTGAATAAAAAGCTGAATAACTCAAAAAACACAAGTAATGAAAACCTACTGTGAATTATCTCAGAATATCCCTCGCTACGCCATACTAAAAGTTAACTTAAAGGTGAACAATCTCTTTAAAACTTTAAATATCTGAAATGTAAATCTAGATTATTCTCACAGCGCTTCCATGTTTGTAAGATTGCATCAACCTTGCTTATATATATTTCTTAAAACAACCCTTTAATCATCATATACAGTACAACAAAATAACTCATTACTTTTCATTAAAAAGGATATTAGACATAAGATTGCAATTTCAGGAGCCATGTTATAAGACCCTTATTCTGTGGCCTCTTGGTCCCAGAAATCCAAGCAGAATTCTACCCTCCGTCCCCTCCAGTGAGCAAACTGGCCCAGCAGTGAAACTGTAAAAATGGCCAAGTGAAAAGTGTTTACCTTATCTTCCTCTTGATCACAGGGCAGGCTTCCCACAGGCACATATTTGGGGTAAGAATGGATTAGATACTCTATTGCCTCCACATGCTGCATTGGGGAAAGAAAGTATTCAGACTAAGAGGCTGATTCAGGAATAAAAACACACATAAGATTTTAACGCAGACATAGAGTGCTAAATGCCTCACTAATCTGAAATGTGACTGCCTAGATTATAATGAGGGAGAATGCGAACATGATATTTTATATAGTCTGCAGTGAAAAAAAAAAGTAACCTACTGCTAAAAAGCAATATTTTAACTAATAAATCTAAAAGGAAGACTCTTTAACTCTCCTATAAGATCTTGGACAATTCAGTGCCTGTTTCCTCAGGGTCATTCATTGCACATGTAAGGTACGTGTGCAAGTTGCCATGTTCTCCTCACTTTGCACCCTGGCTCATTAAGTCACTACCCAAAGGCATATGCCCTTCTTCCCCAAAATGGAGTGCAACGACCCGTGCGTCCTTGATGAATAAATCACTGAATGCATTCGGCAGTGCTGTATTCATGGTTGGGTTGTGCAGGGAAAGGCAAGTAGTTGTCCCTTCTCTCACCCCACAAACTTGTCATTCAGACATTAGTCCGCACATGCTGTAAAGGAATCCTGTACTAGACAAAAGCCCAACAACGCTTGTGCCTTCAGGTCTTCTGCCCTGATTTTTAATCTGATTAGATTTGCCCTGGACACAAGCACTTCTTGAATGAGCAGTAAGGAATGTGATTCAGTATCCCTTAGTGCGCTTGCATCGAGGGCATTAATAAAGGACCCCTTCATCTCTAGCTATGAATGCAGCATTTAATAATGCCTTTAAAATACAATACCTCAGCTGCTATCTCCATGTACTTTGGCTCCTCCCTGTGGTATATCCTGGAGTTGTTGGAAGAGAAATATAACAGGCAGGCATCCCCTTCACTACACAATCTAAATATACACACAGAAGACACAGAACAAGGAGCCAAATGAATCAGAAGAAATATGTAAAAAATGACTGTAAGCAAGAGAATGGGAGTGTGCAAGTTATTTCAATACATATAATATTGTCTTTAGATTTCTTTTTTTGTCACAGTGCTCTAGGAAAAAATTAGAATTCAATTTTCATCCATTCCATTTTAATCTCTTTTAACTAGTCTGAGAGGACATTTAATATAACTGTCCTAAATAAGGCATGCACTCAAAGGTCTTATCCAAGATGAAAAAATGGTGTTTATTCAGCAAAAAACAGTTTTTTGCTGAATAAACACCATTTTTTCATCTTGGATAAGACCTGTGAGTGCATGCCTTATTTGGGACGGTTATCTTATTGTTTGCATTTTGCACCCAGGCACACTTAACCTTTATACGTTCTGTGCCGGCTTCAAGCTAATTTTTGAGTATATATATATACTCGAAAATTAGCTTGAAGCCGGCACAGCACGTATAAATAAATGTCCAGATAGTACCCACACTCTTCCTCCAATTTTGATCGAGGGTGCTTTGGTCAAAATATATATATATATAGATAGATATATATAGATAGATATATATAGATATATATATATATATATAACTTCATTTTATCCAAAATGTTATCCAAATAATACAAATTTTGGATATGATATCTTTTTTCTTTGTAATAATGAAACAATACCTTGTATGGTACTTGATCCAAACTAAGTAGGGATGCACCGAATCCAGGATTCGGTTCGGGATTCGGCCTTTTTCAGAAGGATTCGGCCGAATCCTTCTGCATGGCCAAACCGAATCCTAGTCCTAATTTGCATATGCAGTTTAGGAGTGGGGAGGGAAATCGCATGACTTTATGTCACAAAACAAGGAAGTAAAAACTGTTTCCGCTTCCCACCTCTAATTTGCATATGCAAATTAGGATTTGGTTCTCTATTCAGCCGAATCTTTCTTGAAGGATTCAGGGTTATAGCTGAATGCAAAATAGTGGATTCGGTGCATCCCTAAAACTAAGATAAAATGAATCTTATATTAATCTACCTTATTGAAGGCAAAACAATTATTTTGGGTTTATTTCACGTTTTTTTGATTTTTTAGTAGACTAGATCCAAATTACAGAAAGCTCCATTATCCAGAAACCTCCACGTCCCGAGCATTTTGGATAACAGGTCACATAACTGTACAAAACATTGTAATAGCTACAATGGTTAGCAGTGGTTGTGGACTAAAAGGATGGGTGGAGCTGCAGCTTTCCTACTGATTGCCAGGGTCCAAATTTCCTTTTTAGTAACAGGTTTATTGGGTACATAGATATTGCCCTTAAAGCTTGTTGCTAGAATAATAAAGTATGACTCAGGCTGACCTTGCAATGCCTCCCCGTAGAAGGCGTATTTTTGTGTCTGCTTCTAACTGTATGGTGTCATCTTTAACTTGTCCATTGTCCCACATGACTGGTGCTCCGTGTACACTGTGAGACTTTTCAACTGCAAAGATAAAAACAATAAAAAGTTAACTGCATGAGGGTGCAATAAGGTTGCATGCGTCACAATGCAGTTTCACAAAATCATTTATTTAAATTAAGGCATATAGTCTCTTCATTGCAATCCATTTTCTATTAAATCGAATTACACAGCAAGACCTCCCAGTAATGATTATGCACCGTTACACAATGCTTTGCACTCCCTCCATGTCTTATGTTTATTTATGTTCTCCCTGACGTATTTTGGAGGAAACGGGAAATGGGACAGAGAAGAGCCAGGCTTACCGGGTGTCAGAACAGGTGGGAGGCAGTCGTGAAGGAAATTCTTAGCCTTCTGGTCTACAGCTGCATCAACCGGTGCATAGCCAGCCAATTTCTTCACCAGTGACTGAACCTTCTGAATAAATGTGCCTCTCCTTGGATCTTCCTAATAAAGAACAAGCCACAAACTACAGTTAGAATCTATGCTTTGTGTTGGCACTGGAGCAAGGGGGTAGAGGAGAAGATCTGTTAAGTGGTACTGGGAAAGAATTGGCACAAAGCAATATGTATGACTACTTTAAAGAACTGATGGTTCTGATTCTTTAGGTATCAGTGGGCTGGCACAGTGCAATGCCTGTTCCTCTAGTTCACAAAGTGGTTGCTCAGGCTACAGAGAATGTCGCAACACCCCTCATCCTAAACCCCCCACCACCACCACCCACAACCAGTCTCTTAAAGGAGAAGGAAAGGCTTTGTGCAACTGGGGGTGCCAAATGCTAGGCACCCCCAAGTGAATGTATTTACTTACCTGAAACCCCAGGCCGGTGCTTCTATCAGCAGAAACTGCACCGGCCCGGGTTTCTTCCAGCGAGCACCATGGAGCAATCTTCCGGCTTCTTCTGTCTTCAAATTGCCGGGGCAGACGCATGCACAGTTGAACGAAATAGCCAAATGTTTTGTTAAAGTTTGGCTTTTCACTCTAATGCGCAGCCGCGAGAAGAAAGAAGAAGCCAGAAGAGAAGTGTTCCATGGTGCTCGCTGGAAGAACCCCGGGCCGGTGCAGTTTTCTGCTGATAGGAGCACTGGCCCAGGGTTTCAGGTAATTGAATACATTCAATTGGCACCCCCAAGTGGTAAACGACTTTCCTTCTCCTTTAAAGCAGAGACTCAATGAAGAGGCTTTAAAAGGACATGTGGTGGGCATGGAATTGCAGGTAAGTCTGTAAGGAAATGAACTTATAGCCACATAAAACACTGCAGGAAATAGAGTTACCAAGTCAGTGTTTTGCACTCCCATGTAATCCAGGTAATCGAGAGGGAGCCCCTTTCGGAATTCTACATCTTCTTCCACGGCAACCTGCAGTGCCGCAGGGAGAATCTGAAGGGAGAGAGAATTTGTATCACAACAACTGCATTGGCTCTTCTTAGAACAAGCTGCCCATTTTCAGTAATCCCTTTAACCCACAGAAACTTGTAAGTAAATGCATTTTGAACAATGAAAGAATATGCATATCTTTCAAAACTATGCAAATTTGTCACACACACACATTTCATCTTTTTGTGGTTATTGAATCATTTAGCTTTTGTTCAGCTCGCCATTTCAGCAGCTGTTTGTTTGCTAGGGTCCCATTTACCCTAGTAACCTAGCCCTGGTAAAAAACAGATGAGGACAACAAATAATTCAAAAACATTAAAAAATAAGAACCAACTGAAAACTTTCTAAAAGTAGCCCTGTTTCTCTGTAGTCGAAAGGGGGACACAGGGACCGATTGAATAGTTGAATAGTAATTAAGGGGCGTGCCCATCAGGCTTTACCCCTCACACTGTACATTCCTATTCAATTTGTTCCAAAGCTGCTAACGTAATTATTAAAACTATTAACAGACAGAAAGTAAACCAAGGAACTAGTCAAACGTGACCAAACGGTCACCAGCTGGCCGAGGCGGGAATCCCTGTGTTCCTTTTGACTACAGAGAAACAGATTTAACAGGGAGTATCAAAAATCCTGTTTTCTCTGTCATCTTAGGGGGACACAGGGACCGATGGGGACTTAACAAAGCAGTCCTAACAACAGCAGGGTGGGAGCGAGCTGTGTATACAGATATGGAATAGAATTATTTGATTACCGATTGCAACACCTTTCGTCTGAGGGAGACTTTGTAGAATTTGGAGTATGAGTAGAGGACCAGGTAGCTGCCCTACAGATCTGCTCTAAGGAAGCCGAGTTGCGCCATGCCCAGGAGGCACCCACTGCTCTAGTGGAGTGAGCCCTGAGTCCATCCGGTGGTAGTCTTCCTTTTGCAGAATAAGCTTGCTTGATTGACTCTCTGATCCATCTTGATAAGGACAATTTTGAAGCTGCCTGGCCCCTATGGGGACCAGATGGAATAACAAACAGAGCCTGAGATTTTCGAAAGGACTTAGAACATTCAACATACCATCGCAATGCTCTGACAACATCTAATTTGTGTAGTCGGCGTTCCTAATCATTCTTAGGTTCTGAACAGAGAGAAGGAAGTACAATTTCTTGGTTCACATGGAAGGCAGAAACAACTTTGGGTAGAAATGTCGGCACTGTTCTGAGAACGGCTTTGTCTTTATGAAAAAACGGTTCAAACGATGGATCGAGCAATGCTTCCAGCACTAGATTGAGGTCCCAGCCCTCCACAGGTGGGCGGAATGGTGGCTTGATATGTGCTACTCTTTGCAGGAACGTGCATATAATGTCTTCCTTCGCCAATCGAGATTGAAACAGAATTGTCAGGGCCGACACTTGAACTTTGAGTAAACTGATCTTAAGGCCCATTTGTAGGCCTTGTTATAGAAATGAAAGTATTTGTGGTAACTGTAATTCAAGGAAAGGGAGCCCAGACTCCTTACACCATTTGAAATAGGACTGCCATACTCGGTGATAGGATCTAGAAGATGAGGCTTTTCAAGCCTTAAGCATCGTGGGTATGACCTCTTCATCAAGTCCTCGACTCCTCCAGATGGAAATCTCAACAGCCATCCCGTCAAAGCAAATAGTCCGAGGTTGTGGTGTGCTATGGGCCCCTGCTGAAGATCTGGCCTGCACTCCAGCCGAACCGGCTGCGTGATTGACATCTCCTACAGGTCAGTGAACCAGGTGCTCCGAGGCCAGTACGGTGCTACCACAATTACTGTCGATCGAGATAGCTTGATCTTTTTGAGAACTTGTGGTAGCATGGAAAGTGGTGGGAATCTATGCTAGATTGAACTGCCAGTGCTGAGTCATGGCGTCCACCCCCAGTGCTAACGGATCTCTGTAGCGGGCGAAAAATCTTGTTACTTTTCGGTTGTTTCTGGATGCCATTAGATCTATGCTGGGAATGCCCCATTGACTTGAGTTGTTTGAATGCTTCTGGGTGTAGCTCCCATTCCCCTGGATCCAGCTGATTCCGAATCTGCCTTTGTGTAGGAGACTCCCAGAATGTGTATTGCAGATATCTTTACTGAATTGATTTCTGCCCAGTGCATGATTTGTCTGGCTTCCGCAAGTGCTGCCCGACTTTTCGTTCCTCCCTGACAGTTTATGTACGCTACTGTTGTAGCGTTGTCGATTTGGATGCGTATTGGTTTTTCTGCGAGCTGTCTTGTCCATTGAACTAGGGCCAGCTTCACTGCTCTTAGTGCCAGGATATTTATCGGTAGTCTGGATTCCTCGGAATACTTGTGCTGACTGATTGTAGCAAGTTGCCCCCATCCCTGAAGGCTGGTATCCGTCGATATCACCACCTAGTCCGGGGTTGCCCATGACTGACCCATGGCTAGGTTGTCCGACCTCAGCCACCACTGCAATGCCGTCTTTGTCGGTTGCGATAAGGAGAGGAGTCGAGATAACAATCCCCCTTTCCATGAGGTAAGAATGCTGGCTTGAAGTGGTCAAAGGTGTATCTGTGCGAAAGGTACTGCTTCAATGGCCGAGACCATCGTCCCCAGACCTTGCATTGCCCTGTGCATCCATTGGTTGGATAGTAGAGATCAAACTTGATCTCTGATCCTGATCTGTTTGTCTGAGGGTAGGCTTACAGTCTGTGAAATAGTGTCGAATTCTAGACCTAGGAATAACATTTTGTGACTGGGGTGTGGGTTGGACTTCGACCAGCTGATGGTCCATCCGAAGTTCTGTAGCAACTGTACCGCCTTCTGTAGATCCTCCTTGGCCCTCATCTCTGATCTGGCCTTCAAGAGAAGATCGTCCAGGTAGGGGGTCACTGAAATCCCTTGTAGTCTCAACATGGCTGCTGTTACAGCCATTAACTTTGTAAACACTCTGGGGGCAGACGAAAGTCCGAACGGAAGTGCCACAAACTGGTAGTGCTTGTTCTTGAATACAAAGCGAAGATAACGTTGATGAGGAGGCCATATTGGTACGTGGAGGTATGCATCCTTGATGTCCAGAGACCTCATTAGTTGACCCTGTTCCATCCCCCAAATTACTGATCTCAATGTTCCCATCTTAAAGTGTACTGATCGGATGAATTTGTTGAGACCCTTGAGATCGAGTACTCGCCTGAGGGCCCCGTCCTTCTTTGGGACCGTAAACAGATTAGAGTAAAATCCTGAGACTCCTGAAAGGTAATTGAGTTATTACGCTGGTTCTCTCCATCTTGTCTATACATTGTAGAAAGGCTTGTGGGGCACTCTGGACATAAGAAACTTCCCGGGCAGGACTGTTGTAAAGTCTAGGTGGTATCCTTCTGTCACAATTTCTTTGACCCATGCATTCATAGAATGACGTATCCATTCCTCCCGGGAATTGAAGTAACCTGGCCCCTTATCCATTCTAACGATTCCGGATGGAGTGCCCCGTCAGACGGACGTGGGCTTCTCTCATGAGGGTTTGTTGTGAGGTCTGTTGTTCTTCCATGTCGGCTGTGGCATTGGGTCGAAAATGGGATCTTTGTGGAGAACTCTTTCGTCTAGTATATCTGCCGCTTTGGCCATGAATTTCTTTCCCCTTCTGTGTGAGGTGGCCGCTCTGCTTTTGGCCTGTGGTAGGAAGGTACTCTTGCCCTCTGTTGTCTGCAAAATTATTTTTTTCTAGCTCTTCTCCAAATAGTCGTTGACCCTTAAAAAGCAGCAAAGTTAGCGATTTCTTGGAGCGAAGGTCCGCCGACCAATTTTTGAGCCACAGTGTTCTGCGTGCCGCTATGGATAATGCTGAAGTATGCGCTGTAAGTTGGGATGTGTCCAGAGTGGTATCGCAAATATAACTAGAAGCCTCCGCTGTGGCTTGTGCGTCTGTCACTGGTAGGGTGATGGACTTCTAGACACTGGAGCATCTACTGCCGGTGGGTTAGACCATTTTTCTACCAATTACTTTGGGAACGGATATGACTTTGAAAATTTCTTAGTTGCTTGAAATTTATTCTTGGGGAAATTCCACTCATCTTGAATCAGACTCTGCAGTTGCTCATGCTTTGGAAAGCAGACTGACGATTTGTGCTGCCTCTTGAATAGGGTAGGCGCCTCATCTGTTTGTTTGGGCTTCTGTGAAATATTCAGTACCTCAAGCACCCCTTTTATGCCGTCTACATTGTGTAAATTATCACGGTCTCTGCCCTCATCCTGATAATCCTCCTCATCCGCAGAAGAAGACCCAGAAGGAGCAGTTTCACCCTCAGGAGATGACTCGTCAGACCTAGCAGGGTTGACAGAATCCTCTTTTGTATCGTCTAACCTTTTGCGTTTAGCACCGAATTTGTGAGTCTAACTAACGTTTTTCCCAGCTTGTCTGCAATGGCAGGTAACCCCTGTAGAGATGCCAGGGATTGTGACAATTGAACAGCCCATAGAGGGGGAGGTGGTTTCAATGAAACTCTGGAGTCCGACTCCTGTGTGTCAATTCGTGAAGAATTCTGAACTTGTGCAGCTGGAATACCCCGATGCACTGGTTGCCCCCTGCCCCTGAGTGCAAGATCTGCACAGTGGCTTCCCTTGGCCCCCTGAAAACTTTAGCTGACAATTAGTACAGACAAGGTACCTCACTCGTACTGAAGAAGGGACCTTCCCCCCAGACCTCGTGAATATTCCCACTGGCCTACCTTCTGGCATGTTTAAGAAGTACTCTTTTAGGTGCTTCTGAAAGTGTGCCTCCTTGTTGTGCTGCCGAAACTGCTGTAAAATGGCCGCCTGGAACGCACGTTTGCACATGCACATGCGTTCCACCCTTATGCGCTCCCAGACTAAGCACGAGCCCTTCCACAGCGCGCTGTCTCCCATTCCACTAAGGCATTGGAGAGTGTGGCAAGTACCTCAACAAGTGGAGGCAATGGCAGCGGAGGTCGGGGAAGGGGTGTGAATGTAAGAGGGGGGTTACAAAGGGGGGAGGAAACCCCAATAATTAGGCAACATTCCTGTTAAGAGGCATTGTGCCACTTACCCCCTCACCGGCCAGACCTTCTGCACTGGGTCAGGCAGCACAGGCAATGTCTAGGTGGTCTGTATAGCTTAATGCTAGATAATAGCACCTTGTAGGGTGCTGCCCGTATAAAAACAGGTAACCCTGCTTTTTCGGCCTAATCCCGGGTATGAGTCAGAGCTGAACGTAGCGTCACACGCAGATCCAACCTTCTGGTACCAGGACACTTAAACTGAATAGGAATGTACAGTGTGAGGGGTAAAGCTTGATGGGCACGCCCCAGGGGCATAACTACAGAGGAAGCAGACCCTGCGGCTGCAGGGGGGCCCAGGAGGTACAGGGCGCCCCATGAGGCTCTCATTGATGAGCCATTTGAACATATATTGGTAAAACAGGACAAACACTGGATATGTTGGGGGCCCTAAAATTAATTTGCTGTGGGGCCCAGCAACATCTAGTTACGCCACTGGCACGCCCCTTAATTACTATTCAAGTGTCCTGCCTGCTGGAGGAAGGAGCTTAACCCCATCGGTCCCCATGTCCCCCTAAGACAACAGAGAAAACTTTTACAACAAGGTAATTAAGCAGAAAATCAAATATGAGCACAAAATTAAGCCGCATACCATTAATCCGCAGGTTAGTTTACATAACCAATAATAATCCAAAAATACTGAATTTATTAAGGGCTACCTGCAAGACTGACTTGCTACACCCTTATACTTCCAGCTAACCAGTTTGGATAATGCTTTCTAACAGCGTGTAAAACTTAACTTTAATTATAGTTACAAAAAAAACTATGTAACTATGATAAAAAGTTAAGTTTTACACTGTTTGAATCCACTATCCGAACTGGTTAGCGAGAAGTATAAGGGTGTAGCAAGTCAGTCTTGCAGGTAGCCCTTAATAACTTCAGTATTTTCAGATTA
Source organism: Xenopus petersii (assembly GCA_038501925.1). NCBI lineage: Eukaryota > Metazoa > Chordata > Amphibia > Anura > Pipidae > Xenopus > Xenopus petersii. The sequence goes on along the minus strand of CM076680.1, from coordinate 131,662,925 downwards.
TTAAAAGTAATTAAGCCCTAGCACCCAGGCAGAAGAACAGCAAACATATAAAAAAAACAAAAAAAACAAAACCGAATTGAATTAAAATACTGTTTTCTGCATAATAACTAAAGTTCATTTAAAGTAAACAATCCCATTATCTCAGGGAATCAAGGTAACTAAATTATGGCTCGTCATCAGAATCAGCCACTGTATGCTTTTTTCCACATAACAAAAGAAATACTGTACGTTACCTTTTCCAAGAGATCTGCCCAGCTGTTGCGCTGATAAGAAGAGATGGTTATATGTAAAGAATGTGCATCCGGTAGACAGTCCCCCTGGTGAATAAATCCTCTTGGAAAGTACAGGAGATCTCCAGCTTCAAGCACAGTCTCCAGAATGGGCTTTCCAATATCGCTGTCTCTGAAGTTCACTGTTATATTAAAATATTAAAAAAACATTAGAGAATGACATGAGAGAAGAAGGGGGACATAAGTAGACAATGCAACACTGCGAACAATAAAGCACGTGCAAAATAACAGCTTACCTGATAATTATTTAAAGAAGGTGCAACAATAATGCTTTGCCTGTGCTCACTTTGCTTAGCTTTATAATTTGAGCCATTCTACACAGATGCAACCATAGGAGCAAAAGATGACAGATCATGCCTTTAAAGCTAACCAATACCACAGACATGCTACATGGCTTATCATAAATCACATGCAAGAAAAATGGTTGCTTTAATCAACCGTGCCGCATGCAGTTAATAAAAGGTTCTCAACCAGTTTTAAAGGGTTAACCTGTCAATCCCGCTTCTAAGTACCTAGTGATATATTTGATCATGCTGCACAAAACTAGCACAAATAAAGCCTTATATAAAGGGGCTGTTCACCTTTAAATTAACTTTTAGTATGATGTAGGAAGTGATATACAGAGACAATTTATAATTGGTTTTCATTTTTTTTATTATTTGTGATTTTCAATGTATCAGGTAAACTATAAAAAAGAAAAAATTAAAACCAAATGAAAAGTTGTTTAGAATTAAGCATTCTAAACAAACTAGAAGTTAACTTAAAGGAACAGTAACCCCAAACATTATTTTAAAGGATCATGTAATGTTACCATCGACTGGTAGAATTGGCGTGTTGCTTGTGAAACAGGACTATAGTTTATATGTATAAATAATTTGCAGCCATGGGGGCAGCCATTCAAGCACAGAATACACCGTAGATAAGTTCTGAAGAATCCCATTATATACTACAGAGCTTATCTGTTGGGTATCCTGTGCTTGAATGGCTGACCCCATGACGAAGACATTTTAATTTTTTTGGTGTTACTGTTCCTTTAGGGTCAGGGCACACACTCAGATTCGGGGAGATTAGTCGCCGGCGACAAATCTCCTCTTCTTCAAGGCAACTAATCTCCCCGAACTGCCTCCCATGAGCTAGAATGTAAATCGCCGGTGGGATGGCAGTCGGATTGCTTCCTTTTCCGAAGTCGCCTAACACGAAAACTTCAGGCGATCCGAGTGCCATACCACCGGTGATTTACCTTCTATCCAGCGGGAGCCAGTTCTGGGATATTAATCACGCCGAAGTAGAGGAGTTTTGTCACCGGGCGACTAATCTCCCCCAATCTGAGAGTGCCCCGACCCTTAAAGATGAACCACCCAGGAGTAGAGGAGCATCAGGGGAGAGAAATCTGCAATCGTCTGGCCCTAGCCCAAAAGGAGCACTTGCCCAGGGCATCAGATAAGTGATTACAATCACAATGACTAAAGCTTTCCCTTTCCAAACACCATCTGTTTAGCATTCTGTATCTAAGAATTATACTAAATTACATTACAAAGGAAGTGCTGGCCAGACAGCGTCAGATCTATTTGGTTTCATTAAATGTACTTACCACTTGAGAACTGTGGAAGAAACTCAGAGCTGTTCCTGCAATCAACAATAAACAGGAATACATTGAAGGCAGGCATAAATTATACATAGATGCAATAAAGGATCATCTATTTTGTTCCAAGGCAGCAGATTCCAATAGATCACATGCAGATGGACAGTACAATGCATTGCTTACTAACCACATAATGGTGACAATACACAAACACATCTTATTACCTGGGACTGTATACCCTCCAGTGCTTCTTCCCCTCCAGTTGTACAATAAATGCTTCAATGTCATCATAATGGGGTGCAAAGCCCTGCGTATCTGCGGGTGTCAAGTACCTAAAGGAGAAAGGGGCAAATATTCTTGATGTAAAAGGGGGTACTACTATAAAACTACTATGGCTTCCGCTTCTTCTTCTTCACTGTTCTCCCAAATGCTAGGTTATTGATTGTGTTAAAGGAACAATATACCGATCAATTATGAATTCTGAAAATGTTTTAAGAGTCTTTTGTTATCCTAGCTGAGAATATGCACTCCTTGTAGATTCATTTATTCCTGAAAATGTAATGGATAATAAATCCTGTCTATAAACATGACATATCTTCCCTGGACTTAGACTAGCTCTGTCAGTCTATTTAATCAGGCTTACAGATGGGTGGCTTGGGGAGACCTAATCTTTCCAGATATTGACACATACAGAAATTGAATTACTAGTCAATTTTCTTTTTTTACAGATTTAGTCAACCATCTTTCAGTGTATGGGATCCAAGGCCAACCATTTGGAATGACCAATTTGTGACACCACCCCTCCATAGAGACTGCTGTGAGTTAAAAACCCCTATATGTCACTGACTAATAACAGATTTGAATGCTAGCGATTGTCTTTCTATCTGAAGAACTTTGAATATTAGATTTTTCATCCATTGTATTAACTAAGCCAAATTGTGTTGCATGTAAAATGATTTGAGCCTACGGGATTCACATGTTCACTAAGTGATTGAATACGGCCAGGAGGATTTACACTCTGTTAAAGGAAAACTATACCCCAAACAATGTAGATCTCTATAAAAAGATATTGCATAAAACAGCTCATTTGTAAAACCCTGCTTCATGTAAATAAACCATTTTCATAATAATATACAATTCTAGTAGTATGTGCCATTGGGTAATCATAAATAGAAAATTGCCATTTTAAAAAATAAGGGCCTTCCCCTGGAATCGTACAATTCACTGTGCACATAAACAAACCATACTTGTTAGGTCACATGAGCAAATTAACACACAGAGTTCTGTCTTTTGCTTCCACACTTCTTCCTGTTACAGTTAGAGCTGCAGTATTTCTGGTCAGGTGATCTCCGAGGCAGCACACAGACCATCACCAAATCAGTTTGGTAAGATTTTAATGTCACTTAATATGATATAAACTATCTGTGGCTTAAAGGGGTTGTTCACCTTCCAAACACTTTTTCAATTCAGTTGTTTTTAGATTGTTCCCCAGAAATAAAGACTTTTCCCAATTACTTTCCATTATTTATTTTTTTACTGTTTTTCCAAAATCTAAGTTTAAAGTTGAATGTTCCTGTCTCTGGTGTTTGAGTCTGGCAGCTCAGTAATTCAGGCGAAGACTCTAAACTGTTACAATTTTGCAACATTTAGTTGATACATTTCTCAGCAGCATCTCAGGAATATTAGCAACTATTGTATCAATTCTAACAGCTTCCTGTAACGAAACCCAGAGATTCTGCTCAGCAGGGACAAAAATAAGAAATGTATCAACTAAATGTATCCATTTAGAACAGTTTACAGGGTCGTCGACCCCCCCTCCCAGGGCTGCTTCAGAAGGTGAAAAAAAGACACTTGACACTTCAATATTAAAAAAACGGTCACATATAGAAAATAGAAAGTCATTGGAAAAAGTCATTATTTCTGGTGATCTATCTGAAAACAGCTAGTTGTTTGAAGGTTACCAACCCTTAAAGTATTTGTTTTGGGGGTATAGTTTTCCTTTAAGATGGACTTTACAGATCACCTAATATAATGAAAACACATTACAGGTTAATTTTATAGTTTAGTTAACACATATTAAGACATTTCCTAGGCAGCAAACATTATTTCTTTGACTAAGCTACCAAAAGCACAAGTGAAGAAGAGACACAGAAGGGTTTCTAATTGGAAAGCATCAACTTAAAAAGAAGAAATCAGGCTGATAATCAAAGTAAATACCCACGTGTTTGCCCCGACCATGCTACCAAAGAGCTCTTGCAAGACTGATAAGACGTTCCACACTGGGCCACAGAATGACTGGGGGTTTAACAGCCTGAGAGAACAACCATTCTGAAAATAAAAAGTTAGATGTTAGAATGTTTTATTCTTAGCAACTTTTCAACTGGCCTTAAAGGGCAACTGTTGGGGAAAAATATTCTCATCAATCAAAGATGCGGGAGCCCGCACTCCGGTTAGGGGGAATAATAGTTTTTTTTAAAAAAAAATTGCCCCCACCAGGGATAGGACACTTTCACCAAAAGGGAGCTCTTGGAGTGAGCAGCCATGTCATACATAGCAAGTTGCAGCATTCGCTCATTATGCACATGCGTGTGTCCCAACATGGCCGATCGTACTGGGAGCTCCTTAAGCCACAAGATTTAGTTGGGGATAATATTTCTGCCCAACAGGTGCCCTTTAAAGGGGATGGTGACAATTAAACTAACTTCTAGTATGCTGTAGAAAGTGATGTGATCAGGCAACTATTAAGTTTTGGGTTTATATCTGCTTTAACTTTAATAAAGTCAATTAATGTCTTCCCATTCCACCATGGGATATGACAATATCAGTCTGTGTATTGCAGGTCCGTACAAATGTGTGAAACAGCTTTTATTTTACATAATGTCTGAAGGAATGACCTACAGAGTCTTACAAATCTTGTATTAGAAACCTCCAAACTGAGCCAAGAAAGGTATTGCCTTCAGCCCAATTATTTCTTCACTTTCTCACCTTGAAATAGTCCCAGACAACTAGTGGCAAAGCTCGACCTGGAGGATTGTGGGTCTCACGGTTGCCATCAGTATAGCTAGTCACATCCAGGTTAACACCGAACTGAACATTATCCTAGAAAAATACAGTGGAAATTCAAGGCATAAACTGTGACATTTTAACAGCAGACCATTCCACAAAAGTAGCTAGACTTTCCCTGTTGAGTAGTCCCTAATTCTGCTGCAAACATCATTTCCTAAGGAAGGAAAAAAAACTACTCACTCACTTCTCTGAGAATCCTGTCAAATTCCTTAGTGGAAAATAATCCATCATAATATCCGTGGTTGTGACGCTTAATTAGAACAGGCTTCTGCTCCCAAATATCCCTGTAGAGAGAGGCAAGAAATGTGAAATTATTTAGCTTGAAAAAGCTGGGCCATGTATGGCTGACTCTGCTGATGCATTTCCATCATTCATTTGCCTTAGAACATGGAAGCCTTATTCAGAGTTAAAACAGCAAAAGCAGAACCACTGTCAGTGCTTCCACTCACCATCGCATGAGCAGCCAAATAAATATTATTTGGCCATCTACATGAACTGCAAAATTTGATATTATTTGATTAATAAAAGAAAATTAAAAACACTGGGGGTGTAACATTGTTGGTAACAAAAATTGACGACCATTCCCAGTCTAGTTCAAATCTTCATTAAAAACGGTCTGTATTGATTTGAGCCTGGTAGAGAAATTTCTTCTGAGCTTATTGCACTTTGATCAGGGCAGTGCAAGATGGTGTTCTGCAGAAAAGTACACCTGGCCAGATCATTTTTTTAAAATAAGATATAGGTTAGCCCGGTGTAAAATATGCACTGCCCAGTGTTAACTTTTCATCTCCATGAAACTGGATTAAATTTAAGATGGCAAATGATAAACAGCTGCCTTGGTGTGTGGCCTTTGCTGAATTTAACTTTCAGAGCTCAAGAGGTAAAAAAAGAACAAAACAAAAACACACTGAACTTTAACAATTAATAAATATATGTATTCTGAAATTCTCAATTTCGCCAAAAAAAACATTCTAAATTTGACAAAATTTGAATGGCTAATGGCTATTTTTTACATAGATCTAGGATGATGGAAGCAGTAGTACAGCAGTAGAGAACTGAAGAACCTAATTTGTACAAACACTAATGGTTTTACTGTAATAGGGTTAACATCCTAGTTACATGGGTCAAATCATAAAAGGACTGATGTGTAAACTACATGAGAGAAGCCTGTCCGGAGGGATTGCTTCATCCAACTAAAAAAATTTGAAGGCAACTTTTTATTTCCATTGAAACACATTGACTGTCGGATATAGATAGATGAGCAAACCACACCATCCAACTTCATCAGTACCAAATTAAAGGGATCTATCACGAAAAACTGAATAGAAGAATCAGCATGCTGAAATAAGAAACTTTCTAAATACAAGCAATTAAAAATTTTGCGTCATTTATGAAATAGCCAAGTTACTCTTCACTCTTCCCCTCTGAGCAACCTATCTCTCTTTATTCTCTAGTCATGCAGTAGATGGAGTCAGTTTTTGATTGACAGTTAGGTCGAATACATCCTTTGGGGGGGTTGCAACCTTAACTCAGGTGCTCGCTCTTTAAAAATAACTGACTTTGATGGAAATCCTGTTTCTCCGCGTGCATGGTGTTTGCCAAATACAGTTTTTTGTTACCCTTTGGTTGTGCTGGAGTTGGTTATTTGAGTTATTCTGCTAAGAAAGGCACTACCCCTAAAAGATGTATTGGACCTACATGTCAATCAAAATCCTACCCAGACCTCAGCATGAAGAGTGACAGGTTGTGGAGAGATACTGAAGAGTAACTTGATTATTTCTTAAACAGTACAGAATGTTTAATTGTATTTAGAAAGTGTATTTCAGTGAGATGAAGCTTATATCACATTTTCATTTTAATGATAGATCTCCTTTAACTTTACAGCAATAGGGATCAAATTTTGTAGGCTCCTACAAAATATAATGATGTTGCAGGACAAGATAAAATCTGACCAAAATCTTCTGTGTAGTTTAGCCCTTTAAACTGCATGTTATACCTGAAGAAATCAGCTGGTGTAAGAGGTGAAATCAGCCATTCAAACAAGGAGGCTGCTCTTGCCTTGCTGTTATGGATCTTGCCCAGATCCTGCAGAACACTATTTAGTGGAGGTCCTGTATGTGGTTTGCCACTGATCCTTGAACCCTGGAACAAAAAAAGAAGCTCAGAATAACTTCACAACAGAGAAAATAATACAACCAGATAACGACTGCCAAATAATTTGTCAATCTGAAACAAAACATGTGTGGGATCATTTGCTTTGACTCTGGGAGCAAGTGCAAAAGCTTCCCCCTTCAAAAAATGTAAAAAACACGAGTGAAGAGTCGGGCAGCACAGCTCTGGCAGGCGCAAGGCAGCTTTGTCCTTTGGCAGAAATAGAGGGCTGTTTAGTGGTCTGTGGTCTGTGGTCTGTGCCAGTTGGCACTCCCTCATATGCACAACTAAATGACCCCTCAACTTAGGGGTACCACTGTGTCACCCCGTCACCAGCCCATCATGAACATAGTGATGCCAGATGGAGGCAGTGTTGTATACATGGGGCAAAAGCAGGTTTCTGCACTTCAAAAGTGTAACTTTCTTTTACATGTGGGGCAGGGTGCATATTAATGCAATGCACCTGTTTTTTGCACTTCACATCTTGACTAGTCATAGTAAATGAGACCCCCCCCCCCCGCTTGGTGTATAGAATCTGCATTACCTCCAACTGATTTGATGTCCTGTTTTCATTTTCTGCAGCTATCCTCAGTTTTTTTGCCTTTTTGGTTGGTGTTTTTTCCTTTTTTGTGACAGAATTACTGCAATCATCCTGAAGTCCATTTTGATGCTGAATAACAGTGCCGTTACGTGGATCCACCTCCTTCACCGACTCGTATAATCTCCTTTTCTTTTTTACTAGTTTGTTCTTCTGTGATAGCTTTGGCCGATCATGCTTGTCCTTCTTCAATACCTGTGTCTTTTAACAGATAACTACAGGTTCAATTCAGACTAGAACAGGGGTGCCCAAAAGGTAGATAGGGAACAGTAGACCTTTAGCTGGTGATCAGTAGATCTCAACAGCTTGTCTAAATCAGCCTCCTGTTTTATTCAGATATTTATTATGTTACAAGTTACACAGAAATAGTTGTTTGTTAAATATAGCAATATAAATTCTCTCAAATCAATATAATATTTAAAGGGGTGCTTCACCTTTAAGTTTACTTTTAGTATGTTATAATATGGCCAATTCTAAGCAACTGTTCAATTGGTCTTCATTATTTATTTTTGTCTTCTGACTCTTTGCAGCTTTCAAATGGGCATCGTTAACCCCATCTAAGGCTAAACATGTTATTGCTACTTTTTATTACTCATCTTTCTATTCATAATCCAGTCTCTTATTCATATTAATGCATGGCTGCTAGGGTAATTTGGACCCTAGCAACCAGACTGCTGAAATTGAAAACTGGAGAGCTGCTGAATAAAAAGCTAAATAACTCAAAAACAACAAATAATAATAAATGAAAACCAATTGCAAATCGTCTCAGAATATCAATCTCTACATTTTATGAACAGTTATCTCAAAGGTGAAAAACCCCTTTAAGTAATATTTTACATGGAACAGAATGCTAACAATGCTTTTATGGATGTAGATCATAATGGGACAACATCACAAAAAGTAGGTCTCACATTTGTAAAGTATGGGCACTCCTGAACTAGAACATGCAAAGCAATGAAACAAGTCCCCTGATAATGGAGCTGACTGCAAATAGTAAACAAGACAGGCACTCTTGTACTCATACCCAGAGGAACGTGCATCTGTTTGACTTTTCAAACTTGTAGCAGAAAGAAGTTCTTCTTCAGGTTGCTTATGCTACATTGTTTCAGGGGACAGAACTATTGAAATTTAAAAGAACAAAAACATGTTTTGTCATTTAAAAAGTTTATAATAAAAAAAAAAAAAATTTTAATCCATATTGGAAAGTTGATTCTAATGACATTATGAGCCATGGTGCACAGTTTATTGGGTGGAAATGAATGGCAATAAAATAATATATTTGAGACTACTTTGATCATCCACATTTATAAAGTGAGGGGGCAGGAGAGTTAATGCACACACTAATGTCGATCAGCAGTTATTTATTAGGGTCCTACACCCTTCTCAGTGGAACAGCAACAGGTGCAAGCCGGGCTGCTTATACCATCTGCACTGCCACAGCAGGAACTTTGCTTTGCCCTCTTGCTTTGCCCTCTTGCCAGGCCAGCCCATCCCTGACACTAACACGTAGAGACCCAGCAGGACTTATTGATAAATAGCCGTAAGAGGCCTAAAAGGCTCAAGTTACTTCCTCGCGGCCGGGGTGTTTACCTGTTGCAATGATTCCTGCTGCAGATGTCTGAAAGCAGCCAGAGCTGACACACGTGGGGCCTCCATAACCACAGCTCTCTCCGGAAGTAAGGGCACTGGCATCCACGTCTCGGCCTCAGTTGCCAGGAGAACGCTGCCTGATGACGTACTTCCGAGTTTCAAAGTCTAAACGATTTGCCGCCCTCTAGTGGCTAGCTGTGAGTTGTGGGAATGCTAGCACATAGAGGTGTTTTCTTTTTTTTTTCCCCAGTAAAGCTCATTCAGTGTATGATCATCTTTTTGGAACTCCACCCCAATAATACATTTTTTTTTTTGCATAATGAAAGTAAATGTAGTTATAAGCCACTTCAAAACTGGAAAGTTGTCAATCCTACAGGCCTGCACACTTGTCAAACTGCAATATTGTTCAATGGTTTTATTATAGGTTATTTTTCAATATAATATCTACTTAAAGGAGACATATAGGATAAATGAAAAAAAAAAACAAATTTTGTAGGCAATTATAAGTACTATATGGTGTTGCTTTTACATGGTGCTAAAAATTTATATTATTTTAAAGTGGACCCATCACCCAGACATAGAAATCTGTATAATAAAAGTCCTTTTCAAATTAAACATGAAATATAATTTTTTTTTTTTACTAAAGCATCCATAGGTGTTGTAAAGTCATTTAAAAATATCAGCTGTCAATCAAATATTGGCTGCCCCTCCTCTATGCCCATACCTCCCAACTTTTTGGAAATAAAAAGAGGGACAAAAAAGTGGCTGTGCGCAGTGCGGCAAATTCTTTTTGACCATGCCTGTTTTGTGTGACCACGCCCCCTAATTACCATGTTCGTTTTACAAAATTTGGCAGGTTATGAAAGTTTGAACATATTTCTGTGTTTTTTCCAGTTATTACAGTTTTGCTAATGAAGGTGAATTGCCTAACTTCTCCCAAGTGTCCTGTTATCAAAATTGTTACAAAAGTATCTTATCTTAACTGTTCTGGGCTCTCTACCAAAAGCCAAGTAAATTAGAAACATTGTTTCTTTTTCTACATTTGCTTTAGGCGCTATTCTACAAGAAAATATATATATATATACAGTATATTTTTGGAATATATATTTTTTTCTTTTTTTGGGACATTCTTTTTCTACCTGTTCAGTGCAGAGAAAGTCAGGACTTTCCAGTACAATACAATACACTGCTCCACATTCCCCCTGTTCTCTTTACCATTTAATTGTGTAGCCATTGCTTGGGGATGGACATCAGGTCTCCCATTCTGGTGCACAAACAAGATTCTGAGATGATGCAAGACTTGCCTTAATAACAGTGTGCACAAAATGTCTCCAGCCTGCTTGCTGTAATTATGAATTCCCAGACTGATGGAAACAAGATTTAAATAATTTACAGTATATAGTGTAGTTAATTTTGCTTGACTATAATGATAAAATAGGATTTGGGTGACGGGTCCCCTTTAAAAATAGCCCCTTTATTAGAGCTCTATATAGATGTTCACAGGTCCCTGTTCGTGTTTCAAATGAGAGGTGGGCATGTCCTAACGGTCCCTGCCAGAAGCACAGTAGGAGGGGGACAGCCAATCACAGCCCTGCAGTCACACAAGCGCAGACAGGATTCAGTTCCCTATCAGGTCCTGCTAGCTGCTGATTGGTTCCTGTCCTACAGTGCAGTGAGCTGAGAGCTGCCGGCTCCCCTGCACAGCCTGGGAATTCAGGGAGCAGGAAGAGAAGGGAGGGATTATTAGGGTTTTTGCAGAAATATTCAATAAATCAGTCTGAAACACTACTTTTTTAAGCACAATTCTTCCAGTGGCGGAACTACCAGGGGAGCAGGGGGTGCGATTGTGCCACGGCCCACACCCCCTCAGGGCCCCCCTGCAGCTCGCATCGAGAATGCCGCGTATGGAGGGGGGTCCGGCTGCACTTCCCGCACCAGGGCCAGCCCCCCTCTAGTTACGTTACTGAATTCTTCTACATCTAAATGAGTATAATGCATTGGTACATTCTTATTTTTTACACAATATGCCTCCTTTAAAGCAGCATCAGTCTGTTTCCAGTCTCTGCATGTGACTCAGAAACAGTGTGAAGCAGCAGACCTGAAAGAGAACCGATATCAGGTGTTTCAAGTGCCACAACCAAAGAACAGAAAGGGACTGACAGACACTGATTTCAGTTGTAATAACTACAGTCACCAAACTGAATCCAAACCCTAAATTGCATATTCCAAGTTGACTAGGGTCAATGTGTACAACAAGCAGTAAAACTTTTTACATTTCAGGTTGCAGAGAGGCAGAATGAGAGGAGAAATAATTACCAAAACACATTTTTTAAATATTAAAAAATGAAAGCCAGATGGAAAGTTAAATTACTGGTGCCAATATCTTCAGCTGATTATTATACGAACAAGAAGTTAGGAGTGCCTAACCCAGTGATTCCCAACCAGTAGCTCATGAGCAACACATTGCTCACCAACCCCTTGGATGTTGCTACCAGTAGCCTCAAAGCAGGTGCTTATTTTTTAATTCCAGGCTTGGAGACAAGTTTTCGTTGTATAAAAATCATGTGTACTGCCAAACAGAGCCTCCTGTAGGCTAACAGTCCGCATAGGGGCTACCAAATAGGCAATCACAGCACCTATTTTGCTCTCCCAGGAAGTTTTTGCATGCCTGTGTTGCTCCCCAACTCTTTTGATTTGTGAATGTGGCTCACGGTTAAGAAAGGTTGGGGAACCCTGGCCTAACCACTCACACCTATCCAGCAGTACTCAGAATCTCCAGACTGACCAACTTTTACATCCCAAATGTGACAAGAGTTCTTTTATCATAAAATCACTCTCCCCTGCTCCACTCCAGAACACTCTCAGTTGTTTCTGTTGAGTATACCTGTAGCACAGTTCTGGCCAAAGACTTTAACACCCAGACACCCATGCATGGTGTTCCAGTAAGTCTCATGTATTCACCATCATAGATGTATAAAGGTTAGAAATTGCCCTAGTCTGAGGACCAAAAAATAATTTTAAAAAACGTATGTTTACCAGTTATGCTTGTTACTCTGGCCAGATCTTGTGGATCTCACTCAGTGACTACAAATCACTACAAATCCTTTTTATAATTAGTTATTTAACAACATTAATATGTACAGTATAAGGCAGGCACTAGTTCCCTTTTGCAGGTTGTGTAAGTAGCAAAGGCTCTGCACTGCTGCACAACATTTTCAGTTCCATTTTACCAACTCTCAGCTTGAAAAATCTCTGGTCCTCTTAGAAAACCCCAAGTTCCTTAGTTGAATCTGGGGCTTGGCCTAAATCATACCTAAAGCTGGCCATAGACGCAAAGATCCGACGTTGCGTCTATAGCCAGGTTAAGTGATTCAAAGAAGTTGTCAGGAGAAAGAAAGAGGGTTGGTGTGATGTTCTTCTGGTTAGGAAAGATTTGAGAAAGGAGCAGCATTCTTTCTTTCTCCTGACAACTTCCTTGACTACTTAGTGGTCAGATTGGTTGGAAAATGTCCAGCAGGTGGCGCTATTGTAAAAAAAAAATTCATGTTAACTGTATGTATCCTTTAATATAAATAAATAATGAATGTACATTGTAAAAGTGCTTAGAATAGCACCCTCATCAATTTTACATTCAATTATTTTTAAGGTTAACTTATCCTTTAATTGACTTTAAGCAGATCCAAATTACAGATGCTATATGCGGAAACGCTAGGTTCCCGAGCATTCCAGATAATAGATCCTATACCTGTACTATAACAAAACAAACCTTCTGCATGTTAGTCACAATTAAATGGGGGAGGGGGGTTAGAAGGTAAATATTTGCCTGGCTCCATATTGTGCTGTAACATAGCAAACATGAGGCCCAGGAGTTATAATTATCACAATTTTGTATTATTTTATTTGTTTTCCAGGTGCGATAAAAGCTCACGGTTAAGAAAGGTTGGGGAACCCTGGCCTAACCACTCACACCTATCCAGCAGTACTCAGAATCTCCAGACTGACCAACTTTTACATCCCAAATGTGACAAGAGTTCTTTTATCATAAAATCACTCTCCCCTGCTCCACTCCAGAACACTCTCAGTTGTTTCTGTTGAGTATACCTGTAGCACAGTTCTGGCCAAAGACTTTAACACCCAGACACCCATGCATGGTGTTCCAGTAAGTCTCATGTATTCACCATCATAGATGTATAAAGGTTAGAAATTGCCCTAGTCTGAGGACCAAAAAATAATTTTAAAAAACGTATGTTTACCAGTTATGCTTGTTACTCTGGCCAGATCTTGTGGATCTCACTCAGTGACTACAAATCACTACAAATCCTTTTTATAATTAGTTATTTAACAACATTAATATGTACAGTATAAGGCAGGCACTAGTTCCCTTTTGCAGGTTGTGTAAGTAGCAAAGGCTCTGCACTGCTGCACAACATTTTCAGTTCCATTTTACCAACTCTCAGCTTGAAAAATCTCTGGTCCTCTTAGAAAACCCCAAGTTCCTTAGTTGAATCTGGGGCTTGGCCTAAATCATACCTAAAGCTGGCCATAGACGCAAAGATCCGACGTTGCGTCTATAGCCAGGTTAAGTGATTCAAAGAAGTTGTCAGGAGAAAGAAAGAGGGTTGGTGTGATGTTCTTCTGGTTAGGAAAGATTTGAGAAAGGAGCAGCATCCAAATTACAGATGCTATATGCGGAAACGCTAGGTTCCCGAGCATTCCAGATAATAGATCCTATACCTGTACTATAACAAAACAAACCTTCTGCATGTTAGTCACAATTAAATGGGGGAGGGGGGTTAGAAGGTAAATATTTGCCTGGCTCCATATTGTGCTGTAACATAGCAAACATGAGGCCCAGGAGTTATAATTATCACAATTTTGTATTATTTTATTTGTTTTCCAGGTGCGATAAAAGCAGTGCATTGGTTCTTTGCAAGACATGGGAGAAAACCTGAGGAGAATGTGAAAATGTATGTACAGAAAAGAAACAATTATGTCGACAGTGTGGCTTGTGGAGATAATGCCTGCGGCATCTCTGGGTCAGGATGGAATCTGCCTCAGCCAGTCAGTAAAGGCTGCCAGCTGAATGGCTCTCTGTATGAAAAAACACAGGGAGGAGGTGTGTGTGGGGGAAGGTGTTATATTAAGATAATCAGCAACTCCAGTAGGTGGTGTAAATATACTTTTGAAAACCTATAAAAACGTCATTTTTCCAGAAAAAAAACTGTATGAGATGTTTATTGTAGAAGCAGGAAGTGAGGATCGTAGATGAGTACATAACTCTTGTTGTGTCACAGACAAGAGCCCTGAGACTTAAAGGCACATGGCTTCTGAGGAGCCTCCCTCTGACAGTAAGGCTTCTTCACTTGTGTTCCTTCCTTTATTTCTTTCAGAGTGCGGGAGGGTTGCAAAAGTTCTAGTTTCTTTGCTTAGAAAACACAATGGGAAATATCCTAAATGCATGTGGGAGAGGTGCTGTGAGGAAATGCATGCAAAGTGTGGGAAATGTATAATAATAACAGTATATAGCCAAAGCCTCTGAATGTAAAGCCACAGCAGTTTCATCTCATCTGCAACTGTCAGCTTTGAGGCCATTTGTAAGTCAGCATGACACCTCAACAGAAGTTTGCATTATTGCTCTCGATATCTCAGATATCTGTTTGGGAACCTAACCCTAACCCTAAATGACAGCTTTTGTAAATATCCTTGTTTAAATGTAAATGTTTTGTTTATCATAATTGCACTAATTTTTATTTTTATTATTTTTTAAAAAAACTTCTGCTCCTAATAAAACAGATTTATAAGCATGTCATTTGACTAGGAGGTTTAAGGGTATTTGCACAGAAATTAAACCATAATTTGTGAATTTAAAGTGTAGATATTTCCTTTGTGCATTTTTTTTTTTCAACAGACTATATGTACAGAGATAATGTAAACTCTACCCAGGAAGAGCACTTGTTCTTGTCAGAGCTTGTAGCTGATTATACTAGGATTAAGCCTCAATCTAAATAATACCCTCGTCTTACCACATTCTTTAATACATCTGGCAGAACAGAATTATGTGGCATTCAGCTTTCAGCAAACCAGAATACATAGTGCTAGATCAACCGAGGAGGTCACATGTTGCAGTTAGCATGTCTCCTACAAACACTAAAATGTTCAAAAACAAAAAAATAAATCTACTCCAAGTAACTTCAGGAAAGCTGCCGCAGAGGGCACAGAGGCCAGGATTGCCCCGGTATCCCTTGTGTGTTAAATTATTGTGCCAGCGCTGCTTAACTTGCTGGTGGTATATAAATAAATGATGAAGATGATGATGATGTAATTCAGACATGTTGAATTGCTCTCATCAGAGCTTGAGTGAAGTTGCCAGCTGACATAAAATTGACATTTCCCTTGCAGTCCTTTTGCTCCCATGCACTGGTGGGCTGCATAAATATGGGTCCTCACCTTTATGTGAGCAGCTTGATTGATCATCTCACACTCTTATTACTGCTTGTGTGTCTGTGATAAATGGATGAGACCTGACCCTGAAATGAGGTGGCATCCTAGGTCAGTGCAAATTCCTTCCTTAGTACACATAATTACAACACATGGGTTTCTGTGAAAGAATTTGGATGCAGTGAACTGACTTACTGATTAATTCCCAGGTTTTAGGGACATGACATTGTGACTTCTGGATCAACACAGAGCAAGAATCCAGTTCTTCTCTCTGTTCCACATTCCTTCTCCAAACACCTAAGTATAATCAACAGTCCTTTGTGTACTCCGGCTAGCATGTATATGTCACTGATGAAGGAAATCTGGCATATTGTATCTTCCTTTCATCTTGATACACGTTTCATTTGTAGTAGTAATGTGTGGGCCGGCCTGATACCGGCGGGTTGGTCAGGTTCGAGCCGGCACACGCATAGTGAGTCAGGCCATGACCTAAGTATGCGCCTCACCCCCTCCGTGATGTCAGAGATGGGGGGCGGGTCGGGAGCAGGTATATAAGGGGAAGTGGAGCAGCGGGTTAGGGTCGGGTGCAGAGGGGATGGTTAGGGTCAGGGTGCGGGTCAACAATTTGTCAACCTGCACATCACTAATTAGTAGTGTTTCCTCTTGTCTTTTTCTCAAGATCTCAAGCATAGTTTTTGAAAGAGAGGTTCACATTAAAGTTAACTTTTAGTATGTTATAGAGTGGCCAATTAATTTGCCTTCATTATTTATTTTATATAGTTTTTGAATTGTTTGCTGCCTTCTTCTGACTCTTTCCAGCTTTCAAATGGGGGTCACTGACCCCATCAAAAAACAAATGTTCTGTAAGGCTACATGTATTGATGTATTGTTATTGCTACTTTTTATTACTCATCTTTCTATTCAGGCCCTCTCCTATTCATATTCCAGTCTCTTATTCAAATCAATGCATGGTTGCTAGGGTATTTTGGACCCTAGCAACCACATTGCTGAAATTGCAAACTGCTGAATAAAAAGCCAAATAACTCAAAAACCACAAATAATGAAAAATGAAAATCACTCTCTATCTCTACATCATACTAAAAGTTAACTCAAAGGTGAGCAGCCTTTTTCTATTTCTATTTTCTATTATACCCACACAGTGCATGTGTTTGGTTCTACAGCCGAAGGAACTTTAGTTCTTATGGAATAGTTTAGGTTTCCAGTTATGACTATGGCTATTGGTATATTCTGATTGAATTTTTCATGATGTTTGACAGTAATTGTGTTTTGAAGATAATAATACAACTTTCTATTTTAAGAATTCCTGTCTTGAAATATGTATTTAACATATTCTAGAGTAGATTTTTCCACACAATCACACACCAAACACGTGTGTGTACTGTGTATATATATACCGGAGTTGATATGATAGTGTATAATTTCCGTAATGTAATACACTATGGGGGTAATGTAATAAAAGGCACTACGTTTGCCCATGGGCAGTAACGCACAGAAACCAATCAGCAGGCAGCATGTACTGGTCACCTGTTTAAAAGCAACTATATTATTGGTTGTTATGGGTTACTGCCCCTGGGCAAACTTAGAGCCTTTTATTACATTAGGGGGTAAATGTTGCGCAATATAAATTATATTATTATACTGTATATATGTGCTATCAAGGTTCAGCACATTGTCACCTGAAATAACCTTAAAATGGTGCCCCAAGGGCTTCCACATGGCTATGCCTCTGGATATGGCAGACATGATGCCACCGTGCCCTTATCATAGGAACACATTTCACTGTGGCAAAGGGTCAGAATGGGCCGGCGGAACACTGGGAAAAACACTAGTGACCCCCGGCCTTAATGGGACCCGCCAACCCAATTCCACTTCCCATGGCATTTCAGACACTGCCCTGCAGTTCCGTCTCAGAACGAGTTGAAGTTAAAACTTATGTGATGCAGCACAGAGACACACCTGGGGGTGATGGAGGTTCGATGTCGGGAGAGGGGGCTGTTGATGTCGCAAGGGGACTGTGTAGTTGCAGAACTGGTGGCCATGGACACGGGCGGATTTGCTGGGGGGGGCGCCCCAGGCCGCGTGGTCCACGTGGTCTGGGGCGCCCGTCTGCACTACCTCACGCAGGCACAAGAACGCTGGCATGCAAGCGCCGAAGCACTGGGGAGCAGCCTCCCCGAAAAATGTGCCACAAATCCTGGCCTGCATGGACACCCAGTCCAGTGTTGCTTTGGCATAATCTAATGTCTGGTACAGGAATCATTGTCGTTCTGGCCTGTATTCCTAGTTGGCCTTCATTCCCCTATTATTTTAGTACCTAGTGAGCCACAGCTCTTGCCACAGTGCTTTCAAGAGACAAGCAGCTGGGATGTGGCATAGTAACACAACACCCCCTGTGTGTAAATATAATGAATCATTTGCCAAACCAGGACCGAAACCGTGCTTCCATAAAAACTACATTTATTTATACTGGAAGGCTCTCCAGTTTTCTTCTTCTTATATGATACTGCTGTGGAGATGGCTACTCCACTTATCTGTTGATGAGCCTGACTATAAGTCATTTGGAGGATCGTTTGGGAAATTATTGAACATAGTTGAACATATATTGCCAAACCAGGACTTTTGCTTGGCTGTGAAAGATAAAAGAAACACTGAATAAAGGAATGTTAGAATATAAAATTATAGTTAAAAAACAATGCCCTCTATGTGAAAAAGTAACATTCACACATGTTTTTCAGGGCAGTTATTTTCAGTAAATGTGGAAGCAGTATTCTTAGGGGTCCATAATGTCTACTTCTTGTTTTGTAGAAAAAGGATGCAGGAAAGTGAATTTGCCTGAGAAAACGGCTTTGTTCCTCGGTGCCTCTCTCTGCGAATACGTATTATGCTTCCTCTATAGTTAATCCACTTATTGCTTAATTTTACTGATATCATTGGTGCAGTGCAGCACAACTGCCCATTAATTCTGAATTTTAAAATTATTCTGTTTCATAGTTAGATTCTCAGCCCCTCTAAGCTTTCAGTTTCTTTTTCACTGTTTTCCTGAGCCCTAATTTAGTTGATTGGGGCCTGAATAATAGAAAGATGACAGGGCCAGAACTAGGGGTAGACAGAAGAGGAACATGCCTAGGGCGTAATGTTGGGGTAGCACTAGGAACATATGTCTTCAGGGTCAGCCAGTGGGACACCGGGCAAAAAAAGTGTAAATATGAAACAATTACTATAAATTGTGTTTATTGTAGAATTTGATTACAACAGAGCAGTGAATGCGTTCAATGTTACACTAATAATTCAGTATTGTGTTATAGTGGTTATATAGATAGTACATTTTAAATCAGTACGGTTTTAAGGCAAATTTTTTTCTCTATTGTCCAAGATACTCATCATGCAGGCAGTTTCTAGATGACATTTCCTTAGCCCTTGCTAGCCATTGCGTACATTTTCCATGCAAGATAAGAAACTGGTAGTTTTTTAAGGGGAACTTCCCACTTTGCTGCTCATTAGTTATCAGGGTTATTGGCCTCTACATTGGATGCTCTGACTGAGGAGGAAGCAGGGACTGGGACACAGCAAGGCAATTATTGGCAAAAGAGACAAGGCACAGACAGCCATTGAAAAGTAAAAAAAATTGGAGAGCAACATAAGCATGCAAAAAGTTCCTGGGGGATGCCAAATAAGGGCTGTGATTGGCTATTGGTAGCCCCATGTGGAATTGCAGCCTACAGGAGGCTCTGTTTGGCAGTACACATAGTTTTTATACAATTATACAACCAAAATTTGCCTTCATCCGGGGATTCAAAAATAAGCACCTGCTTTGAGGCCACACTGTGAGCAACATCCAAGGGGTTGGTGATAAACATGTTGCTGATGAGCAACCAGTTGGGGATCACTGGTTTAGAGGGTGTAGCTCTCTAAACCATATAGCTCTTCTCAACTTTTTTGGATGCACAAGTTAGTTAAGAGTGGGTTGGTGAGGGCAATGGGCAATCAGAGCCAGAACCAGAAAAAGCCTTGACTGCTACTGTAATATAGTAAGGTAGAGGTGATTTAACCCCTAAATTGACTTATAATATGATGTAGACAACAATTTAAAATTTAAAAACTGTAAATCATAATAATGACCAAAAACTGTTGAGAAAAGGCAATTCTATAACAAGCAAAATGACAGTCCCCCTTTAAAGGGCATGCTTGTATTCCAAACACTTTTTTCTGTCCAGGTGTTTCAAATAATACACCAGTAGCTTTCTATTATTCATTTTAACCAGTTTTCATAATATCAAAGGTTCAAGTTTCATTCTTCACCTTCTCATGATTAGAGCAAACAGAACTAATCCCCTAGTCTCAAAGGAAGGCCACAATACGGGGGTTAGTTACTAAACTCTGAATGCAAAAATCACGAATTTTTCGGAATTTATTAAACCCTGAGGATGGAATAGTCAGAATATGAAAATCCGGCATCTCAGATCTGTCAAGGTTGCATATAAATCGATGGGAGAAGCCCCAATGATTTTTTGATGTGCGCTGGGTTTTGTGCAATACCCCGAAGTTTTTGTTGTTTTCGGGTGAAAATTCTGAAAGAATCGTGAAAATCGTATGAAAAAATTGTGAAAATCTGATTTTTTTTCCCGCAAAGCAAATTTTCTGGAAAATCTAATAATAAATAAGCGTTTAAAACCCGAGTGGATTTGATCGGAGTTTGTAGCAGAAAATATTGAGATAAATTCGGACTTTGATAAATAACCCCCTAAGTGACTGAAACAGAGGAACTTCATACAGGTATGGGACCTGCTATCCAGAATGCCTGGGTTTTCCGTATAACAGATCTTTCCATAATTTGGATCTTTATACCTTTACCCCCATATGCAATAAAATGCACTAAGTTTTCCCAGGAACAGTAACTCATAGCAACCAATAGGATCTTTGCTTTTAAACAGGTGACCGGTAAATTCTACCTTCTCATTGGTTGCTATGGGTTACTGCTCCTGGGCAAACTTAGTGTATTTTATTACAAAAAGTCTACTAGGAAATCATATAAACATTTCAGGAAGTTGTTTTTTACCCGAAAAATTAAAGTTTTCAGTCAAAACTTGAATTTTAAAAAAAAAACTAAACATTTTTAGTTTTTTTTAAAAAGCCTCGAATTTTTGGAAACTTATTATACCCCGAAGCTGGAAATAGCTTGAATCTGGAAATATAATAATAATAATTTGAGCAATTCGAAACTCATGTAATTCGAGTTTTTGGGTTGTTCCCCCGAATTCACTGATTTCAGTTTTTTACATTCAAGTTTTTTCTTAAATTGGAAACCATTCGAGTTGTGAATCCATTTGAGGTATAAAAAACCTCACAAAGCTCTACAATTCGACCTAAATAATAAATAACCCCCTAAATAAACCCAGTAGGCTGATTTTGCTTCCAATAAGCATTAATTATTATCTTAGTTTAGATCAAGTTCAAGGTTTTGTTTTTTTATTTCAGAGAACAAGGAAATAGGTTTTTTTGAATATATTATTATTATTTTTTTTGATTATTTGAATAAAATGGAGTCTATGGGAGACAGCCTTTCCGCAATTTGAAGCTTTCTGGATAACGGGTTTCTGGATAACGGATCCCATACCTGTACCGATTTTCCACTAATAGAATCTGTGTTCCATATAACAGTGCTAGAGGTTTGCACACACAGCTAGTATATTTACTCAAATGCCTTTATTAGGCAGGTTGATGATAAGAGCAGACAGAGAAAAGCTGATGTTAAATGGGAGGTACTGGTTATATAAATAAACTTCACAGTTCCTTTGTTTTCCAGAAGCAGTTTTGACAATTCCAGCAAACTATTCAGTGTGCATTCAGCCAAATGTTAATAAAAGCATGTACAAACCATGATTCTGTTCATGTTTGGACAGATGCAGACTCATCATACATGTCTTCCATTCGTGCACGTCACTGCATGCAATATTTATTTGATGTGGAATTCTCATTTCAGGCGACACTTCCATTGGTGCATTAGAATGCAGCATTTGTAACTTTATCTGCACTCTACTCATTCAGTCTCTTACGAACGGCTATTAACCCGTTATTGCCTGCAGTCTCAAATCCACACAAATCATGTTTATTCTCAATTATCACATTTAAAATTATCTATGTATAAGGTGAAATGTAAAATTAACTGAAAATTTTGTCGTCCCCTGGTAACCTGCAATGGTCTCTCTATAATGTACCGAAATGTTGCTATTCATTCATTTGCTATTCACACACTCTTTGCATTTCTGTATATTTGCATCAAGCACCATTGTGATGACCTCTGTAGTACACTGCATTAATTGGTGAACCAAACTTGCAGCATTTTTCACAAAAATTATTTTTTTAATCAGGGCCAGGATTCAAGTGTTTCAAAGCAGAATTCAGATTTGGCAGAATCCAAATGCCTGGCTGAACCGAATCTGAATCCTTAAAATCACATGATTTCTGATTATTTAATTTAAAAAAGTCCAAACAAACTAGAATCCGCGATTTGACCTTCTTTATTCTTAAAAAAGCTTGATTTAATCGGATTGTGAAAAACGTAATAAAATCAAGCAAAAACCCTGAATTGTATGATTTTTTCCCAAATTGTTCTGTTTTTTCAGGATTTTTCCTGGAAGCCCTATTTTTCGGATTTTGCCTAACAATCCGAAATAGTCGGATTTTCAGGCTAATTTCAGCACGGACCACAGAAACTTCCAAATAGGATATGGACCTTTCCCATTGACTTATATACAACAATATACAATTTTTGGATTCAGGCTTTTTGCAGCCTCGGGGTATAATATATATCAAAAAAATGAAGGTTTTTTTCCACTAAAAATTTGGACTTTATAGTAAAAAAAAAAACCTACATTTTTTTGCATTCGGACTTTAATAAATAACCCCCTAAATGTGACACAGGAAAGTGTGATTTTTTTTCTTTTTAAACATTTTTCTTTTTAGTTTTGTTTTCTTTTTAACCACAGCCGAATCTGTCATGAAAGATTCAGGATTTGGCTGAATCCAAAAATAATGCATGTGTAGTTTTAATGCCGCACAACACAATGATAATGGAATTGAGGGGAAACGCTGCATTGTGGGTAATAGCATGGTGATATGTGTCTGAAAATGGCACTTAGCACAACATACTGCGTTCATACAATTAACCTTTATATGGGTGCTGTTTCTGATGCATAACTACAGATTACCTCATTTTAAACCATCAATTGAAGGGTAAATAAATACAGGATAAATGTTCGGTATAAGCAAGTAATATTTTCCTGTATTGGTTTGCAAGACAAACTTCGTAGGGAAACCCATCAAGCATTTTGGAAGTTTAGAAATATCAGTGGGTGGAGGAAACCTGACATCTGTCAGCAAAAGATAACTGAAAAATTCCCTCAGACTGAACTTATCTGTTGGTGTAGTGAGCTTCCATAATACAGTCTGTTTATTGGCAGTTAATGAGATATTGATACTTCCCCCCCAAAAAAAGGCAAAATAAAAATGAAAACCTCCATAAAAATTTCAGTTATTGATTTTTAACTATTATGTGTGTTGCCATTTTTTCTCCAATAACATAAAATGATTTTTTTTTAAAAGTTTTGTAGTACTGCTAAGAAGGATTCCTTTACTCAGGAGGCTAAGGGCAAAATGCTAAATAAAACCTTGCAATTTGCCCACGACATGTTATGTTTTCATCCACAGTACTAGCTCCTTTGCAACCACTGCAAGTGTCTACATAGTTGTGCACCCACCCCTAGGTGCAAACAATGCTGGAATAGAGGCACATAGCATGCAACTACTTGTAAAGTTGCAATCACATCATAATAGGTGTCAACAGGGTGGAGAATGGGAATTCTCCTACACACCCTTACGTTGAGCATGATCACAGGCATAAATAAAAAATAAAGAGTGCTTGAGCGAAATACAGAATGGGAACCTTGCACTTAATGCCTGGCCAATGGCAAGTGTAAGGCATAGGGATGCACTGAATCCACTGTTTTGGATTCGGCCGAACCCCCGAATCCTTCGTGAAAGATTCGGCCGAATACCGAACCGAATCCGAACCCTAATTTGCATATGCAAATTAGGGGTTTAAAGGGGAAAATATTTTATACTTCCTTGTTTTGTGACAAAAAGTCACGCGATTTCCCTCCCCGACCATAATTTGCATATGCAAATTAGGATTCGGATTCGGTTTGGCCGGGCAGAAGGATTCGGCCGAATCCTGCTGAAAAAGGCCGAATCCTGGCCGAATCCCGAACCGAATCCTGGATTCGGTGCATCCCTAGTAAGGCATGGTTCAATTGTACCTAAAGATGCTATTTCTTGATAGAGCTATAGACAATACACACAAGCACTTAGGGGGTTATCTATCAAAGTCTGAATTTATCTCAATATTTTCTGCTACAAACTCAGATCAAACCCGCACGGGTTTTTTACGCTTATTTATTATTACATTTTCCCGAAAATTTGCTTTTCACAATTTCTTTTGGATTTTTCATCCGATTTTTTGGATTTTTCAACCCGAAAACGCCAAAAACTCTGGGGTATTGCACGAAACCCAGCGCACATCAAAAATCATTGGGACTTCTCCCATTGACTTGACCTCGACAGGTCTGAGATGCCGGATTTTCTGATTTTGACTTTTCCGTCCTCGGAGTTTAATAAATTCTGAAAAATTCAAGATTTTTTTTAAACGTCTGATTTTATAAAAAAAAATCACACATTTTTTTTGATTTTTGCATTCGGAGTTTAGTAAATAACCCCCTTAGTATCGATTGAAAGTTTGCATTCTTTTTGTACAAATTTCAGAATCTGCTAATAGTAAAACAACTACAAGATACAGATAGGGTATAACAGTCATATGACAACAGATACTGACATGAACCAGTCACAAAGCATTTTGCTCTTCTGTTTTTCCAAGCCATAGGCCTGAATCTCACTCTTTTTAAAAAATATCTCTTATCAGATCATGAGCCCAAAGAACCAGTTGAAGATACCGAACCCAGCACTTTACCATATGAAACTGTGAGTAATGTTTAGAACCACTACATTATAGGCAGGTGAATAATGTGGAGAAAAAAATCAAAGTTACTGATTGCATGTATGAAATTGTAATATTTAATTATACACATGTACAGTTGTTTTAATCATTTCTACTTGCTGAACTGTAAAAAGGAAAATCCAGTGCCACACATGATGAAGCAGCATGCTCAGGAACACCACTAGGATGTTTGTCATTGCAAATAAACGAGCTTTGGAGTTCCATGAGCAGCCAAGGAACTGGGGTCCCTTTACTTATTGCCTAGCACTGCCCTTGTGAGCTTTGTTTTGCACACAGTTTGTATGTGCATGTGATACAGGCACAAGGGTACATGGGCGCTACAGCCTCAGTACAGTAGGAAATCGAGCACTTGCATCCCTCTTTTCAGGTTAAAGGGGTCGTTCATCTATAAATTAACTTTCAATATGATGTAGAGAGCGATATTCTGAGACAATTTGCAATTGGTTTTTATTATTTGTGGTTTTAGAGTTATTTAGCATTTTATTCAGCAGCTCTCCAGTTTGCAGTTTCAGCAATCCGGTTTCTAGGGTCCAAATTACCCTAGCAACCCTGCATTGATATGAACAAGAGACTGGAATATGAATAGGAGAGATCCCAAATAGAAAGATGAGTAATATAAAGTAGCAATAACAATAAATGTGATGCCTTACCAGGGCCGTTCCTGCCATGAGGCAAGGTGAGCACCTTGCCTAAGGCGGCAGTGAACGGCCAGTTACAAGGGGTGGCAAAAAGCCGCCTCCTGTAACTTTAAGGGGCAGATTTACTAAGCTCGAGTGAATTTTTGAAGTAAAAAAAATTTTTTGAATACTTCGACCATCGAATAGGATAATACTACTTCGAATTTACTTTGACTTCGATTCGAAGTAAAAATTGTTTGAATATTCGACCATTTGATAATCGAAGTACTGTCTCTTTAAAAAAAACTTCGACTTCATACTTCACCAAATTAATGCTGCCGAAGTGCAATGTTAGCCTATGGGGACCTTCCACAGTGCTTTTCTAAGTTTTTTTTGATCGAATAGAAATCCTTCAATCAATCGCTAAAAATACTTTGAATTGTTCGATTCAAACTATTTAATAGTTTGATCGTACGATTTCTTTTCGATCGTTCGAATACGCTAAAAATCCATAGACTTCGATAATCTTCGATAATTCTTCGATATTTCTTTAACTTCGAAATGCGACCTTTAGTAAATCTGCCCCTAAGAGACGAATTAGTGTTTTTTAAATTCGGCTCTGCCCCTTTTGACCCGCTCCGACGCTAAACTTTTAAGTGCGGAGCGGGATAGGGGGGCGGCATCGGGGTTGTTGCCTCAGGCGGCAGCAGCCCACGGATCGCCCCTGTACCTTCCAGAGCATTTGTTCTTAGATGGGGTGAGTGACCCTCATTTAAAAGCTGGAACTATAAAAAAAATAAATGATGTACAATTGAAAGGTTTCTTAGAATTAGCCATTCTTTGACATACTAAAAGTAAAATTAAAGGTGAACCACCCCTTTAAGGGTCATAAACTAAATTTAACTTTATACTGCTATACCACTAGTTAAAAAAAGTAAATAATAGCTTAAAGGTGAGATAAAGGTATTATAACTGGGTTGTGTCCAAATGTTAGGCACTTCCCACTTCACTAATACCTTAATACCTTATTTCCCAGGCTGGTAGTCCAGTTCCCTATAAAAAAAAAAAAGCACTGGCTAGGAATATTTCTCTAGAAGGTCATTTGTGGCAATATTCTTCTTCTGTCTTCTTTTCTCTGGCAGTCTCAGTAGAGTAAAAATGTTAGCTTTTTGCATCTAAGTTCAGCTTTCACTATACTGCCTGGAACAGAGCCTGGAAAGAGAAGACAGAAGAAGCTGAAGAAGATGGCTACCATAAGCTTGTAGAGTAAACAAATTTTACCACCCCACCCTCCCCATCGATTATACCTTTCCTTCTCCTTAAGGGCTGAAACAGATGAGAAGATTTGCCTCTTCTTCGGGCGACTAATCTCCCTGAACTGCCTCCACGCCGGCTAGAATCTAAATGGCACTTGGAGCAATTCATTTTCCGAAGTTGCCTCATGAAACTTCGGGCGACTTGTCTCCGGGCGACTAAATCTTCCCGAATCTTCTGGTCTGTCTCTGCCCTTAAAGAACAAGAACAAGTCTTAATCACTGGGGGATACCAATTTTTTAGGCACCATTCAGGGGTTACAACCTAACTAAAACATGTTCACCTAAACTAACATGACAGCAGAACAAAACTTTAATTGGGGAATGTAATAAAAGTCGCAAAGAGCAAAACAATTAGCACAAATAAGAATAAAAATTCTCATTTCACAATGTAATACTCTTCCTTAAACTGTTATTACATTGCGAATTTCAATTGCGCATTGCCCACTTGAAGATGTCCTAATCTTTTGGAGCAAACATACCGACTTTTTAAGTAAGAAGTTTTATTACATTCACTGCACAATGATGCAAACTATAAAATTCGCAAACCTTCTTCCATTGTCAGAAGTGGTCGCTAAACAGTTTCCGGGTTTGCAAAAGCTATATTAAATTCACACAAAGGCAAATTTGATCGCACAGAGGCATAACTTTTCGCATTGTGAATATTTTTTCCGTTACCGACTTTTATTACATTTCCCCATCAGTATCTAATTTCTGATTTCACTCTATTGCACATGCGCACAGCCCAGGGCAGCTGCAAGGGATCCCAACACATGACACACAGCACCCAGTCCTCTTATTCTTATCACACCCCTCTAGATGAACTACAATAACTGGTAGTATATTATGGAGTATATTAAGTCTATAATATAATGCAGATAAAAAAGACATGGCTGCTGAGTTAGGCTACTGGCTAGCACGTTGGGATACATAAGAGAAGTGAGGATGTGGGAGAGAGTAAACACAGATGCACTTTGTTCCAACTATATACCCAAGCATTATAAAAATTGTACCATAGTAAATATAAAATCAATGATAGTCAGAGAAGCCTGATAGAACCTGCCTGGTAATCACCTAAATAATGTACATTATATATACATGAATAAAGATTTTATCTCCCTTGCATTACATAGTGTAACACCAATGACATTTTTTCAACAGACAGAGACGTATCCTCTGCAAGATACAGGACTTCCTAAAGGTAAAGTACTTTTTTTCTATTCCTATATTTTTTTCCCGGTTATTATCATCAATCTCATATGGCAGGTAAGGACAGAGTTGCCTTGAACCCAAAGACACTGTACTCTCATGATCTGAGGTGCAGAGCAGATCCTAAACATAAATAACTTTTGGAATGAGCACTTTTGCACCCCTTAAGGTGGCCATAGTCGTTACAATTACAATCTTTCCTGGAAAAGATCTTTCCAGGAAAGATTGTTCATTTCAATAAACACATGTAGAGCTGAATCGTCAGATATACAGGTAGAAACAATAGAATTCAGCACTAACAATGGCTGATGTTCGGATGCCTTCAAGGGCGCCTGAACAATAATCGACGAGCCAACTGATATCCAAGTCTTCTGCTTATATCAGCCGGCACGTCTAACACCATACACGCATCGAATATCATATGAAAATGTGCTTTGTGCGATATTATCAGCACGTCTATGACCACCTTTATTCCTCTTGCACATCTGTCTGTGTTCTCATTCATCCATGATCTGGCCGCTTGCAGCCAGGAATCAAACCTGAAAACACAAACGGAAAAATTAGCCTGAATAAAAAAGTTACAACTCCCATTGATTTCTACATGAACTCAACAGCTTGAAGATAGCAATCCTAAAATGTGATTTTTCTATATGTTTTTTTGTGCTTAATAAATCTCTAAAATTTTCAATCAGATTCAAAACAGCAGTAAAAAGTTGAGTTGGAATGTTGCTAAATGTATTCCTTAGTGGCCTTGTAGAATTATTTTCATGTTAATGCACCGTAGGAGCTATGATTGGTTATTCACTTGTGAAAATGTGTATTTATGTGGAGTATTAAGTACAAATGTGATATTTTTGTAAGCAAATGTCACTGCAGCTTCACATATGTGAAAAGTGTAAACACATTTTTCAGTGTCTCAGCTGGTATTTCCAGTACTGGTATAATGTTCCTCCTTCTAGCTCAAGGGCTCAGGGAAAGTCCCCTCTTTGTTCTGTTTATCTCTTCCAAACAAAACACGGGTGCAAGAACTCACTGGTACAGCCTGTGGTTGGGCTGATTTTCTGAAGAAGGAGAATAAACAGTGACACGTGTTTAACCAGTTCTCTTCCACAAGCCTGCAGCAAAGCATAGTTACAGTATGTCTAGCACATGAAAGTGTATCTAATAGAACATGTTCTGCAACTTTAAATCAATCCAACTTATTATCATCCACTGACAATAAGGATATTACATTTTTTTTCATTAAAAAAATCACGAGATGGGCTGGAGCTTAAAGTCACACAGTCATAGGAAACTGTAAATAGGTAGTGCCAAATATTTGTATCTAGCATGTCCCATATCTTGCTGAACTACAACTCCTATAACTACTTAAAGAGGTTGTTCACCTGGAAATTAACTTTTAGGGTTAGTCCACATGAGTAGATTCGGGAAGTTTTAGTCACCTGGCGACTAATTGACTTTTCTTCTGGGCTACAATTGCCCCAAACTGCCTCTTATTGTCTTTCCATCCGCTATAATAATAATTGCCTGTGCTAAAGCACATGCGTCACTGCGTTTTCTGAAGCTGCCCCGAAGTTGCCTCATGAGGAAACTTTGGGCGACTTCTGAAAACGCCGCGTGTGCTTTGGCGCAGGCGACTTTTCATTATAGCGGATGGGAAGACACGCGGAGGCAGTTCAGGAAGATTGTCGCCCAGAAGAAGAGGTGATTTGTCGCCTGGTGACTAAATCTCCCCTAATCTCCTTGTGTGGACTAACCTTTAGGGGGTTATTTATCAAAGTCCGATTTTATCTCAACATTTTCTGCTTCAAACTCCGATCAAATTTGCTTGGGTTTTTTTACGCTTATTTATTATTACATTTTCCCTAAAATTTGCTTTGCGGGAAAAACTCTCTGATTTTTCACCCAAAAACTCAGATTTTTCTGATTATTCACCCGAAAACTTCGATTTCTTATGCTTTTTGCCCGAAAAACTCTGAAAACTTTTGGATATTGCACGAAACCCAGCGCACATCAAAAAATCATTGGGACTTCTCCCATTGACTTATATGCAACCTCGACAGGTCTGAGATGCTGGATTTTCAGATTCAGACTTTTACATCCTCGGGGTTTAATCAATTCTGAAAAATTCGTGATTTTTAAGTCTGTTTTTATAAAAAAAATCATAATTTTTGCATTCAGAGTTTAGTAAATAACCTATGATGTAGAAAGTGATATTCTGAGATGATTTGGAATTGGTTTTTATTTTGTTTAGTTTTTTTAGTTATTTAGCAGCTCTCCAGTTTGCAATTTAAGCAATCTAATTGCTAGGGTCCAAATTACCCTAGAAACCATGGGGCAGATTCACTAAGTGCCGAATTTGCACTAGCATCCTCTTCTCTCACATCACAACACTTCGACAGGCGTAGATTCACCAGGACAATGCTAATTCACTAAAATCTGAAGTTGCGTCCAGGGCACTGAACGCTGGCAAAGTAGCGCTAGTGTTACTGTGGCAAGCGAAGCGAAGTTGCACTAGTGTTGGCTAATTTGCATATGGCGGGAAGTTAAAGTTGAATGGACGTATATGTTGCAGCAAATACATTACACTACACAAGCCCAGGGAACCTTAATAAAATAAAGTTGTTATAATGCCCTACACATAAGCCCAGTGTATAGTTTATGTGCCATATGTTAGGAAATGTAGGGGGGAAGCCGGGTACCCCAGAAAAAAATTTACGATCTTTTGCAGCCTATCACCCTGAAAAATGTAAAGTCTCCAGCGTTTTTTGTGACTTAGAAAACTATTTTTTGAGGAAGTCCTATCTATTCTATTGCACTTCGCCTGGTCTGAGGTGGCGAAAGCAAGTCTGGCACAAGAGGTAACATTCAGTTAAATCCGCATCTTAGTGAATTTGCGTAGTTACGTCCATTCGCCAGAGCGCAATTTCGCCAGGCTTAAGGGAGTGCATTACCGCTAGCGTCTATGTCCTTCGCTAGCGAAGTTACGCCTGCGCCAGTTAGTAAATCAGCGAAGTAACGAAATTATGTCGCGCTGGCGAATTTTCGCAAACGTTAGTCACTTCGCCCTTTAGTAAATCTGCCCCCATGCATTGATTGATTACTTTGTGCTAAAAATCCTCAAATCTTCCTATTTATCATAACACTACTGATTTCCTCTTGAAACCACAGAATATTGCTTCTTTTAGAATTCTAGTAATAGTTGGATGTATGAGAAAACTATTTATACATTATGGGGGTTATTTACTAAAACTCGAATTTATCTCTTTTTTTAAACCAAGTTTGACCAAACTTCATGATTTTAACTTGTTTATCAATAAAATAACGTGAAAAAAATTGGTGCGGGAAAAGACTTGATTGAAAACAAGCAAAAACTTGAAACATACAAACTTTTTGGATTTGATGCCTGATTATGGTGATCATCCAAAAATCCTGAATTTTTCAGAATATCTGACAAAACCCAGCACAGATCACGATATCTTTTAAATTATAAAAGGGACATCTGCCATTGACTTCTACATGACCTCGGCAGGTTTGAGATGGAGGATTTTCGGATTCAAACTTTTAGCAGGTTCAAGGTATAAAAAAATCTCGAAATATTCTATTTTTCCACCAGAAACCCTTGAGGTTTAGTAAATAACCCCCCCATGTGTAGAGTTAGGTTGAAATTTAGAACTCAAATGCAGATTTAACAAAGACAATTAGTTTACTTATGTGTCCTCTGGCAGGACAACAAAAGGTATCATGACCCACAGTCAAATACATCAAGTAACTCCATGTCATTAGGGAGATAATGTCACAGTCTTGGATTTTTTCACACTAAATGGTTTTAAAAAACTGATCATTATCACCCAACAACATGAGGTTGGTTGACATTTTTGTGCAGTGTTTATCTAACATCAGGAACTACTTTTCCCACTTGTCTTTTTTAGCCCTGTGTACTGCAGGTATGGGACCTGTTATACAGAATGCTCCGGACCTGGGGTTTTTTGGGATAACGGATCTTTCCTTAATTTGGGTCTACATGCCTTAAGTCTACTAGAAAATCATTTACACATCAAATAAACCCAAT
The DNA here is from genome assembly GCA_038501925.1 of Xenopus petersii. Classification (NCBI taxonomy): domain Eukaryota; kingdom Metazoa; phylum Chordata; class Amphibia; order Anura; family Pipidae; genus Xenopus; species Xenopus petersii. The sequence goes on along the minus strand of CM076680.1, from coordinate 131,630,908 downwards.
AGGCTGGTTTTGCTTCCAATAAGGATTAATTATATCTTAGTTTGGATCAAGTACCCGGTAATGTTTTATTATTACAGAGAAAAAGGAAATAATTTTTTAAAAAAAGTGGATTATTTGGATAAAATGGAGTCTATGGGAGACAGCCATTCCATAATTCGGAGCATTGTGGATATCGAGTTTCCGGATAAGTGATCCTATACATGTACAACTGTTATTTATATAGTAAGATTCAACTTTTCATTAAAACCTTTATTTTTTTGTATTAACTTATCATCATGAAGGGTATACAGGTATGGGATCCGTTATCCGGAAAGGCATTATCCAGAAAACTCAGAATTATGGGAAGGCCGTCTCCCATGGACTCCTAAACCAAATAATCCAAATTTTTAAAAAAGATTTCCCTTTTCTCTGTAATAATAAAACAGTACCTTGTACTTGATCCTAACTAATAACTAACTAATAATTAATCCTTATTGAAGGCAAAACAATCCTCTTGGGTTTATTTAATGTTTAAAGGCATTATTTAAGGTATGGAGATCCAAATTATGGAAATATCCCTTATCCAGAAAACTCCAGGTCCTGACCATTCTCGATAACAGGTCCCATACCTGCACAATGGTTTATATAAAAAAGATATTCAATCAATCGCTCTGTGCGGCACTGCGACTGAAGGCTTTTGTTTCTAAATAATTGTGAAATGAATACGAGGCCTATAATCATTGCCTCCAGCAGTAAGTAGACAAAAGGAGTTGTCCTACCTTCAAATGTCAGTTGCTCGTATGCAGCACACCTATTTTGTAATGTTCATCTTCAATATATCATGAGATGAAAGGATTTCCACATTATGCAGGGTAAATATTACAGGTGAAACTTTTGCTTTGACATTTTTAAATTAAATTATTGTCTAAGTAATTACGGTGAATTAGAATTACCTGTAGCCAGCATCTTCTGGATATTGTCCAGAAGAGCCGTTTGATGTGCTCTGAGCCTGGAGGTGACTAATCTTGCACTGCGGTATTTCAAAGCTCTTTAGTGCAACGTTAGACCGGTATGAACTGCAGGAAAATATTGACTTTTAGAAGTTGTGTAATGCTCTATTAAACTCTGATATCTTGGTCTTCATGTATCCAAAGCATAAGGCAACAGGTCCAATTTTAGTTGAATAAATTGCCCCAGGGGCAGGGACTGTTGTGTGAGAGTAGCATAGTAAACTTGGGTAGATGAGTTGTAGCAGATCACTTCTACTCAATGGAGTTTCTCCAAGTTCAATAGAGCAATATTTGTACTGTACAGGTATGGAATCAGTTATCCGGAAACCCATTATCCAGAAAGTAACGAATTACGGGAAGGCCTTCTCCCATAGACACCGTGATAATCACATTTGAAAAAATGATTTCCTTTTTCTCTGTAATAATAAAACAGTAGCTTGTACTTGATCCAAACTAAGATATAATTAATCCTTATAGGAGGCAGAAGAATTCTATTGAATTTGATGAATATTTTAATAATTAATTTTAGTAGACTTAGGTATAGGGATTGTAAAAATTATTCTCCACCACTCTTTTAGACAAAGACAAAGAAAATTCCTTTAGAGAAGATTTATTACATACGTGCGTAGACCAGCAACAACAAAAAAAAAATTGCTGATCCTGAATACAATTTTAAGACATATATTTATACCGTTTTAACACAGTTCCAAATTAACATATTTTAAATCATTGGATTGAAGCTAACGTGGTTTATTCTGATTGGTACATTTGTATACAGTATTGCTTAAAGGGCATGTAAAGGCAAAAATATAAAATCCCATTTTTACTTTCTTTAATGAAAAAGAAACCTATCTCCAATATACTTTAATTATAAAATGTGTACCGTTTTTATAAGAAACCTGACTGTATGCAGTGAAATTCTCCCTTCATTAATGCTGTGGATAGGAATTGTCAGACGGTTCCTAATTAGTGAGCAGGGAAACAATCATACTTATGAACAGCAGGGGGAGCCCCCGCCTACTTCCCAGCAATGCAGAACTCAAGCAGCTTTGTTTATGACGATCCCTAAGCAGCCCAGACCAAACTGAGCATGTGCACAGTCTTAGTCTTGCAAAGATGTTTAATAAAGTTACAAGATGGTGACCCCCTGTAGCCAACTTTGAAAGCATAAATGATTTGTTTGATTAGGCTTGTGAAGCAGTAAGTTCATGTTTACATTTAGGGGCATGTTTACTAACATTGGAGATAAATATCTGGAGAGATTTCTGGAGATGTTGCCCATGGCAACCAATCAGCAATTAGATTTAAACAGCCACAGCCAAGTTAGAAAACAAAAGCAAAGATCTGATTGGTTGCTATGGGCAACATCTCCAGAAATCTCTCCAGATATTTATCTCCAATGTTAGTAAACATGCCCCTATGTGTACAAAATACAGCATTTCTAGCCTTTAAATGACTGAATATGTATTCCTTAGAAATGTGTCTAGGTCAGAGATTAAATATACATTTATGTGAATGCCTGCACATATTCCCTTTTAAGGACATGGAGTGTTTCTCCTAGCTTTCTTCCAACTTCTTATTAACCTTTACAGGATCCAAAATACAGAAAGATCCCTTATCTGGAAAACCCCAGGTCTCGAGCTTTCTGGATAACTGTCCCATACTCTGCTTAATTTCCCCTTTTATCATGAGCTATAAATATTCCCTTCCCTACCTAATATTAACATTAGCCTTTAAATAATTCCTCATGTTTTTATGTTATACTCCACCTTCTTATACCTTCAGCACTCAAACCCTATCATCATACATTCCCCCTTCTGTTTTATATATTTTTGAATGTAGCATTCACCTTCCAAATTTGTAACTAGTCAGTAAGCTATGGCAACCAATCAAAAGTTTGCTTTTATATTTCTACCTTAAGATGGCTGAAAGAAAACTAATCATGGATTGGCTGCTATGGGTTACTTCCCAGGTACCCAGTGTTGAGATATGAGCTCCACTGTCATTTTTAGTAATTTGGTGATATGGGTGATTTATATGATCATCATCAGTGTGTGTACCAGTGTCATTTATAAATAAAGGGAAGCAAGTAATATTCATGGATGAGGGGATACAGAAGGTATGGCTTATATAGGTTTTAGTTTTGCTAAAGGTTCAACTTTTTCCTTCATTAGATGAATGCCTTATTCCAACGGAAAATATAGATGATTTTGATGAAACCTCCACGTCAGACTCAGACAGAATCAAGCAGGTAAGTGATACATAACCTGAAATATGAATCCCTGCTATTTATATATAATTAATCAATTAACAGAGAACTAGAAAAATAAAAATAAAAATAAAAAAGTCGATGCCCTTTATTTAGAGCCCAAAAGGGCAAGTAAATATTATTTCTCTGCTCCTATAACTTGGGGTAGACATCCTGCCACTGACCACTCCTAAAAGCCCAACAATTTTCTCTGCATTTTGCTCATACTTAAAGGGGCATATTTATCAAAGTTTTCTTTTAGTCGAATAGGTCCGTATTCTACCGAATTCGAATTGTACGAATCGAAGGAATAGCGCATTAGATCGAATTTGATTCAAAGTTTTTCCCCCAAAAAAACGAAGATCTTTCAAAGTCCACCAATTGACTTCAAATAGGACTTCTAGGAGGTTCCCCATAGGCTAAAACAGCAATACGGCAGGTTTTAGATAGTGAATGATCAAAGACAAATTTTTAAAGAGACAGTACATTTTTGGACCATTCCCTATTCGAAGTACACAAAAAATGGCTCGAAATTCGTTTTTTTTTTTCATTCGAAAATTCACCTCGACCTTTGATAAATCTGCCCCATAATATAGGACTCTTACCCACTTTATGGACTTGGGCTACAATAATATATTTTATATAATATAGGTTGGACCCCTATCCCACTATAATTAAGGAAATAAAATAAGTATTATAGTATTATAAGTATATATTTTCAACTGGTTTTCATTTTTTAATATTTGTGCTTTTTTAGATTATTATTATTTAGATTTTGATTTAGCAGCTCTCCAGTTTTAAATGTCAGCTAAATTGTCCTAGCAATAATGCACTGATCTGAATAAGAGAATGAACTATGAATAGGAGAGGGCCTGAATAGACAGATGAGAAATTAAAAGTAGGAATGACAATATTTTGTAGCCTTTTTAAATAGGCCCATGAAAGCTGGGAAAGCTGGGAAGAGTCAGGAAAAGAAGGCAAATCATTTGAAAACTATAAAGAAAGAAAATGAAGACCAATTGAAAAGTTGCTTCGAATTAGCATAATAAAAGTTAACTTAAAGGTGAACCACCCTTGTAATATCTTTGATACTACTACCTGCATTCTGTGCTGGTCGCACACATATTCTGCGCACAGGAGTCCCCCATTGATTATTATGGGAAGCCAGGGGCAAAGCTTTAGTGATATTATGACGAAAATAGAAGTAGGAAGAAGGGAGTGAACATCAGCATTAGATAACTGCAGCCATTTTTATTCTACTATAACACACATCATGGTTTACGCCAACAGCTCTTTATCAAAGTTGAATCAAGTCGAATATTTCCACTGGAAAAATACCTGCAAGAAGGGATTCAGCAGTCCATAACACCCATTAAAGGGACAGCGTTATGTAGGGGGTTATTTATCAAAGTCTGAATTTATCTCAATATTTTCTGCTACAAACTCCGATCAAATCTGCTTGGGTTTTTTATGATTACTTATTATTACATTTCCCCGAAAATTTGCTTTGCAGGAAAAGATCCGATTTTACGCGGGTTTTTTTTCCGGATTTTTCATCTGATAAGTTTTTTCCTGAATTTTCACCCGAAAACTCAGAAAACTTCGGGGTATTGCACGAAACCCAGCACACCTCAAAAAATCGTTGGAACTTCTCCCATTGAATTATATGCAACCTCGACAGGTCTGAGATGCCGGATTTTCAGATAATGACTTTTCCATCCTCTGGGTTTAAGTTCAAAGGAATCGTCATTTTTTTAAAAGTCTGACTTTATAAAAATGAAAACACAAATTTTTCGTGATTTTTGCATTTGGAGTTTAGTAAATAACCCCCCCCCCTAGTGTTCTCATTTGTTACAAGGACAAAGTTCATTACACATTTGTGATTATTTGCTCTGAAAAAATATGTAAAACAACATATTGATTATGTATATCCAGAAACGTGCTAAAAGATTATTGTTTTAAAAAGATGAAGGCACTACTCAGTTGCCTTTCAAAAATTACCCTAGCAATCACACATTGATTTGAATAAAAGACTGCAATATAAATAGGAGAGGCCTGAATAGAAAGATGAGTAATAAAAAGTAACAATAATAATACATTTGTTGCCTTACAGAGCATTCATTTTTAAGATGGGGTCAGTGACCCCCCATTTGAAAGCTGGAAAGAGTCAGAAGAAGTAGGCTAATAATTCAGAAATTATAAAAAAGAAAAAATGAAGGCCAGTTGAAATGTGGCAACCACACCTTAAAGCAAATGCTGCTTTCAATAGGAATTGTTTTTACAAATAGCTTTAAAAGCACTGAACATGTTTAATAAATGTATATTGGAAAGTTGCTTAGAATTTCTTTTATATATTTTATTCTAAAGGCAAATTTTTTTTTGGGGATGATTTGCCTCAATAATACTATTTAAGATAACTGCATTAGTGGGTCTTTTCGATTCAGTAAATTCCAAGGTTTTGGGCATCCTCAGCAAGTCCTATCATCATTCTCTTTGCTCCTACATATTTACTGGAATAAATATAGAAATATGTATAGGAGATAAATGTGGATACTCTAATGCAATGTATATAGGTTTGTCTAGATGTAATTAACGTTTATCTATGCAATCTTGGAATATACAGGTATGGAACCTGTTTTCCAGGATGCTCGGGACCTGGGGGTTTCCCGGATAACGGATATTTCTGTAGTTTGGATCTTCATATCTTAAGTCTACTAGAAAATCATGTAACCATTATACAAACTTAATCGCCTGATTTTGCTTCCAATAAGGATAAATTATATCATAGGGGGGGGAAGATTTAATAAAGGGCAAATTGCTAATGCTAGTGACAATTCGCTAGCGTTATCTCCTGCAGGGACATCGCCAATGCACTGATTCACTAGCAAAAGAGACTGGCGCTAGCGAAAGTTCATTACTCCCCAAATTCACTAAAGTGCGGATTTTACTGAACGTTACCTCTTTCGCCAGAGTTGCCTTCACCACCTCAGGCCAGGCGAAGTGCACTGGAATGCATAGATCTTCCTCATCTTCTGTCACTTACATTATATTCTGTGAGCCGACAATGCATCAAAGTCCAAAAAACGCTACTGTCTTTTCCTTTTTTCAGCCCGATTGCCTGCAAAATACCTAACTTGGGTAATCGGTTTTCCCCATACATTTGCAAACATATGGAACATTAATTTTACAGTGGCCACATGTTAGGGCATTAGAACTCTATTGTCTTTATTAAGGTTCCCGGGACATGTGTTTTTAAAAGTGTAATTTGTAAGTATATGCACCAACATTTAACATAAAGATGTCCATAGAACTTTAAATTTCCCGCCCTATGCAAATGATCTGAGCGTTAGATCCCTAGCAAAGTTTCGCTAGGCAGAAATGAACGCCAGCACATCTTCACTATCAAAGGTTCACATTGCCGAAGAACCATTAGCAAAAAGTCGCCGAAACTCTGGATTTTAGTGAATTAGCGTAGTCTGAGCGCATTTGCGCCTGCCAAAGTGTAGCGATGGGCTCAAAGCGGTCGCAGGTGACAATTCGCCCTTTAGTAAATCTGCCCCTTAGTTGGGATCAAGTACAAGGTAGTGTTTTATTAATACAGAGATAAAGGAAATAATTTTTAAAAAGTTTAATTATTATTATGGGAGATGGCCTTTCTATAATTCTGAGCATTCTGGATAACTGGTCTCTGCATACTTGATCGGATGCTTTTAGCAGTTTCCTGAATGTTGATAAAATGATTACGTGCTTATATTGAGTGTGGTTAAAAATAAAGTGGCTGTGTAATGTTGTCTTTTCAATGGGCCCAATAGTTTATTATGTTATTATGTCGTATCCTTTGATGAAGGTATTTCTTTGTGTACAAACTTGATTCACACTTGCTAAACATGTCATGTGGCACACCAGAATAAAGTCATGTGGTACACCAGAATAAAGTCATGTGGTACACCAGAATAATGTCATGTGGCACACCAGAATAAAGTCATGTGGCACACCAGAATAAAGTCATGTGGTACACCAGAATAAAGTCATGTGGCACACCAGAATAAAGTCATGTGGTACACCAGAATAAAGATGGGAGAGGTTACCTAACACTGTTTAGGCTTTGTTCTTCTTTCTTCTGTTTTATTCACATTTGAAGCAGGTACAATGAACATTGAACAGAAAGGGCAAGTTGTTTATTAGGTATTCTGACACACTGCATCATTTTTATTGAGCTTTTATTGCTTGTGTTACCGTTAGACTCTGAAACTTCAGACGTACAGTAACAAAAACAAGTCTAGACACATGATTGAATTTGGAAACATAAATGTTGCTTGTTTTTCTATGAATATGTTGTTCTTTATGTTGATGTTCGTGTAGATATACTGCTATAGTTAATCTCATTTATAAACACAGGGCACATTTGCACCTAAAGGCAGTAACCCATAGCAACCAATCAAGAAATAGCTTTTTTTCAGCCAGCTGGAAGTAGAACTTGGTTGCTATGGGTTACTGTCTAGGTGCAAATGTGCCCTGTGTTTATAAATGAGACCCACTATTGCAGTATACTGTATCTACACTAGAGGGGTTGTTTATCAAGGGTTATTTATCGAATTTATCTCAATATCGGCTGCTACAAACTCCGATCTAAGCCGCTCGGGTTTTTAACGGTTATTTATTATTATATTTTCCCGAAAATCACCTTTGCGGGAAAAGCTCAGATTTTCAAGATTTTTTTGTGAATTTTCCCCGAAAACTCTAAATTTTTCGTGTGTAAACTTAGAAAAAATTAGAAATTGCCCCAAAAATCAATGGGACTGTTCCCATCGACTTCTATGCAACCTCAACAGGTTTGAGATGCCGTGTTTTTATATTTGGGCTTTTTAGCCCTCGGGGTTTAATAAATTCTAAAAGCCTATTTTAACACAAAAAAATCACGAATTATTCGGATTTCGGGGAATTTTGGGTATTCGGAGCTTAGTAAATAACCCCCTAACATTCAATAGATGTATTAGGGGTAGATAAGCAACACTCCTGCCAGCAGTACTAAGTACTGGGGGTGATGAATAAACACTGGGCAAATTGGCAGCTAGGCAGTAATCCATAGCAACCAATCAAGAAATAGTTTTTCAGGCAGCTGGAAGTAAACCTTGGTTGCTAAGGGTTACTGCCTAGATGCAAATGTGCCCAGTGTTTATTTATTTATCAGTACTTAGTACTGCTGGCAGGAGTGTTGTTTTTCTACCCCTAGTACATTAAAAACAATATAGGCATGCTTTTTTCATTTTGTTTTTGTAATGAAATAAAGTCAGGAGGTAGAACATTTATTTCCAACATGTGGGCTGTTATTTCCTCGTAATGCACCATTCTGTATTTAGAGCTGTAGTTTTGGAAAGATGGCAGATCAGCAGCTTGTCTTGTAGTCAAACACGGCCAATGTTAACAATATTTTTTCATTTGTTTATTATCTAGCCAGAAGAAAATGACTGTCCCTTAATGACCATAAGTGCGCTAACAGGTAGGTATAATATAATGACGAAATCCCGACACCTTGATTCTGCAGAGCAATTGCATGTTTTTGTAAATTATTTTACACAGTCATTATACAGGCGCAATTAGGGGCGATCCTGCCCAATTTGCCGCCCGAGGTGGCCTTCATTTTTGCCGCCCCCCGCCTCTTACCTTCAGCGCCGGACAGGTCCACGTCGCTAGTGCAATTGCGCTCTCTGCACTAGAAGAGCCGAATTTCCGGGTTGAAAAACGGAAATTCGGCTCTTAGTTACCAGGAGCGTAATTTTTGCCGTCATTTTGTGCCTCAACTAGCCTCATTGGCGGGGCGCCCCATGGCGCAATTATGCTGGCATTGTGGGGAAACCTCTGCACTCCTAAATGAGCCCTATAGTGTTTTAACTGGTGTAAACTGATTTTTCTGGTAGTCTTATTACTGAACAGCATGCATCTATGCTCTTCCCTTTTAAGGGAGAATTAAACCCTAAAAATTAATATAGCTAAAAGTGCCATATTTTATATACTGAATGTATTGCACCAGCTTCTCAATAGCAGCAATGATCCAGGACGTCAAACTTGTCACAAGGAGTCCCCATCTTCGAAAATGTCTGTGACACTCACATGCTCAGTGGGCTCTGAGCGACTGTTGAGAAGCTATGCTTAGGGGTCGTCACAAATTATCAAACAGAAAATGAGGTTTGTCTGTAATATATATATATATATATATATATATATATATATATATATATATATATATATAAGCTGATGCTATAGGGCTAATTATTAAATTCTGATGCTAGTTGCACTAGTTATGTGTTGCCATTTAGTAATTATCTGTATTAATTACTAATCAGCCTTTATTGTGACATTTATATTCTATGTGTACTGTATAGTGTGAGTGGGTCCCTAAGCTCAGTAAGTGACAGCAGCACAGAGCATGTGCAGTGAATCAACAGAAAAGAAGATGCAGAGCTACTGGGGCATCTTTGGAGACACAGATCTTTACTGCTAAAGGGCTGTGGTTGCCTTGGGCTGGTACAGAAGCAGTGTCGGACTGGGCCAGCGGGACACCGGTAAAAAACCCGGTGGGCCCTGGGCTCTTGTGTGCCCTGCTGCCCCAGATCCGCTTCTTAGTGGAGCGCCGCAACCTCACTTTGTCGGGGTTGCGGTACCCGGCACCACGCATACGCGATGCAGCACGCGGGGCCCTGGGTCAGTAGCCGCGGTGGGCCCCAAGCCCTCCAGTCCAACCCTGTACAGAAGCACAAAACATAATGTAAAACATTTCTAGCCTACTTCTTTAGTTAAGCTTTAGTTCTCCTTTAAAGATTCACATTAAGTTAAATTCAACATTGCTCAGTGTTTCATTGAAATAGTTTTACTTACAGGTTTATCCAGGATCAATAACGTGTGCCAAGAAAGCAGTGGAAATTGCAACTTAGCCCCAACTATAAGCGATATTCTGAATGATGAGGATCTGCTATACATTCTGAAGCTGAAGCTTGATCCTTGCCACCCAACTGTAAAGAACTGGAGAAACTTTGCCAGCAAGTGGGGAATGAGTTACGATGAATTGTGTTTCCTGGAGCAGAAGCAACAAAGTCCCACAATTGGATTTTTATTACGGAACAGTGAAAGGACAGTGGAGCAACTGATTGACCTGTGCAAGCTTTATCAAAGGGCTGATGTCCAGAAGGTGTTATCAAAATGGGTTAATGTGGATTGGCCAATGAGAGTATATAAAAAACCACAAGAGCAGTGTATATCATGAAATCATATGGACTACTGACACATAGCAGTGTAAATTAGAAGAATGCTCCTTTCCACTGACAGGGTGTTGGGCTACTCTCACTGTACTTGTACCATCTCTCCACCAGGATGATTCTCACTAGCACCATACTGTGATCTTCAGTATTTGCTAGAACATTAAGCATAAATCACATTGTATTTTTTATAAGAAAGAACAGACATGGACTTTGTGGTGTTTATACAAATGACCTGCAGGTGTCACTGTGCACAACAGTTATACTGTCTACATAGTACTTTCTATAATGCTAAAAAGCAGTTGAGGTTAATGTTGAAGTGTAAAGGCTGCATGAACCTGCTAATAAAGCACTGTTATACTCTACTCATCCTCGGCTATCAAAACTTAACAGACTTCATACTTTTTCATAGCTCTGATCTAGTATAAAGCATTTGCGTTGCTCACAGTAAGTATAGAATCTTGCATCAGTATAACTTGTATGTGGTTCAGCTAAAGCAGTTTTGGGATCAAGCGTAAGTACACAGAAGCAGATAACTGAAGTCTGACTGAATGTCTTTTTTCAATTTATTTTCTAAATAATACAATGGGGCAGCCCGATCTTCAAAATATGTTCTTTTTTTTCTTTTTTTTAAAGGTTTTTATTTTGCATTTTCAAAACAAACAACAAATACACAAATAAAGCAGTCTTGACACTTACATGACTACTGTTTTCAATTATTTGGTGTTTTGGTGACAGTTTCAATACGTAAAGGAGCATGTAACATATTCACCAGTTATCAGCATATACTTTGGGCCAATCTAGAGCTCAGTCATCTGGTAGGGATGCATGAGGGTTGACGTCTAACCAAGGTTCCCAAATTTTCTCAAATTTCTGGGGTGTTCCCCTAGCATTGTATGTTAATTTCATTAGAGGCAGTGTACCATTTATTAGGTCAATCCATTGCTGAAGTGTAGGGGGTTTGGGGTTAGTCCATTTCATTATTACCAGCTTTTTTGGCTAGAACAAAATATATCATAATAGTGTTCTGGATTTTTGTTGGGGCACTGCTTCATCTATAATACCCAATAAACAAGCCTCAGGGGACTTAATCGAATTACTTCTGACCAGTATGCTGCCACTCTAGGGCAATTCCATATGAAGTGGAAGAATCCAGCTTCTCCCCTGCCACATTTCACGCATTTGGCTCCCTCTGATCTACCCATAGCTTCAAGCCTTAGAGGGGTAATATAAATTTGAGGGATCATTTTAAATTGTGATATTAGGCAGGGGTACCAGTTATCCGTAGCCTCACAAACTCGGTCCTTGGTAAAAAAAAAAAGCTAAATATTGTATTTCAAAGTAAAACTGACTCCTATTCTTATATCCTTCTTATATACACATTTCCCTGATTTTACATTTTCCAGAAATTTACACAAATTTTTTCTCGTTCCCTTAAAAATGTAAAATGGGGGTTCTACTGTATTTGCAATTAAATATAAGATTTAAATGATTTGCAAATTATCCCTTTCTCAATTTATTTACATTTTGCACAGTGTCCAATTTATGGATCCATTCATGCGTGGTGTGAGTTGGTCAGTTTAATGAAATAAGGGTAGTACCCCTTTTTGAACATATTTTTCCCATTAACAAGTCATATTTTCACGAATTTTATTTAATAATAAAGAAAGAATTTTCAATATCTGTAGCATCAGAAGGAAATACAAAAATACATCTATAATACATATTAATGCTTTTACAATAAACGCTGATCATATATCTCAACGTAATATCATTGCTCAAAGACTTCATTAGGTTATCAGGAGAGTAGGCCAAAGAAAAGGTGGGAGCAGACCTGCCTGAGTATAATACGTATATGTACAAAATATATATGGTACCATTCATTACTTCCACACTTCAGTTTAGGTTATATGTGTGTAATACACCTAGTGCTGATATGAGGTTTTGTGACAAACACAGGCATTTATATTAATGGCCTGCATTTAGTCCTAAATTCTGGAGTATTAACTAAAAAATAAAAATGGTATGCATTAAAACAGAACTACACAAATGCCATTTATAATTAGGCTTTATTTCCTGCTTTTTTTTTTTTTACATACAAAGTAAGAATGTAATTAACTGGTTTCTTTGTTTATATGATATTTCTTTTTCACCTATATGTATGCACATGGAAGGGCTAATAATCTTCTGAAAATTACCATTAATTGTTATTTAATTATTAAATAAGACCTGAGAACTCAAACATAATAAATAAATAGGTAGACAAAGAAAGCCATGGAGAAAAAAACTATAAGAAAGCCAACCTATAGCTGTTGATGAAATACGATTCCCAGATGAAACCGTAGTACAAAAATGAGTGTCAGGCTACGGGCTAGATATACCCAATAATGAGCAATTCCTTCATGTTGTGCCTCAAATCAAAGGCTTCAGGATTGAAAAATAAAATCCTTCTTCCAATAGATAAAAACTGGTTTTAGAAGAGTAAAAAAAAAAGTACATTTACCCTGTTAAAAAAAATGGAAAACACTATTTTAAATCTGAAGAGGTTCAAGGGCAGGGCTTCATAAGGCTTTGAAAAAGCCTAAAATTCTTGTGTCTTTGGGGAGTTTTTCTTTGGTAGCAAATGCCTGATCCTGCAAATATCAATGCAGCGCCAGAGAGATCATTGAGGCTATCACTTGTTTCAACTACATAAGATTTTATAAGATTTGATAACTATGATGCATCCCCTTCCAAAACTCTCAATGGATAGTGGTACATGGATTGACCAGTGAGAAAAGAGAGCAAAAAGTTGTGGTCATATCAACTTTTGTTGCGTAAAAGAGGCCAGAATCAGATGAAATCTGGACGAAATTGGACATGCTTTCATCCTGCTAAAACGGACCAAATAAAATGCTATCTTTTAGAATGCTATTTTTAAGTAAGTAAAACAACAAAAACAAAATGATAATTCATTACTTAACCAGCAGATAATACAGTTTTTGACATTTCAACAAAAAGCATTTCAAACAAATATGTGACTCAGACATCACTTGTTTCATTTACATATATTCAAACAAACATGTTTACAAGTAATTTTGTGTGTTGCCGATTACGAGATTTAGGTCAAAGTCTATGAAGTGTTTTTACGAGGTGGGGAGATGTCAAAGCCAATCTCTGGGAAGGAAAAGTTAGATTCAGAAAATAAATATTTGAATTTAGAACGTGGATCAGCTGTATTAGGTGGACTGACATCACATTCTATGTTAGGTAAATTTGTTTTGCTGGGAACCTTAAACTGGGCATTTACATCATCCCCGAGAGCTTCTGTTTGACCAGAGAATGGCTTTTTCCAAGTTGGGGCATTCACCTCACCAGGTTGAATATTGACTCCCACAGTAAGGTCATCGTTTTCCAACTTCATTGGGGAGATTTTAACGCCACCTTTTACTTGGGGGGAGTTGATATCAGTAGGCGGCACCTCTGTTTTACCAGAGAATGGCTCTTTCCACACTGGTGCATTGACTTTTGCAGATGGCAAATCTATGTCAATATCATCTAATTCATCAACCTCAAGCTTTGGAGCAGACAGTCTAACATCATTTTTTAGTTTTTGACCTTTTAAATGAATACCATCATCTGGCAGTACTTTAACTTTTATTTTAGGAGCACTGAAATTGGCAGATGGCAGATCAAGACCAAAGCCAGGGCTTCTTCTTTGAGATGGGGATTTCTCTGTACCACTTATTTGTATTTTATTGTCAGGTAGGTCAATACTGGGACCTGATAGAGATGTAGACTTAGGCAAATGCATACTCCCTTCTACACTTTCCATAGTCAATTTTGGTGCTATGATTTCAGTACCCGGTCCTTGTATATTCCCTTCTAATTCTGGAACCCCTGTTTTCAAATTAGCATCTGGGATTTTATATTTAATTCCTTTGCCACTAACACTTGGTAAATCTGCACTCAGCTCTGGGCCCCTCAATTGGACATTATCTTTTGGCAATTGAACATCTGGCATTTTTATTTTAGCATCTGGTTTTCCAAGAGTTGGCATCTTGAACCTTGGAAAGCTCTTTTTATCTGATTCTCCAAAACCAACATCTGGAGCACTACCCTTTAGATTTGGCATTGTAAGGTTCCCTGATATATTTGGTGGAGAAGCATTTTCAGATTTTGTAGATTCCAAGCCTAGGTCAGCATCTGGTAGACCAAGTTTAGTTTGGAAAATACGCAATGTTGGGAATTTGAATTTTGAACCTTTCACATCAGTTGAGGCTTGCGGACTTTTAAAGGTTCCTTGAGAAATGGATGCATCTACACTTGGCTTATCAGGACCTTTAAAATTTATTTGTGGTGCATTTAACTCTACTTGTGGAGTTGTGAAGGACCCATCCACCTCTACTTTAGGTGTGTCTATGTCAAGACTTGCCTTCTGAGAAGATGGGAGCCGAAATGAAGGCATTTTAAATTTAGGAGCATTTGACCTTACATTTGGACCTTTGACATCAATTTGTGGTGCATTAATATCCATTGAAGGGGCCTTTACAGAACCACCCAATTCTAAATCAGGTGTTTCAACTTTAGGACCCGACAATTGGAATGAAGAGAAAGGTAAAGAAGGCATCTTAAATTTTGGTGTATTTGTATCTGGACCTTTCAAATCAATGTCCACCTCTGATTTAGGTGTGTCTATGTCAAGACTTGCCTTCTGAGAAGATGAGAGTGGAAATGAAGGCATTTTAAATTTAGGAGCATTTGTACTTACATTTGGACCTTTGACATCAATTTGTGGTGCATTAATATCCATTGAAGGAGCCTTTAAAGAACCACCCAATTCTAAATCAGGTGTTTCAACTTTAGGACCTGACAATTGGAATGCAGAGAAAGGTAAAGAAGGCATCTTAAATTTTGGTGTATTTGTATCTGGACCTTTCACATCAATGTCCAACTCTGCTTTAGGTGTGTCTATGTCAAGACTTGCCTTCTGAGAAGATGAGAGTGGAAATGAAGGCATTTTGAATTTAGGAGCATTTGTCCTTACATTTGGACCTTTGACATCAATTTGTGGTGCATTTATATCCATTGAAGGGGCATTTAAAGAACCACCCAATTCTAAATCAGGCGTTTCAACTTTGGGACCTGAAAACTGGAATGAAGAGAAAGGTAAAGAAGGCATCTTAAATTTTGGTGTATTTGTATCTGGACCTTTCACATCAATATGTGATTCACCGACATCCAACTTGGGTCTATTTAAAGACCCTTCCACCTGCAAATCAGGTGTTTGGACTTTTGGGCCAGACATTTGAAAGGATGGAAATTTAAATCCTGTGTTTTTCACATTTGGAGCATCTAATTTCATGTCAGGGCTTTTAAGGTTTATTTGTGGGGCATTTATATCAACATTTGGTACATTTATATTTGTTTCTAGACCTTTGCCATCTCCCTTTAAGTCTGCATGGGGTATGTTACCAGTTGCTTCAATCTTTGGGGTTTTTAGGTTTATTTCTGCATTAGGTGTATCTTTTTTAAAATTAAAGAAGTTAAATGAGGGTTTTTTCAATTTACCTTTAATTTCAGGTTTTGGAACATCAAGAGTCACATCAGGAGTTTTAAGTGTTGGAATGTGTAAATCACCTTTAGGAAGATTTACTTCTGGACCTTTTACATTTGGCATGTCTACATCTACTTTAGGAATACCAAAGTTCACATCTGGACCTTTAAGTTTTGGCATATTTATGTCGACCTTAGGAAGATTTACTTCTGGACCTTTAACATTTGGCATGTCTATGTCTACTTTAGGAATACCAAAGTTCACATCTGGACCAATAAGTTTTGGCATATTAATGTCTGCCTTAGGAAAATTTACTTCTGGACCTTTTACATTTGGCATGTCGACATCCACTTTAGGATTACCAAAGTTCACATCTGGACCTTTAAGTTTTGGCATCTTAATGTCTACCTTAGGAAGATTTGCTTCTGGACCTTTTACATTTGGCATGTCTATGTCTAATTTAGGAATACCAAAGTTCACATCTGGACCTTTAAGTTTTGGCATATTAATGTCTACTTTAGGAATATTTATTTGTGGACTTTTTACATTTGGCATGTCTACATCTACTTTAGGAATACCAAAGTTCACATCTGGAACTTGTATATTTGTTTTGGGTAGATTGACATCAACTTTTGGCATTTGTAGATCTGCTTTTGGTAGTTTAATGTCTTTTCCTTTCATTTCTGGAATGTGGAGATCTCCTTTAGGCAGATTAACATTTATGTCTGGACCTTTCCATTTGATGTCTTGGAAATTGGCTTTGGGGAGGTCTACATTTGCTTCTAGACCATTCAGTTCTGGAGCATGCATATCTGCTTTGGGAAGAGCTATATTTACATCAGAAACTTTAAATTTTGGAATTTGTGAATCTACTTTGGGAAGGTCTAAAGCTATATTTGGCCCTTTCAATTCTGGAACATCTATATCTGCTTTAGGAAGTCCACTCACTTTGGGGATCTCTATATCTGTTTTTGGTAGGCCAACATTTATGTCTGTCCCTTTAAGTTGTGGAGCATGTATATCTGCTTTGGGAAGATCTACTTTCACTTCTTGACCTTTCAGTTTGGGGAATTTTAAATCTGGTATGGGAAAATCAAAAAGTGGCTTTTTTAGTTTTGAACTTTTAACGTCTGGTACATCTATATTTGCTCCTGGGCCACTGAGGTCTCCTTTTATTCCAGGGGCTGATATATTAATATTAGGGGCATTAACATCTAGCTCTGCTTTTCCTTTCAAATCTACTTTGGGCATGTCACTAGCAGCTTCAATTTGGGGGGGTTTCACATTTATTTCTGCATTGGGTGCATCTTTTTTAAAGCTAAAGAAGTTAAATGAGGGTTTTTTAAACTTGCCTTTTACTTCTGGTTTTGGGACATCAAGGTTTACCTCTGGATAATTCAGATTTGGAAGATGTAAATCAGCTTTAGGAAGGTTTGCATTAACTTCTTGGCCTTTTAAATTTGGCATGTCTACACTGACTTTAGGAACACCAATGTTTATGTCTGTGCCTTTCAGTTTTGGCATGTCAATATCTATGTTAGGGAGATCAAGATTAATTTCTCGCTCTTTTAGTTTCGGTGCTTGTGAATTGACTTTTGGAAGGTCTATATTAATTTCTTGTCCTTTTAGTTTTGGAACCTGCATATTTACATTGGGTAAATCAACATCCACAGATTTTGGAATCTGTAAATCCGGGTTTGGAAGGTCAATGCCGAATCCTTTACCCTTTATTTCTGGCATGTGAAGATCTGCTTTTGGTAGATTAACATTAAATTCTGGAGTTTTTAGATTAATGGCTTGAAAATTGGCATTTACTTCTGGACCATTCAGTTTTGGAATCTGTATATCTGCTTTGGGGACATCACTGTTTACTTCTAGGCCTTTAAGTTTTGGAATCTGCATATCTGCTTTGGGTAGATTTGCATTAATTTCTGGCCCTGTCAGTTTTTCAGATTTTACATTTATTTCTGTGTTAGGGATGTCTTTCTTTAAATTAAATAAGCTAAATGAAGGCATTTTAAACTTCCCTTTTGCTTCTGGTTTTGGGACATCAAAGTTGACTTCAGGACTTTTTATTTTTGGAAACTGTAAATCAGCTTTAGGAAGATTTACTTCAGGACCTTTTAGTTTTTCAATGTCTGCACCAACTTTGGGGAGACCAACATTTACTTCTGGACCTTTCATGTTAATATCTACCTTAGGCATATTAACGTCTAGTTTTGGCTCTTTAGGAAGATCTATAGTCATTTCAGAACATTTTACTTTTGGCATTTGCAGATCTACTTTTGGAAGGCCAACATTCACTTCTGGACCTTTTAGATCTGGAGTCTGAATATCAGCTTTAGGTAGACTGACATTTAGTTTTGGATCATTTAGTTGGGGTACCCTGGGAACATTTATGTTCACTTCCTGACCTTTCAGTTTTGGAATTTGTAAATCTACTTTTGGAAGGTCTACACTTCCTTCTGGACTTAATTTTGAAATATTGACATCTGCATTTGGAAGGTCAACATTCAATTTTGAACCTTTTAGTTCAGGAGTAGGTAAGTCTGTCTTAGGTAGACTGATATTTAATTCAGGACTTTTCAGTTTCAGGGGTTGAAAACTAGCACCAGGAAGATCACATTTCATATCAGGACCTTTTACATGTGGAATTTTTATATCTGCCTTTGGAAGGTCAACATTTAATTTATGACCTTTGAGTTTTGGAATTTGTAAATCAGCTTTTGGAAGCTCAACGTTTACTTCTGGACCTTTTACTTCAGGAATATGTAACCCTGCCTTAGGTAGATCAACATTAAACGCTGAGCTCGTTACCACTGGTGTTTTTAGATTTGCTTTTGGGGTCACATTTCCCAAATCAAGGATTTCCGAGCCGTTGCTTACTATAGGAAGGTTAACATTTACTTCTGGCTCTTTTAAACTGGGAGTTTTAATTTGCAGATCTGCTGTAGGAAGATGGGTTTTCATATCTTGACCATTAAGTTCGGAACCGTCAACATTTAATGTTGAACTTCTCCAATTTGGTAGTTGTATGCCATCTTTTGATTGGCTTACGTTAACATCGGGACCTTGGAATTTTGGTAGTGAGAAGTGAGCTCTGGGATCATTGATACTGGGTATTTTAGTATCAATACCAGGCAAATCAAGAGCAAAATCGTGCATTTTAGGAGCCTGCGGCAGTTTAAACTTTGACTGTCCATTATTTATGCCTTCTTTTGATACATCAAACAAGGAGACAGACCCCTTAAGGCGTGGTCGAATCTTGTTTCTGAAGAGCTCATCATATGTTGAAGAGCTTGCAACCTATAAATACAGAACAATTGTTTTAATATATGTTCTAGAAATAAAATATCCAATACAGTTAATAAACATGAATACACTTACCACATGACCTTTTGTTAAAGTAAAATCATTCCCTTGAGGCAGCTGAAGCTCATTTTTAGTATGAAGCTGTAGACCTGCTTTGTATGGTTCTGCTGCTTTTAAAATATTAAGAACCTCGGCCTTCTGCAAGTTCTCAAAGTAAATAGTGGCCCCAAGGAGTTCATCTCCTGCAGAAAATGGATTATGTTTTTTTTGTCAGTTTTTTATGTAGACATTGCTGTTTAAATGTTTGCTGTAAATGTAATCACACAAATACCAACGATAAAATACCAGCAATCCCAAGGCGAAATTTCTTGTCACAAGAAATTTGTGATAGAACAACCCTCGATAATGTGAATTGTGAACTTTATAAATATCCCCTTTTGTGTGCCTTGGTAAAATGGGAGTCATCCATTTTATATAAAAAGCAATACAAGAAGAGAATCTTGACTGAAAGATGCCTCTTCTCTAATAAATGCCAGATGTGAATGATAAATAGTATTAATGTAAAGTACTGCATAACAAGGTGGTGCTACAGTCAAAACCCGATTTTATGTTTTCCGGGGGGTAAAATCATGGTTTTTCTGTTAAAATGGTGTAAACTACAAAAAACACGTTAAATCCAGGAAAACTCATGCTTACAGGGGAAAAAAATAAATAAAATCCAGGAAAACGTAAAACAGGGTATGTAAAAATGTGGTTTGACTTTATATAAATAAAAAGAAACTAGGGATGCTTGGCATTCCGTAGCAGGATTCTGATTTGGGCGAACGCAAGTACCTGGTCAAAGCAAATCAGAAACCTTAAAAACATGTGACTACAGAAATTGCTGATTTCTCCCCCTCTAGGATTTCACTCATTTGCATATGGAAAATTAGGATTCGGTTAGATATTCGCCTGAATCGTCTCCAGAAGATTCTGTATTCGGCAAGTGGATTTGTGCATCCGTAATCAAAATGTACCACTAAAGGTTATTTTAAAACTCTATGTTTGCCATTAGTTTAATGGGATCACTGATTACCTTCTTTTACACCCAAATTACACGCAACTGGGTCATCTTCCTTAATTCCAGTAACAACAACAGCTCCATGTTTATTGTCCAGCTGCACCAGATCACTAATGCTCCCTGGCCTTCCAGTGAGGAGCACTTTCGTGGGGCTGTCCAGCAGGTTACTCTAGAATAGACACATCATAAAAATGATCACATTGGTGGCAGTCAAACATTGTCACAGCTGATTAGCTCATGGGATTTCAACCATTTGTGGGAAATCAAATTATTTTACTACTTTTACTATATATATGACAGTATAACAGTTATGGGACCTGTTATCCAGAATGCTTGAGACCTGGGGATTTCCAGATTATGTATCTTTCTGTAATTTGGATCTTCATACCTTAAGTCTACTAGGAAATCATGTAAACATTAAATAAACCCAATAGGCTGGTTTTGCTTCCAGCAAGTATTATTTATGTCCTAGTTTGAAACAAGTACAAGGTACAGTTTTATTATTAGAGAGAAAAAAGAAACAATTTTTAAAAAATGTAGATTATTTGTGTAAAATGGAATCTATGGGAGACAGCCTTTCCATAATTTCGAAGCTTTCTGGATACTGGTTTCTGGATAACGGATCCCATACCTGTATTTGCCTCATTGGGTAAAGCTTGTTTTTGTTAAATTAAGTAATTAAGCACTATAAGGAGTAAAGTTGTCAAACGTTTGTAAATTTCTACCAGGTCTAGTAACTGTTAACCTGTTATCCAGAATGCTTGGGACCTGGGATTTTCCAGATAACAGATCTCTATACCTTAAAGGGATACTGTCATGGGAAAAAACATTTTTTTCAAAAGGAATCAGTTAATAGTGCAGCAGTTTCAGTGCAGCAGAATTCTGCACTGAAATCCATTTCTCAAAAGAGCAAACAGATTTTTTTATATTCAATTTTGAAATCTGACATGGGACTTGACATTTTGTCAATTTCCCAGATGCCCCTGGTCATGTGACTTGTGCCTGCACTTTAGGAGAAAAATGCTTTCTGGCAGGCTGCTGTTTTTCCTTTTCAATGTAACTGAATGTGTCTCAGTGAGACATGGGTTTTTCCTCTAAGTCTACTAGAAAATCATGTATGTATTAAATAAACCCAATAGTCTGGTTTTGCTTCCAATAAGGTTTAATTATATCTTAGTTTGGATCAAGTACAAGGTACTGTTTTATTATTACAGAGAAAAAGGAAATCTTTTTTTAAAAATGTTGATTATTTGTATATAATGGAGTTTATGGGAGACGGAGTTCCCATAATCCAAAGCTTTCTGGATAACGGGTTTCCGGATAAAGGATCCCATACCTGTACAGTCTGATAAAATGTATGTGATAACATTATGTGGGGTAGAGAACATTTAAAAACTATGATATTCATGGTACGAGCTGGTGGGCTATGCAGCTATGTATTGCTGGCAAGGAGAACAAATAGTTTCATTCCTAACTTATTACTCAGGGCCTGGGTTTGGTTTCCCTAACAGCTTCTTGTGCCCCTGGGTGATTCGCTTAATCTCTCAGTCTTCCCAGCACCAAAGAGTGTAAAATATATTGGGCAGGAACTCAATGTGCCAGAAGAATTCTGTGTGTTCAGGGTGTAATAAGTAGCTATAAAAATTAAAGCTAAATATAGTAATAACTGAAGACTGGGACAGTAAAGGCGTTAGTATGCCTAAAATTCACATAAAAGCATTGCATTGAGCCGGGTTATATAACTAGGAAGGGACAAGGTCTCTCTTGAAGGAGTGGGTTCTGTCCATATGGCAACTCCTTGAGTATTTTTTTGGGAAAGTCACATTTTGTTTCAAAATTGTGCTCTTGAGAGACAGGGTGTATATACAGTAGTATACGGGAAGACAAATAATAGCAAGCCAGGTGTATCATAGCTACAGTTACCTACTGTAAACTAGGACCCATATTGTTCTCCAACATATAATGAGCCAATGATGATGCTAATTTCAAACATATAACAAGAAATCACAAAAACACAATAAACACAAATAACAAAAAAATGGACGACTCTTGCTGTGGAATCCTACGTTTCTTTGTGTCTTAGATTTCAGTGAATCATTTACTCACCATTTTGCTTACTCGACCAGAGTATGATGGGAGACCTGAGTAGCTTCTAACATGCCTGCAAAATCAAAATAAAATAAGTACATGTAAATGACAAAGATCTTGGTTAAAAAAAAAAAAAAATATATATATATATATATATATATATATATATATATATATAGTATATGTGTGGGTGTATAAATATATAATACACAAAAGCCATGAATATCTTATAAATGATATCCTTAGAAACGGTGGTTCTGATGTAATTTCTGTCACATGTCTCACTGAAACTTGTGTATTATAATAAATAAAGTACCCCCAGTTGCAAAATAGGAGGATATTAGAAGTTACCTCGGAGTTCCATGACCTTCGGCCTTGTGTTTTTATATGGTCATGAAACTCCTCGGTAACTTATAATATCCTTATAATTTACAAAAGGGGGTACTTTATTCACTATATATAGTAGTTCCTTAATATGAATTCAATTATTTAATTTAATTACATACTGACTTTCTCCTATAAATATATATATATATATATATATATATATATATGGGCCATAGAAGGAGGTGTCAGCTGTGTGTATGGCATTTAACCCTCTGGGTTTACTTAGGATGTGGATTTTGTGGTAGATTTCCCCTGGCTGGAATCCAACACTGATACTAAACCTCTGCTGCATGTGTGTGCATGAGTATGTGCATATATAGAGAGACAAGATAACATGCTTTTGTGCAACTTGTTCTTGTTTGTATAATAAAGTCAAGGTTCTATAGATGACATTTTTGTTTACGTATTTCCAGTATACCTGTGCAAGGCAGGGTTACCTAATATACTTTAGAGTGCAGGTCTCATAAAATCAGATCTTTTTAGTGTGCATAATAATTAAAGGAGAATTAAACCAAAAATATTGATATGGCTAGAAATGCCATCTTTTATATACAATACATATTGAACCAGCCTAACGGGTTCAGCATCTCTACAATAGTAAAAAGCCAGATCTTCGCTATTGTCATAGGAGTTTCCCATCTTGGATTTTGTTAGGAGTGTCTGCAACATGCACATGCTCAGTGGGCTCTGAGCAGCTGTTGAGAAGCTAAGCTTAGGGATCATCACAAATCATCAAGCAGAAAATGAGGTTTGCCTGCCATATAAGCTGATGCTACAGGACTGATTATTAAATTCTGATGACAATTGTGCTGGTTTCTGAGCTGTCATGTACCGATAATTTGAATTATTTACTAACCAGTTTAACATTGGGACATTTAAATTATATATATATTCAGTATCTTGTGCATCGGTCCCTAAGCTCAGTAAGTGACAGCAGTACAGAGCATGTGCAGTGAATCAGCAGAAAATCAGATTGGGAGCTACTGGGGCATCTTTGGAGACACAGATCTGTACTGCTAAAGGGCTGTGGTTGCCTTGGGCTGGTACAGCCCAAAACATAATGTGCAGCATTTATACCCTACTTCTTCAGTTAAGGGTGGTGGCACTCACTGCTACTTGGGGCGATTAGTCACTCAGCGATAAATTGGCTCTTCTTCGGGTGACAAACTCCCCCGAAATCGCCAACAGGATGGCATATGGATTGCTTCGGCTTTCCAAAGTCGCCCGAAATTTCCTCGTAAGGCGATCTTCCTGATATGACACACAATAACCTGAATTTTCTTGTCTTATTTCACAAATATAGGAAAGTATAATATATTGCGTTTAATCAGACATGCCAATCACGAGTGGTTTGACGTATACTTCTCAGGTCTCTATTTCAGCAATCCAGTAAACCGTGTTGCTCGGTACTCCTGACACACTGTACAGTACTTCTCAGCCTAAGGACATTTCTAATGCTGCCTTTATGTATTAAGGTTTAAGTAAAAATGTGGATGTCTTACATTCCTGCAGCTTCCAGTCTAGCCTGAAACAACAACACCTCAGGGAAAGGGGGGTGGGGAGTCAAAATTGTTTTGATCTGCATCAGAAAATGTTGCAAAAATATTCACTTTGGTGACCCACATTTACATTTTAGGCGTTAACGTTTTTTTTTTTTTTTTTTTTTAAAGTGAAAGCCCTTTTCATTTCTGCATAGTATTTGCATTTAAAACCACTATATTAGTTATATTACAGAATATAACTAATAAAAAATGTAAGTAAATGCTTTAGCTGTAGTCAACACACTCCTCTTGCCACAGGTAAATTCTTCACTTCTAAAGCACTGACATATTCTGCATCACTTTATCAGTCCCTGCCCCAGTGGAGCTTACAATCTAAGGTCCCTATCACATTCACACACGCTATGGTCAAATAGTGCCTTGGCTGGAATTGGACCCCCCTGTACTGCAATGCATCAGTGCTAACCATTAAAGGAGAAGGAAAACTACTGAAACCGTTTACTGTCAATAGATAAGCCACAATAGTGCAAGCTATAACACTATATTTATTCTGCAGAATGCTTTACCATACCTGAGTAAACAGCTGTAGAATTCTCTGTTTGTTTAGGAAAGCAGCTGCCATATTAGCTTGGTGTGACATAACTTCCTGCCTGAGTCTCCTCCTGCTCACTCATAGCTCTGGGCTATGAGTGCGGGGAGGAGGGAGGGGGGAAAGGAGGGGGAGAGGGGAGAGGAGCAAACTGAGCATGCTCAAGCCCTAGCCCTGGAGGTTTATGCTGAAAACAGGAAGTCTGATACAGAAGCCCATGTGTACACAATAGAAGGATAGAAATGCTATTGGGTTCATTCAATGTTACTGTCAGGGGGCCCTCAACGATAAAATCTACACACTTGGCCAAGCATCTAGATCTGTGTTGTTAGGTGCATTGGGTATAGGTCAAGCTAACTACTAGTGATATGGCGTTTCTCTTTGCTGAAAAATTTGCGGATTTCCCGCAAAATTTGCGAAACTGCTCCGGCATCTCGTTTTTGACGCCTGCATCCGTTTTTGATGCCGGTGTCCGTTTTTTTTTTTAGGCAGGTGAAAATGAGCCGGCGTCCAAAAAAAAACTCTGCAAATTCGCGCCTGCCGAAGAAATTCGCCCATCACTACTAACTACCCATAGACACATAAAGAGCTACATTTCATATCTGCTTATAAGTAGGTAACATGATATATTGTCGGAGGATACAGACTACATCAATGTCAAAATAGCTTCCTAGAGCCAAACATGTAGGGGGTTATTTATCAAAGTCCGATTTTCTAATTTGGACTTTTCCATCCTCAGGGTTTAATAAATTCCATAAGATTCATGATTTTTTTAAAAGTTCTATTTTAAAAAAATAATTTTTTTTTTTGCATTCAGAGTTTAGTAAATAATCCCCGTAGAGAATATTTGTTTGTTGGGTGCAACCAGACAACATGTACTTCAATTAAGAATCTACCCAAACATTAATATAAATAAACAAATGAAGGTAGAAGCATAGTCTATCTTGTGAATTCACTGCAAAATCATATTTACACTTTATAAACATAACACTGTCTAACAAGCAAGTGAACAACCTTTACTCATAGGTATTGATGCAAATAGCCAATAGAACTTGCAAATAGAGCAAGCAATTTAAATATTATAATGATAATAATAATAATCATAATAATAATAATAATGATAAATAAAAGTAAATCTATGGCAATGCACTGTTCTAGGGTGCTCCTATTGTGACCCAAAAATCCAACGTATTATATTAGAGGCAACACGTTAGCAAAAAGTAAATGTAGTTTTAAGTGTGTTCCCTGTTACAATTATTGTGCTGTAATCCAGATACACAGAATTTAAGTGCTATGCTAATATTCTTGGTTCTTTGAATAGCAATGTATGTGAAAAAAAAAATAGGAAAGGGAATAATTTCTATAGTGATATTCTCTTGTGGGACTCACAGCAAGCAAGGCTGTCTTTATAGCTGCACTCAGTATGCTGGGAGATCAAGGGGGTGATTTATCAATGTTCGAAATTCTAATACTTTCAGCAAAACAATTTTTTTTAGTTAAACAAGTGAATTTCGAATTATGCGCTGAAAAACTGGTATGAACGATATTTATTAAGCATCGAAAATTGTAAAGCTCTAAAAGCTGCCTAGTTCAAGTCAATGGGAGGCATCTATGACAATCTTAAGACATTTTTTCAATGCACGTTTTTCTAATTTTCAACCCATTGAAAAATTCGAGCTAGTCTCCCTATTCCGATTTTTTAATAAATAAGCTAGCATTAAATTTTTTTAAATTAAGCGCTTATTCAAAGTAGAAAATATACCTCTAACATTACACAAACTGAAACTTAGATAAATAAACCCATAAGGGACTTGTTCAGGGTCACAAGGAGTTGCCAGAGGGAATCGAACCAGAGAACACAAAATGACTTTCTTTTTCTAGACGTAAGTATTCATGCTGCGCCCTGTAGTCATGCCCCAGGAATGTTACTTAGACAGGTGTGCGTGTTTTGCTACAGGTGCCAGGCAGTATGCTGCATAAATATAAATTGTATGACAGTTATTTCCCACTTCTTATTCTTTAAGGCTTATATTCTGAATTCCCTAAAGGACTCTTTTACAAAGGGGTTCTTACGTATTAAGCATGCAAAGTCACTGCGTAGCTGAACAATTATTGTGTTTTGAAGGTGGTTTTCACCTTTAAATTAATTTTAGTATGATGTAGAGAGTGATATTCTGAGGGAATTTGCAATTGGCTCTCATTTTTTATTATTTGTGTTTTTTGAATTATTTAGCTTTTTATTCAGCAGCTCTCCAGTGTGCATTTCAAGCAATCTGATTGCTAGGGTCCAAATTACCCTAGCAACCATGTAATGATTTGAATTAGAGACTGGGATACTGTATGAATAGGGCCAGTATAGAAGGCTGAGAAATAAAAGTAGCAACAATGAATTTGCAGCCTTAAAGAGTGTTTTGTTTTTTAGATGGGGTCAGTGAACCCCAATCGAAAGCTGGAAAGAGTCAGAAGAAGATGGCAAATAATTAAAAAAAAACTATAAAAAAATAAATAATGAAGACCAATTGAAAAGGTGGATATAATTAGACATCCCATAACATATTACAAGTTAACATAAAGATGAAGCACTATTCCCAAGTAGGTTGTAGTCACTGATCTGACACAAATAGGATGAACAGGCTGCCTATTGGTATATCAGATGATACACAAGAGGTATATTCCACACTTGTGCTCACCCTTTAATGAAAAAGAAACCTATCTCCAATTTACTTTAATTAAAAGATGTGTATCATTTTTATAAGAAACCTGACTGTATGCAGTGAAATTCTCCCTTCACTTACTTCTGTGGATAGGAATTGTTAGACGGTCCCTAACTGCTCTGCAGGGAAACAATCATACTTATGAACAGCAGGGGGAGCCCCCCTTACTTCCCAGCCATGCAGAACTAAAGCAGCTTTGTTTGTTTCCCTGTAGAGCAGTCGGTGACTGTGTAGAGATTTGTATTGCATTTTTTTTTTGCCTTTAGATCCCCTTTACTGTTTCCAACTCCAGTTGCAGGGACAAAGATCATGGAGCCAGATTTAAAAAGATAAACTGGGATTCTATTCGGAGGAATATTTTGCTGCAGTCACTGGTCCTGCAGAGTTGGAGAAAGTTTGCATTAAACAACACAACAACTATAAAATCCAAAAACAAAGGACCCAGTGCAGTCTGCATATTCTGATTATTAATCAGTCTTGCTGTATGGGCTTCTGGCAGATATTATTTGACTTGTGCTGTTTTGATACTTTATGACGATCCCTAAACAGCTCAGACCACACTGAGCATGTGCACAGTCTTGGTCTTGCAAAGATGTTTAACAAATTTACAAGATGGTGACCCCCCTGTGGCCAACTTTGAAAAGCATAAATCATTTGTTTGATTAGTCTTGTGATGCAGTAAGTTTATGTTTATGTTTAGTATACAAAATACAGCATTTCTAGCCTTATTCCATTTTAGACTTTACTTCCCCTTTAAGCTGTAAAACGGCTAATTTAATCGATTGTTCCCAAATTCCACATCTGATATTAACATCAAATTCTTAATCCCAGGCCTGTCCTTTTAAAGTCTGATGAGTTGTGTAATATTAGCAAACAAAATCTGCTGGTAATCCTTATAACGTTAGATAACAATAAGATGAATCATGTACCATGGGTAGGGCTCATTCTCATTGGAGAATCTTTATGCATCTGTAATTAAGCTTGCCTCATGCTGCTCCCATTCTTTGAATAGGAAATGAGCAGATTTAATTGTTTTTGAATAGAAAAGTCCTAACAAACAAACAAGGATGCACCACCAGTTCCAAGGGTCAGTTCATGATTCAGCCAAACATAGTTTACATAGTGGGCACCCCTAGGCCCACTGCCGTTCGTCGCCCCTGTCCCCTCCAGGGGGACAAAAGCAATGGGGATTGCATGGGAAATTTAAAAAATGATTGTATCTTCAGCGCATCCCCAGTGTTTTTGAACCAATGTGGGTGTGGTTGGGAAGCATGCACCCCCCTAAAATCCTGCCGCCCTAGGCCCAGGCCTAGGTGGCCTTTCCACAAATCCAGGCCTGCTTGGGGATGCAGTTGATATTAGCTGAATCCAAAAAGGATGGATTCCAGTGCATCTCTGCAAATAAAAAGTAACACCAAGAGATGATTGAGTTTGATTTTAAATGGCTAAAATACATTGGGAAAAATAAATATCCCTTCCAAGTAGTGTACTGAAACCAACAGGGACACTAATAGAGGGCAAAGTGAATTTTAGGCCCAAGAAAACTTTAAGCCTATTTAGGGCCTGTTGCACTGGTTAGTGGGGAACTTGGCCGTTGTATAGGCCCCAGGATTTCTGACAGCAACATTGATTAGAAAACAGGGTTGTTAATGAGTAGTGCTACATTAAAAGGTCTGATATAAGTAATGTGAGATTACATTGCCTCTGGTCTTGTTTTTTTTAGTATTGATGTAAGACCCATAGTCTACTATAAGACCAATGGTTTAAAGTAATTGATGTTAGTGTTTTGTTCTAGTGTTATGGGAAGAGCAACACTTCACTTTCAGATGCAGCTAAAGAAACACTGTGCAGACTGAATGGAAAATATATTTTTATATGTATAGAATATATTTTTATTTTGCTTTATGGTTTCTCTCCCATGTATTTTCCTTAAGCAGAGAATTATAAGATTTTGCCTTATTTATTAATGTATTCGTCTCTGGTTACTTGCATTTATTCACATGAATGAATTTCATTGGTCGCTGAACTGCAGCTTTCTTCATTAATCAGCCCTAAATAATGTTCAGGCGGAGCAACGTTGCTATAGAAGCTGCCTTTCCCCTTTAACCAATGAATAAAAACCTAAATACACACAGGGTTTCTTTACTTATTGTTGGCAGCAGTGCTGCTATAAATATGTTCAAACGAATGATTCAGATACGGTGAGTAACAGGCTTGATATTTTAATTGAGGAATTATATCATTTAATTAAGGTGAAACTAACTTAGAAACTCTCTTGGCAAAAACCTGGTTATACCGGTTTTTAAAAATATACAAACGTTAATTAAACAGCGATTGTTATGTGTAAACCTAGATCAGTGTGGTTTTACTTGCACTGTAACAGGTATTACATGTGACAAACAGCAGAACTTAAATCAAAGGGAGGGGTGGGCTCCCACGGGCTCCCACTGATAATGTATATACAAGTTTCCAGGACATAAAGTAAATTGTAAAGTAGAAGTTTACTGTTTGAAAGAGAGATACCAAACAAAATGCCCACTGTGAACCTTTAATTAAAGGGGTAGTTCACCTTTAAGTTAACTTTGAGTATGTTATAGAACGGCCAATTTGAAGCAACTTTTCCATTGGTTTTCATTATTTATGTATTTTCATAATTTTATAATGATTTGCCTTTTTCTTCTGTCTCTCTTCAACTTTCCAATGGGCGTCGTTGCCCCATCTAAAAAGTAGCTGCTCTGTAAGGCTACAAATGTATGGTTATTGCTACTTTTTATTTCTCGTCTTTCTAATAAGGTTCTCTCCTATTCATATTCCAGTCTCTTATTCAAATCAATGCATGGTTGCTGGGGTAATTTGGACCCTAGTTACCAGATTGCTTAATATGCAAATTGAAGAGCTGCGTAATAAAAAGCTAAATAACTCAAAAACCACAAATAATAAAAAATGAAAACCAATTGCAAATTGTCACTCTCTACATCATACTAAAAGTAAAACTCAAAGCTAGCATCACTTCTGGAACTCGTTGTTAAAATGATGTTTGCATGTGATGCTGAATCTATTGACAGCATCCTGCTGTAGAAATCCTGGATTTGCTGCCACATTCAGGGTACCAGGGTTCCCCAGCATCAATAGGTGCACTAGTTCACAATTCAGCAGAGTATAAAGAATGGGTCAATAAGCGCAACATTTGGGTCTGTTTTGGCACAACTGTATTTGTAAATGACCCCTATTCTCATTATGTTACATGTAGTAAAATGCTAACAGAGCATTAGCTGCACCACAACTTGGCATCTCTTGTGTATGAACCCAAGGCCTTAGGTACATTAGTATTAAATTCCACTCCACCTAATTGTATCAGCCAAGTGATCCATCATTTCCATTGGCAGTCATGAAAAACTCATGCACAATGCTGTGATCCAAATATTATAATATGTTGTGTCAATAGGATTAGACAGACACCTAAAGCCAATGTGGCTGAGACCAAACAGATGGCACAGTTTAAAAATAAGCAAGGGTACGATCTCTGAGCCGTTTCATATGTTGTGTGGGAGCCATCATGATATCCACAATCCACTGCTTTCTTTGCTGATCTGAACAGTACAAGCCATTCTAAGAATATCACCCTGCCCGACTGCATTCTTGGACTCAACATTTTTAACTATTAACCCTCCTGTCAGCCTGCTCCACGCCACACCAACCTTATCTCAGCATTGATCACATATTTAACTGGATCACACAGCAACCCAGATCAATATTTCAGGATTTTGTCACTTTGAGAATAACTCAGATTCTCCAAATTGCCCCACCCAAGGTGAGATAGACCGCATTCTTGTCTTGTTTTTATCTGATGTGACTTTAAAATGATCACAGCCCAAATTTTGATAGAATACAAGATTATCTGTTTATACCAATGGGATTCTACTTTTCCCTATCATTTAACGATTAATGTATTTTATTCTATTCTAGAAGCAACTTGCTTAGGTTTACTTAGGGCTAATGTACCTTTAACAGAGAGCACAAAGGGTTGGTATGGGTTTCTCTGTCTTTCAGTCCTGCGGCACATTTGATAGGATATAGGACATATACTAATGGCATCATGAATTCAAACATGCGTGTCAGATGCCTTTACATAGAACAAAATGCACTTATGAAACTATATGCATCAAGACTGGGGTTAAAAATGCAAAGCAAGATGCCTTTATTGTCTTGTTCTTCTGCATCAATCATACTCCTCACCACTATACAACTGGGGATAATACAGTCTAAGGTATAATAATACCTATTATATCATATATAATAGCACATTGCTCATCTTCCAGCCTAGCACATACAGAGCAGTCCCCATGAAAGTAGCAATGTGGGTGGAGTTTAGACCAACACCCATATTTACACAGTCCGACTCAATATCTCGGAGAATTTTGTACTGCAAAAAGCAGCCTTTATTATAAGTAATCCTAAAGTAGCCTGTTATGTTCCTAATTAATCATATAATTCCGCAGAATATATATCCTGAGCTGCCAACTGAAACTCATTTGTCTTCTGGAATGATGGCCTTATTAAAACAGGACTGGATCATTATCTTCCTCATGGCATGGGGCTGGTTGACATCTCTGCAAAGGTGGGATGCCATGCGTATACCAATGAGAATACATATCTGATCTTCTAGCTAAGCACGTAGGACTATGTTGGGAAATCTTGTTTTGCAACACCTGGAAACGCACCTCTTCCCTATCCCAGTTGTTTGTAATTACTTCTTGGATTAATATTTCAAATAAAATCCATAATTAGTAACAGTAGTTTTATTAGTCATTGTTACTATACTGTTTATATTAAGACAACAGATGTGATATTGAATGCACTCCATTGGAATTAGATACAATTACATGACACAGGTCAGGCTATACGCATGACTTTTTTTTGTTATTCACATAGACCACTGAGTGCACAAAGACGGTTATCAATAAAGTGGATGGGAGAAGGGGACACCCCATAATGACTGGTTTTTAAACCACATCACAGATTTAGCTCCATCAGCAGATGGGAATGTCTGCAGCTTTTCTCTCTACTCTACTCAAGTGTTATCCCAAATGACTATTATATCTTGTTGCATCTTGCTGCACCTTGAGTAACTTTGACCAGATGCATTGATTAATGAATGACCTTTTTATTGGTTATTCTAACCTGTACTATTTAGAAATACTACAACTGAGTCATCCAACTTACCATTAGATTTAAGACAAACTGCTCCTTCCCCCTTAAGTGCCCAAACGCAATGTAACCTACCTATAGTAAGTACAGGTATGGGTCCTGTTATCCAGAATGCTTGGGACCAGGGGTTTTCTGATTAAGGGAACTTTCTTTAATTTGGATCTCCACACCATAAGTCTACTAGAAAATCATGTAAACATTAAACCCAATAGGCTGGTTTTGCTTCCAATAAGGATTAATTATATCTTAGTTTGGATCAAGTACAAGCTATTGTTTTATTATTATGGAGAAATCAATTAAAATAAATTCCAATACCTGTACCAGTATAATGTTTTATATAAGAGTGCTTCGACATGCAACCCCAGTATCTCCAACAAGTCATAGCTATGCAAGCTGGCCCTCCAGCTTCATCATGGAAATTGTAATCCATGGTTTCTACTAGAGATTTCCCCTTTAGAATCATTTGGCAATTTTATTTTATTTCCATAGACACAACCACCAGTTTGCATGATGTACACATGGACGCACAGTGTTTCATTCTATTCAAAAGAATAGATTTTTAACCTTTCCCAGATGTTTTATGAGCATAATTAAAAATTAATAAAGTTGTATTGTTCAGTCAATAAATAATAAGTTATTCAATACTGCAATAAATGTGGCAAAAGTGTAAAACAGCCAAGCATCACTCACTCTATGCAGAAATTAAATACTGTATTGATATATACAGTATATATATATTTATATATAGATATCACATACAGACACATAGTTCTCTTGTGCTGACACATGTGTAGCATTAGTTATGAGAGCTGCTAGTCTTCTTACCTTTGGACGAGGGCCTGTGCGTTGCATTCAGGTCTTCTGACAACTGGCAAGTGATGTTTTAGTCTCTTGCAACAAATCTTACTATCCCTTAAAGAAGACAAACGAGTATGGCAAGGTGAAAATATGCAGGGCGGTCACATTTTGTGACAGAGGGACAGGGAGGCAAAGCACTGCTACAGGTCTATATTAAATTACATCACTGGGATAAGCATTTATTAAATTGTGCACATTGAAACAGCACAAGGAGCAAGGGAGGATTCCTGAACAAAATGGCCAACTCCCTCATCTGTGGTTGCTTTTAGAAAGCAGATGGACAACGAGTGTGACGGCAGCAATTTGTAATAATAGCTCTGTCAGGTGTTAGGGTTTTGAATTTGAAGTTTGCACTGGGTTTAGCCCAAAAATCCAACTTTTTTGGGGTTTATGTATGATCCCCAAAAAAATGTTCACTGGTTGTCCCTGGCCAGACACCTAATAAATGTAAGAGGGTGTTCTGGTTGTTGTTCAATGTACACCCAACTCATTCTGTGTACACCCAGTTTTTGTTTAACTTTACATTTATAAAGTAGCTCGGCCTCATAGTTAATTTGAGATTCAGTCTTATCTTCTTCAGTACTCCAGTACTTCTCCCAAATAACGTTATATTCTTGTGGAATGTAGAGGCTTCACCCTAAAGTCTGGGACACTGAGGTCGTTTATAAATACAGTGCAAATGTACAAACGTAAGTTTTTGCAATCAATTCACCATGTTTTTTACCTACAGTGCAGCATATTCCCAAGAATTCATGAGCATATTCCGGCACCCATTAAGTAGTGCCCACCGAGAAGCATCAACAACGTAGCATCTGTTTTGACAGACCCTGTATGAGTTACAGTACACATTTCTATTATTCATTTGTGTGTTAATGGCGTTACTTTGGGGAAGACTGACAATAACAGTCTTTGCATCTGAGTCAGGGCTGGACTTGGCCAGCAGTACACCAGAAAAAAACCTGGCCGACCCAGACCTGATTCCTGCCTCCCCTCTGCCACTGTTCCCCCACCTGCCCTCCCTAACAAATCTAAGTGAAAGTAAGTATAAAGTGTGCATGCCAGGCCCGGATTGTCAATCTGTGGGTTCTGGCAAATGTCAGAGGGGCAACTGTAAGCTACCCTAGAAAGTCAGTTTTTAGTGGGCTGGTGGGGGCTGATTGGGCCTCTGTGTACCTGAAATGCCAGGGCCTTTTCTGACTCTCGGGGGGAAGGGGCTGGTGGGTGAGCAGGTGGATGGCGGGGACCCCAGAGGGGGCGTGGGGGCACATGGGGTAGCAACCCATTGGGCCTCGCACACAGGGGCAGACCACGGGCTGCTGCTGCCTGAGGCAACAAACCCCAATGCTGCCCCCCTCTCCCGCTCCACGCTTAAAAGTTTAGCATTGGAGCAGGTCAAAAGGGGCTGCATCGCTAGCGCAACAACCGCGTACTGCGCTTTGCCCTAGCAAAGCCAAATTTCCGGTTGAAAAAAACCAAAATTCGGCTCTGAAAGTTACAGGAGGCGGCTTTTTGCTGCCCCTTGTAACTAAACGTTCACTGCCGCCTGAGGCAAGGTGCTCACGGCCCTGCTCGCACACCCCAGTTCGAACCTGATCTGACTCACTTGGCACAAATAAGTTCCAACTATGGATTGAAGCTACTAAGGGAACCCTAGAATTACTGCCATATCCAGACTTTCGGTAACACCAGAATTTCACTTTATACATACAGGCTGAGCAGGTGCCTTGGTGCTAACCAAGAAATAGGTATGGGTGCAAGATCCTTTGTAAATATTTTGCAACCATTTTAGCACTGTAGTTGTGCTTGCATGTATAACAAATGCCTATACTGGAAATTATTAGGTATGCACCGAATCCAGGATTCCGTTCAGGATTCTGCCAGGATTCGGCCTTTTTCAGCCGGATTCGGATACGGCCGAATCTTTCTGCACAGCCGAACCGAATCCTAATTTCAATATACAAATAAGGGGTGGGGAGGGAAATCTCATGACTTTTCGTCATAAAACAAGGAATTAAAAAATGTTTTCCCTTCCCACTCCTAATTTGCATATGCAAATTAGGATAAGTATTCAGTTCAGTATTCAGCAGAATCTTTCAGGAAGGATTCAGGGGGTTCAGCCGAATCCAAAATAGTGGATTCGGTGCATCCCTAGAAATTATTGATGGTTTACACAGACACCATATGTGAATGCCAAGTATCATTTGGAGTAAATAAATCTGGTGGGTACCACAATCACTATATGAAAGTATTATATACAATATATTTCAGATGAGTGTCATAATCCCAGCATAATCATTATGAATATCATAATCTTAGTTGTCTTCAGCAAACAGATTTAGCTTCAGTGACATGAGGTTCATATGGGTGGTCATTGTGCCGTCACTAATGTTGAATTCACCAAGTGAGCTCCTAAACAGCCTTAGCCATGGAGCACAAGTCTTGTTTCATGTCAAGGGCACAGAGAAGGGCCACTGGAAATTGCACAGACCTAAGCCACTTTGGCTGAATAAATAGAGCAACTAATGGAAAATAAAAAAAGGCAAGCAACCTTTAAGTTATCTTTTAGCATGTTATAGAATGGCCAATTCTAAGCAACTGGTTTTCATTATTTATTTTTATAGTTTTATATTATTTGTCTTTTTCTTCTGACTCTTTCCAGCTTTTTCTCTGACCCCATCCAAAAAGCAATTGCTCTGTAAGGCTACAAATGTATTGTTATTGCTAATTTTTATTTTTCATCTAGAAAGGTCCTCTCCTATTCATATTCCAGTCTCGTATTCAAAGTAATGCATGGTTGCTAGGGTAATTTGGACCCTAGCTGCCAGGTTGTTTAAATTGCAAGTTGAAGAGCTGCCGAATAAACAGCTAAATAACTCAAATACCTTAAATAATAAAAAATGAAAACCAAATGCAAATTATCTCAGGATATTGCTCTCTACATCATACTTAAAGTTAACTCAAAGGTGAACCATCCCTTTTCAACATGTTAATATTTAGTTTGCAAAATGCAACTTGCATTTCAGTTTGTTTCTACATTTATAGTAAAGTGAAAGGAGTATGGAATAATGGCTATAGTGAAATCTAAAGAAGTTTATTTCACTTTGGGATCAAATGAAAGAAGCTGTATTGGTGGCTTGAATTGTCCTTGGTCTATAGAAGAGTGCATTTCAGGAATCCCATAAAAACACTGCAGGCAAGGCACTAATTGGGTAAAACGAGTTTTGCAGAAAATGCAACATTTCAGCAGCGTATATATTAATGACGCAGCTGAAGTAACTGCCTTTTGTAAGATTATTCAACATTTCAACATAACAAGGTACATCTGATAATGATCTAGGATTGTAAAGAATGTGGCTTCAGCAACATTGCAATAGGGGTAGAAAGTGTAGTCAAGTGACTCGAGAAATCTTACTGTTGTGCCTTTTCACTTAGGCTATGGATTTTCGCTACGGTCCAGGGCGAGGTTTTGAAAAAGTCGACCACTGCATAAATATGCTAGTGTAAGGTGCCATTGAACAAGCTTGAAACCCCTAGGGGCCGATTCACTAAGGGTCGAATATCGAGGGTTAATTAACCCTCGACATTCGACTAGGAACTAAAATCCTTCCACTTCAAATATCGAAGTCGAAGGATTTAGCTCAGATAGTTTTTTGATTGAAGGATAATTCCTTCGATCGAACGATTAAATTCTTCGAATCGAATGATTCGAAGGATTTAAATCCAACGATCGAAGGAATATCCTTCGATCAAACAAAGTTAGCCAAGCCTATGGGGACCTTCCCCATAGGCTAACATTGACTTTGGTAGCTTTAAGATGGCGAACTAGGGGGTCGAAGTTTTTTTTAAAGAGACAGTACTTCGACTATCGAATGGTCGAATAGTCGAACGATTTTTACTTCGAATCCTTCGATAGTCGTAGTCGAAGGTCGAAGTAGCCCATTCGATGGTCGAAGTAGCCCATAAAAAACTTAGAAATTCAAAGTTTTTTAACTTCGAATCCTTCACTTGAAGCTAGTGAATTGGCCCCCTAGTGTATTTACACTGCTGTTGGCTTTTTTTTAAAAACTGTGCCGAAACCGCACGTGTCCGTGCCCATAATGGGTTTCCAGATAATGGATCCCATACAATGTTCCCTCTAATTTCTTCTCAGCTATGTGGGCAAAAAAATTCTAAACGTGTGTGTACATTTTTAGAAAATGTGTGTAAGTCAGAGTTAATGCATATTTTAGTGTTTTCACACAATATTCTTTGTGCGCAACACAATTGGTGATGGGCGCTGGCCTCAAAATTTGTGTGTGCGCACACAAACGCACAACTTAGAGGGAACATTGATTCCATTACTGCAGGGGCGCGCCGCCAACGAGGCGAGTTGAGAAACTCGCCTCAGGCGGCACGCCGGAGAGGTTTCATGGGGCGGCAAAAAGCCGCTCCTGGTACCTTTAAGAGCAGAATTTACGTTTTTTAAACCGGAAATTTGGCTTTACTAATGCGAGAGAGCGCAATTGCGCTCTCCGCATTAGAGTTCCTGCCTCCCCTCCCGACTGGTAAACCGGGGAGGGGGGCGGCATTGCAGGAGCTGCCTCAGGCGGCGTTTTCCCCTGAATCGACGCTGCATAACTGTACATGGGGAATTTGGTCAAAAACACTTATTTGCAGTATTTTTGGAAAGAACGCAGTCTGACAAATCCAAAATGGGTAAATATTTTGCTTATGCCAAACTACCAAAATGCAATTCTAAACTTAATTAGTGGTGTTTTTTAAAATACAATTTCTAAAATTTGCCTCAGCATCTTTCCTTCCATATACTCATTGATAAATAAGATAAAAACATTCATAAATATGAATGACAGTTTGATGCCCAGTATGAATAGATTTACCAAAGTATGAAGCTATTCATGGGTGATCATTTTTTGCCAGGTTTTGCCATGAAATCACCCCCCAATAACTCAAATATATTGAGACAAAATAGTAATGTGGTTTGGAAAATTCACCATACAGGCCAGCCCATGTTTGGACAAGGCTGAGACATAAAATTCAATGGAAGTTTAATGCGTCATTTTATGATTGGCCTTTGTTTCTACAGTTAATTACACTAGTGCTAGCTTTAGCAATTTCATTATATAATTTAGTGTATAATTATAATGTGTATAGTTAGAGTACATCATCCCATAATCAGGGACTACTATCATCTAGTTACATCTTGTCATACTAATTTACATTTCAATACTCAGTCCTGGGCTGACAGTGGAGGGTGCCCAAGACAAGCCCCGCTCCCTGTCATGCCTCTTTACTCCTGCAGTGGGTTGCTGCAGCCTGTTTACTTAAAGGAAAACTATACCTCCAAAATGAATACTTAAGCAACAGATAGTTTATATCAAATTGAATGACATATTAAAGAATCGTACCAAACTGGAATATATATTTACATAAATATTGCCCTTTTACATCTCTTGCCTTGAACCACCATTTCGTGACTCTATCTGTGCTGCCTCAGAGATCACCTGACCAGAAATACTACAACACTAACTGTAACAGGAAGAAGTGAGGAAGCAAAAGGCAGAACTCTGTCTGTTAATTGGCTCATGTGACCTTACATGTGGTTTGTATGTGTGCACAGTGAATCGTACGATCTCAGGGGGCGGCCCTTATTTTTTAAAATGGCAATTTTCTATTTATGATTACCCAATGGCACATACTACTAAAAAACTATATTATTATGATAATGATTCATTTACATGAAGCAGGGTTTTACACATGAGCTGTTTTACTCAGTATCTTTTAATAGAGACCTACATTGTTTGGGGGGTATAGTTTTCCTTTAAGATGTGAATTATAATTCCATCTGAGTTATTTATGCTAGGACTTGTGATTAAGATATGTTTTGCTGATTGTTTATCTATGGTCTTATTCTCTAGCTGGGCTTTTCTACCCCTGGAAATGCTGATATGGTAATAACTGAATAAACGTGTTAGTTAATTAAATTTTAGTGCGTGTGTCTCTCTTCTCTGTACTTTTTACTGAGAAGTTGCCAGGTGTGCAGGGAGTGGCACTACCCAACATGTTTACATAGACTAGTGTTGGGAGTGTGGCATTGATCGTCGTACAATAAATGTCTCACGTAGGCCTTTTTTATGTAATAAAATTGTGTGTTTTGCTCTAGTATGATCTTGGAAACCTGTGTCTGTAGGGACTAGTTCAAATGGTTAAAGGACGACAAGGTGCTCCAGAATTTATTGTAAGGTTACTCACCAAACAGTGAATACTGTGCACCAGCCCCAGACCCCCAGCTTCGGGGAGCGGTACAGCAGAAGATAAAGAAGCAGGGCTGACCGGCACTCAAACGGATCCACAAGACCAAAGATGCTCAGTTAAAAGATAAATTTATTGGTAGAAAAATTAAAAATATAGCTTCATCTCCATCCACCCAGCCCTGCTTCTTTATCTTCTGTAGGGACCAGTGCCTGTGGATTTCTGCATTTTGTGTTCCTTCCATTGAACTGCTTGTAAGTGTCCCAGTCTACTGAGTCTCATGGTTGCTTGATTTGTAAGAGCTCTTATGTGTAGGTCTATAATGAGCTAAGTTCCTACACAGATTTCATGGAGGATCCAAGCTCCTTTATCTCTGCAGTATCCTTGTTGGAAGTTTCCAAGGAGACTACCTGCATATATTTAAGATAATGGTTACCTTAGCTGGATGAGAATGAGGAGCAGATTGTTGTTTGAAGTTCTTTGCTCATGTATCAGAAGCAGCACCATGTATCAGATGCGGCACCATGTTTTACAGATGGGTCTCAGATGTTTAGGTTTTTGAATAATCCTTTTAACAGCTTTTAGGCTACCTACATTATCTTTACCCTGATTTTAATGTCCTGGCCAGCCTCCAGCACTGCGCAATATGTTGGCGCTCAAAAAATACATGTTAATAATAATGTCAGGTAGAGAAGAATCTTCTGCCTGCAGCCAAAATGTTGTATAGTTGTATAGTATGACATGGGAAATGGTCAAGAAAAAAAACGTGGCTAAGTATAATGTAATTTTTCATTTTTTACTTTTTCATATTATTAAAAAAATATTAAAAAGAACTTGTTAGAATCAGTTAGATTTGTAGTATTGCCATCTGCAAAGTGTCAGACTGGCCCAATGTTATACCAGGGAAACTCCTGGTTGGCCTAGATGTCAGTGGGTCCTCCTGATTCTAACAATATGGCTTATTTCATGGTCAGTCTCACTTT
Source organism: Xenopus petersii (assembly GCA_038501925.1). Taxonomy (NCBI): domain Eukaryota; kingdom Metazoa; phylum Chordata; class Amphibia; order Anura; family Pipidae; genus Xenopus; species Xenopus petersii. Next base: position 131,589,935 of record CM076680.1, on the reverse strand, counting down.
CTGTATGGGAACAAAGAGGCTAAAGAGGTAGAATAGATTACAGTATGCAAAGACAATTGACTAGGAGAATAAAGAGGTTGAATAAGAAGGAAGACAGTTTGGAGGATGGGCCTATGGTCTAAAATTTTGTAGTGGGCACCTGGAATCCCAGTCCCACACTGCATCTGCCCAGAGTTACCCAATAGTGGTGTGCGGATCAAGAAATTCTCAACCTGCCCATGAACCTAAACCCGCCCCCTTACAACCCGGACCTGGCCTGGTCTGCCATCTCCCCTCTATTTATATACGTGCGCCCGCCACGCAGTGACGGCCCACACATCACTATTACCCACTTTACAACAGTGTTCCTCCAACTATGAAGGATAGAACATGTGTAAACAAAACATGAAACCACAACCCAACAGAAAAAAATACAACGCTTCTGTTTAGATAGCTTATTGATCAACAGAAGGACTTGAACTACACTGTTCATCTCTATTGTTTGAACTAGCAGATAAACTTCATACAAAGGCAAGAAATGCTTGAAAACATAACAAGCCTCTGGTAGTTTTGTACATTAACAAAACTCTCTTGCATGCAACAAGCCTTAATACAACATATAGCTCACCTAAGCAGAGCCACTTGATGGGGGAATTTCTGCACATACCAGAAGATATGGGGAGTACATGCTGTGGTAAAAGGTTTATGGGCAAAACAACTTACAGTACAGAGAGAAACCATTGTAAAAAAAACAACGAAGTCATTATCAGGCATGCTCTTTTGCGAAAGAAAAGAGTGAAACTCTGGTCATAGTTTGTGTTCTCCATACAATAAATAGGCTGCTCATAAATCACTATCCAGTTTGCTGGGCAATGAAAAAGTATAGAATATATATTTTAATTGAGTTGTAAAGTGTTGCAGTAAGGTTGCTGCCAGTGCAGAGAACCAAGGGTGTAGTGGCATGAAAGCTCATGGTACCTTGTGTCCCTGGAGTGGTGGCCCAGGGGGTACCTGAAAAACACAGTAGAGATGGAGGACTCACTAGTGTATAGTATGGCACATTTTCTTTTATGCGCTAGTGTGTGCTGGTAGGCCAATATCATTTTTAAAATCCCAGCCAAAAAGTTGAATCAGTATCTCACAGCATTATGTACATTGATGTATGCACACTTCTGTTTTTTTCACTTTGGATTTAGAAGATGTGGTAGGTACACAAGGACTCTGCTCTGATGATCTTGCAGAAATAGATGGCCTTTTGCTCCTTCCCCACTGCTCCTGTTGCTGCTGTCATTTATGGGAGCACTTGTGCCCTGGGCAATGTCTTTGGTGGATCCCTGAGGAAAGGGAATTATATGTTTGGTTTAGGTGGATTGCCAATTTAAAGGAAATAATGCAGGAGGTTCCAGCTCATCCAGAGATTCTGGTTTGCAGGGAGGGTGGTACATGTGCTCGTGCAGGTATGGACACACTGCAGTACTAGAAGGAGTGAAATAATCTATTCATGATGAACAAGAATATGCAGTAGAGTTGTTTGAATTAAGTAAAATGAGGGGCCAGGGAGATACTCAATTCCAATGCTGTACTGGTTGTAGGGATCGGTGAATTTGACCTGTTTTGCTTCGCCAAAAATTCTCCAGCGGTGAAAATTTGGCAAAATACAATAAAGTCTATCGGTGGCAAGTTTTTTTTGATGCACAGCAACATTTTTTTTCACCTATTGGAGTCATGGGTGTCATTTCCGCTGCAAAACTTGGCGAAAAATTTCATTCATCCCTAGTTGTCAAGTGGGCCCTAGGCAAATGCCATCTTTGTCCATTATAAAAGTAGACTTGGTGCCAGCAGTTGGAGGCAGCTTGAAAAGAACTTAACGTGCTTGTATAGCAACAGATATACTTGAGTGGGTAATATTTTGATCTATTGGCATGTGTCTATGCTCTGCTGTGTAACAGCAGAACTACTTTAGAGGGGGTATATTGTAATTTAGGGTTTGTTGTAGTGTCTAAAGCAAGGGTCCACAACCTTTTTTAACCCGGAGACACATTCAAGAGTAAAAACAGAAGTTGGAGAGCAATACAAGCAAGCAAAAAGTTCCTGGGGATGCCAGTTATGTTATGTGACTATTGAAAGGCTCTATGTGGACTGGCAGCAGCACACCTGTTTTTTATACAACCAAAACTTGCCTCCAAGCCAGGAATTCCAAAAACGAGCACCTGCTTTGAGGCCACTTGGAGCAACATCCAAGGGGTTGTGAGCAACATGTTGCTCATGGGCTCACTGACTCTAGTCTAATGGGTTATTTCATTGAAGGGAATAGCATGGAGCAAAACAGCTTAGCACTGTCAGTTGTAACTCTTTATGTCCCCAGATAACAAGAATATCCATGCTGTTGGACACAACTTGCCCTTGCCTTTTAATGGAATATAGGTAGGCTGCCTATGGTGATTTGCATGTAAGACTTTAAGTGCAGTACATGATTCTCTTGTTGCACTAAGTTCTGCACTCCCTCATCCACACTATGGGCACAATGTTATTGTATGGTGCAAATAAGGGGTTCCCTCCTTGGCTCTCCAGCACTAGTAAAGGAGCCCTTATGTGAATGCTGTGATGTGAAAGCAGTCACTTGATTGCTACATTGTTGAACTACACTGTGTGTACATATTTTTCATAAAAAAAAAATGGAAACTTTAGTCATTGGAAGATCCATTCCTTTAGTTTTCTCTGTCTATGAATAAATTAACACTTCACTTTATTGTTCATTTCTGGTCTTCCATCATTTATTGCACTGGTTTTCTCCTCATTAAATAGTAGGTAAGATTATATTATTTGCTTTTTATTTTGAGTAAATAAAATTCCATAGCTAAATGGGACATACTGTACAAATGGGACATAAAACTGCTTGACCCTATCTCCATAGCTCTCCAAAATAGGCAACGATGTTGGTGGAGCACTGCTGCTATGACGGAATCCGCCAATTGTGTAATTGTGTACAAGTGTATAACCAGCTCCTGGTTTCATTGCTCATGAAATTGTTACTCAATCAGTAGCTACTAATGCAAGAATGTTCACCATGGTGAGTCATTCCTACTAACTCAATGTGCATCATCTCTTTGTTATTTGATATAGAAAGGTTACTTTCGAAGTTTGACTTGCTGAGATGACATTGTTATCCCAAATCAGAAAATTGGGTATAGAACTGTTTAGGGGTTTGTTGCTAAATGAAATATACATATGTAGTTATATAGTAAAAAGCACAAGATTTTCCCTTTATACAGGGACGCTCTGGGCCGGCAGGACCTCGTAAACCCCGTCTGCCTGAAACTACCTGTGCTCCATGACCTCCGCCCGCCCTGAACAATATGAAAAATGCAGGTACATGCTACAGCGTGGGGGAAGGGGGTCAAGGCAGGTGGATCAGGGCTTGTGAACAGTTGCGGCTGGCGAGATTCGGCCCATGGAGTTGGTGGAGGCGGCGACAGGGGCCAGGGGTTGATGTGTGTGGCCCCTAATGCAGAAAGAAAGACTTACACTCGCACACCCTGGCCGTCCAGACTTCAGCGACTCCCAGGTGCTCGATGTCAGAGGGAATAGGCAACCTCAAAAACAGCGTAAAAACAGGACACACCGGCACAGCATGGGTAAGTTCAGCAGGTTAAACCTTGCTCGTTTATTGCGGATGCAACGTTTCGGGGCGTGACCCCTTTCTCAAGCTTGAGAAAGGGGTCACGCCCCGAAACGTTGCATCCGCAATAAACGAGCAAGGTTTAACCTGCTGAACTTACCCATGCTGTGCCGGTGTGTCCTGTTTTTACCCTAATGCAGAAACCCTCGGTGGGCCTGCCCCCCCCCCCAAGTCCAACACTGCCTCTATAGGTTATTACACCTGAGCAAAGTGTCTTTTATTACATATGGGGTTTGATGCCTTAAACATTGTATAAAATCCTTCCTTTGAAACCAGTAACATGTTTATTGCTGCTTGTCACAAATTTGTATTAAGTATCAACATGAATATGCAATGTGCAAATGTTTATTCAATATATTTGTTATATGGGTTATATTTGTGCAGGGACACACAGCAAAACAGTACAACTCCCAAGGAGATATTTCATAAAGGAAAATATTGCAGTGTCACATATGTGTCCGCTTAAAACTCCTCCATTTCCCTCGCCAGTTATTTAAACAATTTAATGGAAACCTAGCAACTATGAGACTATGAAAACCCTGCTTGCCAGTCCAAGAGTGTTCATCTTGTTGTTTTCTAATACAGGGAGATTACTGTTGGCTTAGCGATATTACTCTGCAATAAAAACTCTGCTTATGTTTTTGGTGCAGAAAAGAATTGTATGATGCCTCCAGTATCAATTGCTTTAATAAAGAACAGAGGAAGCATGACTATCTTGTATACGTTCCATCACTGGAGACCTTAAAGATGGCCAAAATGTAATTTTATAGGTGTATTTATCAAAAATCCTTTTATACGGTTTAAAAAACACACCGTGCTCCTTTTTCAGATCCGACGCGATGAGAGGAAGTGGATGTGACGAAACGGATGCACAAGCTGCATGCATCTGACACAACTGTTGGATAAAGACGCAAGGTGTGGTATTCACATCCGACAGTCATGTCAGATCAGTGCCAACGGGGGCAGGCGCCCTAGGCAGCCTAGCCGGGCAAAGCACCCAATACGCGAGTGCGCATGCGCGGAAAAATACGAGTGCGCATGCGCAAAAAAACATGAGTGAGCATGCGTGAAAAAACAAAAGTGCGCATGCGCAAAACAAAGATATGTGCTAGAGAGATCGCACACGTCGGTCAGAGCAGGGACCGGACTAGGGGATAGGAGAGGCAGAGAAGGTGTGTGCCTGGCGCCCCTCCAGCTTTGCACCCTAGGCACGTCCCTACTCTGCCTGCCCTGTGTCGGATGCACGCAGCTTGTAGGGCCGACATTCCTATAACTTACATTATATTCGGTGCATCTGTCTTGTTGCATCCACTTCCTCTCACTGCATTGGATCTGAAGAGGGTGCACCGTGTGTTTCAGCCTTAAGAGTTTTTTTCTACATAGAATAAACAAACACTTTTAATTCTTACTATTGAATGTTTGCTTATTTATTAAAAAATCTCGAAGAATTTGAAAATCTCCAATTAAAAAAATTGGCTTGGATTTTGCCTAGCATAACTCTCATTGACTTCTACATGAACTTGCAAGATTTTAGATACTGATACTTTTTTGTGCTTAATAAAAATCAAACATTGAAGTGTTTGAAAACATAATTCAAATTTTGATTTCATCCTTTCTACTTATTTCTTATCAAAATTACGTTTTGTTCAATTTTCTCGTTCAGCTGGATTATTTTCAGTGGCCTTGCTTTGTATTTGGCTCGTTTATGGAAAATGAATAAAAGTGTTTAAAAAGTAAGTGAGACTTGGCAGAGCTGTCTGTACATTCACACCGTGCAATTGTGTTGTTAAGCTGTAAAGCTATTTATATTGTTTATAAGGTGTATTTATAAAAATCCTTTATTTATGTCATTAAATGAATGGGACATTTTGTCCTAAATAGTTGAAACTTTTATAAATAAAGAAAAAATAATAATAATAAAAAAAAAAAAGATAGTCTAATGGCTCTCTACACTAGAAGAGCTGAACTTCTGGTTTGAAACTGGAAATTCGGCTCTCCACTCCAGGTAACTTGGGGGGGCCGCTGTCCCTGTCAGTATAGCGTAGGCCAGTGATCCCCAGCCAGTGGCTTGTGACCAATGTGTTGCTCCACATGGCCTCAAAGCAGGTGCTCATTTCATGTTTGAGAGCATAAAGACACTAGTTTCCTCAAAACAGAGTCTCCTGCAGGTTGCCAGTCCACATGGGGCTACCAAACAGCCACTTATTTGGCTACACCCAGGGACTTTTTTCATGCCCGTGGGGCTCCCCATCACTTTTTACTTTTGAGTGTTGTTAAAAAAAATGTAGGTCGCCTGGTGCAGACAGTGATATTCTCAGACAATTTGCAATTGGTCAATATATTTTATTTTTTGTGGCTTTTGAATTACTTTGCTTATTTTTGTTCAGCAGCGCTCCAATTTGGAAGTTCTGAAGCTGTCTGTTTGTCGCTGAGGAAGGGGTTGACCCCAAAAGCTTGTGCCATTTTCTGCTGAAATAAATGATTTAAAGGCATTGCCGAAGTTTCTGGTGTGCTTCCTCCCTCTGGGAAATTGAGTCTGAAGACTGGCTTGGAAGTAGCCTGAGGAGCTGAATGCACCCAGAAGAAAAAGGAAGTGGTGTGCCGAAGAAATTGTGCATTGATCTAATTAACCCTAGCAATCAGGCAATGCTTTAATTTGTGAGACTGGAAGATGAATAGAAGAAGCCTGATTCAATAAAAAGTAAACACAATAACATTGTAGTGTCACGGACAATACATTTATTGACTGTAGGGGTCAGTGACCCCCGTTTGAAAGCTGGAAAGAGTCAGAAGGCAGCAAATAATTTAAAAAAACGATTACAAAAAACTAAGGCCAAAAAGTATAGCGCATTCTATAATATGCTAAAAGATAACCTAAAAGTGATGCAAAAGAATTGAGAATAATTGCATGTTGTTATTTAACATATTGCCATTACCATGCAACTTTCTTTTGCCGGTATTAAAAAGTAATCAAATTTCAGAAGGCGGATATAATACATACAATATCTTGGTGTAAAAAGCCGGAACAAACATAGTGTAAATGCCTTCAGCAATGATCGTATGATAACAAGAAGAGAGTCAAATGTAAACAAACAGGCAGGATTCTCAATAAAGGAGTGTCTTGCATCAACTGGGCTCCAGTTCTTGAAGGACTCTGGGCTTGTTTTAAGAATCAGTTTCTATGATTGCTGGACTACAGCTCATAAAATACTGGAAACTGATAGGCAGGTAGTCTAGCAACATTTGTATAGAGGAAAACTTTAGTTTCCCATAACAAAGAAGTATTTTCAAGCATGCAATATGCTCTTCTTTCTTCTTCTTCTTTAAGATTGTAAGCTCTTTTGGGGAGAACCCTTCTTAATAACAATCTCTTAATATGTCAACATCTATAATCAGGCAACATATGGGCAAAGTATGGCTGCGTAACAATATTTCCATCTTATCGGTCCCTCCGTGCCTGTGTCCTATGCTTAGCAAGAGTTCCTACCTCTACTGAGTTGCTGTTTAAGAAGAAGCAGAACCACAATCCTCACGAATGAGCTCACCGCTTTATTGTCATTGTGCAGAGACCTGTGACACATAACAATAAGCTGGTTAAGCAGGAAAGTATTTATGGGCACTATAACACTGCAAAATTAAGTTTTCCCACGGCTATTCCTTGAAGAGAGGGACTGAAATAAGGGGCAACTTACCTGCCCGCTGATTCATCAATGGAAACTCAGGCATTCTGTCTGTTCTCCTTCTTTATATTTTATCATACTTCATTCATACATGGAATCTCTGTTTTGCACTTATAATGCTCAGTATATATATATATATATATATATATATATATATATATATATATATATATATATATATAGCATAAATGTATAGTATCTGTAAATATTTCCTCAATACTTTTTTTTGCAATATGAATTAAAAAATAAAACGTATTTCCCCTTCAAAGAGGTGGTTGCTATCCCCATTTGCACAGGTAGCATTAGATTTTAAAGTGCCTTTGCTAATGTATTCATGGGCGGGTAGGTTGTGTTTGCAGATAAAAAGGAAAAACCTTTTAAATAAACATATTAGGCAGAATTCTTTCTCCTATAGTTGCATGATCTGGTCACTGGTCCTTGAGGAATCTCTAATGTTACTGGACTGCAACTGCCATCATGCCATAAAGTAAAACCAGGGCTGTATTTTGATCTGGTGCCACCCTAGGCAGTTCCGGGCCAAGTCAAGGAGGAGCCCAAGACAGACATGGTATATGTTAGTCCCCCCCCCCCCCCACCTTTGCACCCTACACATGTCCCAGGCCTCTTTTTCCTGCCCCTAGTTCTGGCCCTGCCCTTAGGCATTGGACCTCCATCTGAATGTGTCCATCACAGAATGTGATATACAGCACAAATGCTGGTGGTTGAGGTCTAAGGTACCCCCCTACACCTCAGCTCTGCCACAGGATTTGTCTGGGAATATTATACTATATCAGAACCCCATTGGCCCTGAGCATAACCTACTATAGGTTTATCACTGATGCCACTGACAGAAATCAGACATAGGGGCAGTGACATATGAGGTGGTTCTATGGTATCAGGGCAGGGTGATAACCTCAGGTGATCTGATTTTTAGGGGTGGGCATTGGATGTGGGTTTTTGTCAGGTCAGTTCAGATCATTGAAACCTGGACAGGCAAACCAGAACTGGTTTAATATTGGACAGGTGGCCACAGTGGTATGACTGTATAACCTATTGTTCTTATAAGATTAATGAAACAGCATAAGATGAACACCACTTTTTCCTATTTTTTTTTTTAATTAAGTCTGTTTTTCTCTTGTTTTCTTGAGCTAAACAGGTCAAACATGGAAACTGAAAGTGGTTTCATTTTCCAGCTTCCTGGTTCTTGTGAGTTATTATAGGAGGAAGAGTAGGCAGCCATCTTTGAATCTGTCAGTTCACAGATAAACATCTGCTTTTTTCAAAACCAGAAACAAGCACAACTAAGGAGGAGGAGGAGGAGGGGGTTACTTATACATCATCTTTACTTAAACTAACTAATAAGTATAAAAAGAAAACAATTGTTCATCTGTGATTTATCATTATTGATATGGACTTTTTAGCACAAATTCTATACTTTAACCTTTGCTAATATGCTGAAGAATTCTGGGAGTGGCAGAACAACAATATTTTGGCAGAGCCCTGCTGTGTTAGATTTATATCCCCTTTAAGTAACCTGCATGATCCCTGAAATAATAGTACCAACATTCCTAAAAACAGCAATGTAGCAGGAATACCTACTGGAGAGGAGGTGAAATGTTCTGTGCATAGTTATTAATACACACGTCTAACCAGATTACGGTCACTTGCTGTGGGTGTTGCTAAATACTTAGTTTCACAGAAACTATAGTGTCAAAATTGAATATACCTACATGCAGTGTGAGAGTGCACACTAATAATTCAATCATAAGGAGCAAAATATAGCACTATTAAGTTGAAATCACCATACAATCGCTGAAATATGAAGGGAAGTTAAAAAAGGAAACAGATTGGCTATAAAAGGTTACAAAACATTGATCTCAGCCTCAGCACCAGGCAATGAACAGCCACACTATTGGCTTGTGCCAGATACGAGTGTCCTGCTGGAGACCCATATACAACCAACACATAGGTTGGTCCCCTTTGGGTGTCTCCAGCAGGACACCTATATCCAGCTAAATACAATAGTGTAGTTGTTCATCTTCTTATTTATATTGTTGGGTGTGTCGGCTACAGTTTTAGCATATGCAACAAGTGTGAAGATATTTTCCATGTAGCAAAGACTGCCTAAGGGGTTAAATTAGAAACAGACAACAAACATCAAGGGGTATATTTATCAAAGAGTGAAGTTAGAGATCGCCCACAGTCTGCTAGAGTGGAATTCCGCCAATCTCCATTCATTTCTATGGGATTTTGAAAGGCGTATTTATCAAAGTATGAACTTTCACCCATTGATAAATACTCTTTTAAAAATCCCACAGAAATGAATGGATAGTGGCGGAATTTCACTCTAGAGGACTGTGGCTGATCTCTAACTTCAGTCTTTGATAAATATCACCCCAAGTGTCTACCAAAGTACTACTGCCTGAAAGGGAAAGATCACAATAGTCCTGCATATTATCTTTGTTCAATATATCATCCAAGCCCCTCTTTAAGGCATAGATAGAATCGGTCATCACAATATTATCTGCCAGGGCTTTCCACAGCTTTGCTGTGTATTAGATCAGCCTGTGGCAATCGTTTTTACTTGACAGAGCCATGATACTTAGGGGTATATTTATCAAAGAGTGAAGTTAGAGATCACCATAGTCCACTAGAGTAAAAATACCACCTCTCTCCATTCATTTCTATGGGATTTTTAAAAATGATTGATAAATACCCCTTTAAAAATCCCATAGAAATTAATGGAGGCGGTATTTGACGTTGGCAGACTGTGGCGATCTCTAACTTCACTCTTTGATAAATATACCCCCAATGTCAGTCTCTAAAGGCTGGCAAGTTGGATCATTATGATAATGTTAATCATCTTGCATCTTATTTACTGGTTTCCTTTTACCTCTAATAGCACTTAATTATTAATGGTATTATTCATTATCTATCTTCTGAGCTGATTTATTTGTAATATTTTTTTTCCCAAAATATTTTGGATTAAAAAATGGAAGCTTGAACCTAGGACTAGGTCCAAATGGGACAATTCTTCATAGTATTTAATGCCGCAAAAAAACTTGCAATATTATTAGAGACCCACTAAGATATTCACTTGAGAATGCTGCAGGACTCATATCCCCAGAGATGTTACCAGTGTGTGTGTGTGTGTGTGTGGGGGGGGGAGACGAAGCCACCACTCTCTAGCAGCGATAGACCAGAAACACTGGCACAGTCTAAAATGGGAACCTCCAGTGTTACCTAAAATGCAACCACAGCCTCCTTGCTCAGCCAGCTATATCCATGGATTGGAAAACTCCTTCTTATTTTGCCATCTTAAAAGTTTTACTTTGGAGCTTGGGTAGACTATGAATAAGCAATTCATAAATCTCTAGCCAAGTGTTTCTTTACACCCATGGGTGTTATTTGACAACAGGAAGTCACCAGAAATATTAAGGTATTGTTCTGTTGCTATAAATGAGGCATTCAGCTAGGTGTGCATGTGTAAATTGGGTTTAATATAGTGATGATTCACTAACATAAAATGCATATTTAATGTATTACTGAAACCATTGTTTCTGCCAACAGCAGTCAACATTATTATTTTCTATGATCAGGGCTGGCTGGCCTTGGGATAAATGCAAAAGCAGTGCAGTGGCACACCAACAATTGGGGCTATACTCAAATTTGGAGGCTATTAAAGGGCATGTAAAGTATAAAATAGAATAAGGCTATATTGTATACTTTGTACACTAAATATAAACATGAACTTACTGCACCACAAGCCTAATCAAACAAATCATTTATGCTTTCAAAGTTGGCTACAGGGGGTCACCATCTTGTAACTTTATTAAACATCTTTGCAAGACTAAGACTGTGCACATGCTCAGTTTGGTCTGGGCTGCTTAGGGATCGTCATAAACAAAGCTGCTTGAGTTCTGCATTGCTGGGGAGTAGGCGGGGGCTCCCCCTGCAGTTCATAAGTATGATTGTTTCCCTGCAGAGCAGTTAGGGACTGTCTGACAATTCCTATCCACAGAAGTAAGTGAAGGGAGAATTTCACTGCATACAGTCAGGTTTCTTATAAAAATGATACACATCTTTTAATTAAAGTAAATTGGAGATAGGTTTCAGATTTAATTTTTTTGCCTTTACATGCCTTATCGGGTATCTATAAAAGGGCAAACTAATGTTTGCATGAATTCCCTTGACAAAGGGGCGAAGACCCGAAACGTTGCATCACCGCAGTAAAAATCTTTTGCAAGGGCTTGCCCTACAGATACAAGCTTTGTGTGCCGGTGTGTTCCTTTTTGTGACAATTCCTATCCACAGCAGTAAACAAAAGGAGAATTTCACTGCATACAGTCAGGTTTCTTCTAAAAATGGTACACATTTTTTAATTAAAGTATATTGGAGATAGGTTTCAGATTTAATTTTTTTGCCTTTACATGCCTTATCGGGTATCTATAAAAGGGCAAACTAATGTTTGCATGAATTCCCTTTTTATGCAAGACATTACTTTAAAGGGATTCTGTCATGATTTTTATTGTATAGTTTTAATTTCTAATTTACACCGCAAATACTTCACTCTACAATATGAAATTTCATTCCTGAACCAGCAAGTGTAATTTTTTTAGTTGTAATATTGGTGTGTATGCGACATCTCAGGTCATTTTGCCTGGTCATGTGCTTTCAGAAAGAGCTGGTACTTTAGAATGGAACTGCTTTCTGGCAGGCTCTTGTTTCTCCTACTCAATGTAACTGAATTTGTTGCAGTGGCACCTGGATATTACTATTGAGTGCTGTCTTAGATCTGCCCAGCTTCCTCCATTTATAGACCCCGCGCTGACCTTCCCTGTCGATGACATCACAAAAGGGGGAAGTGCGAGCCTATAAAACAGGAAGCTGACAATGTAAGGTCGCAGGCAGGTAGAACAGGCAGAATAGCTCAACCCAAACCCGCCTGCAACCTGCAAAAGGAGCAGCAAGGTCAGCACGAACCGCCCAATCCACAGGTATTGGGCAGGCACACACACATCACTAATCTAGAATGCTCAGGACCGGAGATTTTCTGGATAAGGCATCGGTAATTTAGATCTTTATACCTTAGGTCTACTTAAAAAAGTATTTCAACATTAATTAAATCCAATAGGATTGCTTTGCCTCCAATAAGGATTAATTATATCTCAGTTGGGATCAAATACAAGATATGGTTTTATTATAACCAGAGAAAAAGCAAATCATTTTTAAAAATTTTAATTATTTCATTAAAAATATAATTCTCAGTGCAATCTTACAGGGAACACAAACCTTCCATACTAGCATGCTCCAACATAATGGGTTTTAGGAATGCTGGAATATGCAGTACAATAACAGAGATGGATTCTTAAAGTAATACATTCTAATGTCACAGGGGACCAGGGGATGCAAAAGAATCCTGTTTTTTGCCTGTTAAGCATATACCTGACTCCCTGTTTTGTTAATTTGATTGCCACCAGAGACATGAAAAACATACTTACTAGAACAGATCTTCTATAACAGAGATATTTTCACTCCTGATGAGATCAGGAAGATGACATGATGATTCCAATCTGTATTGGTTAGCTGTTTGGGAGAACTTGTATTAGGAAAAGTTAACACCTTCTATAATGCGAAAAAGATTATAACATATGCTTCTTTGAATATTATACCTGGAAGGACACCCAAACCAGCGGATTGCCTTGAGGCCAGATGAGTCCTGCTTGAAAGCATCATTTTTGTGCTATTAAAATCTGAAGGAACTGGACCCTATGGAGTGCCAAATGGTTGCTAGTTCTCCAGACAGAAATTACTGCAAATTACTTCTGACCATTTACCATTACCTAGCAAATCATATTGAGAGATTCCTCTACAACAGAAAGAAATTGTCAGCATGCCAAGCCAATGGGCACAGGGGATAGTATTGCTCATTATTCTCAGGCTTATAGCGATATGGACTATAACAAACAAGGGAAAATTGTGCTCACCACTAAATTATAACCATTAAGTGGGGGTACAATGAGGCTGTGACAACAAAATTCATACAGAGATAAAAGAGGTCCTCTGCACTCAACCCATTAACAGTATTTTTAAGACATGGAGACATGTTGTGCCTTAAGCTACTAAAAATGCCTTACCCTTTAAACAAAACTGGTATTGTTTATATTTAAGCTGGCCAACTACGTCAGTCATCCCTGGTATGGCCAGTCCTACACTCAATTTTCATCTGATTATGAATTCAATTGCTTCATTTTACATTGTACAAAGTGACTAAGATTTACCTGCAACTTACTAGCTGCTTTCAAGGTTAAAACTCCCAAACTTGGCTGCCCTTTTATTGGCCACCAGTGGGATCACCTGCCTATAGCTGGGAAGGGTGGGAGCTACAACATGGAGCTGGTCAGGGCTCCTGTATAAACTATAACAAACTAGGGAAAGTTGTGCTTACCACTATTATAGAGATATGACACCAGAAATTAAACTTTTTTTTTTAAACATTTTATCATAACATCGTCTTTGCATATGGTTTATAATTTTGCTGTACAAGTACTGTCTGATGCCTGTACACTACCTATCGTATCACCAGCGTTTTTCTATGAGGTGGCCTCCATATTTGTGTTGCAGAAGTCCATAAGTGTTAGAAATACTGACAGTTTGTGAACAGGTCAGTCAGATTGGCAAAAAAGTTAAAACTGTAAATAACAATTACTTACAAAAAGAGACCAGTGAAAAAAGACCAATGGGCAACTTTCGACGTACATTGATATTTTGAAGAGCAGATTTTGTCATTATCACTTTAACAGGGACAGCGCAACGATTACAGGCACACAATTAAAGGTGGTGGTTCACCTTAAAGGTAAATTTTATTATGTTATAGAAAGGCCAATTCTAAGCAACTTTTCAGTTGGTTTTCATTATTTTTTTTTATATAGTTTTATACTTATTTGCCTTTTTCTTCTGACTCTTTCCAGCTTTCTAATGGGCGTCGCTGACTCCCTTCTAAAAAAGGCTACAAATGTATTGTAATTGTTACTTTTTATTACTGATCCTTCTATTCAGGCCTCTCCTATTCATATTCCAGTCTCTTGTTCAAATCAGTGCATGTTTGCTTTGTTAATTTGACCCTAGTTTCCAGATTGGTTAAGATGCAAATTGAATACCTGCTAAATAAAAAAAGCTAAATAACTCAAAAAACACAAAAAAAAAATGAAAACCAATTGCAAATTGTCTTAGAATAGTTATCTCAGAGGTGAACAACCCCTTTAGTTGTTTATTTGGCCTAAGTATGGCAAGCATTCATTGTATATCCTTTATTTACAAAAATGATCAAGAACACATACCAATTAAATACACGAGAAAGAAGCAGGTTTCCCCACACATTGCTTTTAGTGTTTTTGAGAGACACTAAACAATTTTCGTTAATGCGGTTGAATTTAAACATATTACAAACCCCAATAAAAGACATTACAGGCTTTTGCCACTCCCCAAATTAAGAAAATGTGAAATAAAAAATGTTCAACAAAACCAAACTGAATAACCTTATGTGGAATTCAGTGTTGTTCCACTGGAGGATCTGCTGACCGATGTTGTCCAAACCAGAAAAACAAGATCATTACGCTCTCAGTAAAGGTGTCAAGACAATATCATTCAAGATGCATTTTTTTAGGAGGCAGACAAATGCCTTTAAATGAACAATTCCACTTTTACATGCAACATACAAAGTGTTCAATTGTAACTAGTGATGGGCAAATTTATTCTCCAGGCGCAAATTCGCGGCGTCAAAAAAATGTGTGACGGTGTCAAAAATTGGCGTCGGCGTCAAAAACGAGATGCCGGCACAGTTTCACAAATTTTTCTTAGTTTCACGGGAAATTTGCAAATTTTTCTGTGAAGCGAAAACGGCACAAATTCGCCCGTCACTAATTGTAACCTTTTATAACTGCGAGAAGGAGGTCTTAAAGTGGAATCCTCAAGGCAGAAGGAAAAGAGGAAGACCAAAGACAACTTGGAGACGAAGTGTGGAAAAGGAAATAAAGAAAGCAGGGACATCATGGACTGAGATAGAAAAAAATCGCCCAGGACAGAAACCGGTGGCAAACATTTGTTGAGGCCCTTTGCTCCAGTGGGAGACACAGGATTAAGTAGTAGTAGTTTATATCTGCTATTAACACATGGATTAAGAATGTGTTACATTGGATAAGAAGTACTGAGTCTTTGCAAAGTAGTTATTAGCTTTTTATGATGTCATATTTTACATTATAGTCTTTTCATGATGTCATATTTACAGTATAGGTTTGTAGATGTTTATCTAAAAATAGGAAATGTGCTAGTTTTGGTTCCTTGCAAATCACAGATTATGGGTTAAAACTTAATAGTTCAGTAAAAGACATGTACATGTAGTTTGTTCTATAAATTTCGATTGGTCACTCCTGTATAGAGTCACCGCTTTGTAATGGATTATTTCTGTGATCTCACTGCATGTTATGAATTTGCAACATAGAAGAAATTTTCGTACAGCACCCATCAATTTAAAATGCCTTTATTGGTACATTTTATGGCAAACAGCCTGGTCTGCTGACCAGGCTGTTTGCCATAAAATGTACCAATAAAGGCATTTTAAATTGATGGGTGCTGTACGAAAATTTCTTCTTTGGATCAATGGTGGATGATGGACCACTGATGGTACGTGCACCTGATATTGCTTTCTGATTAAGGAATCCAGCTGACTCAAGCATACAAGTATATATGAATTTGCAACATAGCCATAAATATGCTCTTTTTACTGCATATACTGTATTTCACACACCTGTGTCTGTGTATATCTATGTTTAAGGCAGAGCTTTGCATTCAGTACAGCTTTCAAGACCCGGGGAAAACTCAAATGTAGGGATGGTTTCGCCGAAAAAGACTTTAATGGGCGCCTGCGACATTTCGCCGGCGGCGAATTTTTGGCGAAACGAAACGGGTCAAATTCGCCCATCCCTTCTCAAATGTCTATGGACCACTGAAATATACAAACAGTTCTTACATGACTTCATTTAAAACAACTCTCTCTCAAATATACAAAACCTTTCAGTTTCTCCCTGAATTAAGAAAAGGTCGTATCCCATAGAATCAAAATAATCCAAATGTGTAAAATGATTTCTTATTTTTCTCTGTAATAATAAAACAGTAGCTTGTACTTGATCCAAACTAAGATATAATTAATCCTTATTGGAAACAAAACCAGCCTATTGGGTTTATTTAATGTTTACATGATTTTCTAGTAGACTTAAGGTATGAAGATCCAAATTACAAAAAGATCTGATATCTGTTATACCCCATGTACTGAGCATTCTGAAGAACAGGTGGTCCCGTACCTTTATATTGTTCAAGCTCATTGTTGCTTTCAATTAGACAGACATTTTCCATATGAAAAGCTGGAACATGATAAAGATAATTAGGGGGTTATTTATCGAATGTTATAGTTTTTTATACCTTGAATGAACTCGAATGAACTAACAACTGCAATGGTATCTTATTTAAGAAAAAATTTGATTAGAAAAAAAAAAACTTGATTCCGCAAGTTCTAGTTGCGAAACCCTAAAACTTGAATTGATAAGAGTTTTCGGCAGGAAAACACTTGGAATTGCTGTAATTGATCAAGTTTTCTGGCAAAACCCTCCAAAAAAAACTTGATGCAGACTATTAACATCTTTAAATGGTACAAGGGACCTCTGCCATGGACTCCTACATGACCTTGACAGGTTTTAGATGGTGTATTTTAGAATTTTCTATTTCCAGGGCTGGGGTGAAATAAATCTAGAATTCAAGTTTTTTTTTTTTTTTAAAAGAAAAATGTTAGCTTTTTTTAAACGTAAATTTTTTTTCACGGAAATCACAGCTCAAACCTTCATAAACATACCCCTAAGTGCTAATATCAATTAATTCCTTCACCTAAAATGTGAACAGGAACATCTCTAGATCATGATAATGAACTGGCTGATTTTTAAAAACTACAGATTGCATTTTTTCCCTACATTCTTGAATTTGAGATTTATCAAATGAAAAAAAAATGGCAGCTAAAAGCTGTTAAGTATGTAATATACAATTACTTGTCCTGGGAAACATTCATATCTCAACATATAACATTATCATTTCCAACACTACTATGGCCTGACAAATAGCGGAGAAAAACTGCTCAATGTACATTACTAAAGTCACCAATCTGCAGATGCATCTTCCCTATATTAGACCAGCACGTGCAAACTGCATGAAGAAAAGGCAACATTATAAAAAGAATGACAAAATATAAGGCAACATTTTAATCGTAAATTCAATTTAATCTCAGTGATATTGTCCCTTTAAATAGTCACTTAAATGAAAAAGGCAAATCAAAGTTTTTAAAATAATTAAAACATAAAGCTTAAAAAAAAATCTTACATTGAAGAATAAGCCCAAAATAGCAGAAAGAAGTGTAATACAATCACCCGTAACTCTCAGAATGTAAGATGATACATCTCATAAATACCTTGATATTCTTCAGTTCCAAAACAAGCCTAGCTCAGTTTTAAAGGTGTAATGCCTGATAGGTGCCTTGCATATTTCTGTGCATATATTCCCTCTAATATCCAAGTCATACCCATTTTAAAGATTTAGGAACAAAAAGGTCAGTCATTAATTTATTAAAAAAATATTCCTCCTTGCGGCCGTAGAATGGCATATTCAGAAGAAATCCGAGCATCCATCAACTCAGAAGCTCCGATTTCAGAAATGGTTTGCTTCTCTTCATTGCAATACTTTGGTCCTGGTAGACTTCATTCGTTTTTTTTTGCATAAAGTCGCTTTGACTTCCTCTATTATATGATATAACCGACGGACAAAGAATTAGAGTAACAGCAAAAGTGACAAAAATATACATTTATTAAAAGCAGATACAGTCATTGCCTGAACTGGGTGAATTGTCCTGGTGTGTATGTTCCATATCTGTTGGCCACATTTGTAAGGCCAGTTCGTAAACCCTGTGTGTTGCCAACGCCTGGCACCCCGAGTCCTTGATTAATTGTAGTGGTATATGGTGTGGTCCCATAATTGTATCCTAAACCAAATGGTCTCGTCTGGTTGTTTGAAAGTATAACTGGGTTCATATTTTTGCCAGGTGTATTAAAAGCAAACTCTGGAGGTGGGCTACTAGGCTTGGATGGTGTGGAGGTCAATGGATTTAACTCATCAATTGTGGACTTAAAAGACGGCATTTGAATGACATGATGTTCTGGGATGTTCAACATGTTGGGTGGCATAGTACCCGAGGCTAACACAGGTCTTGCCCAATCATCCTTGAAAATTTGAACAGTTAGTGTTGAAACCAAGGTGCTAAGGCGATTTGTTACATGTGCCAATACCATTTGTTCATTGGCATCTCTTCTAATTCGCACGTGCACTGACCCAGCCTAAAAAAAAACAGGGACAAACGATGTAATAGTGGCATAATCAGAAGCTCAAAATCTGAGTAACAATGAAAAATATGAATATTAAACTTTAAAAGTACTGCTTACACCTCCAATGAATTAAACAGAGTGGCTTGGCTACTAAGACTGACTGGATGTCAAGTACAAGAAGTTAGACCTATAATATTTTATAATATAACAGAATATATACTCTCGGTCTATATATAATGTATATGCACGCACCCACACACAACACGGAATAGTGATTTTACTCCCAAGTAAATTTTAATAAATTTCAGTGTAAGAGCCTTCCAAGCCAAATTATCAAGGGAACTATTTAAAAATATAGGGTCAATGTAACGTTTCACTGCAGGGGAAGAAAGAATATTGTCCCTCTCGGTGCATTGGTGTGTGTTTATACATATTTACAATATCATCATTTATTTATATAGCGCTGTCATGATACACAGTGCTTACAATATACCAAGCACTGAACCCACAACAGACTGCATTGTCTTTGAGGCCAAAATACTGAGATGTCACTGTAGGGTGCATTCACAACAAAGCTCATGGACTCTTTAGTTTACAGGGTTTTAGCTTTGCGCCCCCGATGTTGTAAAAACCCCATCATACTTCAAAATTTAATTAAGCCTCCAGTCACTTATGAAGCTCAAGTTCCTCAACATCTGGGGACTCAATTATGAAACATGGCTTCGATTAAACACTAGGGATGCACCGAATCCTTCTGCCCAGCCGAACCGAATCCTAATTTGCATTTGCAAATTAGGGGCAGGGAGGGAAATCGCGTGACTTTTTGTCACAAAACAAGGAAGTAAAAAATGTTTCCCCCTTCCCACCCATTAATTTGCATATGTAAATTAGGATTCGGATTGGTATTCCGCCTAATCGTTCGCAAAGGATTCGGGGGTTCAGCCAAATCCAAAATAGTGGATTCGATGCATTCCTATTAAACACATTATGGAAAAAAAACATCATACAAACCATAGTCCCAAATCCCAGTGTCCAAAAATGCTCATTACGAACTTCTAAAACACCATCCAGAGTGGATACCTAGAGTTTAGAATACAAATTAGCATATGAGAAATAATCAGAAAGTTGGGCAAGTGCAAAAGAAAATGGCCCCATGGCAGTTTTATGAAAAATCTATATGGTCAGAGAAGGAAGATGCCGGCACTTTCTGAAGGTGCATAAAAATGAAATTAATAAACATCTCAGAACTGTAAGCATCCAGATCGAAGCCAACTGGGTAAAATTAAAAGGGTCAGGCCAAAAATGCAATCTAGAAAATCTGAATGATAGGACTGTATTAAAGAGGTTTTTTGTAGGGCACTGTATTCTCTACATCAATACCTTTTGCATCTGTTTTAACATTTTAAAATATTTAGTAAATATGGCAAATAACGGAATAGTATTTTCATTGCAGAAAGCCCTACACAGAGACCCTATTTATCATGATGTGTAAAAACATTGAAAATGAACTTTACTGGTGATATTTCCCATAGCAACCAATAAGAAATTCAATTTGAAGCAAAGATCTGATTAGTCGATATGGACAACATCACGGTGATGTTTGCCTTCAATGTTTTACACAGCATAATAAAATAGGCCCCAGACTATATGTCACAATGGTTCAAGGTGGCCTTACACAGGAAAATCGTCATAGGTACCAAACCAATCACCGTGTGCTAGACAGACGGATACCATGAGAGTACACTGCAAGGTCCCCTTTTAATTGTTCCCATAGTCTGGCCAGATAGCTCTAGGGCGGAACAAGCAGAGTAATTGTAACTGTTCTTGACTTCCTTATCAGCCAATTCTCAATACCGCAGCAGATATGGTGCATCAACAGTTAAGATTTATTATGTCTGACCCCTCAATTTAATTATATGCTTATTGTATGCACCCAGTGATCAAGAGTCTTCTCTTTGGATACAACAATAAAACTGACTTTCTCTGATGTAAGGCAACATCAAGACACAGAATAAATAGGGTCATCAAGTGACACTTGCAAGATGACTATACTAAACTACAGTACAACCCTTAAGTCAATAATCTCAATACGTAACAACAATATTCAGTGAATAAACACATTATTCAACCAGAATACTTAGAGAATTACCATTCAGGACTATTGCCCCTTTTCTGCCAAATAAGTATATCAGGTTGAAAGGAAATAAAACATAGTATGTTGGGGCAAGCAGAAAAAAGAGGGAGTGATTTTCAGAAAAGATTAGCACCTGTATATAAAGATAATGGCATATGGGTATCTGCTTTTCTCTAATAGCCTTTTGCATGCAGGCTGTGAAAAGCCAATCAAAGTGTATCATCCTTGAGTTAACTTCTTCCATCTTACCTCTCGAAGAAGTTTATCGAGTTGCCCAATCACATGAGGTGGTGTTGTCTAGGAGGGGGGGAAAAAAGCAAAGTTTATGTATTTTTGTTTCCTTTTCTCATGAGATGAAGCCTCGGCGGATCTCATTTTAATACGAGGAACATTTTCCACCACATTTATTCAACAAATCTCCCTTTTACCCTCATTTGTTTCAGTCACGAGATACTAGGTGGTACCATGGGAAGGTACAGTAATTCACCATATCCCTTACCTGCTCTTTTCTTCACCCACCCCTACTCTACTCTGCTCTAATGCAGTCAGTGAACCACCTCTAAAATTGCCAAGCTCCATAAAATATTTTAAAGGCTACAAGAAATATATTTTTGCATTTTACAGATATGTAATCCTGATACAGAAATTCCTTGGATAACAGAAACATGTAACACTGGCGTTCAGCATCAGGACTATTATCACAAGCTTGACATTCTTACCTGAAGAAGAACTTTACCACTATATACACTCATTGGATACATGGTCCCGAATGTCATCACAGCTATAGCAACAGCAGAAGCAGTGTCCACAGAAAAATAGTTACTGTAATAAACACAAGTGTGTATTAAGTGAGGGATTTTTTATTTTTTTTTTAAATATCAATGATTTTTCTAATGTTGCCAATGTTTTTTTCATCCTCCCTTAGAAAAGAATAGTATTTTGCTTGGTGTTTACAACACATGATATAAAGTGAAGGACTGACTGTGATCAGCGAAAGAGTAAATTCACCTTTAACTGAATTTATGGTCCCTTAAGCAAAGAACATTGAACTAGGTAGCATGTAATGAAGGAAAAAGTACTGTAGGATCCTGCAAGCTATTGGTAGAAAATGAAGTAAAGTTAAAGTGATACTAACACAAAAAAAAAACTTTTTAAAATATGAATGTACATTAAAAGTTACCTATAGGTCATGCTGATTGTTTTTTGCGGAGAGTAATTGTTAAAGTTCCTAAACCTGATTGTTTTGCCAACCTGATTGCCCAATCTCAGCCTGTCAGTTAAAGTTTCTAATGCTTATGGATTCATGCTGCACAAATATGGCAGCCCCCTCATAGATGAACACAAGGAGTCAGAAAGGTAATAAAAAAAGCTTTGGGCAAATACTATAAGTAGCAGGCAAAGTCTAAATGTATGGTAGATGTAAAAAAGGTTTAATTTCTGTGTCAGTATCTCTCAGCATGTAAAGGCAAATTTTCACTTTCTTTAATGAAAAAGAAACCTATCTCCAATATACAGTGGTGTGCAAAACTATTTGCCTCCTTCCTGATTTCTTATTCTTTTGCATGTTTGTCACACAAAAGGTTTCTGATCATCAAACACATTTAACTATTAGTCAAAGATAACACAAATAAACACAAAATGCAGTTTTTAAATGAGGGTTTTTATTATTTAGGGAGAAATGAAATCCAAATCTACATTTTCATGTGTGAAAAAGTAATTGCCCCCCTGAACCTAATAACTGGTTGGGCCACCCTTAGCAGCAATAACTGCAATCAAGCGTTTGCGATAACTTGCAACAAGTCTTTTACAGCGCTCTGGAGGAATTTTGGCCCACTCATCTTTGCAGAATTGTTGTAATTCAGCTTTATTTGAGGGTTTTCTAGCATGAACCGCCTTTTTAAGGTCATTCCACAACATCTCAATAGGATTTAGGTCAGGACTTTGACTAGGCCACTCCAAAGTCTTCATTTTGTTTTTCTTCAGCCATTCAGAGGTGGATTTGCTGGTGTGTTTTGGGTCATTGTCCTACTGCAGCACCCAAGATCGCTTCAGCTTGAGTTGACGAACAGATGGCCGGACATTCTCCTTCAGGATTTTTTGGTAGACAGTAGAATTCATGGTTCCATCTATCACAGCAAGTCTTCCAGGTCCTGAAGCAGCAAAACAACCCCAGACCATCACACTACCACCACCATATTTTACTGTTGGTATGATGTTCTTTTTCTAAAATGCTGTGTTACTTTTACGCCAGATGTAACGGGACGCGCACCTTCCAAAAAGTTCAACTTTTGTCTCGTCGGTCCACAAGGTATTTTCCCAAAAGTCTTGGCAATCATTGAGATGTTTTTTAGCAAAATTGAGACGAGCCTTAATGTTCTTTTTGCTTAAAAGTGGTTTGCGCCTTGGAAATCTGCCATGCAGGCCGTTTTTGCCCAGTCTCTTTCTTATGGTGGAGTCGTCAACACTGACCTTAATTGAGGCAAGTGAGGCCTGCAGTTCTTTAGATGTTGTCCTGGGGTCTTTTGTGGCCTCTCGGATGAGTTGTCTCTGCGCTCTTGGGGTCATTTTGGTCGGCCGGCCACTCCTGGGAAGGTTCACCACTGTTCCATGTTTTTGCCATTTGTGGATAATGGCTCTCACTGTGGTTCGCTGGAGTCCCAAAGCTTTAGAAATGGCTTTATAACCTTTGAAATTGAACTCAGGTGTGATAAACCACAGTTAAGTTATTTTTTAACAAGGGGGGCAATCACTTTTTCACACAGGCCCATGTAGATTTGGAGTTTTTTTTCTCCCTTAATAACGTAAACCTTCATTTAAAAACTGCATTTTGTGTTCAATTATGTTATCTTTGACTAATAGTTAACGGTTTTTAATGAGCAGAAACATTTAAGTGTGACAAACATGCAAAAGAATAAGAAATCAGGAAGGGGGCAAATAGTTTTGCACACCACTGTACTTTAATCACAAAATGTGTACCGTTTTTATAGAAACCTGACTGTATGCAGTGAAATTCTCCCTTGATTTATTGTTGTGGATAGGAATTGTCAGACGGTCCCTAACTGCCCTGCAGTGAAACAATCATACTTATGAACAGCAGGGGGAGCCTGGCGACTCCTCGAACTGCCTACTCCCTGCCTTCTGCCTGCTAAAATGAAAAATCGCCTGTGCCA
Source organism: Xenopus petersii (assembly GCA_038501925.1). NCBI lineage: Eukaryota > Metazoa > Chordata > Amphibia > Anura > Pipidae > Xenopus > Xenopus petersii. The sequence continues at coordinate 131,565,876 of CM076680.1, read as the reverse complement.
TTGCACTCGCAGTGCTTCGATTTCCGAAGTCATCTGAAGATTCCTCGTGAGGAAACTTTGGGAAAACGAAGCACTGCGAGTGCCATGCCGCAGGCGATTTCGCATACTACCAGGCGGAAAACAGGGGGAAGCCGTTCGGGGAGATTAGTCGCCCCAAAGAAGAGGCGATTAGTGGCCGGGGCGACTAAATCTCCCAGAATCTCCAGGCGTGCCCTTACCCTTACTGTTTCCAACTCCAGCTGCAGGGACAAAGATCATGGAGCCAGATTTAAACAGATAAACTGGGATTCTATTTGGAGGATTATTTTGCTGCAGCCACTGGTCTTGCAGAGTTGAAGAAAGTTTGTATAAAACAATACAACACACAGTCTTGGTATTGCAAAGATGTTTAACAACGTTTCAAGATGGTGACCCCCTGTGGCCAACTTTGAAAGCATGAATCATTTGTTTGATTAGGCTTGTGGGGCAGTAAGTTCATGTTTATATTTAGTATACAAAATACAGCATTTCTAGCCTTATACTATTTTAGAGTTTTAACATTCATTCAGTAAAAAACAAATAAATATAATTTACTAAACCGACAAAAGGAGAACTAGACTGACATTTTCAGAGAAATACAAGATTTTCAGGGCCACCTGTTTGTGAGTTTAGCCATTCGCACGCAACAACTGTTACTTACTTTATTTCAATTAGCATATATGTAATGCAGAGAGCTAGCGCACCAGCAATGTCAATCAACACAAATGGATTCATCCGAGGGAGGAAGATACTGCTGAGACCTGGGATGATTCCACATAAGCTAAAAGAAAAATAACATGAAAACCACATTTGTTAATGAAATGTGTTATTAATGGTGCAGAATTGGAGATCTAGTATTGCCTGGTAAACGCATGCTTCCAGGTGATATTCACTGTACAGTTATAGGATCCATTATTCGGAATGTTTGGTTCCTGGGGATTTTGGGATAAAATGTTTTTACATACATACATAATTTGGCTCACTGAACCTTCGGGGCAGATTTATTAAGGGTCAAATTGAAAATTCAATTTTTTTTATAGTCTAAACTGTCAAATTCGACTAGTGAATTATCCAAACCGGATTAGAATTTTTTTTAAAAATTCAAACTTGATTTTCAAGATTTATCAAACTAAAACCTGCCTCTCAGTCTATTATGTTGCATATTGTATTATTATAGAGAAAAAACAAACAATTAAAAAAAAAAAACTTGACTCAATGGGCTAACCCGTAATTCAGAGCTTTATGGATAAGAGATGAAAGACAAATCTAAATTTTTTCATACCTAGTATTAGCAAACTTTAGGCAGTATGACCTGTTTGGTAGATACATTGTGCAGAAAGTATGCCAACAAATCAGTATGAATGTCAGATGCAGTGTTTCCTGCAAACTGGTTTTACATATCTTAGCCCTTTGTAACTTACCTTCGGCTTAAATCTGCAACATGTTCCTGGAGCCAACTAGTGCTGGCAGCTGAATGAAAGATATGAACAGTCAGTACAGATTTACAGAGTGGATTCAGATTTTTTTCTGTTGCACTTTATAGAGTTTCAACCTTTAAATTAAAATTTTAACTATTTGGTAGCAAAGGTTACTACCCCTAGCAGCAGGTAAGTTGGGTTTAAGGTCAAGATGAGGGATGAATCAGATCTAGCTGAATGGAAAGTAGCAATACAGAATAAAAATGTTGCCTCATTATCAGTCTGATTACAGATTGTTGGGGTCTCTGTAAATAAGACCCTATAACATTCCAGTTTTTACTTAAAGTAAGTAAAGGAGCGAATAAATGGAAAAAAAAAATTACCACTTGCAAAATAACCTATATTATTCTTTCTGACTTACAACACGTCAATAATAATTAATGTCTGAACTTCCTGTTAATAAACAATAAGACTTACCATCTGAAACATAGGCAAACGGTTTATTTCTAATAGACAGCATGGTAAACAAGTTGAAAAAAAGAGCAACAAATGTTCCCACAAGTAGCCGACCTCTGAAAGAAAAATAGTTTTACTCTCATTATTAAGAGCGCCAGGCAAGCAACGAGGGGTCTAGGTGTAACAATAAGAAGGTTACAGGAGGCTTCTACTAAAATAGCACTTGTGACAAATAATACAATTAAAAGCAAGAAATGTTATTACTATTTGTTTTGTAGTTGTAAACAGTCCTAGTTTGTAACAGATATACATACATTGTCTATATGAGTTTATTGTCTTTTACAGACATTGCATTGGAAGTACAATAACAACCTCTACTGCGCATTTGCCGAATGTCACAAAGTTTTCCGATTTCACTGTGACATTCGGCACATGCGCAGTAGATCCGTACTGGTAACTGTTCCTACTGCACATGCGCCAGAAGACGCCGGTCAAAGCAGGAAGAAGATGCGCGTGGGAGAAGATGGCGACTGTGAACTCCGTGGACAGGACCTGCGCAGAGAGGTGAGTAACAAGTTAGGGGCATTTGCCCAGGGGGACAGGTAGGCCAGGGGGGAGGGGTTTTGCGCCCAGGGGTTCCCTTCTCCTTTAAAGTTAGTGACAAATTCCTGTTAAAATCTGGCATTTTACACCATTTCAAAACCCTACAAAAAATAAGTATAGAAATGCCATATTTTATACACTAAAATTACTGCATCTCTTTAAAGGCCCCCATACACGGGCCGAGTCGGCAGCTTATTGGCCCGTGTGTGGGGTCATCTGACGGGCTTCCCCGATTGATATCTGGCCGAAAGTCTGCCAGATCTCGATCGGGCAGGTTAAAAAAATCCCAATCAATCGCGATCCGACCACCCATATTGGATCCATTATGATCCGATGATTGGGCTCTAGGACCCACGTTGGGATCAGCCCTATGTCGTCCACGTCAATGTGGGAATATCCGTGAGAGATACGCTTGTTTGGTGATCTCTACATCTATGGCCACCTTAAGAGTGATGATCCTGGCCTTCGAAGTTGTCAAAGGAGCTCACCATCTTGTTAGGAGTGTTCGTGACAGCTAAGCTTTAATGGCAACTACAGAAATCAGCCATAAGGCATAATAACAGTGTAATAGGAATGACTCATGTTAGAATAATTTCTTTTGTATTTAGTTTGTATAGAAGTTCTAAAATAAAACTAAATAGAATAGAATATATACATAAAAAACGCCTTACGTGTGGATCTCTGGCTGTTCGATAAACCGCTCTGCACTATTTAAATTTAAAAAAAAAAAATGGAGAGAGAGAGAGAAAAATAGATGGTATGTTAAGAAAAGTAAAAACTATGCAACATTTTATCATTTATGACAATTCCTCAAATATGAAAATTTCAGCCAATACTTGTTGGCCAAATTAAGTAAAGCTGTTAGAAAGTATAGATCTTTGCGTTTCGTAGGTGAAAAATTCATAGGTCAGGTGTGAGTTTGTGTCCTATTGTGAGTGACTGTGTAAAAATACTCAAGCTTCACGAACATTAAAAATAAGCGGCTTATGTAATAGACGCCTGCACCAGATCTAATCACCCACAGCAGCTAGATATTTGTTTTAAAAAAAGGAGCCTGTAAATGCAACACTCTCATCAACTGCTATGGGCAGGTCCGGACTGAGAATTAAAATAGGCCCTGGCATTTCAGGTACACAGAGGCCCAAACAGCCCCCACCAGCCCACTAAATAGTGACTTTCTATGGCACCTTATAGCAGCCCCTCTGGCATTTGCCAGAACCCACAGATTGCCAGTCCGGGCCTGGCTATGGGTGACTAGACTGGGGTAAATCCTGCAACTTATAATACACTACCTCATAACTTGTATGCAGCCTGAAAAATCAGTGTACCATAATGGATCTCTGGAACTACAAAATCCAGCGACAGTAACGGGCAGATTCATCAAAGTGTGAAAGTAGAGCTCACCACAGAAAAAAAAACTCACACACTTTCGATTCATTCTTATGGGTTTTTTATAACTGTATTTACCAAAGTATGAACCCTAATTTTTACCAATTGATAAATACACTTCTAAAAATCCCATAGGAATGAATAGAAAGTGGTGGGGTTTTTTTGCGGTAAATGCTAATCTCACATTTTTATGAATTTTCCCTTAAAATGAGCTTTAATCATTAATCACAGCAAGCAATTGCTGTTCTTACCGCAATCAGGATTTTTAAAAAAAATTTAACTATAAAAAAGTCGAGATGCCACAGAACTTAATGAGAAGTGTATATACCATTGAAGCAAGTTGATATTTTTCCATGACTTTTTTGGCAAGTTGATATTTTATCATGATTCTTTGGCAACTTGCTTGAAAATTATTAGAAAAATGTGATTGCTGGCTTTTTACAGAATTTGCTGTGGAGAAAAAATCATGGGAAAATAGCTTTTCTGTTAAACGTAGTCATGATTTTGATCATGATTTTTGCCCTTTATTGTAAAAAACATTTGAAGGAGTAAAATGGGCAACTTTCTTGTATTATCTGCCACAAATATTTGGCAGAGAACAGGATGCACTGTGAGTATATACCTTTCTTTGAGAATAAAGAGAGCTCCAAGTTGAGCCAGCACTGTAGATGCAAAGACAGCCAATACTTCAAACCTTTCAAACCTATAAAGAAGAGATAAAACAAACATTCTAAAAAAAATGACTAAATAACCAAGCATTACTGAATACCCTCGCAAAGTTTCAGACAAACAGTGTGAAATCATGGCATGTTGCCCGCAATTTACACTTTTTTTGCACAGACAAAGATATAAATACATACCCAAACGAATATGTTGGGCTTGGTTTCTTCATCGTCACCCAATAACTTATCAAAGATGTGATTAAACTACAAAGAAAATGCATTCAGGTTTAGTACATTTATTTTACAACACTGCAAAATTTAGCAAAATCTGATTTGTGAAATTTGAGATGGAAATAGTGTCCAAAATGTAAATATGCATGATAAACTCTAGAACAAGCTTTATTTCAACTAATCACAGTTTACACATAAAAGCTTAAATATAAAGAGATGAAAAGTGATTTTTTTTCTGTTGACCTTTCTCTCCATAGTTATTCTTCAGCCTGACTACTATTTTCTCCATTAACGCTCGTGAAGCCATCCTATACAGCCTTAGCCATACATAACACACTCAATAAATCAGCATGGGTTGGGAGCATGATAGAAGTTAAAGACCCTTATATGCTTGGAGCCTTTGGGTATAGCTCAACTATAGTCAGAGACTTGTGGGAAGTGTAATAAAAGTTGTTAGAAAGAACCTTTCCTTTGGCAAACATTTTTGTGTGTGAATTTAATATAGGTTTTGTGATTTCCAAAAGTGTTTAGCAACTTGAATATGCCACCTTCAATCTAGTCTTACAAATGAACTACATGTAATTCAAATGTGTCTGATGAAGACTAATACATTGAAAAATGTCAATATTTGTTCTTATTTATGCAATTATATTTAATCTGCCACTTTCTTACACTCCACTTAGAGTCTCCTGTGTCTCAGCTCTAAGCCTTGCACAGAAAGCAGGTGGTGTAAGAAACACAATTTGTCTGCATATGTATATATCTTTGCAATAAATTCTGAGATTACAGATGTAGTATAGTCTAAATAGTCAATATTCCTTTCTATAGCGTGTTATCAGATGTATTGAACACTGTGGCGTCAAGTGAATTTTGCACTAGTTCCCCTAATGTCTTTATTATGTTAAACAACTGTATTATAGAAGTCATATGGCTGTAGGCTTCCTTCCCACAGCAGTAAAAAAAGCAGCTTGCAGGGATGTAGTGATAAGATACCCAAAACCATTTTTAGAAAATCATGCTGTCAATATAAAAGATGCCCCAAAATCCAGGTGATTTTAAAAGAAAATCACATGGCTTTTGGACACGAGTAAATCACAAAATGTTTTCCATGCACTGAACTTGCAGTTCCTTTTAACCCTCCCGTACCCTAAAAGGATGAAGTTTCAGCTGAATCCCAAAACAGAGTATTTGGTGCATCCCTTTACCCCCTTAACCCAGTACAAAATTGTGTTTAAATGTAAGTACAGGATAAGCTTTTCATTTATATTTGCTGTCTTACCTGAAAAGATCAAATATAGTCAGGTAGGTATAGGCTGTTAAAGCTGGAAGAAAAATATATATTATATTAAATAATGTAAGATCAAATATAGTCAGGTAGCTATAAGCTGTTAAAGCTGGAATATATTAGATAGATAGATAGATAGATAGATAGATAGATAGATAGATAGATAGATAGATAGATAGATAGATAGATAGATAGATAGAGTAGATAATGTTTTAAATGCAGTTTTAAGAAACTACGAACACTGGTTCATTTGCAAATGAAACCTGACAGCTGCACTATAATTCAGACTGCAGATTGCTCAGAAAAAAACATGGTTACTAAAGAGTAAACAATGAAGTATATCAGCCTTCTCCTAATATTTGCTAGCATGTACAAATTAAAATACAAAAGAACATGAACTACCGTAACAAAAAAATGAAACTAGCCATCTTCAGGACAACAGAACATGGTTTGTTCAATGCATTTTTAAGCAGTTCATAAGCTCCTGGTCCCAGCATGCCAATGACTCCCTTTAGCATCTGTCTATTTTTCCCTTATGGATGTTATTACATACAGGCACCTCCATGACATCTGGAGGTACCTGAAAAGTTCCAAAGTCAGCTGATAGCAAAGCTCTGACTAAAGGCAATGGCATAAACAGAGAGCCCAATCAATTTGCAGCACACAGACAATACTCAGAATTGCCCCTCAGTCCTATCAGTGCAAATGATCACCACGTGCAAACTGTAGCACTTACTGGGAGAAGCCATTAGCAGGGTTTTGTTTGTATAGAGCAGGTGTACCAGTTACACAGTTTAGCAAAAGCTTCCTCATTAAGACAACCTTATTCCATGCAGGTTAAGTTGCCCAACAGAGAGCTTCATTTTAGGAATAATGGAGACACCCTCAAAAGTTTTAATGAAGTACAACTGTGTTTGGGATAAAAGGGATTTTTCAACAGCTCAAAACACAAATGCGCTGTGACAATAACTAATATTAGGTTATACTCCAACTATATCGGTGAGTGCAAAATAATGTACTATTTATGCATGCTAAAGTATCAGCTATACATAGGAGTGCTTACCCATACTGTTTGTAGAGCTGCACCATGTGAGCAGGAAACCAGTGCATGCCACATTTATTGCACCAAACAGCAAGATCTTCCAGGACTGCAAAACAAGCAAATAGAGGAATTTGATTAGAGAGAAACAGCCTAACGAAATTGACTGAAAACATGTCTTGTTCTTCATACAGATCTTTTTGCCTTTATATGTATTTGAGCTCTGGGAAGCACAAATGTTCCCTGCTTTTTTCTCTTAGCGACTATAAAAAGGCCTAGAACTGGATGGGTTGAGTTTCATGCTTTATCCCACAGATGAAATAATATCAGGCTTGTGGAAAGGTTAGGGGCCAGGCAATCGGAGATCTCGACCTGCAGAGAAATGCAGGCTAAGAATCTGCTCCACCGCTCCTGCTCTGTCTACACCCAGAAGCAGTGTCTCCACTTGGGTCCAGACAGACACTGTGGATTTAGATGCAGAAAAAAACTTAATTTTACGCCGAAATCCTCCCTGCCTGAAGAAAAAAAGGGGAGCAGAAGGGTAGCTGATCTGCCTATGGAAAATCCAAAACCGTAATCTTTGTCTGGCCCTAGCCTAAGAAATTGAGAAGGTAGGAAATCTTACCTATCAGGTGCTATGGAGCATGAATGTAGCAGGAAGATAAATCGAAAGCAGAGCCCCTATCCCATGTACTATGGATATCAGTAAGCTCAGGGAACATGTCTGTTTGAAATTCTTATCTGCCGATGAACTATGTCTGTTAGTATATGGCGCACCAGCAGTTAAAGATGAAAAACACAGACAGCCCAAACAAAGCAATAGAAGGGTGGCCATACCATGCATGGATTGTTGAATGCCATCTGCTGGATTATATCACAAATCAACTGGACAGAAAGTGTATCTTATTTGCCCATATATGGGCACCTGTACACTCTGTCTGGACCCTGAAACAGAAGATAACGCACCCCTCTCCTCCTTTCCAGCCTCACTGGTTTCATACTGGCAGCAACTGACCTGCAATTCTGACTCTATCCCTACTACAGCTTTAGCAGCAGTTCTTCTTCCAAACCCTAAATAGCACATCACTAGTAACACATACTGTACAAGAAAGCAAAACACCAATCAACTCACATGGAATTTAAGGGGGTGTAGTCATCCCATTTATTTAAGCAGATATGGAAACAAATGTATCAGGTAGGCACTACCCTAAACGTTTTCCTAAGTGAGTACTATGAATGTACTAGGACTTCTTAATTAACAGCAACTTAACAGCTGCAGACTGAATTTCAGTACCTTTACATCGTGAATAGTGTAGAGAGTATTGTAAATATAAAGTTGTCAGCAGTTTCCAAGGAGTTCATGAAAGTCGGGATGATTTTACGGAAAATAAGTTCAAAAAAGTTGGAAGTGTGTGTTTTGTTTTTTAATATGCATGACAATTTGTGTGTGTAAATATTAACAAAGAAGATCCTATGCTCCCATTTAATGCTCCGGGCATAAACATGTGATTGGTTACTTACTCTTCGGTCTGCTGTTACAAGGCGAAATTCCTGTGCTAACTTGCCCAACAGAGATCGTTGTGTCTTCCGGAAAAGATAGATTGTCCCCTGAAGCATAAGAAATACATAAGATATATGTAAAGTATTTATAAAATATTTTCTAAAAATGTGTTTATAAAATACATTACTAATAATACCTCAAAGCCAATTCTGAGTCCAGGCAAATGCCCAATCTCAAAAACATTTTGTAACCTTTTGTATTTGTAGAGGATCAATAACAAAGGTTCACTTTGGCGAGCTACACCAGTTTGCATAAATGAAGACACAGACTAAATAGTGTTGTTTGCATCAGTGGCATAACTAGATGTTGCTGGGCCACACAGCAAATTATTTTTCAGGTCCCAAAATGTCTAGAGGTTGACCTGTTTTAGCAATATTTAATGAAATGGTATATTTTAATTAGGGTCTTATGGTGCCCCTATACCAGTGATCCCCAACCAGTAACTCAGACCACTTGGATTTTGCTCCCAGTGGCCTCCAAGCAGGTGCTTCTTTTTGAATTTCTGGCTTAAAGGCAAGCTTTAATTGCATAAAAACCAGATGTACTGCCAAACAGACCCCCCCCTGTTGGCTTTAAGTCCACATAGGAGCTACAAATACCCAAGCACAACCGTTATTTAAAAGCAAAAGGAACATTTTGCATGCTTATGTTGCTCTCCAACATTATTTTACACTTGAATGTGGCTCACGAGTAAAAAAGGTTGGGGACACATGCCCTATACCTCCTGGGCACCCCTGCAGCCGCAGGGTCTGCTTCATCTGTAGTTACACCCCTGTTTTGCAGCATTTATAAAGAAGAACAAAATGAAAAAGGTAGAAGAAAGGGGTGCTTGAACAGTAAATGTTAACTTTTTATATGTTATAAAATGGTCAATTCTTAGCAAATTTTCAATTGCTCTTTTTTAAAAAATGTTTTTTGGATTATCTGCCGTCTTCGTCTGCCATCTTTCCAGCTGTCAAATGGGAATCACTGACCCCAGCAGCCAAAAGGCTATTGCTCAGTGAAGATCCAATTATATTATTACTTTTTATTACTTATCTTAAATGGTATGCCCTCTCCTATTCATATTTCCGTCTCTCATTCAAACCACTGCCTGATATCTAGAATAATCTGGACCCTTAATTACAAGATAGCTGCTAAAATTCCAAACCAGTGAGCTGCTGAATGAAAACTAAATAATTAAAGGAAAACTATACCCCCAAACAATGTAGGTCTCTATTAAAAGATACTGAGTAAAACAGCTCATGTGTAAAACCCTGCTTCATGTAAATGAACCATTATTATAATAATATACTTTTTTAGTAGTATGTGCCATTGGGTAATCATAAATAGAAAATTGCCATTTTAAAAAATAAGGGCCGCCCCCTGAGATCATAAGATTCACTGTGTACACATACAAACCACATGTAAGGTCACATGAGCCAATTAACAGACAGAGTTCTGCCTTTTGCTTCAACACTTCTTCCTGTTACAGTTAGTGTTGTAGTATTTCTGGTCAGGTGATCTCTGAGGCAGCACAGATAGAGTCACGAAATGGTGGTTCAAGGCAAGAGATGTAAAAGGGCAATATTTATGTAAATATATATTCCAGTTTGGTAAGATTCTTTAATATGTCATTCAATTTGATATAAACTATCTGTTGCTTAAGTATTCATTTTGGGGGTATAGTTTTCCTTTAAAAACATTACAAATAAAAAAAAAAAATGACAAATGATCTCAAAATAGCACTCTTTACATCATACCAAAAGTTAATTTAAATACAAAAGACCCCCTGTCACCCAGACACTAAAATCTGTATAATAAAAGTCCTTTTCAACTTAAACATGAAATCCAATGTTATTTTTTATTAAAGCATTCATAGCTGTTGTAAAGTTATTTAAAAATCTCAGCTGTCAATCAAATAGTCTGCCTTAGACATAGAGGTGGGGCAGACAATTACTTTCACTTTCCATTCAGCACTTTCTAGATGTCACTGCTCCCCACAAATTCCCTTGTTCTCTTCACCTTTTAATTGTGTAGCCAGGGCATGGGGATGGACATCAGGTCCCACATTCTGGTGCACAAATAGGATTCTGAGATGATACAAGACTTGCCTTAATAACAGTGTCCACAAAATGGCTCCTGCCTACTTGCTATAATTATGAATTCCCAGACTGAAGGAAATAAGATTCAAATTATTTATATTGTGTAATCAAAGTTCATTTTGACTAATGTGATAAAATAGGATTTCAAATATTTTTTTGGGTGATGGGTCCCCTTTAATGCAGAGATAAATCACAGATGCCTATGTATAAATACTGTATCAGTAGAGAAACAACTACTTTAACACAAATATGTTTTGTTTTTATTACTTTCCTCAACATCGCTTTCTGAGAGTTTTCCATTTCCAATCCCTAATTACAGCAGGAATTAGTACTCTCACATCAGGTGAAATTTGTCTTTGACCCACAGCATGAGTGTGTTGGTTGCAGCCTGAAAAACGTGGTTAATCAACTCGGTGATAAAAAATAATAAATGCTAACTGTGAAATGGCTTTTTTAAAGGAGAAGGAAAGGCTTTTTTACACTTGGGGGTGTCAAATGTTAGGCACCCCCGAGTGAATGTATTTACTTACCGGAAACCCCAGGCCAGTGCTCCTATCTGCGGAAAACTGCACCGGCCCAGCGTTATACCAGTGAGCACCACAGAACAATCTTCTTCCTGCGACTTCTTTCATCAAATTTCCCGGGGGAAAAAGCATGCGCAGTTGAACGAAATAGCCGACTTTTTAGTTAAAGTTCAGCTTTTAGTTCTAGTGCGTATGCGCAGCAAGAGGAAGCTGGAAGAGAATCAATCCATGGTGCTCACTGGTATAATTCCGGGCCGGTACAGTTTTAAGCAGATAGGAGCACTGGCCTGGGGTTTCAAGTAAGTCAATACAATCACTTGGGGTGCCTAAAATTTATAGGATCGCCACATTTTCTGAAAAAAAAATACCGGCCTTCTTCTATATTTATCAGTTTTCCCTATCAATAACCATAATTTTTACCGGCCAGGTGGCAAACCTAAACATTTGGCACCCCCAAGTGTACGAAGCCTTTCCTTCTCCTTTAAATATCCAGTTCGGACATTTTTACAATACTGACAGTTCCCCTTTAAATATCTAAAAAAAAAAAAAAAAAAAAAAGTGTGAACAAATGTAGATGATTTTGTGTTGCAACAACTGTTCCCTTGAAAGGTAAAGGATTTCCATTCAAGTGTTGAGAGATAGTTTTTACAAGCCTACATCTAATCAGCAGATGAAGGACGTGTGTACTAAAATATTGAAACAATTACATTAAGGCTACAACTCATTAGACGGCCCAATGACAGCAGAGAATTGTAGTTCTAGAACAGATGTTTGGAACCACAGCAAGAAGAAGATGCTGCACTTGACTCTGGATGTCATTCGTTCGCCTGTAAATAAACGCGCTAGAATTTCATACAGCCAGTTCCTCCCTTCACTAATCGCATACATTTTAATCACGCCATTTATCTGTACTGTCATGTCATCCACACTATAGCCCCGGCAAACACAAACTCACCATGTTTGGGAACCCAGGGCCGGAATAAGCCGCTGGCCAGGGGCGGGATACGTTGACATGACGACCGTCTTTTCGTTGATTGGTTAATTAGCAACATGTGAGTGTCTGCGCTAAAGGTTAAATGGCATGACGTTGGGAGAAGACGTGGCGGGAAACCATGTTTGTTTCGGGCGCGTCTACATTGAAAACATTGCCGAGTAATTTAAATAAAACGTATAGATAGGTGCTTTGTTTCCAAATAACTGAACTAGGCAACCGCAACAGTTACATTATTACAACCTAAGAGAGAAAGCACAGACTAAATATCCGTGCGGCGTTGTGCAGAAGCTACGAGTTGTTGAACAGCAATGCCTTAACCCAATATGGCTGCTGGCAGCGTTCAACGTCATAAGTAAGGGCCATGTATGTTTGCTTTTAAAGGAACAGTAACACCAAAAACTGAAAGTGTTTGAAAGTAATGAAAATATCATGTATTGTTGCCCTGCACTGGTAAAACTGGTGTGTTTGCTTCTGAAACACTGCTATAGTTCATATAAACAAGCTGCTGAGTAGCAATGGCGGAAATTGAAAAAAGACTAACTATATGGCACAGGATAAATAGTGGAAAACAGCTAACTATGTTCTACAGAGCTTATCTGCTATCTGCTGTGTAACTACAGCCTTTTTTCCTTTGAATGGCTGCCCCCATGGCTACACAGCAGCTTATTTATATAAACAATAGTAGTGTTTCTGAAGCAAACACAGCAGTTTTACTAGTGCAGGGCAACACTGCATTATATTTTTATTACTTTAAAACAATTTAATTTTTTGATGTTACTGGTCCTTTAACTTCAATTCTGAAAGTCTACCAGTCTGAACCCCTGAAGGGCCACAAGCAGTAAGTTCAGAGCGACTCAAAGCACACCATGCATGCTTAGTGTCCCTGATAATGATTTAATGTGCTTATTTCATTAAACTCTAACAGTCTCAGGCGGGGAGAATACATACATATTTTTATAATATCAATACGGAAATAAACTGTGACGTTAAAATTCATTGAATTATGGAAGGTGTTGAAAAAAACCTTTTCATTTTAAAGGGCCATTCTACCATAAACATTATCTGCATTGCACATAGGACATGGGAATGCATAAGTGGTATTATTTTATCTGTCTGTACAGACTATGGGGCCCAATTACTAAGGGTCGAAGTGAATTTTCAAATTCAAAAACTTCGAATTTTGAACTCATTTTTGGGTACTTCGACCATCGAAGGCCAAAATTCGATTTTAATTGTAAAAACTTTGACTTCGAAAATCGGAGTACAGTCTCTTTAAAAAAAACTTTGACTTCGACACTTCGCCACCTTAAACCTGCCGAATTGCTGTTTAGCCTATGGGGGACCTCATTTAACCTTTCTAGAGTATTTGAGTAATCAAAGTATTTTTTTGTAAAATCGTTCGAATCGTTTGATTTGAACGATTTAATCGTTTGATCGAACGATTTTTACTTCGCCCATTTTCGATTGAAAAAATACTTAGACTATCGAAGTATCAAATTCGACCCTTAGTAAATGTGCCCCTTCTAGAAGACTACAGTTTATTTTCTTGCTTTAGCTATTGCTAAAGGACTCCATTGTTGCCCACCCATAACCCCCAGGGAATTTACTGTATGACCCACTGGTCACTTGCCCTTGGTTTTTTTGTAAGCAGGAAAAAGGGACGTAGTTGGGAAGCTGTGGCCAGCCAATCAGTGGCCAATGGGGAAGACTAAAACAACATGCTTTGTCAGTGTTCCTTAAAGGAAAACTATACCCCCAGAATGAATACTTAAGCAACAGATTATACAGAGTTTATATATATGAAGTTGCATATTAAAATATCTTACCAAACTGAAATATATATCAGTAAACATTGTCCTTTTACATGTTTTCCACTGAGTCGCTATTTTATGATATTCTCTGTGCTCCCTCACAGATCACCTGTTTTTTTGCAGTAACTTTTTTCTTTGCAAAATATATTGGAGTATATGGGCTTTTTTTCATAGCAATTTTTTTATGCACAATACATTGGGGTCTATGGGTGTTTTTTTCCCTGTGAAAATTTTTTTGCAAAATTATTTGCTGAATATGCAGAATTTCATGTTGAATTCATACCTGCCCAAAAACTGCACTCATATCTGATGAATGCAAATTGCCATTTTTTTACCCACAATGAAACCATTTAACCAGCAGTCCAGAGGCTGAGTTTTCTATACACATTTGTGTAAATGGTACTAGTTAGTCAACATGCCCCAGTAGACAAAAAAATGTTTTAGTACTGGGCAATGCCATAGGGTGAAGACACACAGAGCTACTAATAGCAGCTAGGCTTCAAAAAAGATACCAAAATATACCCTGCCATAGACAATACTAAGAACTGTCTCTGCTAAAACACACTTATGGAGTTATTCAGGGAAGCGATTAGAAATCACGGGCCCCCGTACAACAACATTTTCTGGGCCCCACCCCTCCCCACACCATGGTAAAATGGCCACACAGACATCAGCACTAAAAATGGCAAAACCCAACACACACAAGTTATAAAAAAAACATTCATGGTCTGGGCACCCTTGTAAGTTAAAAAAAAACATTGGCGCCAGGGCCATCCATGAAAGTTTTCTAAAAAGTCATTGGTGGTCAGGGCCGCCCTATAAGTTAAAAAAACACTGGTGCCAGGGCCCCCATAAAAGTATTTAAAAAAACATTGGTGGCCATGGCCCACCTTACAATTTAAAAATAAAAATTGGGGCACCAGAGAATACTTTATAAAAAAAAAAAAAAAAAAAAAAAAACATTTCAGCTCCTTTTGTGACTTTGGGTCTTTCAGGACTTCAACTTCGGCTCCTTTCGGGACTTAGGGTCTTTTCGCAGCTTCAGGACTTCAGCTTTGGCTCCTTTCGCAGGTTCTGTTTTTTTGTGGCTTCAGGACTTCTACCTCGGGTCTTTTCGCCCAGGGGCAATAACCAATAGCAACCAATCAGCAGGTTGAATTTACTAATCACCTATTTAAATGCAAGCATCTTATTGGTTGCCATGGATTACTGCTCCTGGCCAAACTTAGTGGCCTATATTGCATATGGGGGTTAGTGTCTTAGCAAATCCAAGTATCACTATTGTCTATTTTGTAGCTGCTACTAGTAGCTCTGTGTGTCTTCACCCTTAGTACTGGGGAATGCTTTCTAAAATCTGCAACTATTTACCCAATGTCCCGTAACAAAGTAAAATTGACTCAAACAGGTGAAAAATAGTCACAGAATGAAGTAAAATTGTATTATTACTATAGTAAAACAGTAATAGAGTGGTTTCTGTTGCTGCTCCATGAATTTTCCAAATAATGTCCTATGTATAATAATATTACACACATTATGGGGAGCACTATATGCCTGAATATCTATTTATAGCTCTAGGCGTATGTAGTTGGATGTTGTGTAGTTGATTTATTGGTATATCTTTCTTTAGCTTCCATTTTCATTGTGCCACGTTATTGGGTCCTCAGTCTGCCAGTCCTTTATAACCAGTTGCCTCTAAGAATTATTATGTTATCTGTTATTAATAATACATTTGGTATATGTTTTTTCCCTGACCCCGTCACTGACCCACAGTCCCCCTGGTTCTCCATTTCCTCAGGCACTTTGTTTAATACATCTCCTTCAGAGGGAGCCAAGCGTCAAGTTACAAGGGTCTATATCCCCCTATGGGCATGTCACAGTTGGCTGGGAGAACAGAGAACAAAGTTCTATGATAGGCAAGAACAGTTAATGTAGAACTTAAAGTTACAGGTCACATAAAAGAATATATGTTTATAACAGATAAGCAGGAAAATGCAGCTACAGCTGAAGGTTTCTACAGAGCATGTCATAATTAGGGCTACTGGACTACGATATAAAATGAAGGAACGTCTTCTTCAGGTACTGGATTCCCATTAAAAAAAAAAAAAAAAAAAAAAATAGGCCTACCCAATTCACAAGTCAATCAAAATCCTGTCTCAGCACCTAGGGGTGAGCTAGGATAGAGGGTTAATATACCATTTAAACCATTGAATATGCCCAGTATATGTACAGAATGTTAGTGCTGCATTATGAACTATGCACCCAGTCTCTCTCCACACCACTGGAGAAACTTAAATTCCTCCCTTACATTACAAAGAGTTATGCATTTGTATTTATCTTGAAGAACTGAGAGAAGCCATCATATTGTTCATTTTGTATATATTTATTAGATCTGATAATCTATCAGATCATCTATATATCAATCTATCTATTTATTTATATCTATCATATTTCTTTGTCTATCTATCTATCATCTGTCATCTATGTATATATCTATAATTGATGTATCTATGTATATATCTAGCTATTCTATGTATCTATCTATGTATCTATCTATCTATCTATCTATCTATCTATCTATCTATCTATCTATCTATCTATCTATCTATCTATCTATCTATCTATCTATCAATCTATCAATCTACTGTATGTAGCTATCATCTATCTATTTATCAGTCTATCTATAAATTCTTGTATCCTTTCACCTCTCTGCCTGCTTGCTTGCCTAATCTATCTACCCATGTATATGTATAACTTATAAAACCAACACATAACAATTT
Organism: Xenopus petersii; assembly: GCA_038501925.1. NCBI lineage: Eukaryota > Metazoa > Chordata > Amphibia > Anura > Pipidae > Xenopus > Xenopus petersii. Next base: position 131,549,024 of record CM076680.1, on the reverse strand, counting down.
TTTCCTTTTTCATGTTTTTTTCTTTTGAAACAAACTTTATGCTAATAGTTCCAATTGATGTGAGAGTGTATAACACTCACTGTGGTTCATTATAGAAATCCTGGGAAATGGCTTTATTAGTGCCCCCCTTTAAAGATATTATAGCATTTTGTTTTTTACAGCCAGGTTAATGTAAACCCCAAGGTGATGAGAGGTGAGTTTTCAAGTGCTAATAAGTCACATTGTGACATATCTTTTAAGGAATACATGCTCAACTCCCGTACAGAACAGAAGCCACTCTGTTATTACTGGGAAGCTTCTCCCGTCATGAAGCCTTACAGGGGATATTGAGCCAGATATTAGTCATGATATGTTGGTCTAGCTTCAAGTCAGGCCAAAAGATGTTTGTATCAATCAGAAAGGGCAGCAAAGAGTTCTAATACTCACGGTGACTTAACAAAAGTTTTTTCTGAACTCCATAACAATACTTAATTAACCCCTCATGAGTCTCTAAAACTCAAAGCCATCCACGCTGATTTATAACTGTGCCTGTGCATTCAAAGTATTTTCCAGCTGTAGGGTAACCTGTTAACTGTTTAATGGATATATGCAGGATAATGGGACAATATATCATGAACGGGAAGGTGATGAGAGATGAGATATACAAACAAAATATGATTTTAAATGAGAGTGTATTAAGAAGAAGCCATTTGGAAAAAAGCTGCTTCTTCTTGGGTGTTTTACCTGTTCCTGCCAACTCTATTGGTGCTACGGGTAACTGCGCTGGTGCAATATAGAAGCTGGGTTAGGAAATCAAACTGTATTTACAGCACCCTTCAGTCAGATGATTAAAGTGGCTTTTGCTCTTACCTGCCATAAGGGGATGATGTATTTGCTGGTTTCTTTAAGTTGTAAAGGAACAACAGTCTGACCCATACAGACCTTTACAGCAAGGTAATGGCCTGGGCTTAATACAGGTTTCTGTATTGTATATAAAGAATTATGCAAATACAGAAATTATGCCAAAATATAGACCACATATGTCAGGGCCAAGGGCTTAAATGTACTATAAATGGCCACCGAGGGGCAATGATGGAGTCTCAGGAGCTGCTAGTCTTGCTATATTGGTGTAGGGACCAAGGGGGAGGCTGGTTGGGAATCATGCAGGAAAGAGTTAAAGGGGTGGTTCAACTTAAGTTAACTTTTAGTATGTGATAGAGTGGCTAATTCTAAGCAACTTCTCAATTGGTCTTCATTATATATTTTTTTTAGTTTTTTTTAGTTATTTGCCTTTTACTTCTGACTCTTTCCAGCTTCCAAACCCATCTAATAACAGATTAACCGAAAGGCTACAAATGTATTGTTATTGCTACTTTTTATTATTCCTCTTTCTATTCAGGCCTCTCCTATTCATAGTCCAGTCTCTTATTCAAATCACTGCACAGGTAACTTGGACCCTAGCCACCAGATGTGTGACATTGCAAACTAGAGAGATGCTGAACAAAAAGTAAAATAATTAAAAAAGGAAAACCAATTACAGATTGTCTCAGAATATCACTCTCTACAACATATTAAAAGTTAACGCAAAGCTTTTATTCCACAAAATGCAGGAATAGGCACAGGAATGGTTAACTGAAGGCAGACACTAATACATCAAGACAGGAATAAAGCAATAAAACTACAAGCTGCACTGCAAGGCTTAGAGGCACATTTATCAAAGGTCGAATTTCAAATTCATGTGAGTTGTTGAAAACTCCAATGAACTCAAAATTCGACGAATTGAAATTTATTTAAAAAATGTAATATTCTTAACTCGGGGGAAAAGGATCGACCTGAAATCGCTAATCAAATTCAAATTGAGTTTTAAAAACTCGATTTGAGTTTTTTCTCCAAAAAAAAACTTGAATGCCAGGAAGGCTGCAAACAACTCAAAATTGATCCCAGGATGTCTCCCATTGAAAGTCGCATTTGAGATCTTAAAGGGCCAGCGTATGATAAATCTCAAAAATTGATTCTTAAAAAAACTCAAATTGAATTTGAACAATTTCCTAGTCGAATTTGACAGATTTGGCCATAAAAACTCGAAAATTCGAGTTTTCAATTCGACCCTTAATAAATCTGCCCCTACTGTACACAAAGTCCAGATAACAACAGTACCTACCAAACCACAGTGACCAGCAGGGTTGGGACATCAAGAAACTGACAGTAAACACTGGTGGGGTTTAAAGGGGTGGTTAACATTTAAGTTAACTTTAAGTATGTCATAGAATGGCCAATTCTAACCACCTTTGAATTGGCCTTTATTTTTTCATTTTTATAATTTTTGAATTATTTGCCTTCTTATTTAGATTTTTCCCAGATCTCAATTGAGGGTCACTGACCCCACCTAAAAACTAAATTCTCTGTAAAGCTACACATTTATTGCTATTGCTAATTTTTAATCCGCATATTTCTATTCAGACACTTTTCTATTCCTATTCCAGTCTCTCATTACAGTCAAGGCACAGCAGACAGCATTCAAGGCAAGTAGATTATTACAACAACGTGTCAAAAATATATTTCTCCATATTCACATCAATGTGTTTTCGATCCACAATCTGACAACCATAGAATAATTCCATCAGTTACCCATGAACATACTTTATATAGTATGTTATTGAACATATCTATAGGAATGATTATATCAAGTTGTTCCCTTTTTCTATGCAGAGTCTCATTTAGGAGTACTTTTATTACATTATCATTGGGAAAACACTGAAGCAGTACAGGCTTCACTTATTTTTAATTGTTTGTTCAGACTCATACATACATACATAGTAACATACATAGTAAGTAAGGTTGAAAAAAGACACCCATCCATCAAGTTCAACCTTTTATTTATTTATTTTTTAAATCTGCCTAACTGCCAGTTGATCCAGAGGAAGGCAAAAAAAACCCATCTGAAACCTCACCAATTTGTCTCAGAGGGGGAAAAAATTCTCCAAAATGGACTAGTCCGTGGATCAACCTATGAGCTATCTCCCATAACCCTGTATTCCCTCACTTGCTAAAAAGCCATCCAACCCCTTCTTGAAGCTATCTAATGTATCAGCCTGTACAACTGATTCGGAGAGAGAATTCCACATATTCACAGCTCTCACTGTAAAAAAACCCTTCCGAATATTTAGGCGGAACCTCTTTTCTTCTACTCAGAATGGGTGACCTTGTGTCAGCTGGAAAGACCTACTGGTAAATAAAGCATTAGAGAGATTATTATATGATCCCCTTATATATTTATACATAGTTAAATACATACCCAATTGGGCCAGTCTTTCCTCATAGCTAAGATTTTCCATACCTTTTACCAGCTTAGTTGCCCTTCTCTGTACCCTCTCTAATACAATAATGTCCTGTTTGAGTGATGGAGACCAAAACTGAACGGCATATTCTAGATGGGGCCTTACAAGTGTTTTATACAGTGGAAGAATGAATGACTCTATAGTGAGATTTCTTTCCATATACAGAGGCATATATATTTTGGAAAAATTTTTTTGGGGGGGGGGTTTTGTTAATATTGTGTTCGGGATCAGTGCCGGGCCAGGTGGCTGGGTGCCTCAGGCAACCCAGCTGGCCACTTAGCCCCCAGCTGCGGCTGTGCCCAACAGAGGAAGCACGCGGCGTGGACGTGTACTACTGTGTGCTACAAAGGGCGCATGGGGAAATACTTGCCGGACTAGGGGTAGAGTTCCAATAAGGTATGTGCCTGGCTCCTCCAAGCTTTGTGCCCTAGGCAGGTGCCTCTTCTGCATACCCTTAGTTCCGGCCCTGGTTGGGTCCTGCAAAGTAAAGTCCAGTTTTTTAAACCTGGACCTGACTCATGACCCAAAACCTAAATTTTTGCACAGATGAACCCATTATCCACTAACCACAACTAAACAAGAAGTGATTAGAAATTATGTATGGGCAGGGATGAAAAAAAACAAGGGAAAAAAGCATTTAAAGGAGTAAACCTGCTGATATTGAGACCCTCAAAACCCACCCTGAGACCCACAGACACACCAACCGGCACCCATATCTATATCTGCAAGTTGCAGGTAACCAGTGGGTACCAGCAGATAACAATTCCACTGTAATGTGGCAACAGTACCAGGTCAGGGCACGCGTGATAATGACATTGAGCTTCTGGATAGCGTGTTTTCAGTTTACAAGAAGTGATTAGAAATTATGCATGGGCATAAGAGGATTTTGATTTTGACAGTCAATTTCCCAGCTCATGCCCTGTGCATGGCTTGTGTTATGAGAAGGAATTGGGGGGGCTGGATAGCAGGTTCTTAGATAAAGGGTCCCATACCTGTTTTATAAGTGTATTTTGCTTTTGACACTCAATTTCCCACCTCATGCCCCATGCATGGCTTGTGTTATGAGAGGGAATTGGGGGGGGGGGGCTGGTGGTCCTATTTAGAACGGGTAAGGAAATAAATATATATGAAACATCCTCCATGTAATCCCTGCACAAATAGTAGGCATCAGTAGTTAAGTCAGTAGTTGGAATCAAGCAAGAATTATAGTGCTGAAAGTTGGCAATTCCAATTCCAATGCCACCAGTTACAATAGTTATGTGTATAGGGGGGGGGGATCAAAGAGCATTAACGACTATAATATTAAAATATCAAGCTTATAAATGTTTTTAGATTCTCTATAGAAGGTGAAGTGTGAATTATTAACAGTCAACAGCTTACCTATCTTTCTCCTTTTAGGCAAGCAGTCCTTTTCATCTATACTGATGGTGCCTAAAAGATAGATAAATATATATATACTGTATATATATATATAGCAATTCATGTGGTGTTATATAGTAGTCAGTGTTAACAAACCATCTTTTATACTATGATGTATTTCACTACTATACTATAGAGTTAATTTATTGTGCAGAAGGTGCAAAGTGCAAAAAAAAGGCTACTTTTTTTGCACGTTGCACACTGTCTTCTGCCTTAAAGGGATGGTTCACCTTCAGGTTCATTTTTAATATGTTATAGAATGGCTAATTCTAAGTAACTTTTCAATTGTTCTTCATTATTTATTTTTTTATAGTTTATTAATTATTTGCCTTTTTCTCCTGACTCTTTCCAGCTTTCAAATCTAAAACCAAATGTTCTATAAAGCTACAAATGTATTGTTATTGCTACTTTTTATTACTCATCTTTCTATTCCGACCTCCCCTATTAATGTTCCTTATTCTCATTCAAATCAATGCATGGTTGCTAAGGTAATTTGGACCCTAGCAACCAGATTGCTGACATTGGAAACTGGAGAGCTGCTGAATAAAAAGCTAAATAACTCAAAAACCACAAATAATAAAAAATGAAAATCAATTGCAAATTGACGCAGAATATCACTCTCTACATCATACAAAAACTTTACTCAAAGGTGAACAACCTCTTTAACAGAATGTCAGCAGGACTCTGGTAAATCTTGGGGAACACTTAATTGCAGGAATAGATATACTCGTATAATGATATTTGTATAAATGTTTCATCCCCCAACTTTGTAACATGGCAAGAAGAGGCCCTGACCTTAAAGTAAGGAATAACACAAAAAAAGTAAATAATTAAAAATCTATAGACTAACTAAAGCTTACCCAAACTTCTTTTTTTGCTGACAGGCCCATAGTCTGCTTTGGTGGGATCTAGTAAAAAAAATATAGATATAATTAATGTTATAAGCTCAGCACATGTGACATAAAATAATGTATATTTTAGGTTATAATCATGGTATAGCTAGAGATGCATGGGCAATTTTTGATTTTTTCTATGTGAGTAAGGCATCCTCCCTCTAGGCAGTGAATGGAGTGGGGCCAGTGCTGAAATAGGTAGTATGCGGCATTGTGCTTCTATTTGGCAACTTGCATTGTGCTAAGGGATAGTAGTCTAACGGCTTCCTGAGCATTGAATGGGTTTCCATATTTTCAGCTGTCCAAAAAAAGGATAGGATAAACAAAAAATATCTTACCAGCAGGTGGGTGCTGTAACTCGCCTTCTTTCCACTTTGGCGTGATGTTTTGACTGACTTGAAAAAAAATATTTTCTACGAAAATCACAGGATGATGATACAATGGAAATATATTTACACATACGTATAAGGGAAAAGGAAATATGAAGCTAAAAAGTCCAAAAGCACTTAGCATTAAAACAATTAACCATACATTTTTATCAAGCACATCTTACTGATTTGGTGGTATCTAGAAAGGGAAAATGTACAGAGTTTTTTTTAAAAAAAATATAAGCTCAGCACATAAAATACAAGGGAGATATAAGGTGCAAGTGTTACTATACTTTAAATCACCTATAGCAACCAATAAACTTGTAGTATTTACTCATGTTTAAAAACAAACATCTCCTTGCTTGATGCGGGTTACTGTACCTGTGCAAACTCTGCCTTTTATTACATATGGGGGAAATATAGATATGTTTATGCAAGAATAAGAACAATGGCTTAAGAGGAAACTTCTTTCTGATCCTTCTCCACCTAATTTCCCAACCATAGATACACTAGGCACAATGGCACCGCACCCAGTAAATAATATCTCAGGCTGATGAGCTTTTTCAATTAAAGGGGTGCCAGCCATGGGCAAGGGTGAAATACACCCTATACTATGGATAGGGAGGTGCAAAACTTAGACTTCTTGTACTTGTAACTACTGCATTTGAATAGTGCAAAACTTCAAATGAACCCACAGAAACGTTTTCCTCCACTAACTGGATCATATGCTGAAGGATTAAATTAGCAAAGCACAATTCACTAAAATTATGTCTGGCTTTTTTTTACCTGCCTTTACTACATCCTCTTTTTCTAATAGCAGATCTGTGTTAGACCCTGAGCATATAACTGAGGTTGGGCCTAAAAAAGAAAAAGTAAAAGAAAGGGTAAGTTCTCTTTATGTCTAAAAGATATAGCTTTGTATGAAGCATTTTTTTAGTTATCAAATAAGTTATCTAAAAAGCTCCATGGGAAAGGCAACTCCCAAAGAGCCAATTCTAATCAGATAAATCTAATATCTTCTCTTTTATCTGTAATACTTAAACAGTACAATGCACTTGATGAACTAAACTGCACAAAACCATATTGGCAGCAAAATATTTCTACTTCATGTTTAAATGAGTTTTAGTTGAATGAAAGTAGGTTGATCTAAATTATGGAAAAACCTTTTTATCTATAATATTCAAGGTCCCAAGCATTCTGAATAAGATAATCCATACTTGTATATATTTATAAATATAGATATAATTATACCTGATTTATCTTCTTTCTCTCCCTCTTCCACTCCAGAATCAGGATAAGAGATCCCATACTTATATATAGATATAGATCTAATTACATCTGGTTGTTTATCCTTCTCCTCCTCTGAATCTGGTAGATCCATTTCTGGTCTCCAGTCATTTACTGATAAAAAAAAAGAGATGGAATGGTTAGCTCTCCTTAGGTCTAACACAATATCAGCCACATATTTCTATATAAAGCACTTTTCAGCCAATTATATTATGATTTCTACCTGATGTTTTGCCTTCTACCTCCTCTGCATATCAAAGATCCCCAAGATTTTATCACTGGGGCTTTATCTGTCAAGGAAAATTGGAATAAAAGATTTTTAGTTGAGTGAAAGTATGTTGATCTAAATAATGGGGGAAAAAACTTTATCCAGAATATTCTAGGTCCCAGTTATCCTGGATAAGAGTTTCCATACTTATATATTAATATAGATCTAATAATACCTGATTTTATATCCTTTTCCTCCTCAAAATCTTCTTCCTCCTCTCCATACCGAAGGTCCATCAGAGACCCCCAAGATCTTAATGCTGGGGCCTGATCCGTCAAGGAGAAGAGGAGAAAGGCTTAGTCTTCTAACAAATGATCTGCCTCATAGTTAAAAAGAAGAGTCCTCAAACTGCACTTAAATATACTCCTCTGTATGAAAAGCATACTAGTACAAATGTTAGCCAAATCTTGCAAGATAGGGTTGAATTCTAAATTGGATGCTGGGTTCGGTGCATCCCTACTTCCACAAGTCAGTTTTTAGAAGACTGTTTAAAACAATGTCAATGTCTTCTTCCGGAAATACCTTAAGTTACTTGAAAAGTCCATTCCTCCACACCAACTTTCTCAAGATTTTTCTCCATTCTGTTTCCAACATAGAAAAATAAAGGAAATAAAAATGTTTAGTGGTGGTACATTTTTAACAAATAATTTTTATATGACAGTTATTACATGCATACTACACCATTAGCATATTTTTTAGTATTATTATTATTATTGTTAACATGTACACGTGCCAACATATTCTGCCCCATTGTACAATGAATGTGTCTATACATTAAACATACAATGAATTTCATATATAGGAACCAATAACCGATACTAGAGGTGGAGGGCCTTGCCCAAAAGAGCTTACAATCTAGCAGAAGAAGGGGTTGAGACACAAGGTGTGGGAATGGGCAAGAATATAATTAAGCAAGGTAAGAGATGTAGCATACTGTATTTTATTTATGCTTTTAGAGTAATGCCTGGCCATGCCTTTAGTTTCAGACCCCATTCACAACACTCTTAAGGGCTCCTTTTGTCCCAATCCCTACAGCCATAAGGCTTTCAAGTGTGCCAGTGTCAGGGGGTGAATTCTCACCCCCTGAATTCTCCTTTAATGTATTTCAATGTCTTCTAAGCAGAGTTAAAATACCTGCTCTGCTTGTTCCGATGCCTGCATAAATCACTCTGAATGCTACATAAGAGTTGCCACTAGTTGGAGTGCTTTTCATCCAAGTACTTTAAATATTAACAAACACACTTAACAAACACGCTAACTGTATGCCAGAGCAATGATTAGCAAATGTGTTTTGTGTCAAACCCTGTTAAGATAATAAGGCTATTACCTTACTGAGCATTTTAAATGTTATATATACACCATTTCTCAGCCTGAGCCAAATAGACTTGTATTAAAAAATGTGTTCTGCCTACTCATGAAATTTAGAAATATAATTTTATAATTGAAACCTGACATGTTAATTTTTTTGGCTCTAAATCCTCCCCTCCACTATGTGAAGTGAAGAACCCTATAAACACATTGCATTTCATTTCCTCTAATTGCTATCTGTGTCTCAGATTTACAGATAAAGAGGAGTTCATTATATGCTGCGTAAATGGGAAGCAGCGCCGATCCTGGGGCTGCTGCCGCCTGAGGCAGCAGCCCAGATGCCGCCCCCCTCCTCTCCCGCTCCGCGCTTAAAAATTAGCGTCGGAGTGGGTTTCAGGGGGCAGTATCGCTAGTGCATTGAGCGCTATAGCGTTCTTTGCACTAGCTGAGCCGAATTTCCGGATTAAAACCCGGAAGTTCGGCTCTTAAAGTTACAAGAGGCGGCTTTTTGCCGCCCCTTGTAACTGGCCGCTCGCTGCCGCCTGAGGCAAGGGTTTCACCTTGCCTCATGGCAGAAGCGGCCCTGATGGGAAGGGTAATTTAACTACCTTCTGCTCCTCCTACAATTGTACTAAAGAATAAAGAAGGAGGGGATGAACTTGTGTTGTTTATACAAATGGCCTGCAGGTGTCACTGTGCACATGAGTTATACTGTGTATACATAGTACTATCAATACTGCTTAAGAGTGAAAGAGTTGGATGTTACTGTTGTGTAATGGCTGCATGAGTCTGCTAATAAAGCACTGTTATACTCTACTCATCTTGGCTACCCAAAAAACATAACAAACTGACGACAAGATGGCTCTTCTACCTCTCCAGCAGCCTGCACCTTTTCTTTCAAACCCTGGTGAGCCTACCATACCTTTTACTGCTTGGATCTGTATGTTTGAAAATAACACTATTGCTGCTGACCAAGGGGATTTGTGCTCCTAGAAAGCGGGCTTTACTTATTCACTACAAACCACATTAGGCAGGCACCAATCCGGAACATCCAACGAAAATAGATTCCAAGAGCCAAAAATTGTATATTAAAAATATGATACTTTATTTTACATCACATCTAAAAAATAACGCCTGACGCATTTTGTGTCACACAGGGACACTTAATCATAGGCTGATTAAGTGTCCCTGTGTGAAACGAAACGCGCCAGGCGTTATTTTTTAGATGTGATGTAAAATTAAGTATCATATTTTTAATATACAATTTTTGGCTCTTGGAATCTATTTTCGTTGGATGTTCCAGATTGGTGCCTGCTAGGGATGGGCACATTTTTTCTCCTTGTTTCGCCGCAGAAATGACGCCCATAGACTTGTATGGAGTCGTGCGTCAAAAAAAATTCGCTGCACGTCAAAAAAATTTGTCGCGCAACAAAATATTTTTGATGCCCATAGACTTTAATGGGCGTTGGCGACATTTCGTCGGTGGCAAATTCTTGTCGAAACGAAACGGGTCAAATTCGCCCATCCCTAGTGCCTACCTAATGTGGTTTGTTGTGAAGTACTTTCCTATGCTGAAGGTCTGGGGCATGTGCACCCGGACCCAACTGGGAATGCGGTAAGCTTATCCTAATGATACATTAAGATTTATGCTTCTCGTGAAACTTTGGTTTTTTGTATATGTTTACTTATTCACTGCCTGGGAGCAGAGGAACAGCGTATATTCTATACATTACCATTACCTGATGAGACTTATGAAACTGCTCTTACTGCTATAAAGAACTTTTTCATGCCAAGAGTAAATGTGGTTGCTGAAAGATATAAATTCCGCAAACGTGGACAGCGTAATAAATCCACAGAACAATTTTTAGCAGCTTTGAGAGAGCTGGTTGTTATCTGTGACTTTGGGAATCTAACAGATGAAATGGTAAAATGAAAGAATGTTCAATGTCACTGTTCTGTGTCTATCAATTCAACAAATAAAAGATTTGTTTTAATTCAAACAATGTTATTTTTTAATATACACCCAATCTATTAAGGCTCATTATGAACAGTGGTGTATATTGTCCCTTTAAACCTGCAGAGAGACATTTTAGCAGAACAGGAACTGAAGTTTAAATAGACACAAAAAAATAAGTTGAATAAACAGACACCCAGACCTGTACAATCTCATTCCTGTCAAAATGCAAGGAGATGTTGGGTGTTGACTAACCAGTCATAGGCATTCTGCTTTGTTACTGAACAGCACATCCATTTGAAAATGGAGCCCCTCTCAGAACATGTATAGGCTGGTGTGTTTCACTAATCCAGGCCTCAATAATAGTAATTAGGAGTGCTCTACCTTCATTAAACCTGTGTGGGTCTCAGGTGCTGAACTGGAAGACCCTCGCCTGCTTTTTGGGTACACTTTACATCCAGAACAAAAAATCCAGCAGCACACTTGAATTGATGCAATAATCCGTAGTGTTTATTAGCCCATATATGAACAAACAAAGGGGCAACGTTTCGGCCCTACTGGACCCTTTATCAAGCCTAATGTGATTACTTCTACCAAATGCTTATATTCAACATCCTGAGGGGGGGGGGGTTGGGGGGGTTTAGGGTGTGGTCACAATCTCCTCCCATTCTGCGGTGACATCATTAATCGACTTACTATTTAGTGCATTCACATATTAACCATTTGTGATGTATAGTCCGTATGTTAAGTCTTATATTACCTGAGACGCTGTCACGATTTACATTGCACTAGGTCTCATACCTTTGTGCACATTACGCAGTCAGCACTCAGTATTCTTTGTAGACCAGTTAGTAACCTTAAAATAGAGAGAAAACAAAAATACATAGCATAAGTATCCAAAATCACATATCCAAGTATATAAAGTAATCAAACATTAAAATCATCTTGTTCATATGTCCCTACTTACTTAAAGATGAACATTGCAGGTGTGTAATCTCTATTCAAGCCACGTGGCCAAATCGTATGTATCCAATACATTTCACGATATTTAAGTTGTAAAAGTCTATCTCCACCCCTTCTTGGTATCTCCACAGTATCAATTATTTGGAATTTTAATTGACTGATGGCATGTTGAGCCAGATGAAAGTGTTGGGGAACTGGTAATGTAATCTCCCTACGTATGGTCGATTTATGTTTCGAAATCCGATCCTTGATCTTTTGAGTAGTTTCCCCTACGTAAACCAAACCGCGTGGACATTTTAATAGATATATTACATAGGTTGAGTCACATGTGAAATAGTTTTTTATCGGGAATTTCTTACCAGTATGAGGGTGGTGAAAGTAATTACCTTTAATCACTGAATTACATTGGGTGCAATTAAGGCAGGGGAAGGACCGTTGTTTATACACCTTTTGGGGTCCTATATCTGCTTTAACCAATTTGTCTCGTATGTTATTTCCCCTTTTGTAAGCTATAAGAGGAGGTTCACAAAATTGGGGTATATGCGTTAGACAGTTTTGCAATAGATGCCAATGTTTATGAATGATTTTCGAGACATGTCTACTTGCAGTTGTAAACGTGCTCACAAAGACCATCCGCTGCCCTTCTTTTTTAGTTGTCGCGTTGGGTTTTAGGAGTTGTTCTCTGTCCTTATCTCTGACTATGTTTAGTCCTTCCTCCAATATTCTATTGGGGTATCCTCTTTGCAAAAAACGATCTGTCATCTGTGTCAGTTGTGTATTGCAAACTTCCGTATCACTAACAATACGTTTGACTCTTGTAAATTGTGTGGAGGGCAACGATTTCTTTAAAGATATGGGATGGAAACTTTGTGCAATAAATTATTCCTATCTGTTTCTTTTCTATAGAGGTCTGACTCCAATTTCTCACCCTTTCTGATTAGCCTTACATCAAGAAAATTTAACTTCTCTGCATCTGATGTACACATGAATTTCAAATTCTTTTCAATATTGTTAATGAAATCATGGAACAATTGTAAGTTTGTATGGTCCCCATCCCATATAACAAGAATGTCATCAATGTACCATAAATAAAGTAAGCAATGCTTCTGAAACAAGGGATGTACATAGATAAAAGTCTCCTCAATAAATGCCATATATAAGTTGGCATAAGTCGGTGCCACATTACAGCCCATGGCAGTCCCACGTTGTTGCATATAGTAGTGATCCCCAAATAGAAAATAGTTTTGATGTAATACTATTTCTAAAAGATCTAAAAGAAACATTTTTTGTGAGTCATTATAAGATGTTGTATCAAGGAAGTGGCTAATGGCCTTTTTTCCCAATTCGTGGGAAATTGATGTGTAGAGACTTGTAACAAGTCTCAAAGTTTCCATCCCATATCTTTAAAGAAATCGTTGCCCTCCACACAATTTACGAGAGTCAAACATATTGTTAGTGAAACGGAAGTTTGCAATACACGACTGACACAGATGACAGATCGTTTTTTGCAAAGAGGATACCCCAACAGAATATTGGAGGAAGGACTAAACATAGTCAGAGATAAGGACAGAGAACAACTCCTAAAACCCAACGCAACGACTAAAAAAGAAGGGCAGCGGATGGTCTTTGTGAGCAAGTTTACAACTGCAAGTAGACATGTCTCGAAAATCATTCATAAACATTGGCATCTATTGCAAAACTGTCTAATGCATATACCCCAATTTTGTGAACCTCCTCTTATAGCTTACAAAAGGGGAAATAACATACGAGACAAATTGGTTAAAGCAGATATAGGACCCAAAAGGTGTATAAATGTCAAGACCGCCGGGAGCGCGAGGAGTCGCGTCCGCTCCCGGCGGCGAAGAATCCAAAATGGTGGCGCCCAGGCAACCCACGTGGGTCCCGGCGCCGTGACGTCAGCGCGGCGCGACGGTCGCGGGCGCGCTGACGCTGGCGCAAGGGCGCCAAATTCAAACATAAAAGGTCGCCTGAGGCGCCAAGATGGCGCCCGAAAATAGGATCCTGATTCCTAGTGATTCCTGGGTTTCCCTTGCTGTTTTCCCTGCTTATTCTGCCTGATTCCTTGTTGTGACCCCTTGCCTGGACCTGGACTTCGCTGATATTCTGCCTGCCGTTGACCCCCTGCCTGGCCCTGGACTTTGTTACATTCCGCCTGCCTTTTGACCTGTGTTTGAACTTTGTTTCTCCTGCCTTACTCCTGGATACCACGATCCTGATCCCTCCTGAGGGGCTTCCTCCTAGATCCGGACTACTCCCCAGAGGGGGCTCCCGGCTCCCTGACATTATTTTCGGGCCATGGATCCTTCTGAGGAAGCCACACCTGATGTCGGACGAGCGCTCCGCGGACTGGCATCCCGCATGGAGGACTACGAAAACCAGCAGGTTCGCATTGGGCAAGCACTCGATATCCTGCTTGCTCGAGAGCCATCTGCGCCCTCCGCTGCTCCACCTTCTGGAGATTCACCCATGGCGGCAGCCTCTTCGAACGCAAGCTATCCGACAGGTGAGCCTCGCATTCCACCTCCTCCTCGCTTCAGTGGGGACCCACAAGCCTGCAGGGGATTTGCCACACAGTGCCAAATTCAATTTGAGTTCCAACCCACGCAGTTCCCAAGTGAGCGTTCCAAGGTGGGGTATGTGATGTCTCGATTGGAAGGCAAGCCACTGGAGTGGGCTACGTCTCTTTGGGAGAAGAATTCTCCGGTGACTTATGCTGTTAAAGACTTTCTCCAAGCTTTTCGCACAGTCTTTGATGCACCTGGTCGAGTCACGAACGCCCCTGCCCGTCTCTTGCAGCTCCGGCAGGGAAGCCGCAGTGTCAATGAGTACGCTATAGACTTCCGAACACTGATGGCGGAGACTTCCTGGTGTGATGACGCTTACAAGGCCGTATACTACCAAGGCCTATCCATCCGCATCAAAGATGATCTCGTCTCCAGAGAGACTCCTGACACCCTGGAGGGACTGATCACCCTATCTATTAAGGTAGACACCCGCCACAGAGAACACCAGGTGGAGAGAGAGCGCAGCAGACGATTTTCTCCCATGTTGGCTCCTCGCTTTCAAAGGCCGATTCTGCAAGCCCCCGCTGTTCCTGTGACTCATGTGTCCACGTCACCCCTGGAGGAACCTATGCAAGTAGGAAAGGCTCACCTTTCCGAGCAGGAAAGACTCCGAAGACGAATGGCAGGTCTCTGTTTGTACTGTGGTGGTCACTCCCATTTTGCCAATGCCTGTCCTGCCAAGGCCAGGAGTTTTGTACCCCGAGGTATGTCACTGGTTTCTCATGTAGGGGGCATTACTCGAGGGCCTAAGGAGAAGTATCAAGAAAATTCACGCAGACTTCTCCTTCCTTTGCAGATTCACCTGGCAAATAAGACTATCTGCGAAAGGGCCTTCCTCGACTCTGGGGCGGACGGCAACTTCATGGACGCCTTCTTTGCCGAACGCATGAAGATTCCCCTGCTCCCCTTGTCTTCTCCCCTGCGAATTACCGCCATAGATGACAAACCCCTGGAGTTTGAATTCGTCACTAAGTTCACGGCGGAACTATCTGTACAGGTTGGGGTACTGCATCAAGAAAAACTTTCATTCTTCATCATCCCCTGTCCTTCTACTCCAGTAATACTGGGTCTTCCGTGGTTACGTCTACATAACCCCACCATAGACTGGTCCTCTGGGCAGATCTCTCGTTGGAGTTTATTTTGTCAGCAGCATTGCCTTCCGCCAAAACCCCTCGAGAAGGTGAATGTCTCCACTGCGGAACTAAAGACTTTGCCCTCCACTTACAAGGGATTTTCCGATGTGTTTTGTAAAAAGTCTGCAGAGTTCCTTCCCCCACATCGCTCCTACGACTGTCCGGTTGAACTCCTGCCTGGATCCATGCCCCCCAAAGGGCGCACTTACCCTCTCTCTCCTGCAGAGACCACCGCTATGAAGGAGTACATCCAAGAAAATCTTCAGCGGGGGTTTATCCGCCCTTCTACCTCTCCTGCAGGGGCTGGGTTCTTCTTTGTGGAGAAGAAGGACGGAGGTCTTCGGCCTTGTATAGACTATCGGGGCCTGAACAAGATCACCGTGAAAAACAGATACCCTCTGCCCCTGATTTCCGAGCTCTTTGACCAGCTGAAAGGGGCAAAGATTTTCTCCAAGTTGGATCTCCGGGGGGCCTACAACCTCATTCGCATCCGGGAGGGTGACGAATGGAAGACGGCATTCAACACTCGGGATGGGCACTATGAATATCTTGTTATGCCCTTCGGCCTATGCAATGCCCCTGCCGTCTTCCAGGAGTTTGTTAATGATGTGTTCCGAGATCTCCTAGGAAGGTTCGTAGTCGTATACTTGGACGACATCCTGATCTTTTCCAAGGACCTTGAAAGTCATCGCTCCCAGGTGAAGGAGGTACTCTCTCGTCTGAGGAAGAACTCTCTCTTCGCCAAGTTGGAGAAGTGTGTCTTCGAGGTATCCAAGATCCCCTTCCTAGGATACATTATCTCTCCAGAGGGATTTGAGATGGACCCCGTGAAAGTGTCGGCCATCCAGGAGTGGCCTCTCCCATTGAGTACCAAGGCAATCCAGAGATTCATCGGATTTGCTAATTATTATCGACAGTTCATCCGGGGGTTCTCTTCCCGCATTGCACCTATTCTGGCCCTCATCCGGAAAGGGGGTAAACCCAGCCTGTGGCCTCCATCTGCCATAGAAGCTTTTCAGTCCTTGAAAGAGGCCTTCACATCCGCTCCTGTTCTCCGACATCCCAATCCTGCACTACCCTACTGCATCGAAGTTGATGCTTCCGAAGTCGGAGCCGGAGCTATCCTGTCTCAGAGACATTCCACTGATGGAAAATTGCACCCCTGTGCGTTCTTCTCCAAGAAGTTCTCATCCGCAGAGCAGAACTATGATGTCGGGAATCGGGAACTCTTGGCAGTCAAGCTTGCCCTTGAAGAATGGCGTCACCTCCTGGAGGGCTCTGAAATTCCTGTCCAGATTTTCACAGATCACAAGAATCTGGAGTTTATACAGTCCCTCAAGAGGCTAAATCCCAGACAAGCCAGGTGGGCCCTTTTCTTTTCCCGATTTAACTTTGTTTTGACCTATCGCCCAGGTTCCAAGAATCTGAAGGCCGACGCCTTGTCTCGTAGCTTCACTCCGGTGGACCGTGACCCTGAGAGACAGGAACCAATCATTCCACCAGTCAAGATCATTGCCTCTCTGTATCCCCAATTTGCCGACCAGATTCTGGCTGGGCAGTCCTTGGCTCCTCAAGATACTCCGATTGGCATGGCCTTCGTCCCTCCAGAACTTCGCCTGGCCATCCTGCAACAAACCCACTGCTCCAGGCAAGCTGGACATCCTGGTCCGGCCAAGACCCTTGAACTCTTGAGGCGCCTAGTCTGGTGGCCTGATATCCGCAAGGATGTAAAGGACTTTGTGGCGGCTTGTAATGTCTGCGCCACTTCTAAGCCTAGCCATTCCCGCCCTAGCGGGTTGTTACAGCCTTTGCCGGTTCCCTCTCGTCCATGGACGCACCTCTCTATGGACTTTATTGTCGAACTTCCTCCCTCCGGTGGGAATACTGTGATCTGGGTTGTTATTGACCGCTTCAGCAAAATGGCCCATTTCATCCCTTTGAAGAAGTTACCCTCTGCGGTGGAATTATCCCAACTCTTTATTAAGTACATCTTCCGCCTGCATGGTTTCCCGGTGGAGATCGTCTCCGACAGAGGCACCCAGTTTACCGCCAAGTTTTGGCGTTCCCTATGTAAAGACTTGGGAATAACACTTCAATTTTCGTCTGCCTACCACCCGCAGACGAATGGGGCAGCTGAACGTGTGAACCAAGCCTTAGAACAGTTCCTGAGGAACCATGTGTCTCTTTGCCAGGACGATTGGTCTGACCTCCTCCCGTGGGCGGAGTTTGCTCATAATAATGCATGTCATTCCTCCACAGGAAGGTCTCCGTTTATGGTGGTGTATGGACAGCACCCTCAAGCCTTTCCTCAGGACTTCGTGTTGTCGGACGTCCCGGCTGCAGATGATCTGGCAGCCCATATGCTTGCTATTTGGGCTGCAACCAAGTCTAATCTGGAGAAGAGTGCTCTAGTCCACAAGACTTTCGCGGATCGCCGTAGAAGGCCCTCTCCTCCCTACAAGGTGGGTGATAGTGTCTGGCTCTCTTCCAGGAATATTCGCTTGAAGGTGCCATCTCCCAAGTTGGGTCCGAAGTTCCTGGGTCCGTTCCCCATCTTGGAGATAATTAACCCTGTAGCCATCAGACTTCAACTCCCACCAGAGATGAGAATTCCCAACGTGTTCCACGTCTCCCTGGTGAAGCCCACCATCTCTAATCGTTTCTTTGATGTCCAATCTCCTCCTCCTGCCGTCTCTGTGGAGGGTCAACAAGAATTCGAGGTGGAGAGAATCCTCGATTCCAGAATCTCCAGAGGGTCCCTTCAGTACCTCATCCATTGGAAGGGCTTTGGCCCCGAAGAATGTTCTTGGGAGGAACACCGTGATGTGCATGCTCCTCGTTTGGTAAGAGACTTCCACTCCAAGTTTCCCCAGAAACCAAGCCCCGGTGGTCCTGAGGCCCCCCGTGAGGGGGGGGGTACTGTCAAGACCGCCGGGAGCGCGAGGAGTCGCGTCCGCTCCCGGCGGCGAAGAATCCAAAATGGCGGCGCCCAGGCAACCCACGTGGGTCCCGACGCCGGTGCCGTGACGTCAGCGCGGCGCGACGGTCGCGGGCGCGCTGACGCTGGCGCAAGGGCGCCAAATTCAAACATAAAAGGTCGCCTGAGGCGCCAAGATGGCGCCCGAAAATAGGATCCTGATTCCTAGTGATTCCTGGGTTTCCCTTGCTGTTTTCCCTGCTTATTCTGCCTGATTCCTTGTTGTGACCCCTTGCCTGGACCTGGACTTCGCTGATATTCTGCCTGTCGTTGACCCCCTGCCTGGCCCTGGACTTTGTTACATTCCGCCTGCCTTTTGACCTGTGTTTGAACTTTGTTTCTCCTGCCTTACTCCTGGATACCACGATCCTGATCCCTCCTGAGGGGCTTCCTCCTAGATCCGGACTACTCCCCAGAGGGGGCTCCCGGCTCCCTGACAATAAACAACGGTTCCTACAGAATCCAAAATGTGGGACCTTCCCCTGCCTTAATTGCACCCAATGTAATTCAGTGATTAAAGGTAATTACTTTCACCACCCTCACACTGGTAAGAAATTCCCGATAAAAAACTATTTCACATGTGACTCAACCTCTGTAATATATCTATTAAAATGTCCATGCGGTTTGGTTTACGTAGGGGAAACTACTCAAAAGATCAAGGATCGGATTTCGAAACATAAATCGACCATACGTAGGGAGATTACATTACCAGTTCCCCAACACTTTCATCTGGCTAAACATGCCATCAGTCAATTAAAATTCCAAATAATTGATACTGTGGAGATACCAAGAAGGGGTGGAGATAGACTTTTACAACTTAAATATTGTGAAATGTATTTGATACATACGCTAGATACGATTTGGCCACGTGGGTTGAATAGAGATTACACACCTGCAATGTTCATCTTTAAGTAAGTAGGGACATAGGAACAAGATGATTTTAATGTTTGATTACTTTATATACTTGGATATGTGATTTTGGATACTTATGCTATGTATATTTGTTTTCTCTCTATTTTAAGGTTACTAACTGGTCTACAAAGAATACTGAGTGCTGACT
Source organism: Xenopus petersii (assembly GCA_038501925.1). Classification (NCBI taxonomy): domain Eukaryota; kingdom Metazoa; phylum Chordata; class Amphibia; order Anura; family Pipidae; genus Xenopus; species Xenopus petersii. Next base: position 131,529,492 of record CM076680.1, on the reverse strand, counting down.
GCGTAATGTGCACAAAGGTATGAGACCTAGTGCAATGTAAATCGTGACAGCGTCTCAGGTAATATAAGATCAGATATTTAAAATTGCTTTGAGAAGATTGTCTTGGACTTAACATACGGACTATACATCACAAATGGTTAATATGTGAATGCACTAATTAGTAAGTCGGTTAATGATGTCACCGCAGAAGGGGAGGAGATTGTGACCACACCCTAAACCACCCTCCCAACCCCCCCCCCTGGATGTTGAATATAAGCGTTTGGTGGAAGTAATCATATTAGGCTTGATAAAGGGTCCAGTAGGGCCCGAAACGTCACCCTTTTGTTTGTTCATAATCCAGGCCTCAAGACACATCTGGGATGGTCTGGGGTGGGCTGAGCTGCACGCTTGCCGGGTTAAGGGTGGTGGCACATAGGGTTACCACTTTTTCTAAAAAATGTTACCGGCCAGTGGGGGGACGGGAACAAAAGGGGGCGGTCCATGATGCAAAAGGGGCCGAGCCACGCATAGTGGCAACATGGGCGAGCAACATACGAGATTGCCAGAAGCCTGAAAGTTCTGAGCAAATTGGGGGCGGGTCAAGGGCTTTTTTTGAGTGTATTACAAATTACCGGTATTACAAATTTGTAATACCGGCCTTGGCGGGTGTTGTACCGGCTAGGTTTTTTTAGGTTGGAAAAGGAAGAACAGAAGGAAATAACAATAAGAAAGTACCAGTTGACCAACCTCAGCAGCTTCAGGGTGGTGGCACACACTGCTACTTGGGGAGATTAGTCGCCCAGCAAATTTGAACAATCTCATTGGGTAGTGGTGTAACCAGATAATTCTGGGCCCACAGCAAATTAATTTTGCTGTGGAGCCCAGAGATTGTCCTTTTATTACCAATATATGTTGAAATTAGGGATGCACCGAATCCACTATTTTGGATTCGTGAAAGATTCGGCCGAATACCAAACCGAATCCGAACCCTAATTTGCATATGCAAATTAGGGGTTGAAAGGGGAAAATATTTTTTACTTCCTTGTTTTGTGACAAAAAGTCACGTGATTTCCCTCCCCGCCCCTTATTTGCATATGCAAATTAGGATTCGGATTCGGTTCGGCCGGGCAGAAGGATTCGGCCGAATCCGAATCCTGCTGCAAAATGCAGAATCCCGAAGCGAATCCTGGATTCGGTGCATCCCTAGTTGAAATTGCTCATTAATTAGGGCCTCATGGGGTCCCCTGTACCTCCTGGGCCCCCTGCAGCCGCAGGGTCTGCTTCCTCTGTAGTTACGCCCCTGTCATTGGGTGAGGAGACCATCACGGCATTAAAATGGTTATTTACTAACAAGCCTGGACCACTTACGTGGCAAATATTTTAGGCTTTTTTTTTTTTTTTAAAAAAAACCTTTTATATGGGGCCAGCGGGACACTGAGAAAAAAAACAGTGGGCCCTGAGCTTACCCACCGACCCCAGTTTCCTTCAGGAAGTTCAGGTTCCGATCTCGGTGCTCCCCACCCAGTGATCACATCTACAAGGAGTTAAAGGAAAACTATACCCCCAAAATAAATATTTAAGCAACAGATAGTTTACATCATATTACATCATATTAAGTGGCATATTAAAGAATCTTACCAAACTGGTATATATATATATTTAAGTAAATATTGCCCTTTTACTTGACCAGAAACACTACAACTCTAACTGTAACATGAAGAAGTGTGGAAGCAAAAGACACAACTCTGTTTGTTAATTGGCTCAAATGACCTTATATGTATGATTTGTTTGTGTGCACAGTGAATCGTAGGATCCCAGGGGGCGGCCCTTGTTTTTTAAAATGGCACTTTTCTATTTATGATTACCCAATGGCACATACTACTAGAAAAGTATATTATAATGAAAATGGTTTATTTACATGAAGCAGGGTTTTACATATGAGCTGTTTTATACAATATCTTTTTATCGAAACCTACATTGTTTGGGGGTATAGTTTTCCTATACCCCCTAACAATGTAGGTCTCTTATACCCCCGAACAATGTAGGTCTCTTTGAAAAGATATTATATAAAACAGCTCATATGTAAAATGGATCTTAAAGGGAAAGGAAATCTAGTCGGCGCAAACCCCCCACCCCCCCTCCCGTTTGTTGCCCACCCTCCTTCCTCCCCTCTGGCCTACCTGTCCCGCTGGGCAAATGGCCCTAACTTGTTACTTACCCTTCTGCGCAGGTCCTGTCCAGGCGATCTTCTTCCTGCTGTGAACGGCATCTTGGCGCATGCGCAGTAGGATCATTTTGCCGGTACGGATCTACTGCGCATGCGCCAAAAGTCACGCGCATGCGCAGTAGATCGTACCGGCGAAATGATCCTACTGCGCATGCGCCGTTCAAAGCAGGAAGAAGATCGCGTGGAAGAAGATGTCGTCGGTGAACTCCCTGGACTGGACCTGCGCAGAAGGGTAAGTAACAAGTTAGGGGCATTTGCCCAGTGGGACGGGTAGGCCAGGGGGGAGGAGCGAGGTTGGGCAACAAACGGGAGGGGGGGTGGGGGGTTTGCGCCGACTAGGTTTCCTTCCCCTTTAAGATTCACTGTGCACACAAACAAACCATACATGTTAGGTCACATGAGCCAATTAACAGAGTTGTGTCTTTTGCTTCCACTCTTCTTCCTGTAACAGTTAGAGTTGTAGTATTTCTGGTCAGGTGATCTCTAAGGCAGCACACAGACCATCACAAAATGGATAATATTTACTTAAATATATATATTGGTATGACAAGATTCTTTAATATTATAAGAAAATTGAAAAAGAAACCCCACCAATAGTTGTTGTTCTATAATTAACGAAAAATTCTGATTGTGTTACACCATACTTATATAAAGAATTAATTAATTAAATAATGTACTAAAAATGTAATTAAAGTGCTAGTGCAGTTATAATGACATTAAATTATCCTAAACAGTTTCAAGTTTAAAAAAATCTGTAGTCACAATCCACTAGCTGCCTGATTTTTTTCTCTTAAGTTCATTGGGTCAAATCCTTACCTTTTCTATACAACCTCTCCAATCTTCTTTCCATTCTAAGGGGCCGACGGTTTGTGGCTTTTTAGGGTTACTTAGCCTCTCTAAACATCTAGGGCAAGTTAAATACCAAGGCCACAGCCCCAGTTACCCTGTCCTGCCTTACTTTTGTGGTGTCCCAGGCTCTTGAAAAAAATCAGGCAGCTAGTTTACGGGACAACTCCACCATCTATTTTTTCCCATTTCTATTAACTATTTTATGGATTGTGACTACAGATTTTTTTAACATCAAGTTTGGTCATTTTTATACTACTTTTTAATTAGCTAACTTATTTTCTAAGTTGAACACTTTAACTTATTGCACCGCGCTTTAATTAGATAATGAATTGTTTGTCCATCTGTGGATGAATTTAGAAAGTATTATCAATTCATAGATGAATTGAATTGGCCATTCTTAACAATTTTTTTTCACTTGAAACTGTTTAGGATAATTTAATGTCATTATAACTGCATTAGCACTTGAATTAAATTTTTAGTACATTATTTAATTAATTAATTCTTTATACAAGTATGTTGTAACGCCTATCAGAATTTTTCCGTTAATTATAGAACAACAACTATTGGTGGGGTTTCTTTTTCTATTTTCTTATAATCAATTGTATTTTCTGACTTTGTCAGACCTCAACTAATAGTTGATAAATAATAAGTCATTTTTTGTATTAAGATTCTTTAATATGCCACTTAATTTGATATAAACTATCTGTTGCTCAAGTATTCATTTTGGGGGTATAGTTTTCCTTTAAGTAAGCAGTAAGTAAATAAATGTAGCGCAGCTAGGGTTGCCACCAAAAGGGCCGGGTGGTGACATAAAGGGGCAGAGACACATCGCGCTATGGCTAGAAAACAGAAAAGGTAAGTTTCACGCAGAGGACCAACCACCACCAAGTACATTGGCAATCCTATGCAGCGAGGGGTTCCCAGGCGGCAGATGTGTTGGGCCCTGGACACCCCAGCCCTGTACCGAGGATGAAGGATTTATCTTAGATGCTGGTCTCTATATATACCTGGTTGGTATTTTACCAGTCTAGTCGGTAAAAATGGTGCTTGGTTGCAATGTTGTTAACGGAGGAGGAAATATTTAGAGTTGCCATCTGGCTGGTATTTTGAAATCATATGCCCTCAGCTGGAACACTCACTGCCAACTTTCAAACTGCCGGTACAAGCAATGTAATAACAAAAACTATTCATCAGGCACCATGGGTTGTTTTCTGGGATCTGCCAAACGCAAGACTAATATCTTACATAATGCCCAGAGTCAGTAAGAATGGCATAAATGTGAATTTGGCATACTTTTGGAGACACTTTCGATGTTAAATAAGCAATGGTGATTGGAACATTTCGAGGAAGAGGGATAATCCACTTGGAATGTTTTCCGCTGAAAGCAAACCTTTACGACCGAGTACAAAGACATTCTTGGAAAATTCTGTGCTTCCTATATTTTGGCAGCAGTTTGGAGAAGATTGTTTACTATGTAAACACAATTACTCCCCTATTAACAAAGTAAGATAAGTATAGAATGAGAATGTATGAATGGCTCAGGAGCAAAACGTTGCTCACTAATCCCTTGGGATGTTGCTTCCTGGCTTGGAGGCAACTTTTAGCATAAAAACAAGATGTATTGCCAAACCAAGCCTCCCGTAGGCTGCCAGTCCACATAGGCTATAAATACAAAGGGACCTCTTTCATGCTTGTTTTGCTCCTTGACTCATTTGAATGTGGCCAATAGGTAAAAAAGGTTTGTGACCCGAAACATTATATTTTTGATTTGTTTTTTATGAAGGGGCAGATTTATTAAGGGTCGAGTTGTTTTTTCCTAGAAAAATTAGTTTTCAAGGGTATTTTTGAGTCAAATTAATTTTTTTTAATTTATTATATCCAGACCCTAGAAATAGCTCAAATTTGAAAATACACCATCTAAAACCTGTCGAGGTCATGTAGAAGTCAATGGCAGAGGTCCCTTGAACCATTTGGATATGTTAATAGCCTTTATGATGTTCGAGTTCTTTTCAGTGGGTATCGCTCAAAAACTTGATCAAGTCAAGCAATTCAAGTTTTTTTACCCTGAAAATTCGATCATTTCAAATTTTTGGATTGTTTACACCGAACTCGCTGATTTGAGTTTTTCCATTCAAGTTTTTTTCTTAAATTAGAAACTATTTGAGTTGTGAGTTCATTCGAGGTGTAAGAAGCTCACATAGCTCTAAAATTTGACCTTTGATAAATAACCCCCTAATTGTATACAGATATGGGACCACTTATGCAGAATGCTCAGTCCTGGGGTTTTCAGGATAAGGGATTTTTCCGTAATTTGTATCACCATACTTAACTTAATTTTTTTCAACATTAAAGTAACCCAATTGGAATGTTTTGCCTCCATTTATATCTTATTTGGTATCAGGTGCAAGGTCATGTTTTATTATTAAAACATGACCTTGCACCTGATCCCAAATAAGATATAGAGGCAAATAATTTTACAATTATTATTTAAAATTTGATTTGTATGAAATAGAGTTTATTGGAGATGGACTTCCTGTTATTAAGAGCTTTTCTGGATAACTGGTTTCCAGGAAACAGATCCTATACATGTTAATCTGTGTAGACAGACATGATATGTGAAGAATATTATGCCAGGATAAAGGTACATTTATAATATATAAAATGATAGGCAATTTTCCAAATGAAGGGCTTTAATAAAGAGAAGCTGTGAAATGTAGCCAGTTCCATTTTTATGGTTTAATAAATCTTGAAAAGATTTAGACAGAATGAATTACCCATTTCTTGTTATAGTGAAGTTATCCCTCTAGTTGTATTCGTTGAAAGATCTGGATTTTTTGGATAATATGTAGTGTATGGGAGACAACCTTCCTGTAATTCGGAGCTTTCTGGATAACCCATTTCCGGATAACGTTTCCCTTACCCGTACTAGCTTTACCACTTTGGTAACAAAGGCTGGTTTATTCATTTAGTAGTAAAACAAACACGTTAATATGTTACTTTAGTTCATTTATTTTTTTAAATAAAATAAAAACAAATGTTAGAAAATAATCTTTCAAATTAACCTTCACTGAAGGAATTTTCTTTGATTCAAATATGAATCCTACAGAGCTTTACATTCACTTAATGCTTCATCAAGGTGCACAAGTCTGGCACTTTCCTCCCAGAGTTTCCTTGCAGTTTCCTCATCTAAGGCTTGAGGAGCAGGCGTTTTTTCTTTTAGACCATTAAAATATTTCCCGGATACCCCTTGGAGTTCCTCTGCAACAGCCAGGTAGACACTTGGTTGTGCTGCTTGCTTGGGGGATTTGACCACAAACCAAAACAATGGTGCTGAAACAAGAAATTTACATTTCTTAATGTTGTATAACAGCAAGAGGTTTAATGGTTATAATACAGAATTTGGAGATAATTCTTACAGCATTTTGTTATTTATGTCTGTTCTGATAACTTCAGACAAAATTAATCAGTCCTTGCTTGAGGTGCAGGGATATTAAAAATTTATTAAAGGGGTGGTTCACCTTTACATTACCTTTTAATAGGTTATATAACGACTAACTTTTCAATTGGCCTTCATTTTTTCTTTTTTATATAGTTTTTGAATTATGTGTTTTTCTTCTGACTGTTCCCAGCTTTCAAATGTGGGTCACAGACCCCATATAAAAACTAATTTGGACCCTAGCAATCAGATGGCTGAAATTGCAAACTGGAGAGCTGAATAAAAAATGTAAAATAACTCAAAAACCACAAAAAATATAAAATGTTTTAAAGTTAATTTAAAGGTGAACAACCCCTTTAAAGGAGAAGGAAAGGTTAAAACTAAGTAAGCCTTATCAGAAAGGTCCATATAAATATAACAGTAAACCCCCAAAGTAATGTTGCTCTGAGTCCCCTGTCAAAAGAAACACTGCATTTCTTTCCTTCTATTGTGTACACATGGGCTTCTCTATCAGACTTCCTGCCTTCTGTTTAAACCTCATTGCCCTGGGCAAGAGCATGCTCAGTTTGCTCCTCTCCCCCTCCCTCCCTTCTCTACTGTAATCTGAGCCCAGTGCAGGGAGAGACTCAGGCAAGAAGTGATGTCACACCACATTAATACTGCAGCTGCTATCCTAAACAAACAGAGAGTTTCTAGAGCTTTTTACTCAGGTATGGTAAAATATTCTACAGAATAAATATAGCATTCTTGCTTGCACTATTGCAGCTTATCTATTGGCAATAAAATGCCTCCGTAGCTTTCCTTCTCCTTTAAAGTGCAACATGAAGCTGACACATACTAAATTTATCACAGTCATTTCCTCTACTTATTTGCTTTCTCACACTGTATCAGTTAAGTGGAAAATGTCTAGAAAATGTCAGAAGTGGTAGGCTACAGAAACCAATAAAACAGGTTTACCAAATGCAGACTTGTAAAAATCACATGCTCAATTTAAATGCTTACTGCAGAGTTCTTAACTCTTTCTAGAAGCAAATTGTCCCTTGGGAGCTTAAAGGAACAGTAACACCAAAAAATGAAAGAAGAGAGAAAGTCATGAATATCACGTACCATTGCTCTGCCCTGGTAAAACTGATCTGTTTGCTTCAGAAACTATTGTTTATATAAACAAGCTGCTGTGTAGCAATGGCGGAAATTGAAAAAAAGGCTATATGACACAGATTAAATAGTGGATAACAGATAACACCATTGTGTTCTACAGAGCTTATCTATTATCTGCTGTGTAACTTGAGCCTTTTCTCCTTTGAATGGCTTCCCCTATTGCTACACAGCAGCTTATTTATACAAACAATAGTAGTGTTTTTGGAGCAAACACACCAATTACAAGTACAGGGCAGCATTGTATCATATTTTTATTACTTTAAAACATTTGTTTTTTGATGTTACTGTTCCTTTAAATGACAAAAAAAAAACCCTAATGCAGTGGGTGATATTTTAGGCCCCTGCCAGAGAATTAAATTACTTTTTCCCCTAAGTTGGTGCTCCTTTTTGGAAAAAATGCATTGGCCCAGAGAACAGTCTGTAGAAGCATCACCGTCGTTCCTGTTCTTCCCAGAGTTTTTCTGAAAAGAAGCTCAGGCCAGGAGAAAAAACACATAGCAATTTAATTCACATATGTTAGCACTCCCAGTGAATTATGGTTTCCTTGTCCTTTAACAACATAGGTTTCCATAGTCTAAGACCAATATGTAAATATGCACTGGGACAGTGGAAAAGCTTTCTCAGGAGTCACTAGACTGGTCAATGCTGCCACCAAATGTCAGTATCTACCATATAAATTTGAATTCTGGGAGCTATAGGTAAGTACTTCATGAAACTTGACATTTCAAGCAAGCAAAACATTTTAACTGAATTCAGTCCATAACAAAAAAAATTCAGCAGATGAGGGAATGTAGACTGCTGGCTATAAAGATTGTAGGTAAATTACGGTTACCTTCTAACTATACTGCAGATGCAAGAGATCCCTGTAAAAAGCAAATCACTTTCCTTGTCCTTCAATATAAAACAATGTCAATGCTAAACAAAATCTGATCTTCACTGTACTGTAAAAAAAAAAAAAAAAAAAAAAAAAAAGAATATTGTAGAAAAGAAGGTCAGCACAAACGGTCGACACAATTTAAACCCCACCCCCCAGTTTTTCAAATTTTCCTAAAAATTCTCATGTGAGCTGAGCATTCAGGGTTAATGTCTGTCAGCGCAAGACTTTATTTATTCAGTGAAATGAGAGTTCACCAAACGTATGGATACTTTTGCAAGGCACTGTTTAATTGTATATATACACATCCAAAAGAGGGTCATCAACAGGTGTTTATGACCTTAATTTAAGAGTCACTGGAGCTCATTTATAAACACTGGGCAAATTTGCACCTGGGCAGTAACCCATAGCAACCAATCAGTGATTAGCGCTTTTCAGTCAGCTGCAGGTTGAACACTGAAACAATAATCTGATTGGTTGTCAAGGGTTACTGCCCAGGAGCAAATTTGCCCAGTGTTTATAAAAGAGCCCCACTGTGTTTTTATATCACCTCTATCCACTTGGGGCTTTTACACACTACATTTTATGTGCATTTGATTCATGTCTAGATGCAAGTTTGGCTACACTTAAGCATGAGCTTATTTATTCCATAACTGCCTGGTTATTTCCAGGAGTCTTCAGACTTTTGCTTACCCAGAATTGTGCTGGAAAATGCAGATTGGTGCATTCCTGTATGCCTTCCAAGTTCTGTTTCTGCAACTCCTGGGTGCAGTGAGTTGGCAGTCACTTTTGAACCTTTGTGCATAAAAAGAAAAAATAATTAGGGAAAGTATAAATAAATGGAGATGTTATATCTGCAAATATTGTAGTTCATTTCCCAATGATGTCATCTGGCAGCTCCACAAGTAGCCCTATGTGTTAGTATTTGGTGACACATTTTGCAATGTAATAGCCTTAAGGTGGCCATAGATGCAAAGATCCGCTCGTTTGGCGATGTTGCCAAACGAGCGGATCTTTCCCTGATATGCCATTAACAGGCATGGCTATATTGGGGGTAATCTGATTGTTCAGCCGTATGGTCGAACAATCAGATTACGATGTGCCGTGGGCTCCGGCGGGATCGGTCGGGTCAAAATCAAACCTGACCGATCGACCAAATGACCGATCTCCGCCGGACTAAATATGTCTGCACACACGATCCGAAAATCCTAGGAATCCTCGAATCCTTAGTAGGGATGCACCGAATCCAGGATTCGGTTTGGGATTCGGCCTTTTTCAGCAGGATTCGGCCGAATCCTTCTGCCCGGCCGAACCGAATCCGAATTTGCATATGTAAATTAGGGGCGGGGAGGGAATTCATGTAACTTTTTGTCACAAAACAAGGAAGTAAAAAATGTTTTCCCCTTCCCATCCCTAATTTGCATATGCAAATTAGGGTTCGGATTCGGTTCGTTATTCGGCCGAATCTTTTGCAAAGGATTCGGGGGTTCGGCCGAATCCAAAAAAGTGGATTCGGTGCATCCCTAATCCTTAGACTGTAAGATGATTGGATGAAAGTGGACTATCATGCTAAAATTTGACCTTAATGCCCCATCATCTGCAGATGTATAGTAAATCGGGGTAATTTAGATAAATAATCCTGGTGAACTGAAAATGAATGGTTTTGACCATTCATTTCCATTAATTGGCAATAAAAAAAAGATTTCTGTTACGATTTTTTAGGTTAGGTGGTGTAAATGAACAAAAGAATACAAAGGTACATTGCCCCTCTTTTGGCTTACAATGAAAGCCTGTGGGAAACTTGCTCAAGTTGTGAACAAATTTCCCAGCCTCAAAACTTGACAGGAGAAATAACAAATGTAAGAATTTGAAGCCTAGCTAGAAAACACAAGTAATGGTACTCAAGTTCTCTCAATGACAAGTGCAAAAAATTGAAAGCGTTTTTCATGTTTTTTGTAAATCTGGCCTTCTGTAAAGTGTTATCTTGATTATTCTATATGGTTGAAGCAATGCCTGACACCTCAAATGTCACAGTCCAATGTCACTTTACATCAAATGACTGTATTCACCTTGCAGCCTCTTGGCCAATTCATTTGTAAAAATGACATTCGCAAGCTTGCTCTGGCAATATGCTGCTTTAGTGTTGAACTTCTTTTTTTCCCAGTTTAAGTCATCAAAATCAATATCTCCCGCTATGTGTGCCAAGGATGACACATTAATGATCCTGGAATTCCCGGACTCCTCCATCTTTTTAAGCAGCAAATTTGTAAGGAGAAAGTGACCTAAACAAATGAAGTCAATGAAAAGCATTAAGACAAATTAAGAGAATAGCTTCACATAATATTTGTTTTAAATTACACATTGGGCAGGTTTGGAGTTTCACAAGTTTCGTGATCTGTGAATATGTTTCACGTCTCAATGTCTTTAAATAAGTCACTTGGGAGGGATACACCTAAAGGGTATGCAGTATCACAGGCGCCATTAGTAATCAAGTGGCCACATTAAGTTATAAGGGCCCTCCCCTGGAGCCCCAATTATTAGGGAAGGACAAGACATAGATCAGATTTATATCCAGTTCAATGGCGTAATGTAGTAAGTGCCCGAATGGCAGTGTACACTTGGCATTATTCCCCACTACTGGAAGGACTGCATGCTAAATTTGCAGAAGGGTACAGTCCTATCGGCTTATGCACACCTGCTCTCATAAGGCAAGAAAGGTACATAATTATTTATCTTTCCTGGACCAGCTCACTGCTGAAGGGATTACACAGCCTTGCAAAACAAGATGAAAGCCTGAAACAGCTATTCTGTAAATCAGATAAAATCCCCCGGGGGCCCTAATTATTATACAAATGTCACCAAGGTGTAACTTGACTTTGTAAAGAAGCAACGGGGACGCCCGCTGCAATCCTCTTCTGTGTGCGTGCCTGCTCTGTAATGGCGAGCGCACCGCTTCCGGATTTTGGCATGCCGCTGCACGTGACATCATTGCGCACGGGCGTGAAATTCAAATATTTAAAGGGCTCGCATTCATATCACTTGTTACCCAATGTAGGTCTATTCCAGGGGTCCCCAAACTTTTTTACCTGTGAGCCACATTCAAAAATAAAAAGGGTTGGGGAGCAATAGAAACATGAAAAAGTCCCTGGGGATGCCAAATAAGGGCTGTGATTGGCTATTTGGTAGCCCCTATGCGGGCTGGCAGCCTACAGGAGGCTCTACTTGGCACTATACTTTTTATCCAGTTTTTATCCAATTAAAACTTGCTTTCGAGCTTGGAATTCAAAAATAAGCACCTGCTTTGAGGGCCCTGAGAGCAACATCCAAGGGGTTGGAGAGCTACATGTTGCTCACAAGCTACTGTTTGGGGATCAATCTGACCAAGTCTAGTTTGCTGCCTGTCCTGACCCTTGCCTGTGCTTTGACTATTCTCTCGGATCCTGTCTTGTAACTGTGAATTGGAATACCTTATCCACAACAGAATGCATCAAGAAGAGAGAAACTGGGCTTTGGGATTGCAGAGACCTAGCTCACATGTATATCCAGTTTAAACACTGAGTAGGAACCTGAAAGAATCACACAGGCTTGTGTGCTGTAGATAAATCACTATATTAAATACGAGAGGTAAGAGCACAATAAACTTTTTCTGGAGGGTGTGCAAATGTGTTTTTTGCTGTTAACATTATCAAGTTATTTATTATTATTTTTTATTTATTTATCAAAGATCAAACTGAACAAATTTTGTATTATAATCTAGATTTTATTGTTCTTTCTACATGAGAATATTGACTTACCTAAGTGATTAACTCCGAACTGCATCTCAAAGTTATCTTCTGTCTTCCAGTAAGGACACCTCATCACTGCTGCGTTATTAATCAATATGTCTACACGCTCTTCCTCTACAAAAGTCAAGGACCAAGACTTAAAATATTTTAATTGGAAAAAAAAAATGCTTTTTTTTTTTTATATCAAATCGACAAAAACTGTGAATGTCAGGGACACCCAATAACATAGAGATGTATGTACGAACACAAGCAGTATGGCATACACAGGTGTTCTCAGAATAAAATAAGAGAAGTCCTCAAACTATATCATCATGTAAAATAAAATCATTTTAGAATGTTCAGTCGTATTATATATATATTCAGAGTGTGATAAAAAGACGTTAACAACTTACCGTTTATCATAGTTTTTGCAAATTCTTTAATGGATTTGGAAGATGCTAGGTCAAGTTGCTTGGCAAACACATTATGATTTAGTGTTTTACCCCGAATCTCTCTTGCAGCATTTTCACACTTTCCCATGTCACGACATGCCATAATTATCCTGCCTCCTGCGATTTAGGGTCATGAAAAAATTTACCAGTTACAACGGGGATTAAATATATATCAAAACCAGAGTACAAGTATGTTATCCAGAAACCAGTTATCCAAGAAGCTCATAATTGCGTCATCTCCCATAGACTGTATTTTAATCAAATAATTAAAAATTTTGAAACACATTTCCCTTTTCACTGTAGTAAGAAAACAGTAAGAAAATAGATAAGGAAGCACCATCTATCAGATTGAGAAACAAGAGACTGCGTTGCAGGGTCCAAAGTATTAGTCATATATAGAGGGAAAAAGTAGACCCATAAAGCTGCACCTACCCATCTATTAATTCTGATAATTCATGTATAAAATAAAACGTAACTTTTAATGTACATTAAAAGTTATTTAGCTATATATCAAAGGTTACGTTTTATTTTATATATGAATTATTTGAATTAATAGATGGGTAGGTGCAGCTTTATGGGTCTACTTTTTTCCCACTTTTCCTCTATATAGGAGTAATAAAAAGTACCTTGTACTTGATTGCAACGAAGATATAATTAATCCTTACTGAGGGCAGAACAATCATTTTGGGTTTAACTCATGTTTTTAAATGATTTTTAAGTAGACAAAGTATGGAGATCCAAATTCCGGAAAGACCCATTATATGGAAAACCTTACATCTCATACATGTACTACATATTTCACCAATAGCCCTGTTTGTTATTTAGTCTGCATGTAAAACGTCACCTCTTTTTGCAAGCTCCAGTGCAGTTTCCTTTCCAATTCCTGTGTTTGCTCCAGTTACAATGACTGTCTGCCCAGTTATAGATGCTTTACTCGGGCAGCTTCCCCCACCTGTGTAATCCCTGCAAAAATTAAGCACAAAGCAATAAATTATTCCTTCAGAGCTTCTTCTAGCTTTGTAAGGCAACAAATGTTTGGTTATTGCTACTTTTATTACTCATCTTTCTATTCGGGTCCTCTCCTATTCATATTCTAGTCTCAAATCAGTGCATGGTTGCTAGAGTAATTTAGACCCCAGCAACCAGATTGCTGAAATTGCAAACTGGAGAGCTGTTGAATAAAAAGCTAAATAACTCAATAAAAAATTAAAACCAATTGTAAATTGTCTCAGGATATCACTCTACATCATACTAAAAGTTAAATTAAAGGTTAACAACCCCATTAATAGCAAACATCAGCCATGTACTGGATTAATTTACCAGACCCCCCCCCTCAAAAATTTTTTTAGAGGGGCCCAGGCTCTAGGCTAGAGACACACATGTGACTAAGCCATCCAGAATGGCTTCTGGATTTAGCTAGCTACATTGAAGAGTCTAAAGATTGGGTTCCCCAGTTATAAAGCCCCCCCCCCTTCCCCCATTTACAGAACCACTCTTGAACAATGTGCAAATAATCCTTGGTACATACAGGAAGGTTACTTGGCTCCGACCCTACCTCCGCGATTGTAGTTGCTAACCCACCAGCCAAGTCTGACGCTTAAAAAGCAGGCACACATATGTAAAGTGCTGCAGTATACAGTCATATGAAAAAGTTTGGGAACCCCTCTCAGCCTGCATAATAATTGACTCCACTTTCAACAAAAAAGATAACAATGGTATGTCTTTCATTTCCCAGGAACATCTGAGTACTGGGATGTTTTCTGAACAAAGATTTTCAGTAAAACACTATTCAGTTGTAGAAAAATAAATCAAATGTGAAAAATTGGCTGTGCAAAAATGTGGGTAACCTTGTAATTTTGCTAATTTGAATGCATGTAACTGCTCAATACTGATTACTGGCAGCACAAAATTGGTTGGATTAGCTCATTAAGCCTTAAACTTCATAGGCAGGCATGTCTAATCATGAGAAAAGGTATTTAAGGTGGCCAATTGCAAGTTGTGCTTTCATTTGACTCTCTTCTGAAGAGTGATATGGGTTCCTCAAAGCAACTCTCAAAAAAACTGAAAACAAAGATTGTTCAGTATCATGGTTTTGGGGAAGGCTACAAAAAGCTATCTCAGAGGACTGGGGGCAGCTGGGAAACTGACAATATGTCTAGCCCCATGTCAGATTTCAAAATTGAATATAAAATAATCTGTTTACTCTTTTGAAAAAGGGATTTCAGTGCAGAATTCTGCTGGAGCAGCACTATTAACTGATGTGTTTTGGAAGAAAACATGTTTTCCCATGACAGTATCCCTTTAACAAATTAACTATGCAGGAATTATGTTTTTATTAATGTCGTTTATAAAAGTTTTGAAAAAAAAACATGTTTTCCCAGTACTGTATCCCTTTAACTATAATAATGACTTGTAGATAAAAATACACAGACACACTTATTTCTCTGAAACCGTGCAGTATATGCTTCAAGCGCAGTTAATGACACCCAGAGACACTTACTTGAGAAGAATCGCACCCCCGACACACGTTCCCACCATGGAAGCGCGCACTATGTATTTATTCATTGTTGGATACTGATGTAAAGTATGTCGCGCACACACAAGTGACAGCCGCACGTTGTTTTTCCCCCAGTTCGAGGTCACTCTGAAGCCGCCAGGAAGAACATAATTAGGAAGCAGCGGTTCCTGCTACGCGATGTCACGTGATAGCTTGACGTCTCCGCAAAATTGGCGCGGGGGGGGTCAGGCTTATGTGACGTAACAGTACGGCAACAGATGTGGGACGGGATGTCCTTACGCACCTGTAGCACGTCACGTGACTAGTAATATACCTAAGCATTGATATGTATAAAAACTGGACTTCTTAAACAGCTTGACTTCTGTAACAAGATATATAACTATAAATGCTCAAAGGGGTTGGTTCACCTTAAAATTAACTTAGTATGATGTAAAAAGTGATGTCCTGAGCCAATTTGCAATTGGTTTTCATTTTTTATTATTTGTTTATTTATTATTTAGCTTTTTATTCAGCAGCTCTCCAGCAATCGGGTGGCTAGGGCCTAAAATATCCTGGCAACCATGCATTGATTTGAATAAGAGGCTAGAATATGAACAGGAGAGGGTCTGAATAGAAAGATCAGTAGTAAAATGTAGCAATAACTATAAGGGGGATGATTTTGGCGTGGTCCGACGCGCTACAAAAAAACGGCGGTGACAAATCGCACGTGACGGAAATAAGGTAAGTGAATGCATTGTCGGAGGAAGTCGCAGCATTGATCCGACGCGACACGACTGTCGGATGCAGACGCTGCATCTGCATCCGACAGTTGTGACGCGTCGGATCAACGCTGCGACTTCATCCGACATTTCTATCTCTTACCTTATTTCCGTCACGTGTGATTTGTCGCCGGTGTTTTTGTTGCAGCACTTCGGATAGCGCCGAAAACGTCACTGTAGTCCTACCCTTACAGAGAGTTTGTTTTTTTTTTAGATGGGGTCAGTGACACCGATTTGAAAGCTGGGAAGAGTTAGAAGAAGAAGGCAAATAATTCAAAAACTATTAAAGTGAAAAAATGAAGGCCAATTGAAAAGTTGTATATAATTAGCCACTCTATAACATATTAAAAGTTAACTTAAAGGTGAACCTCCTCTTTAAAAACATTTTGTGGACAGCACTATCAGAATGCTATGTAGTGCTATAGATACTCAGTATAGCTTTATGTAGAGACTCACAAGGACAGAGCACTGCTACATGTCACACCTCACCTCAACTGGAGAAAGGGTGTCCTGGCTAGTTAAGCTCTCAGTCTCAAGACATACATCTCCACAAATAATTATGGGTGCCAGTGGTTATTAAACAGGAACAGTAAACACTTATAGTAAAACAATAAATCCAGCAGCATGAATATGTCATTTAATTGTTTATTCATGCCATTAGCAAAACGACGTTTCAGGCTATTCCAGCCCTTTATCAAGCACTTATAGTTACCTATATGAAACCCCAGGCCGGTGCTCCTATCAGCAGAAAACTGCACCAGCCCGAGGTTATACCAGTGAGCACCATGGAGCGATCCACTTCCGTCTTCTTCCGTCTTCAAATTTCCTGGTGCAAACGCATGTGCAGTTAAACACAATAGTAGAGATGGCGCGAACTGTTCGCCGGCGAATTTGTTCGCGCGAACATCGGGTGTTCGCGCTCGCCGGAAGTTCGCGAACGTCGCGCGACGTTCGCCATTTTGGGTTCGCCATTGTTGGCGCTTTTTTTTGCCCTCTCACCCCAGACCAGCAGGTACATGGCAGCCAATCAGGAAGCTCTCCCCTGGACCACTCCCCTTCCCTATAAAAACCGAAGCCCTGCAGCGTTTTTTTCACTCTGCCTGTGTGTGCTGAAGAGATAGTGTAGGGAGAGAGCTGCTGCCTGTTAGTGATTTCAGGGACAGTTGAAAGTTTGCTGGCTAGTAATCGTTTTGATACTGCTCTGTTATTGGAGGGACAGAAGTCTGCAGGGGTTTGAGGGACATTTAAGCTTAGGTAGCTTTGCTGGCTAGTAATCTACCTTCTACTGCAGTGCTCTGTATGTAGCTGCAGTGGGCAGCTGTCCTGCTTCTGATCTCATCTGCTGACTGCTGCAATAACAGTAGTCCTTGTAAGGACTGCTTTTATTTATTTTTTTGTTCCAATACAGAGCAGTATCAAGCAGATTACTAGCCAGCAAACTTACTATCATCTGTCCCTGAAATCACTAACAGCTCTCCCCCTACACTATCTCTTCCAAGCACACACAGGCAGATTTTTCAGATAAATTTTTGCCCTTGATCCCCCTCTGGCATGCCACTGTCCAGGTCGTTGCACCCTTTAAACAACTTTAAAATCATTTTTCTGGCCAGAAATGTCTTTTTTAGATGTTAAAGTTCGCCTTCCCATTGAAGTCTATGGGGTTCGCGAACCGTTCGCGAACCGCTCGCATTTTTGCGCAAGTTCGCGAATATGTTCGCGAACTTTTTTTCCGACGTTCGCTACATCCCTACACAATAGCTGACTTTAGTTCTACTGCACATGCACAGCCGCGCGAAGAAGGAGGAAGACGGAAGAAGATTGCTTTGTGGTGCTCACTGGTATAACCCCAGGCCGGTGCAGTTTTCTGCGTATTTATTAACATTGGAGACAAACATCACTGGTGATGTTTCCCAAAGCAACCAACTAAAACCCCGGGCTGGTGCAGTTTTCTGCTGATAGGGTGTATTTATTACCATTGGAGACAAACATATGATTGGTTGCCTGAGCAACATCACTTGTGATGTTGTCTCCAGTGTTAATAAATACGCCCCCTAGAGTGATATGTTACAGGTACTCTCCTGCCATTATCTTTAACTTATTCATGGGGTCCCTAAATCCACACTTCACTATGGCATTGGTTACTTTAGGGCACACTCTTCTTCAGTCCGGAACAGTGATGGGTAAATCTGAACCATTTTGGTATTGAAGGACATTTTTTTACTATCCATTAGAGCAGTGCTGTGCAACTTCTATGGTACCGAGGGCCGGAATTTTTCCAATCTACATGGTGGAGGGCCGATAACGGAAGCCAGTGTTAGCCACTCCCTGTTTTTAGACCATACCCACTTTAAACTACACCCATGTTACGCAAGACCATGTCCACATTAATAACACACCAAAAAACCAAATGGTTGGTGCTCACTGCAGGGATCAGGGCTGGAACTAGGGGTAGGCAGAGTAGGCAGCTGTCTAGGATGCCATCATTGAGGGGCGAACTTTTCAAGCGTTTATTTAATAATTTGTTTCGGTAATCATGGTCACCCAGTTGGGTGGAATCCATCTCTTTCCCCTTCTCCCTCTTGCCGGCACGTAATAGCTCCTTCTGTGCGGTGCAGCGCGACATGCATACACGCGTCAATGACATCACTGATGTGTTGGATGACAGAGAGCTGGCGGGCTACTTGGTGTGGCTCTCGCTGCTCTCAGCCTTGCACAGTTGCACTGAACTGAAGACATTCTTTCTTTTACTGTAAAGTGTGAAGCTTCCTGCTGACACAGCCAGGTACAGATTTGGGGGCCATACGTTTACTGTTGCTGCTGGGCTGGGCGCTGGCACAGGTACATAAATACTTGGGGGCAATATGATGTGATCAGATTTATTTTTGGCTGCTGCTGACACAGGTAAAGATTGGGGACAATATGATGGCTGCAGGAGGGCTGTATGATGAATGGCTGCTGAGCTTGCTGGTACAGGTACAGGGGGCAGTAATATAAATGAAAAAGTATTGTACATTTTCTTGCTCTCTTTATTTAACAACCATCAGGGTAAGGAGGGAAATTGTAATGCAGGATAGGGGGCACTGATTGAAGCTCTTGCCTAGGGTGCCAAACTACCTTGTGCCTGCCCTGGCAAGGATGTCACTCATATGTGAAAACAGTTAAGTCATATTAGGACATACCCATAAATCCATATGCCTCCTCCTCCCCTATGTATAATACAGTACCCCAGCATATGATTAAACCCCTTAGGGCCACTAACAATAATTTTCCAATGCTAACTAACCCCCAGAACAAATACCAAAGTATGACACACACAGGGAGCATAGGGAAGGCAGAACAGAGCAGGAGACAGGAATCAGGACCAGTCTAATATGTACTACATACTGTGACACAGTGCTGGTGGCCCATTAACATTTTGTATAAAGTGTGAACAGGTGAACAATGTGGGCAGTTTCAGTCTGGGTCTCAGGTATGAACAGTACAGGACTTTAGGGGAGTGAACAATAGAGGTGTCACAAGTGTGAACAATGCAGGAGGATCACAGGTGTGAACAATGCAGGGGATTAGTCTGAATTTAAGGTTTAGACAATGCAGGGGCCAATTAATCTCTATAGTGATACCTTTTAAAGTTTGCATATGGTAAAAAGACACAGCAGGCAGATTTTGATGTGGAGGGCCACATGAGGGGGGGTCGCGGGCCGCCAGTTGGACAGCCCTGCATTAGAGCATTGGTCCCCCAACCAGTGGCTCTGGAGCAACATGTTGCTCACCAACACCTTGGATGTTGCTCCCAGTGCCCTCAAAGCAGGTGCTTTTGAATTCCTGGCTTGGAGGAAAACTTTGGTTCCATAAAAAGCAGGTGTAATGGCAAACAGAGGCTCCTGTAGGCTGACAGTCCACATAGGGCAGGGGTTTCCAGGACATTGATTGCGGTCTACCAGTAGATCCCGGGTTTGTTCCTGGTAGACCTGCCATGAGTTAAAACGGCTCTTTCTGGCCGTGACATCAAAAAACTTGTGTGTGTGTGTGTGTGTGTGTGTGTGTGGGGGGGGTTATAGACGGCCAATCATGTGCTATAAGGAGCCACTCCTGAGTGCCTTTCTAGGGTACAGGGGTTAAGCAGTGATGCGATCTGGCAGCATTGGATTAGGAGGGGGTGCAATAGACTGAATCACAGTAGTGCCAGGATTACAGTTTGGCACTTGGAGATGTGTTCATTTGTCTGTTGCTCCGTTATGTAAATCCACTGAGATTCAAACCTAGGGAGTGCAATGGCACTATAAACTAAGTGATCTTTAATAGGGACAATAATATCCAAATTAATGTCTATAATAAATGGGTTCTACGGCTGCTGCTGCCTTACCTTGGCACAACGCCTTCACCTCCAAGCGCAATTCTGTAGCACAGCGACTGTAACCCACTATTAATTTCTCAGGAGAGGGGGTTATTGGCACCATGGCAGTGGGGCACTAGGGTTGAGGCCAGGCTGTGGGGCTGGGAAGGGGCACACTCTCTCACATTCACTGACACAAGGAGGATTCCTTTCACTGTGCATCATGTGCTGTCGTACAGGGTCGGACTGGGCTGGTGGGACAGCGGGACACCCGCATCCTGCTGCTTGTGACTGTGAGTGATGGAGAGAGGCAAGTCTGGGCACCCCTGACATAAGGGCTAACAAATATCCAATAAGAGCCCTATTTGTTACCCCCAGGAACATGTTTCATGCTTGTGTTGCTCCCCAGCTCATTTTACATTTTAATGTAGCTTATGGGTAAAAAAAAGTTGTGGTCCCCTGCATTAAAGGACTCATTCCTAGTCCTGAAGCCTTCCTCCATTTCAGGCTCCTACTGAGACCTACTGGCTCATCTTCAGTGGCATCCACCCCCTGCATAGAGTGGAGCCTGAAGAGGCAGAACCATGTGTCCTCCCCTTTTTTAGAATAGGGAACAGGAACATCTCCCTTCCACAGGACATAAGGTGCACTCTCTTAAATTAAGGATGGTCGGCTCCTTCACATCCCCTACACATTAGTGATGTGCGGGCTGACCGCACACCCTCCTTTCCTTGCACTACTACACATATTACATATGGTGGGTAAGAGGGCAGAGTTTGAGTAGTTCAGGGGAGTAACATTGTTGGTGTAGAACAGGGCAGTGGGCTAATTTGGTCCTCATTTGATATTTTAAATATTATAAGGTATGATATTCTGCATGTGCAGAACAACTGATTTAGAAAGCTCCATGTCTCCTGACAGTTCTAATGCCAAATACATATAGTTTTATGAGGATTCCTGTCTTGTATAAACCATAAACCCACGTAAGTGTAATACCAAATATTCTAAATACCTCAGCAGAAATAATCATGCTTCAGATTGCAGAGGTGATACTGGGTTTATTTTCCAGCATTCCTTCCGTTTTTCTTAGAAATGATAGGAGAGTCTCCTTACACTTGTATACTCCAAACTTCAACATTTTGCAAATCTTATGAAAATTGAAGGGGGTCTTCGGAACATAGGATTACCAAAATATGTTGCATGTAGAGACCCCATAATGAACAAAAATACATCAAATCAGTGGTCTTATCATGCAGGAATTGCTTTATTGGCAACAATAAGTTATCAATAGCATAGTGAAAGGGTGATTTGGGGGAACTAGTGACATTTTTACACAAATTTCATCATAGAAACGTTCAATGTGGGACCATTTCCATGTATAACAATCTAAAATACATGGCAGAATAATAGCATGGTTGCAGTGGGGTAACTACTGTTGAGCAGGCCGGGTGTAGGATGTACCCCCGACTAGGCCCCTGCCACATACAAGTTTTGAGGCCAGCGCACAAAAAAAATTTGTGCACAAAAGTTTTGTGTGAAAAAAAAAATTTGTATTAATTCTGACCTGAGCACACAGTTTTTAAAAATTGCCTACACAAGCTTAAATGTGCGCACAAAAGATTTTTTTGTGGACATAGCCAAGAGGCCAGGGGGAGGAGGTAATCACAAGTATAATTTATAGGAGAACTAAACCCTAAAAATTAATATGGCTAAAAATGCCATATTTTATATACCGAATTTATTGAACGAGTGTAAAGTTTCAGCTTCTCAAAAGCAGTCATGTTCCAGAACATCAAACTTGTCAAAGGGGGTCACCATCTTGGAAAGTGTCTGCGACACTCTGTGGGCTCTGAGCAGCTGTTGAGGAGCTAAGCTTAGGGCAGCGCCAGATTTTGTGGGCGGCACCCTAAGGCCATGCGGTCCTGGCGCCCGCCCAAATACATCCTTCCCTATGATTGCGCATGCGCGCCTGAACTGGAGCGCTTGGGATCTGCGCTCCCCAGTGCTTCACAGACAGCGGCTGGGCTGCATGTTTGTTGCAAATTATCAAGCATAAAATTAGGTTGGCCTGTAATATAAACTGATGCTACAAGGCTGATTATTAAATTATGATGCTAGTTGCACTGATTTCTAAGCAACCATGAGTAATTATCTGTATTATTAATCAGCCTTATATTGTGACATTTACTTATATTCAATGCCTACTGCAATGCCTGCTCAGTCCCTAAGCTCAGTAAGTGACAGCAGCATAGAGGATGTGCTGTGAATTAGCAGAAAATCAGATGGGGAGCTACTGGGGCATCTTTGGAGACACAGATCTTTACTGCTAACGGGCTGTGGTTCCCATTGGCTGGTACAGAAGCCCAAAATATAATGTACAACATTTCTAGCATACTTGTTTAGTTCTAGCTTTAGTTCTCCTTTAAAGTGTTTAGTCACCTTTCAAACACTATTTGCAGTTTCAGGTGTTGCCATAACTTTCTATTTTGTTTTTGATCATAATTTTGTTGGATTAAAGTTTAAACCTTAATGTTCTTCTCTCTGGTGTTTGTCTGGCAGTTTAGTAATCCAGATGAAGCCCCTGATCTGTTACAATTTACTGCATTAGTTGACAAATTTCTCAGCAGCATCTGTGAAATGTTAGCAACTATTGTGTCAATCAATCAGTTGCCTTTAATGAAACTCAGAGATTTTTCTCAGCAGGGCCAAGTATACAAAATGTATCAACTACTAATGTATCAATTTATAACAGTTTGCCGTAGCTGCCCCATCCCAGAGCTGCTTCAGGGAGACATGAGAAGATGAAAAATTAAACTTTAATAATAGAAAACCTTTCAAAAATGAAAAAAGAAAGCAACTTAAAAAACTCTTTACATCTGGTATACTATCAGAAAGCAACTAATCTATTTAACAAAAAGTAAATATACAGTTTAAATACAGCCCTGCACAGTGTATTGAAGTCGAAGTTTTTTTTAAAGAGACAGTACTTTGATTATCGAATATTCGAATTTTCAAAATATTTTACTTCAAAACGAATTCAAAGTAAATTCGAAGTGGTAGTATCCTATTCAATGTTCGAAGTATCCAAAAAATTACTTCTAATTTCTAATTTTTTTGCTTCGAAAATTCCCTCGAATTCACTTCGACCCTTGATAAATCTGCCCCTAAATCATGTGATACACTGCTGGGGCAACACTTCTGCAGTCAAAATCACAGTCTTCAAGACATGCGGGTCTTAATTCTAAAAGGGAACTTTAAAACTTAACAGGAAAGGAAGATTTATGAATCCAAATGTAACTAACATGCTGCTTTACAAAGAGCAAGAGTCAACAACTGTTACTGTAAATTAGAGGTTTGTGGTAAGTAAACTGGAATGGAATAAAGAGAAAAAGTAATAAGGCTTCATCTGCATTTACTGCAGGTTTATCAGAGAATCAATGGAAGGTGACTACGCTGACTAACAAGGCATTTTGTAAGTGAGCAAAGGCATGAGTTCAGTAGCAGAGGTTATGCAGTGTTTGTGATAATAAAGCTGGTTGAAAAAAAACCGAGTGTTTGCAGCTAAATCAGGCGTAGGCGGAGTTAGGTCGCTGGTCACATGACGGCGGCAGGCAGCCCTTCTGTCGCCCCCTAGATTGCGCGCAGTCGCAGTGCAAGTCTGTTCCAACGGCCGCTGAGCGCTGCTGTGTGGTGAGAGTGCGGGGGGAATAAACTAACAACAAAAATAATAAAGTGACGCATCCAGAGTCCTCTTGCGCCATCCTTGCCACCGGCTGGTCCGAGCAGCTGAGGGAAAGCGAAGTCTACCGTAAACAAGGAGGGGCGACGAAGAAGCAGACAAGAGGGAGGAGGGGAGCCGGGGTGTCTCTTTTTTTTTCTTGTCCAGTGACGCCCGTCCAGAGCCCCGTTTTGTGGATGAACAAGGAGAACGTTGCGCCTCTGCTGCTTCCAAGTCTGCCTTTGTTATTCTCAGAGACACGGGTCGGCGCGCTGGCAGCTCTAGTGTGGGCCCGGCAGGGCAGAACATCCCCTGTATCGCAGCAGCAGCAGCCGCCTCCATTCTCACCCCGGAATTAATAGGGGGGCAAGGAGTAATCAAGTGCGTGCCTCCGGCCTAGTCCCTCCCATCTCCTATGTATACACACAGCTGTCATATATGTACAGGCAGCTGTCAACTGCAAGCGGTGTCCATGAGCCGCCCCCCTCCTTCTCTTTCTCCCAAAGGGGAAATGTGCGCCCTATGCTGCCCCGTTTAAGGGGCAACTCCCTCAACTGCCCCAACCTTATGGATCATTTGTTGCCTTAAAGCCGGCCATCTGCTGTCTAAGAAGGGTGTGCAGTTCATCTGGCATAATTGGAACCCCAACTTCAGGACCAAGTCTCACCTTGCAGGCGCCTATTTCCCTCCACCTGGCATTCAGAGGATCAGGATAGTCCGACCCCCAGGATAGTCCGACCCCCAGACCTACAAATGCCGCGGGAAGCCGTCATGCAGGCCCCCCAGTTTCAGTACGACTTCTACAGCGAGGAGAATTCCCCTAAATGGAAGGGTCTGCTGGTGGGCGCCCTGAAAAAGGTGAGAAGGGGTTACACTAGGGATATTGAGCCAGTGACTTCACAATATACTTCAGCAAGAGGGTTCACAGAAATTGTATTTATAATCAACTTCTCAATATATAGTGAATAAAGTACCCCCTGTTGTAAAATATAAGGATATTCTAAGTTACCGAGGAGTTTCATGACCATATAAAAACACAAGACCGTTTTTATATAGGTCATGAAATTCCGAGGTAACTTCTAATATCCTCATATTTTGCAACTGGGGGTACTTTATTTATTATAATACACAAGTTTCAGTGAGTCATGTGACAGAAATGACATCAGAACTCACAGTTTATAAGTATATAATTTACAGGATATTCATGGCCTTTGTGTATTATAAGGATATTCTAGGTCACAGCGGAGTTCTATGGCCATAGAAAAGCACCAATCCGAAGGTTATGGAAAGCCGAGGTGACTTCTAAAATCCTCATATTTTCCAACAAGGGATACTTTATTATAATACACAACTTTTAGTGAGTCACGTGACAGAAAATGACTATTTTCACCGTTTGTAACTGATGACATCACTAGTCACCGTTTATAAGGATATCATTTACAAGATATTCATGGCTTTTGTGTATTATAGGTTAATTATACCATTTTTTTTTGTAAATGTATTTGCTACTGTAAGCAAACATATCCTTGTGTTATTGTAAGCCCTGATGATTCTGTCTATTGAAACAATGTAGCAGCTGATTAACAGACCTGTAAAGAACCATGTTTCTGCTGTATAGTATCAAGATACAGAACAAGCAGTGCACAAAGGGACAGAAGAATATTGCTTTCAGTGGCAATTGCATTTACAAATACCGGTATGGGATCAGTTATCCATTTTTTTTTTGTTATTTGGATAAAATAGAGTTTATGGGAGACAGCCTTTCCGTAATTCAATAACAGACCCCATACCTGCAACCTGCAAATTGGAAAGTTTCATAAAATATTTTATTTTTGGACTATTTAGGCCCTTTTACTTAAAATTAAAATGGCTGCCCACTGTCATTGGCCTTTTTCCTGCTTCAACTCTGTTTTTTAGATAGTATGCCTTAATTAAAATTTTTTAGTTTGCTTAGAACGAATAAAAAAAAACACCAAGATGTGTAACTTTAAAATCGAAAAGTCTACATCAAAAAATAGCTTACCGAAACTCCGCTTGTGCTCCTCTTCAGAAAAGGCAACAGGGTGACGATCCATCGTGCGACCCTCGATTTCTCCCCCCTGCCTTCTATAGGAGATAGCCAGGGAAGAAAAATTGAGTGCCGCACAATGGATCATCGCTCTGTCGGCTTTTCTGAAGAGGAGCGCAAGCAGAGTTTCAGTAAGTTATTTTTTAATAAAGACTTTGCGATTTTAAAGTTACATATGGCTTGGTGTTTTTTTTTTTTTTTTTCGTTGTCCTTTAAGAAAAAAAGTTGTTTCTGGTGTTTGGAAGGTGATCAACCCTGTTAAGCCAACAATCACATTGTTTTACATGTTCTAAAAAGCTTGGAAATAACATACACCTTTTTTCATGACGCTTATGGAATGCTCTTTATAGTAAAAGGGCACCTATGACCTAAAATTTACCATTTTCTTCTGCACAAGCGCACAACACAAACCAACTGAAATGAATACCTGGGAGAGCTGACAAGATGACATTGTGATGCTCACTAGAACGGCACCTCACTAGAATAGCATGTTTTTCAGTGAAGTGTGCTGGCCCAGGGGTTGAGGTTGGGAATTTATAATCATTGGGAGGTACCAAAAGCATTGGCACCTCTCAGTGATTAAGCCTTTAGTTTTAAGTGAGACAAGGGTTCACCACAGAAAAACTCACACACTTTCTATTCATTCCTATTTGTTTTTTAGAAGTGTATATATCAGTGGGTAAAAATTAGAGTTCACCATTTGATAAACAAGCTTCTAAAAATCCCACTGGAATATATTGAAAGTGGGTGATTTTTTTCTGTGGTAAACTCTAATCTCACATTTTGATAAATCTGCCCCTTAGTGTTCTCAAAAAAAAAAAAAAAAAAATAATGAACTAGTGTCAGAATACTTTGTAAACTCATCTGACAACACAATTCCAGCTTGTTGCTATAATAGGACACATGCAGAAACTTTGTCATTTATTTTATATTATATGTGTTTTCCTGTGTCTGTCCTATTCTGCCCATTTTAGTCCTAGAATCTAAACATGTGTCTGTTTGCTATACTCAGATGTCCGAACCTAATAACCAAATATCTGTAAAAGATTTTTTGCTAGACTCTTGGGGGCGGATTTAACGAATTTTGAGTTTAGAGCTTAAAGGGGAAGGAAACCTAGTTGGCGCAAACCCCCCCCCTTCCGTGTGTTGCCCACCCTCCCTCCTCCCTCCTGGCCTACCCGTCCCGCTGGGCAAATGCCCCTAATTTGTTACTTACCCTTCTGCTTAGGTCCAGTCCAGGGAGTTCACAGACGACATCTTCTTCCACACGATCTTCTTCCTGCTTTGACCGGCGCATCCGCAGTAGGAACATTTTGCCGGTACGATCTACTGCGCATGCGCCAAAAGTACTTCGTTACTTTTGGCGCATTCGCAGTAGAGCCGTACCGGCAAAATGCTCCTACTGCGCATGCGCCAAAACGCCGTTCAAAACAGGAAGAAGATTGTGTGGAAGAAGATGTCGTCTGTGAACTCCCTGCACAGGACCTGCGCAGAGAGGTGAGTAACGAGTTAGGGACATTTGCCCAGCGGGACGGGTCGGCCAGGGGGGAGGAGGGAGGGTGGGCAACACACGGGAGGGGGGGAGGGTTTTTGCACCAACTAGGTTTCCTTCCCCTTTAATAAATAAATAACTCGCCCACATTATATTCATTCCTGTGAGGTTTATTTAAAACCATATTTATCAAATGGGGAGTTCTATCTTTCACCCATTGATAAATACAATTCTAAAAATCACATAGGAATGAATACAAGCTCACATTTTGATAAATCTGCCCATTACTGTAAATTTTAATGCTTCTTTTTCTGTTCAGCCTCTCTTTGGGGCAAATTCACTAAACGACGAAGAGCCTAACGCTAGCGTTAATTCGCTAGCGTAGCACATTTTCGTTAATTCGCCGATTCACTAACGGACGCTGGCGTAAATTCGCTAGTATTACTTCGCACCCTTACGCCTGGCGAATTTGCACAACGGATGTAACTACGCAAATTCACTGACGCGCGAATTATTCTGAACGCTACCTTTTACGCCAGACTTCCTTCGCCACCTCAGACCAGGCGAAGTGCAATAGAGTAGATAGGGATTGCTTCAAAAAAAGTTAAAAACGCTAGCGTTTTTTCTTTTCTTATGGGTGATAGGCTGAGAAAGATCGAAATTTCTTCTGGGCCTCCCCTCCTTCCGCCCTACGTTTCCTAACTCATGGCACCTTAACTATACAGTGGGCACATGTGTAGGCCAAAATAAAAATTTTAATTGCTGTTTTGAAGGTTTCCCAGGCTTGTGTAGTGCTGCTACATATACCTCCATTGTAGCTTAAATTTGGTGCCATATGCAAATTAAGCATCGCTAGCGTAACTTCGCTTTTCTTGGCGAATTAACGCTAGCGCAACTTCGCAACCTTACACTTCCCCTGAGCGCAACTTCGGATTTTAGTGAATTTGTGCAGCACTGTCGAAAATACGCCTGGTGGCGAATCGGACGCTGGCGCAAGTACGAAGTTTAGTGAATTTGCCCCTTTGTCTCTCATTCTGTCATTAAAGCCAATTCTTGGTTCATTGGTTCTAGCAAGATAGATGAAGAGCTGCTGAACAGAAATGACAAAAAAAATCAAAAAAAAACTTTAATTGCAGTCATAGAATTCTAATTTATAACTAAAGTTTGTTTCAAGTGAAACAGATACCTGTCATTGGGTCTTCTGCTTACGCTCTATCACTCTCCCATCCCTCTGCTGCTCTGCTAAATTCATAATATGAATTTAAAATGTTACATTTTATTCTATATAAGCATATGTTTAGGGCAATGTTCTTTTAATTTCTAGTAGTTCTGGTGAGCAAAATGAATCACAAGTCATTCTTGCAAATTACATTATTATCATAGTATAGGTGTCATACTTTGACTGCAGTTAATGGGCTTTCCCAGTGACCCTTAAATATGTGGCTTTGTAATACAGTAGAACCCCTATTTTACACCCCCAGTTTTCCTGGAATCAATGCAATTTTTCCTTTTTCCCACAGGCAAGCTGTGTTTTTTTTTTTTCTAGGATTTTGCAGTTTCCTTGAATTTATGCCTTTTTACATGCAGTCCTCAGGAAAATGTACAATAGGGGTTGTACTGTAGCAGTTGCTATATTTTTGCCTGTGCAGGTTTTTTTATGTTCTTTATTTATTCTATTATTGTGTGCTCTGTATTGGAAATTACTTAAATATAATACTGTATTACTTTTTTAGGCACACGGTATGTTTCAGGTGAATCTGCATTTTTGATGCGTTTGTTCAAGTTTAGAGAGTTTTAAAAGTTGTTTACAATTACGTTTTCTTTCATTATGCAAAAAAAGTTCTAATTTGTTCTTTGCATGAGCATTCCCATTATGTTTACATTGCATCATAAGTGTATATTGCAACACAGTAAGGGGTCTTAGAAATACTTGGATTTGTTTACTCTGCATGAAACCTCAATATTTTCATTACAAAAGCTAAAAAACCAACTGCTATTTTCTAGATTTGCTGTAACATGGCGTTATCCGGAATACAGATAATTTTGCATTGTTGTTACAGAACTTTTATTGTTTTCACATATGGAATGTATTTATTAGTCCATAAAACCACCTTGCTTTTCTACACTTCTTTAGCAGACTTGGAACAAGATATTAAAGGGAATGTCAACCCAACAAATATTTTTTGCCTAATAAAAGAAAACACAATTCTAAGCCACTTTGCAATATAAATCCATTACATTTTTTTTTATGGTTTTTAAGTTATTTATATATGTATTGCTATTGAAAACAGTGTTTGTCTGTTCCTTTCTATTCTCTGCCCTGGTGTCTCACTGTTGATACAATGTAAGACAAAGCAGCTTAATAACAGACCTGTCTTTGTTGGGGCACTAAGACTTTTGCAACATTGTTTAAAAAGTAACTTAAGTTTTTTCCCCCCCCAAAAAAACAATGATTTTTCAAAGTTCACCAATTGATTCCAAATAGGTTCTAGGAGGTCCCCCATAGGCTAAAATAGCAATTGACAGGTTTTAGATGGCCAGTGGTCGAAGTCGAATTTTTAAAGAGACCGTACATGATAAATTTTGATATTCGAATCTTTGCATTTTTTTCAAATTCAAATCGAATTTGGGCTATTCCCTAGTCGAAGTACACAAAAAATTACAAAGTACACAAATCGAAATTACGATCTTGGAAAAGAACTTTCCAAGAAAGATTTCAATACACACGTGTAGAACTGAATCGTCAGATATACAGGTAGAAACAACTGAGTTCTATCTGTATCTGACGATTCAGCACTAACCATGGGTGATGTTTGGGTGCCTTCAAAGCACCCGATCAAAATTTTCTGTCCAGCCCAATCGACGAGCCGACTGATATCCAAATTCCGATATCGGTCAGCTCGTTTCCCACCATACACATACCAAATATCGTACCATATTATCTGTGAGTCTATGGCCACCTTAATAGTCCCATGAATTAGAGCACTCAATGGGGGGCACATTTACTAAGGGTCGAATATCGAAGAAAAATCAAAGTAAAATCGAAGTAAAATCCTTCGACTTCGAATATCGAAGTCTAAGGATTTACCGCAAATCCTACGATCGAAGGAAAAATTGTTCGATCGAATGATGAAATCCTTCGAATCGAACGATTTTAATCCATCGATCGAAGGATTTTTCCTTAGATCAAAAAAGTAACGGGGAAGGTCCCCCTAGGCTAACATTGATGCTCGGTAGGTTTTAGGTGGCGAAGTAGGGGGTCGATGTTTTTTTTAAAGAGACAGTACTTCGACTATCGAATAGTCGAACGATTTTTAGTTTGAATCGTAGTCAAAGGTCGTAGTAGCCTATTCGATGTTCGAAGTACCCAAAAAAATACTTTGAAATTAGAAGTTTTTTTACTTCGAATCCTTCACTCAAGCTTAGTAAATGTGCCCCTAGGTCTTGTGCAATAAATATAATGTTTTTTATTTTAAGTTAAAATAATTAAATACAAATTAAGTTTAAAATAAATTATATTTTTTTGTTTGCACAAGACCTGTTAAGTTTTGTACTTCACGGGACTAATATTAGTACATATAATACTGTACATTTATTCCGGATCCCTACCCCCATTTATGAAGAAACTTTTATTTATTTCCAACTGGTTCAACTAGTGTTGTTTTCTAAGCTCCCATTTTCGTGTATATATTTTAAATGAGCCTCAGGTAATATGTATGATCTCTCCTATTGAAAATCCGAGTACATACAGGCAGGAAGAATGAAGTTGTTTCATTTTTAACCAACCGGCCCAACATTTGCACATGTCCTCTGATCCACGAGAACATAAATATGCAGACCTGTTCATATAGCCATTAGGGGACACATACACTACCATACCTCCCAACTGTCCTGTTTTTAGAGGGACAGTCCCTCTTTTGACGGCTCAAGCCGCAGTCACTCGTTTGTACTGCAAAGTCCAGTTTTCCTCTGCACTGAACAGCCAGAAAAAGAAACAAAGTTTCTAACTTAACTGGCTTTTGGCAGAGATTCCAGAACAGCCACAGCAACAGATAAAATACTTTTGTAACAATTTTGAGATTAGCAAATAAGTAATTGTAACAATATAAGATAACAGGTCCCTCGGGAAAAGTTACACTCACAGCTTAAAGGGCAATTCACCTTCATTAGCAAAACTGTAATAACTTGAAAAAAAAACCACAGAAATATGTTAACTTTCATAACCTGCCAAATTTTGTAAAATTAACATGGTAATTAGGGGGTGTGGCCAAAAATGGGCATGATCAAAAAAATTCCGCTACGACTGGCAACTTTTTTTGTCCCTTTTTTAATTTCCAAAATGTCGGGAGGTATCCACGACCATCTCCGAAATGTATGAGCGGCTGTCCAGGCAGATTATTTTGATTAAGTGACTGCTGAATGAGCTGACCAGGGTTTTTACTGTACTATCTTGCTACGACTGCTTGTAGTCTAGCCAATGTTTATTCTTAACACAGGTTTTTCCAGCTAGCAGTGCAATAAAGGTTGTGGCACATGGGCGATTCAAGGGGAGGAATTCACAAAAGTGTTGATATTGAGACAAAATAAAAGTGGAGATAAAAATGTCAGATTTTCCCACCAAATTCACAAACTTTCTCCACTTTTGTGAACTTGGTTTTAAACAGACCGTTTTCAGATTTTGTCTTTTGCATGACATTTTAAAGACATTTTTTCTGAATTTGTCTTTAGTTCTTATTATACCCGTCAGTCAGCCGTCAAATTAGATTTTTGGGGGGAGGAGGTTTATTTTACCTACTATTCTACATATTTTTTTCAGGATAACCTGGGCTTTCTAAATCTGCCTACATATTTGTGTAATTTCAATTCTGTAACAAGATATAAGGGTCTAAATACAAGAAATGTTATTTTGCATAATATAGAGATTTGTATCAGAAATATGTTTATTATCTTAGGTCAAGTGTCTAATTGCTGCTAAAACTAAGAAAATGGCTGGGAGGCTTTACTTTTCCTTTAGATAATACATTCAAGTGTGAGTTAAAAACTTTTTACATATCAAGTTGTATAAAATACACTGTTTTTGTTTAGTGTTTTACTTGTTTTGTTAATGATGCTTTTACACCTATAGGGTTAGACAGAAACGTGTGCCCTGACTATAAAATGCTGATCCCTATTAATATACTAATACTTCTCCAACCTACAAGAGGTGCAAAATGAAGATTGAGTGAACCGAGCAATGTTAGAATTGATCTGACACATGGGGAAGAGTTTTACTGAGCTTTACTCCATTTTTAAAATTTTTTTTTTTGTACCGTTTTTATGTCGTTTGAAAGACAAATTCATAAACGTGTCTGTAAACTGTCTTTCTTTCACTAAAATATAAAAAGTGTTGGGAGTCGGAATTAAGGCAGAGTTCTGTTTGTGAATATGGAAAAAGTGTTTTATTCCAGTTTTACTCGAAAAATGGTCTCTCTCTACTTAAAGGAGAACTAAACCCTAAAAAATAATGTGGCTAAAAATGCCATATTTTATATACTAAACTTCTTGCACCGGCCAAAAGTTTCAGCTTCTCAAAAGCAGCAATGGTCCAGGACTTTAGACTTGTCACAGGGTGTCACCATCTTGAAAAATGTCTGTGACATTCACATGCTCAGTGGGCTCTGAGAAGCTGTTGAGAAGCTAAGCTTAGGGGTGGTCACAAATTATCCAGCAGAAAATGAGGTTGGTCTGTAATATAAACCGATGCTACAGGGCTGATTTTTAAATTGTGATGCTAGTTGCACTGGTTTCTGTACTGCCACGTACTAATTATCTGTATATTACCAATCAGCCTTATATTGTGACATTTCTATTCTACTGTATATTGTGAGTGGGCCCCTAAGCTCAGTATCAGATAGCATCACAGAGCATGTGCAGTGAATCAGCAGAAAAGAAGATGGGGAGCTACTGGGGCATCTTTGGAGACACAGATCTTTACTGCTAAAGGGCTGTGGTTGTCTTGGGCTGGTACAGAAGTCCAAAACATAATGTACAACATTTCTACATACGTCTTTAGTTCGGCTTTAGTTCTCCTTTAAGGTGTTCTATTACTGTAACCCAAATAACTTGGCATAACACTTGTCTCTCTGAGCACTAATACTGACTATATCTTTCACTACAAGATTCACCTGGAGGGTGTGTTGGATATTTCTGCTGCAACAGCTGGCGTACACAATGTTTTTGTTTTATTTTTGTTTTTACCAGCTGCAACACTGGCACTGGTGACCTGGCATTTTCAGGAAAGCTGCTGAGTAAAAGTTCTTTTCATATAACAGAATGATCTTTTTGCGTCTACTTATTTTGAGAAGACATGCATATTTTCCAATGATTTACTCAACAGAACAGGTAGCTTGTAAGCACGATTGACCCTTTGCTGTTCTATTTTTGTGCTCATTAGCAACCCTACTCTGTGACCTGCTTGGTGACGTAAACTCTGTTGTTTACAGTTCTACTTGCGTGAATTGTACTAGATTTTTTAAGTACTTGGCAGCATAATTGTGTGTCTGTGTATGTTTTCCCTCTCCCTGTCCAATGTTTTCTGGAAAAGGAATAAGGGTTTTGTGGCATAATTACCTTCTGGAAAGCACTTAGACCAAATGTTTGGAAACAATTTCTGATAATTTAGTTTTTTTTCTTCTTTCATTTATGTATCTATGCAAAAGGAAAGGTTGTGCTTACCACTATTGCACATATCATGCAGTATTTTAAAGAAGAACTAAACCCTAAAAATGAATATGGTTATAAATGCCTTATTTTATGAACTTATAGCACCAGTTTCAGCTTCTCAATAACAGCAATGATCCAGGACTTCAAACTTGTCGCAGGGGGTCACTATCTTGCAAAGTGTCTGTGACATGCTCAGTGGGCTGTGAGCAGCTGTTGAGAAACTAAGCTTAGGGGTTGTCACAAATAATCAAGCAGAATGCTACAGGGCTGATTATTTAATTTTGATTCTAGTTGTAGTGGTTTCTGTGCTACTGTGTGTTTTATATTTTTCGGCCCACCCGGTTACTTTTTCATCCCACCTGGTAGAAACAAAATTCCTGAGGGAGAACACTGTCCATGCAGGGCAATTTGCATTTTATCTTGTTCCCAGTGGCCTCAATGCAGGTTATTTTACAATTAAATGCAGCTCAAGTGTGGAAAAGGGGACCCCCTCCCCAGGAACTATATTCCCTCTAGCTATTCTAATGGATCCATGGCATATACTTGCCTAAGGCTGGGTGGGTGGAGGGGAGACCCTATTCCCTTTTTCCTATGTCCCTATCCTTCCCAGTGGTCTCTCCACACACCTAAGCCTGGCTGCCCTCAGCCACACTCAGGAGTACCCCAGCACCTATCACATCATCTGTGAGTACCGGGAAGACCCCCTACCTAGCACCTCTGCCCACCTCCCATATGTTTTTGGAATGTGGGAGGAAACCGAAGTACTCGGAGGAAACCCACACAAACACGGGGAGAACATACAAACTCCTTACAGAAAGGGCCCGGGTTGGTATTGAACCCAGGACTCCCAGCT
Organism: Xenopus petersii; assembly: GCA_038501925.1. Classification (NCBI taxonomy): domain Eukaryota; kingdom Metazoa; phylum Chordata; class Amphibia; order Anura; family Pipidae; genus Xenopus; species Xenopus petersii. Next base: position 131,494,311 of record CM076680.1, on the reverse strand, counting down.
GCAAGACACAGTGCTACCCACTGAGCCGCCGTGCTGCCCTACTCATATATACTGCTACTCATATATATCCTTTCCACTTTCCTATGACATCATCATGATAAGATCACATGACACCTTCAGTGCTGCTTTACTGTTGCCTCAACAGCTCAAACAGCTTTACTCTTGCATGAACAGCTCTGGGCTGAGACAATCCCAAACTGTGTCTTAAAGGAGACACAGGGCGGGACTAAATAAGAGAGAGACATGGAGGCAGGTGTAAACTAGGCTGGGGCTGAGAGCTGTGGGGGAGGGACTTGGGCTGCTATTGCATAGCTCTGCATAGCTCTGCTTGTTTCATGCTGACATCACTATGTTATGCTAATAAGGAAGTACCTCTGGCAATACTAAAGCGGGCCATAGACTGCAGATAAAGCCTAAAAGTCTGTGCCAATCCTCCGACCTGCCACTAACCATCCACATTAAATAAAGTAGTAGTAAGACGATGTTCTGCCCCTGACCGCAATCGTACAAAAGTTATGTCCAACAAATAGCAGTGACAGTCTCCTGGTAGCCAATATAAATCTTTTAACCTGTCCGACTGATCGTCATGGCACAAAAAATGTCAGGACACTCCAAAGTCGGCCAAAAATTGTAAGAATCTTCCTTTCTTCGTAAGAAAGGATCTTTGGGATATATTTATCAAAGCGTAAAGGTGGCCATAACACGGGCATTGTTTTATTGTTCTGCGACGAACGATTTTATCGTTAAATGATCGTCTGATGATTATTTTACCATATGATATGCCATCCACGGAGAACGATTATATGAACAGATATAACCGTATTGTCTGCTTCGTGTATGGACGAACGTTGTTCAACAAACGAGGAGTGGTGCTAGCATTGTGTCACTATCTGTAGTATATAGTCTGTTTCTCCTTCCCTGCTCCATGCAGACATATGGATTTATGTCTTGCTATGCCATATTAAACTTCTTTCACATATGAGTTGATAGGGTGATATTCCTGCAGTCAGCACCAATTTATTTCCTTACATAGTTCATATAGTTACAAGTGAAGCTTTCAGTAAAGAACTTTCGGGTCTTATCTGTATATTGTTCGTTGTTCCGTATATCCTGACATGCGCAAAAAGGGATGTTATCCCTGAACGACTAAAATATTTAAACTCATCCGATCAATTTTGCGAACCGTAATGTCCGATCATCGTTCCTACACCATTAACCATCCAATAGGTTATTGATAATATCAGAACGTTCTGGAATCAGTCGTTAGGAAGTAAAAAATCTGCCTGTGTATGGCCACCTTAAGGTTGGAGGTGTCTCATGTATTCTGATACCTTTGGGACAGTTTAATTGTCTGTCTTTCAAATACAGTATAAAACCTAGTTTATTTGCAATGGCTTATCAAAGGTCGAAGGTCAGATTTTGGAGCTTTGTGTGTAAAACTCGAGTCAGGGTAGTCAGGGTAAAAAACTCGAATACTCATTGATCAAGTTTTCAGTGAAAACAAATCAAATCGCTCTGATAGATTGAGTTTTCAAGCATAACCCACAGAAAAAACTTGAAATCATGAAGGCTAGAAACATCTTCAAATGATTCAAGGGACCTCTGCCATTGACTTCTACATGACCTTGACAGGTTTTAGCTGGAGTATTTTCACTTTCTAGCTATTTCCAGCTTTGGGATATAATAAATCTTGAAAAATTCTAGTTTTTTTCTAACCTGAAAAATCGATTTTTGACTGAAAAATACCTTTGAAAACTTGAATTTTTCATGAAAACATCTCAACCTTTGATAAATAACCCCCTTATTGTAGATTATATAGAATAATTCATTGACATTTTACAATAAAGGCGAATACTATAAGAAATAAATGTGAAATGCAGAAGTAAATGTGTTTGGCTTCCAAGCAGTTATTTAGTATCTTTCCTTGCATTAAGGAAGTATGTATGCAATAATAAGTAGAACAGTGGCGTAATTCACTATAAGGGTTGCCAATAGATTCATGTGAATTGAGCTATTTTCCCGTATTCAGGCAGCATCTGTAAACATTCTTTGTAGCAATAGATTGCACAAATTAAAGGAACAGTAACACAAAAATTTTTAATTTTTTAATGTAATAAAAATATATTGCACTGGTAAAACTGGTGTGTTTGCTTCAAAAACACTACTATTGTTTTAATAAATATGCTGCTGTGTAGCAATGGTGGCAGCCATTCAAATGAGAAAAAGCTCAGGTTACACAGCAGATAGAAGATAAGCTCAGTAGAACATAATGGCGTTATCTGATATTCACTATTTAACCTGTGCAATATAGCCTTTTTTCAATTTCCACCATTGATACACAGCAGCTTGTTTATATGATCTATAGTAGTATTTCTGAAGCAAACTTATCAGTTTTACCAGTGCTTTAACTTTTTTTGTAATAACAAGTCTAGCTTATCCACCATGGGGCCGATTCACGAAGGGTCGAATTTCGAAGTTAAAAATACTTCGAAATTCGACCCTCGAATTGAAATCCTTTGACTTCGAATATCGAAGTCGAAGGATTTAGCGCAAATCCTGCGATCGAACGATCGAAGGATTTTTCGTTCGATCGAACGATTGAATCCTTCGAATCGAACAATTCGAAGGATTTTAATCAAACGATCGAAGGAAAATCCTTCGATCAAAAAAAGCTTAGCAAGCCTATGGGGACCTTCCCCATAGGCTAACATTGACTTCGGTAGGTTTTATCTGCCGAAGTAGGGGGTCGAAGTTTTTTTTAAAGGGCAAGTACTTCGACTATCGAATGGTCGAATAGTCGAACGATTTTTACTTCGAATCGTTCGATTTCGTTCGACTTCGATCGAATTCGAACGAATTTAACCAATTCGATGGTCGAAGTACCCAAAAAATACTTCGAAATTCGAAGTATTTTTCATTCGAACCCTTCACCCGAGCTGAGTGAATCGGCCCCCATATGTGTACTTTTGCTTTACTAAACTATTTCCTGTTTTCAGGGGGGCCCCATCAATCATGTGGCTCCATTCTATTAAGTTAACAGGGCCCTGGGATATGGACCCTGCCAACAAGTAAATGCACTTATGCAACAATTGCTTGTATAAATATCATGTGCACCGTCTCTTTAAATTTGCCCCTTTTAAAGTCACAAACTTAGTTCACTGCCATGAGCAAATTATATAGAAAAACAAAATCTGTATGTAGATGTGCGTTGCAAAATCTTTCTACTGCAACAAAGTAATCATACAGTTTATGTAACAAACAGCCTCTTTCTCAGACAAAGGGAAAATGATGCCATGTGAGCCAGCTTCCGTTTAAGGATACACAGGAACTGGTGTGTAAACAAAAAAAATTTAAATTGTAAGTGGTAGGAAGAGGAATTACATACCTCCCAATATTTTGAAAATAGAAAGAGGGACAAAAAGTTTTGCAGCGGCAAAAGTTTTTTGACCATGCCCATTTTATAGCCACAACCTCTAATTACCATGTCCATTTTACAAAAATTTGCACACATTTCTGGGGGTTTTAGGGTCAGGTTTTATGTATTATTACAGTTTTGCTAATGAAGGTGTAATTCCCCTTTAAGCTGCACATCACAGTTTCCCCAACAGACCTGCTTATCTTAAATAGTTACAACTGTATCTTTGCTTATCTTAAATTGTAACAAATGTAATTAAGTGCACTTGCCACGTATTTTGGGCTCTCTGCCAAAAGCCAAAAACTTTGTGGGGCGCAAATTTGCCCATGGGCTGTTACCTATAGCAACCAGATTGTTGCATACATTGTTCTTTTTGCAGCTGGCTTTGTAAAGCTAATCACTGATTGGTTGCTATATTTAACAGCCCATGGGCAAATATGTCCAGTGTTGATAAATGAGCTCCTGTATCTTTTTCTGGCTGTTCAGTGCAGGAGATCAAAGAGAAAGTCGGGACATTTTAGTAACAATCCGGCACTGCGGGTTGTGCTGTCAAAATTGGGTTTATCCCGTGAAAAACGGGACAGTTGGGAGGTATGGAATTATTTGTGCCTCTGAGAAATACATTTACCCAAAGGGGACATTAGGTTCTCTAGATTATGAAAATACAAAAACTGCGGTGGTTTGTATGACTTTAATGCTGAGTAAAACATGAGTAATCTGAGTTCTCATCTTCACTGAAATGTTGTTATAAATAGGCTATTTCTCATTAATTGTTTTGCAGTCATTCTTGTCTTATATTTAGTACAGAGCCCTATGTTTCTTCTTGTTCTGTCTATCCATTTAGGTTTTTTGGGGTTGTTCCTCATATTTCTTGTTTATGCTCTTTACTTATGTCATTGTGTTTGGCAAAGTAGTGATAACCCTTTGCTAGTCAGCTGTGGGAATAATAGCCATGATTTCACACCACTAAGCTTATTTGTGTACTGTTTTTGGGACTAATTCAGAAAAAAATTGGCAACGTCGCTCTACCTCCTTTTATTTTCTTCCTGAATGATTACAATCTCAACCTAGTAATTATAAGCTGGTAAATTTGACATCTGTAGTGGGAAAGTGTTTTAAAGGAGAAGGAAATGTTAAAACTAAGTAAGCCTTAGCAGAAAGGTCCATCTAAATATACCAGTAAACCCCCAAAGTAGTGCTGCTCTGAGTCCCTTGTCAAAAGAAACACAGCATTTCTTTCCTTCTATTGTGTACACATGGGCTTCTGTATCAGACTTCCTGCCTTCAGCTTAAACCTCATTGCCCTGGGCAAGAGCATGCTCAGTTTGCTCCTCTTCCCCACCCCCTGCCTTCTCTACAGTAATCTGAGCCCAGAGCAGGGAGAGACTCAGGCAGGAAGTGATGTCACACTATGTTAATACTGCAGCTGCTATCCTAAACAAGCAGAGCGTTTCTAGAGCTTTTTACTCAGGTATGCTAAAACATTCTACAGAATAAATATAGCATTCTAGCTTGCACTATTTAAGCTAATCTATTGGCAATAAAATGCCTCCGTAGCCTTCCTTCTCCTTTTAAATTTTATGGGATTTTTCAAGATTTTGTTTTGGTAACTGACATTATTTTTAGTATTCTAGCATGACTTTATGATGGACAGATCATGTCAGACAAATTGAATTGCTTTTTATGATAAAGTAAGTGGGAACTTGGACAAACCTCCCAATATTTGAAAAATGCAATGAGGGACAAAAATTTGTGCCACGCATAGCGACTACCCCATTTCATGGCCACACTCCTCAATACAATGCCAATTTTACAAAATTTGGCAGGTTATGGAAAAGCTTAAACACATTTCTGTGAGTTTTAGGGCCATGTTTTATGTGTTTTGCTAATGAAGGTGAAATTGCCCTTTAATGAGGTAACTAAGTCTAAAATAGAATAATGCTAGAAATGCTGTATTTTTTATACTAAACATAAACATGAACTTACTGCACCAGAAGCCTAATAAAACAAATGATTTATGTTTCAAAGTTGGCCACAGGGGGTCACCACCTTGTAATACATCTCTGCAAGAACAAGACCATGCACATGCTCAGTGTGGTATGAGCTTCAGTTGGGAGGTTAAGCTTAGGGATCGTCATAAATTATCAAAACCGCCCAAGTCAAATAATATCTGCCGATACATAGAAGCCGATACAGCAAGACTGATTAATAATCAGAATATACAGACAGGCTCTGTGGATACAAATCTCGACATGGTCGCCGGCTGCTCTACAGGGAAATAAACAAAGCTGCTCGAGATCTGTGAAGTCAGGCGGAGTGGCCGTTTGAAAGTATGATTGTTTCCTTGCAGAGCAGTTAGGTACTGTCCTATCCACAGCAGTCAGAGCAAGTAAAATGAAGGGGGAATTTCACTGCATACAGTCAGGTTTCTTATAAAAACGGTAGACATTTTTTAATTAAAGTATATTGGAGATATTTATTTTTCATTAAAAAAAAGTAAAAATGGGATTTCATTTTTTTTGCTTTTACATCCCCTTTAAAAGGGGAAGGAAACCTAGTCGGCGCAAACCCATTTGTTGCCCACCCTCCCTCCTCCCCCCTGGCCTACCCGTCCCTCTGGGCAAATGCCCCTAACTTGTTACTTACCCTTCTGCGCAGGTCCAGTCCAGGGAGTTCACCGACGACATCTTCTTCCACGCGATCTTCTTCCTGCTTTGAACGGCGCATGCGCAGTAGGATCATCTTGCCGGTACGATCTACTGCGCATGCGCGTGACTTTTGGAGCATGCGCAGTAGATCCGTACCGGCGAAATGATCCTACTGCGCATGCGCCAAAACGCCGTTCACAGCAGGAAGAAGATTGCGTGGAAGAAGATGTCGTCTGTGAACTCCCTGGACTGGACCTGTGCAGAAGGGTAAGTAACAAGTTAGGGGCATTTGCCCAGCGGGACAGGTAGGCCAGGGGGGAGGAGGGAGGGTGGGCATCAAACGGGAGGGGGGCTGGGGGTTTGCTCGGCTAGGTTTCCTTCCCCTTTAAGCTGAAAGTCTCAACTTGTTTACCTTATTAGTTACAATTGTATCATAGTGCAGGTACTCCATATTCTGGGTTTACTGCCGAAAGCCTCTTATTTAAGTTTCAGAAACGTATCTTTTTCTGGAGACTGTGCAGGAGATCAAAGGGAAATGCGGAGCATTTCAGTAACAAACCGGAACTGCGAGCTGAGCTGTCAAAATCTGCACTGTCCCATGAAAAACAGGACATTCGGGTCGTGGTAGGGTTGCAGTAGTTGTGATCGGCTTGAATTTTACCATAGTATTTCATGCAGTGCTGCATAAACACTTTTGATCTAAATTAAGATCTTATGGTCTTGCTAATGTTGTTTGTCTGTCTAAAAGAATTGTGTACGGAGGGTGGTTGTCAATGGTACATTTTATACTTGGAGTCTTGTAAACTTGAACCTGGTTACCCATGTTCTGTATTGGGATAACTTTTACTAAAATTGTTCATTAATGATTTGGGGGAGCAGTTATAAGTTTAACGTGTTTCTCAATAACACAAAACTGCAGGAAAAATAAATTCTAGTATTTGTCATCCTTGCAGGGGGATCTAGACAAACCTCTAGTCTAACTGGCAGATGAGATTCAGAGTTTAATGTAAGGTTATGCTATTCACTTGGCATTTAAAAAATATGCAAGCCACCTATACCCTTAATGGGACTAAGGCAAGATCTTGATGGAGAACAGAGCTGTGGGTACTTGTCTATTAGAAACTAAGCACTAGCAAGGAATGCCAGACAGTAGCAAGGTATTGTCTTGCAAAAATGGTTATAGATTCACTAGAGGAGGGGAATTCTAGGGAAGAAAGCCCAGGATTGATCCTAGAATTTCCATGTGGAATATGCTCACCCACTGGCTTTTAAAGTGTAACCAGAACAGTATGCTGATCAGGTTGCCTACTACCTTTTTTGGGGACCATCAGTGATCTTGTCTTCTCAGAATGCTCCTCAGTTCTGCAAGAGGGCAAATTCTTCTCCTTTACAAAATAGTGGTAGAACCCCATCTGGAATATACAGTGCAAATTTGGGCCACAGAAGAGCAAAGATAAGAACAAAGTCGGGTTGACACCTTTGACTTCCACAGAAACAAGAGGTCAGGATGATAGCATCAGGGGCGGAGTAGTGACATATGGGGGTGGGCTTATGCCAGTTGGGGGAGTGTTTGTGTTTGTGGGTGGGGTTTTAACATCAGAGGTGGTTATTTGCCAGATTATTGATTGGGTTTCACAAGGCTGAAACCCGAACAGCCAATTGTAACCTGAACAGCCATATGAAAAACTTAACTGTTTGGGTGAAAACCAAACAGATGGCAACCCTACATCAAAGAGTGGAAAAAACAAGGTAAAACTGTTTGAGGCAAAAGCCAAAAATTTTTAAGTAGCTGATTTAACTACTTCTTGTTGTAGACAATGCAAACCTGAAGAGCTATTCCCTCACACACATTTATATACAATTTTTTTTCTATTTTCTTTTCTTTTGTAAAAAGTTCATGCAGCTTTTACATTTTTACCCCCTGACCCTTTATATTAGTTGAGCCAAAAACTTGTTTTCCAGCTGTGTTTCTCACAGCTTACGTAACAAACCTATGAGAAGACCATACCATTCCTGGAATTGAGACCGTTCCTGTGACCTCCATAAGTAGACCGTTGAAATCATAACAACCACACAGAAGGAAAGATGAATAGACAATTTTGCAGTATATGTTCCTCAGGCATCAGTTTTAATACACCTGCTATTTTTATTTGATGAAATTCAACTTTTTCCCCTTAGTTTTAATGTTTTCAGAGAAGACTAGCCCAAATCCTGTATTTTTAGCTTTATTATGCATCAAAGTGGGTCTTTTAAACAATTAGAACTAAACAATGACTTTGTAGTTGGAACAGTTCAGCTGCAATTTTGCAACATTGATAAATTGGTCCTGCTGCTTTGCTTTTTGGGGGTGCAGCTGAATGCTTGATGTACAACATATAGGGGCAGATTTATCAAAGGTCGAGGTGAAGTTTCGAAGTGAAAAACTTTGAATTTCGAGCTACTTTTTGTGTACTTCGACTAGGGAATAGTCATACTTCAATTCGAATTTGAAAAAACTTCGAAATTCGAAGGTCGAATTTTTTTGTCGAATGTACTGTCACTTTAAAACATCGACTTTTACCATTTACCACCTAAAAGCTGCCGAAGTGCAGTTTTAACCTATGGGGGACCTCCTACAAACTGTATGGTGGCAATTAGGGGAGTTTGGGAGATCGAATGTCAAAGTTAAAAAAAACTTTGAATCGAAGTACTCGAAGTAGGCCGAATTCAGCCCACCTCGACCCCAAAAACACTTCGACCTCCATTCGAGGAATTTGAAGTTCAACTTTTTGAATTTGAAGTTCAACTTTTTTTTAACTTCAACCTTTGATAAATCTGCCCCGTACTGTACATTTAATATTGTTGTAATGTTAGAAAATGGACCATTTTTATTTCCTCTTTCTGTATGCCGGGAAGAATTCTCACTTGTCTTTACTAGTTTTATTTTTCTTTCATTGTGTTTTTAGTTAAAGGCCCATTAACACTATAAAAGAAAACATTGAAAGCTTGTTTCTGTTTGTACAGCATCTGAAATTGTCCTGCATTATATGAGAGTGGTTTTTATTGTGTAGTTTTTTTTCTAATCCAATGAATGCCATTTTCCCTCTGTTGATCTTACCATGTAAGAGTTAAAATCATTGTTTGCTGCAAAGCGTAGCTCTCATCCAAAAATGTGCCATACAGTCCAATGTCCTATTAAATGGCGGCCACATGGCTATCCAACAGCCTGTTTATGTGAACTACATTGAAACCTCAATTCTACATCCCCCGATTTTGTTTTACCTTGCTTTTTTGTGGTCCCAACAAAATGCAATGCATTTCACTAGTACTGTATAGTAATTCCGAAGCAAATAGAAAGTTCTTACTTGTGCAGTGTATAAAAATTTCAGATGGGCTACTTCTCACCACGCTGTGTTAAAGAAGGCTGAAAAGCCATCTCCTTTCTTGCCTTACATTAAATTATTGTGAGTGCCTTTTGCAATGAAAACTCTTGCCAAATCCTGGGCAAAAAATCACTAACATCTGTATGATGATGTGCATATATCAGTCTACTGAAAGTCAAAAAGTACCCCATAAGAAACTAGCCTGACAATAATCATACACCACTATTTGACTTTTTGTTTTACTGGTCCTTTAAAGGGAATGTCAACCCAAAAAATAACATTTTGGCTAATAAAAGCCAAAAAACATCATTCTAAGCAACTTTGCAATATACATTGATTACAAATTTTCTATGGTTTTAAATTATTTATATTTGTAATGCTTTTGAAAGAAGTGTTTGTTGATCCCTTTCTATTCTCTGCCCTGATGGCTCAGACTGTTGATACAATGTAAGACATGGCGGCAGACTTGCAACATTGTTTAAAAAGTAACAACCAGGAGTTAAGAAAATGTTTTCAGTAGCAATCATTTTTACAAATAACTGTAAAAGCACTAGGTTTTTTAATTAATGTATATTGGAAACTTACTTAGAATTAGCTTTTCTTTTATTATGCAAATTTTTATTTTGAAGTTGACTTGCCCTTTAAAGGACTATTATTGGAAACGACTGTTTTTTGTTTTTTTATTGATTGCATCTGTGACCGTTCTGTATTAAGGGGGTCCAATTTTAGAGTTTTATTTACCTCAATGAACCCGAATGAACTCATAACTTGAATGGTTTCTAATTTAAAAAAAGAAACCAAATGGAATAAAAACTTGAATCAGAGATTAACAACCAAAATTCAAATTAATCAAGTTTTCACCTGGAAAAAACTTAAATCGGGCGAAATCCTCAGGAAAAAAACCCCCTAATATCATGAAGGCTATTAACATCTTCACATTGTTCAAGGGTCCTCTGCCATTGACTCCTACATGGCCTTGACAGGTTTTAGTTTAGGTTTTTAGTTTATGTTTATTTTCAGATTAAAGCTATTTGCAGGGTTGGGGTATAATAAATCTTGAAAAACTCAAAAAATGTATATAAATTTTAAAGAGGTTGTTCACTTTTGAGTTAACTGTTCGTATGATATAGAGAGTGATATTGTGAGGCAATTGGTTGTCATGTTTTATTATTTGGGGTTTTTGAGTTATTTAACTTTTTATTCAGCAGCACTCCAGTTAGCAATTTCAATCTGGTTGCTAGAGTCCAAATTACCCTAGCAACCATGCATTGATTTAAATAAGAGACTGGAATAGGACAGGCCTGAATAGAAAGATGAATAATAAAAAGTAACAATAAATGTGTAGCCTTAGAGAATGTGTTTTTAGATGGGGGTCAGTGACCCCCATTTTAAAGCTGCAAAGAGTCAGAAGAAGGCAAATAATTTAAAAAGTATAAAATAAAAAAAAAAGACAACCAATTGAGAAGTTGCTAAGAATTGGCCATTCTATAAGTTAACTTAAAGGTGAACCACCCCTTTAACTTGAAAATGTGAATTTGTACCCAAAAATCACCTTGAAAACTCCTTAATAAACCTGCCCCTAAATGTACGTATGTTTGTGTCCCAGAATCCTTAAAGGGACAAATAGGTCATGTGCTGAACATACATTTTGCCTATTTAATCATGAAATATCTATTTTCTTTTTTGTTCAGTGGTAGTTGGGCATTCCAAATGCTATATTTCTATTGAAAACCTCCATTATAAACCCTTTCGTCCCCAATCTTACAGTTTTTACTAGGCTTTGAAGCAGAAGGCTAAAAAGCAGCCTAATATAAAGATGATTTCTCTGCTAATTTAGTTTTAACCAGCTTATAAGAACCAGGAAGTAGGTATAATGCTTATTGTTGCTTTAGTGTTATAGTGAAATAACAAAGAACACATACTTCTTAACCCTTTCACTGCCAGCCGATTTGATCACGTGTGGTACTTTTTTATAGCCTTACAGTTTTGTGGTCTTTCACTTTATGGGCCTTTCCTTGGGGGGCTTTTGGTTTGCCTAGGAAAACTATGTATTGTTATTTTCATGGCAACATAAACTTTCAACATATTCTAGAATTTGTATTCCACTTCTGTGACAAGATATAGGCTACAATAAAAGATATTAAAAAAAATAACATTTTCCTGTTATATCAGAAACATATTTTTTTAATGCATGAAAATACTACGTGTTTGTAAATTCCCATGTCTCCTGAACGTGCCAATAACAAATATGTATACAGTAGAACCCCCTTTTTACATCCACTGATTTTAAGTTTTCCCTCGTTTTACATTGTTGTTTTGTTGTTCCACCTATATATTATTCATAATACATTTCCCTGATTTTACATTTTCCTGGATTTTACACTATTTTTTTCTGGTCCCCTGAAAAACGTAAAATGCGGAGTTGAACTGTAGTTATATGCAGTTTTCTGATTTGTATAGGTCAAATACGTTGTACACTTCCAAATTGCCAAAGCACCACTTCAGAAATCTCCATAGTTCTGATTTCAAGGCCAAACATTCCTCTAGAAGCAGGTTTACCCCAGGAAACCATACACCTTTTTTTAAAAAGAATGCAATCCAAAATGTGAACTATTCCTTTGAATAAAAGAAGGCACTGCTATATAAAAGTATCCTAGAATAAATTTCAACAGTTTGCATGAAGCCAGCAGATGGCAAATCAATCTACCTACTAATTATTTTTGTGGTAAACAGAGACAATCTGTCTAGTATACTGCATTTTAGCAGACTAACTCTTTAAATAGCATTTCTAAAAAAGACCTCATACATTAATGCAAATTGTTTTCGTTCCAGTCTATTTTTATTTAGTTATTTCTTTATTTTGCTGAATCTTAGATTAGACATAAGCTGATCAGGCCATCCTCTTTTTGCCATATCTATTTGGGATGTATTACCCATATGACCAGGGCACAAAGCTGTTCTTTTATTTCTTTGATATAAAACACACTTTTATTCTCTTAATGGAGTGGGTTTAACATTTAATTGTGATTATAAAAGTATACCTTAAAGGAGTAGTGTTCCTACATTTAGCATATGATATAATAGCCTGTTTTTAGCAACTGAAATATGGGCTTCCTCTTGTATATTTCTTAATTGTTTGTGTTTTCTAAATTGCTACTGTTGTAACTCATATAAATCTACTGGAATCATTTTAGGTTCAAGAGCAAGTCCATCCCAACCTTTCATCTGCTGAAGATGCGCTCCAGTATGTTGAAGAGTTAATCCTGCAGCTGCTAAGCATGCTTTGTCAAGCGCAGCCCCGCACTGTTCTGGATGTTGAGGTACTTTCAAATAGTATATATATATATAATATATATTGATCTAGTCGTAAAGATGCCACTTAAAAGTACTGCATTTTATTCTATTTTCAGTAGCTGCAGTGGTGAGTGTCCAAAATTATGCAAGGTCTGTTCTGCAGCGAAAATATTTGGAACATTTACCATTTCTGCTTGCACTTTATATTTTTCTAATAAACATAAATAATTTCCCCTATTAAAAATAGAATTGTCTGGTGACTGGAAAGTTACAACGTATGCCAAGTTCAGACAAATTTCAAGTAACATAATTAATGGCAGAAGGACAGTCAGTATAAATGATCTTAAATGCTTTGTTCATCTTTAAATCAACTTTTAATATGCTATAGAGAGATTTTCTGAGACAATTTGCAATAGCTTTTCATTTTTTATTAGTTGTGGTTATTTAGCTTTTTATTCAGCAGCTCTCCAGTTTTCAATTTCAGCAATCTGGTTGCTCGGGTCTAAATTACCCTAGCAACCACACACTGATTTGAACAAGAGACTGGAATATGAATAGGAGAGGGCCTGAATTGGAAGATGAATAATAAAAAGTAGCAATAACAATACATTTGTAGCCTTATAGACCTTTGTTTTTTCAGTGGGGTCAGTAACCCCCCCCCCCCCATTTTAAAGCTGGGCAGAATTAGAAGGAGGCAAATAATTCAAAAACTATAAAAAAAAAAAAGAAATAATGAAGTCCAGTTGAAAAGTTGCTTAGAATTAGCCATTTTACGAGGAGGACAGAGCGAAAATCTGGTAACGCCAGAGAAAATCGGGGGAGTTGACAGCTCTGTGAATAGATAAGAAAACTTTAATTTGAGGTGTGTCCCACTCAATTGGTGGGTTTCATTTTAAATTTGTTATGTGTATTCATTCGTATGGGCTTTTACTGCAGTGGCTTATAAATGAACAACCCTGTTATGGAGCAAAATTTGGAGTATCATATTATGGGCTGTTAATTGCGCCGTTTGGAGAAATAGTGGTGGATAAACTCATATATTTACACCGGCTTTAACTAACCCAGCTATCCTGGTATAATCATATTGGACATTTACAGATTAATGGGACTGTTGGTTTGAAAAGGAAATGGTTGTGTTTTCTATTTAGATGCTCCCATGATCCACTATCCCAAAAGTGCTGCAGTGCAGTCTGTGAATCAAGCCTTCAAATTTGTCTGTGCCCCCCCCCCCAAACTGTGACATGGCCTCTGATAGGACTTCCACCAGTTTCCCACCTTGATATTGACCTTGGTGTGATAGTGGCTTTATGTGTCTTATAAATCACTGCTGCTAGAAACAGCTATTGCAGAACACTCAATCCTGGAAAACTATTTCAGGAAAAAGAAAGAAGACATTCTGGCAATATCTGCTAACTTCAGTCTAAAGCTGGCCATAGAGATTTTTAAAAGATCCGATCCTCATCGTGAGATCACGATTTTCTCCGATCGATTGACCATCAACTAAAAAGTTGACCTTTAATAAATATGCCTCTATATATTACAGCTTCTTCAGAAAATACACAATTTTAAGTTCAGAATATGGCACACACACATTCAGCTTTTCAGCCAACAAAAAAGCATTCTATTTACTTTTCTTCTTCCCATGAATGGTATAAATTTGCTTATTTGCTTTGCTGCCATACCATTGGAGGTTTTCTTTTGTGCTTCTCTTGAAGATTAATTTACTGTATTTGGCGCAAATAATTTTAATCTACAGAACATATTTTGGCATAATGTTGGTGTGATTTGGGTTTTGCTTTTAAAATACATATGTAAATACTCATCAGAGTGGCTGAGGCAGTGGAGATACGGTTTGACTGTTGGGGAAAGGACTGGGCATATTATAGATGTTGGTTATTTTCTGCTCGCAGGAACGTGTGCAGAAGAGTTTTCCTCATCCCATTGACAAATGGGCCATTGCTGATGCTCAGTCTGCTATTGAAAAGAAGAAACGTAGAAATCCATTGTCTCTTCCTGTAGATAAAATCCATCCCTTATTAAAGGTAATGTATAAATGCCAATCCATTAACCCGTCCTTTGCGGTTATGTTTTTAACAGCATGCCAGGCTTTGATCAGCTGAATAATATGAAGCAGTAATGTTTTTACAACACTTAATTTCCCACAATGCATCCAAAATGTTAAAATTTAGCCTCAAAGTTATACTAATGTTAGAAAACCTATCATACTGACCAGCTGTAAATTCATTTAACAAAACATAAAATTATTAAAGGCTGCTATATGAAATATCAAACTGGACTATTCCCAGCTTTTTTGTTTTTTTTGTGTGTTTGGCTGCTTTTATTCATAGTTTGCTCATCACATCTAAAATGATTTTAAATTGTTGTTATTATTAAGTTGCTTTAAACATAAATTAAGTAAATATGAGAACAGTATTTTCTTATGAATAAATATTGCACTTCTTTTTGGTAATTAAGGAAAATCCATTAGCACATAATAGCACCAAACTATAGGCAAGTACAGGTATGGGAACTGTTATCCAGAATGCTTGGGACCTGGGGTTCTCCCACAGATTTTTCCTTAATTTGGATCTTTATACCTTGTCTATTATAAAATCATATAAACATGAAATAAACCCAATAAGCTGGGGGTTACCTCCAAAAAGGATTAATTATATCTTAGTTTGGATCAAGTACAAGGTATTGTTTTATTACTACAGAGAATAAAATTTGGATTATTTGGATAAAATAGAGTCTATGGGAGACAGCCATTCCGTAATTTGGAGCTTTCTTGATAATGGGTTTCCTGGTAACAGATCCCATACCTGTATACAGCAGGCTAAATTCCAAAACGACTTGTATCCTAATGCTTTTTTTTTTCCTTTGTTGTCATATTTTCCAGGAGGTCTTAGGTTATAAAATTGATCATCAGGTATCTGTTTACATAGTAGCAGTATTAGAATACATTTCTGCAGATATTTTGAAACTTGCTGGGAATTATGTACGGAATATAAGGCATTATGAAATTACAAAGCAAGACATAAAAGTTGCAATGTGTGTTGATAAGGTAAGTTATCTCTATATTGATTGTCCAATTTGCTCCTTTGCTGTTGCTTTTTGAATCATGACCTTTCTTAGCAGTTAGGGTCAGGCCAACACAAGCAGATTCGGGGAGACTAGTCGCCCCAGCGACAAATCTCCTTTTCTTCGGGGCTACTATCTCTCCGAACTGCCTTCCCCCTGCCCTCTGCCGGCTAAAATTAAAATTGCCTGGGGGAAGGCACACGCATCGTTTCGTTTTCCGAAGTCGCACAAAGTTTTCTCGTGAGGCAATTTCTGGCGACTTCGGAAAATGAACCGCCGCATATGTCTTCCCCCCAGGTGATTTTCATTTTAGCTGGTGGAGGGCAGGGGGAAGGCAGTTTGGGGAGATTGTCGCCCTGAAGAAGAGGAGATTTGTCATTGGGGCTACTAATCTCCCTGAATCTACTTGTGTGGCCTGAACCTTAGGGTTTGAAATAAAATAAAAAACTTACTATATGCTATTATAGACTATCTTACTATATGTTGCTAGGCTCTCAAACAGGTAAGCTGTTTTGTATATACCGTATTTACCAATATTGTTTTAATTTTTACTGCGGCATAATAGATCTAGCGTTTAAAACAGTGGTGTGCTGACTTTTTGGGTCAAGCTCCATTTTAAGGGCCATCAGTATATTACAACCCATTATATCTGATAACAAGAGGATATGAAAATATTGCTGTATCTATAACTCAGCCACAGTTTCAAGAATATTGAGTAAATGTGTACTCTTTTCTCTATCCCAGCATACAATTTGCTTTTCATAATTAAACAGCTTCACATTTCTCCAATAAAATGATCTTACCTTGCACATTGTTAGGCACATAAAAGTTGCATTAAGGATCAAATAGGCAAATAGTTTAGGATTAGTATTGATTATTGAATTAGTAAAGTATTGCTGTAAAATCATATGATGGTATTCCCAGTTTCATCCATTTGTCCCTCCCAGAACGGCAGAATACTTTGTATTTGTGAAGTGTTGTAGACCATTGCTTGTGTAAGGAGAGTCTTGTCCAAACCAAGCTCCTTCTAGATACTCAAACTAGAGATACTATGCACTAAAGTTTTATTTCAATTGCATTGCATTCTGAGGGGATACACTTTTTTTTTTACACAACTTTCTTCCAAACACTGTAAAATATGGGGTTCATAAAAAGCTCTAAATGTACTCTTTACTAATGATTCATTGCTTCCCCTTTAAAGCTTGCTATAATAAACCAACATTATCATTTAGAAAAACATACTGTACTTAATTTTGAATATTATGTAGATATGGAACACTTTTTTATGTTCATGGAATAAAAGGGCTATTAATTGTAATATGTTATGCTTATTTTCTTTGGTTTCTGAATAATGCATTGGTTTATATGTAAAGGTATTAATGGATATGTTCCACCAAGATGAAGAAGACATGAGTGCACTGTGCTTAGCTGATGAAGAGCCATCTACTTTAGGTGAACAAACCTACTATGACCTTGTCAAGTCTTTTATGGCAGAGGTTAGACAGTACATAAGAGAGCTGAACCTCATCATCAAAGTGTTCCGGGAACCATTTGTCTCGAGTCCCAAATTATTCTCTAGTCATGTAAGTACTGAATTTAACAAGCAAGGCTTACTCTGTTCACAAAAATGAGTTTACATGCACATTAGCATATTGACCCTTCAACAAACATTAGAAATTATGCTGCAGCCTTTACTCATATGGTGGCACATCAAAATCAAATTACGATGACTGATTGTGAAGAGCGTTGTAGAAGGTGGACAGCATTCAGCTTTGTGATTCTAATTCTAGTTCATTACTAAACCTTGTGCTGTGTTGTGGAATAGGAGACGCATACAAAGCAATTGTGTGAAAACAGACCATGCTAAATATGCTAAAACTGCTATAATAGTAGAAAATACGATTCTGAGACATTAAGGGGTTCTAAAGCACAGAATGCAGGTTGTCCTTATTCTTCATGGAAACATTAGAACTATGGTGCACAATGCCAATAACCATACCATTGTTAATCAAAAAGAAAATAAGCAAATAATAGGGGGAGAAAAATACTCTCAGTTCACCCCAGTCCATGGGTGCACAAATCTGAAGCTGCAAAAAGTTGAGTTTTCTCTGAAAGTAAAGACCAAAAATTATAATTAAAAGTTCAAATCATTTATTCGGACATACAGATAGCCGCCTAATGCGTTTCATACCTACTGGGTCACTTACTCATCGGCTGTGAGTGCCCCAGTAGGTATGAAAGCGTTAGGTGGCTATCTTTATGTCCCAATAAATGATTTGAACTTTTAATTATAATTTTTGGTATTTACTTTTGGAGAAAACTCAAACTTTTTGCTGCATCTTATTCTTCATGGACCCTGTCTGGAGCAGGCAGGTGATGAGCAGGATAAAGAGGAGCAGAATAAAAAAATAGAATGGCAAGTCAGGAAAGTTTATTATACAAGGCAAGACAAGGATTCCCAAACTAGGTAAGGCATCAATAGTTAGAAACAGACCACAGTACTCGAGCAAGTACACAGTACTTGAGTGGTAAGAGCTAGCCAGAAGCCAAGAGGTCCCTGGTTCAAATCCCAATTACCAAAGTATAATTCCTTGTAAGGAACTGGTTCAGGATGCTATTTGTTTTGCATTTATTTATAGTACTAATAGCATAACTTATTTGTTTTGGCTGTAGGATGTAGAAAATATATTTAGTCGAATAATTGATATACATGAACTTAGTGTGAAACTGTTGGGCCTTATTGAGGACACAGTGGAAATGACAGATGAAGGCAGCCCTCATCCTTTAGTTGGAAGCTGCTTTGAAGATCTGGCAGAGGTGAGATTTTTCTAATTTTTCAAAATTTTAAATTTATACATGTGGTGGTGTGCTCGCTTTTGTATCCAATGATGAGTAGGTTAAATGTTTCTTGCAATAGAAGACTGTTTCTATTTAAGGCACAAAATATTTGTGCTTAGCTTGTGAAGTGAGCAATTAACAATTTTGAGTGGAAAGCAATTAAAGAACTCTCATGATGTAATATGTGTAACAACGGATTATCCCCTTATCTCGTTTAAACAGGATGCAAACCAATATTATAAAAGAGCCTTGGGTTATGCTTTTATAATTACATGGGTAATTTTGGTTGGAAAAAAAAAACCTATCTATATTAAAATGAAAAGCTAAAAATGAACACCTTAAAATTTGGAAAAGGGGGCATTAGTGGTTTACATTAACCAGTAGGGGGTGATAAAGTATTGGAATACAGCATAAGTAAGGAAATGTAAAATCCTGCCGTAATAAGATATAGATTTTTTAACATTAGTAATTTGCATAAAAAAAGTATTTAAAAAATTAATGATAAATACTGGACATATTTCATGCTTTAGTTAAGGATTTTGGGGCAGATGCTATCTATATAGTAAGAGCCGTGCACAGGTCCACGTCAGGAGGGTGTGGCTAACACAAGGTAGGCAGACCGGGGGGGAGACACTGCACTGTGTTGTGTTTGTAAATGTGTTAATATGCAATTTTGCTGTGCTTAAAATGCACAAATAAATGTTTTAAGTGAGAAGCTGTGCATGTCTCTAATTCACATATTTCATGCTCTTGCTTCCTTTTAGGAGCTGGCTTTTGACCCGTATGAGTCCTATGCTCAGGATATTCTCCGACCAGGTTTTCATGATCATTTCCTTGGCCAGCTTTCAAAGCCTGGTGCTGCTCTCTATCTACAGGTATGTTTCATATGCATGACATCAAATCTTATTTAGTGAGAGTTGTGATCAACAATTCATATTTGTATAACTAAATCATGGCTTATTTGAATGAATTGGAAGATTACCGAGATTGAATTACGTGTCAGCTTCTATAGTTGCAACAAATATTTTTTTCCAGTTTTTAACTCACCGCTGCATTCACCTTTTCACTGAATGCAACAGTGAGCTCTGCAAGTAATATATGGAATGCAATTGCTGGCAGAAAATAACATCTCCAACTGTTGCCTCATTATCATTGCTGGTTAAATAATTTTTGCAAAAAAACAGATTTCTCTTACCTGTTTGATGTCATATTCAGTCTATAGGTGAAGGTTTTAAGGAAGCTGTGCAATATGTTTTACCTCGGCTACTTCTTGCTCCTGTTTACTACTGCCTGCACTACTTTGAATTTATTAAGGTAAGTAGTAAAGTGCATTTAGTTACAATTTCCAATAGACAAGCACTGTGAAGTGTTAAGCAGTTAATGTATTGCCATGCTTGAAAGGGTTTTTGCTCTTAATTTTACAAACACAGTGCAGAGGAGCGTCTCATTTGTACCTGATTTAAGGAAAACTAAACCTTGGAAAAAAAGAATAGACTAGGCTAGAAATGCTGTGTTTTATAAACTGAACTTGCTGCACCAGCCTAAAGGTTCAATATCTTTATAACAGTAATAATCCAGGCCCTCAAAGTTTTGCACAGGAAACTAAGCTTAGGGGACATCATACATCATCAAGCAGAAACTAAGTTTCTGATGCTTTTGCTGCAAACTGAACTGGTTTCTGAGATGCCATAGAATGAGATTCTGAATGAATTACTACTTAGCCTACAACCGTATACAACTTAATAATTATAAAGCATATTGTGCGTCTGTCCTGATGCTCAGGTAGCTGTCAACAGTTCAAAGCAGGTGCTGTGAATTAGCAGAAAAGAACTAGGGGAGCTACTGGGGCATATTTGGAGGCAAATATATTAAAGGGCTGTGGTTTTCTTGGGCTTATACAGCGCCTCAAGACATAATGCTCAGCATTTTTACTCTGCTTCTTTGTTGAGCTTTAGTTCTCCTTTAAAGCATTACATACATTTCCATGCATCTGAGAAATTGTCCAGATATTGTTTAGTAATATATGGGGATATGTAAAAAGAATAATGGGGAGCACTTCCCATGAAGTGTGAAAAACAGTGGATGGTGTGCAGGATCAAGTAATGAATCACATGTGAAAGAAAAAGAACTGACCTATATATTAGATTTCCCATCTAAATGTGTCCAGAAACTCAAGTATATATACACAATTAAAATGTAACTTTTATTGACCAAAATACTAAGAATGGTCCAGTGTATTACAATTAAAACCCGGTTGAAACCAGGGAGACTAATTGACAAGAGGTAGTGGGCTGTTAGTACATACCAACCCCTTCACCTACAACATTAAATCCTCCCAGTTAGTGGTAACCGCCCCTTATTTCAGTCTGTTCCGGCGCCCTGCCTAACCAGATTAAAAGTGAGCGCCTGATGCGCGTTTCACCCACACCATGTGGGCTTTGTCAAAGGGGCTGATACCACTAACCGGGAGGGTTTAGTGTTGTGGGTGAAGGGGTTGGTAGACAAGTGGTTCCTCAGGCAACATTGCCATTTATTTTCTAACAGCTGTAACTTTCTGATTCTCTCTGGGTAGTAAAGTTGTGTTTTAATCATATTTGTTTCATCATATCAAAACATTTCAGTCATATTTTTGTGGAATTGTATGTTTATGCTCTTCATAAAGTGAGGCAAAAGTCGAAAAAGATTCATTAAATTATGCTTAAATACAGTAGTATTGTACACTAGCGGGCCCACTTATTAAATATTGATTTTTTTTTGGTCAAGGAGTTTAGGGGAAAACTCGAATTTTTCATTAAAAAAAAACAACTAATTTTTAGAGATATATCATACCCCATAGCTGCTAAAAATCCAAATCTGAAAACGTCATCTCAAACCTGTCGAGGTCATGTATAAGTCAATAGCAGATGTCCCTGAAGTTGTCTCTTGCCATCCTGAGAATCTGAAAAATTCAGGGTTTTTGACCAATAATCTGAAAAAGTACATTTTTCGCAGCAAACGATAAGAATTGACGCTCGATTTTGCAGTGACGTTTTGTAGCTTTTGTTTTTGGAAAAATTATTGATAAATTAATTAAAATCGTGGAAGGGAGTTTGGTCAGATTTCATAAAAAAATTAGATTAATTGGAATTTTAGTAAATCAGCCCCTAGAAGGCAGATTTATCAAGGTGTTACATTATAGCTCACCACTGTAAGATGTCACTTCTCATTCCTATGAGATTTTAGAGGTAAAAGTGTTCACTATTTAGCACTAAATAGAGTGCTGAGGTCGGCCCGAACCCACCTGACCCACGGGTTCCAGACTGACCCGCAGATCACTACTGGGAATGCAGACGTGGGCAGCGTTCTTGGCAATGACATTGTTTCACTCACCAGTCCTGCTCAGTCCTTCCCTGCAGACAGCACTCCATCCTGCCCCCTGCCTTCTCTGCAACTATCTACATGCCCTGCTCGCTTCTCCTCTGCCTTTGCCGGCTCTCTTCCCACACCACCCGCCCTGACTGCATCCACTATCACTGGTAAACCTGCTCTCCCCCTGACAACCACCATAGTAAGGATATTGCTGGGGGAAAATGAAAGGGGCACAAAAAGGCAGTTGTATAAACCAAACCATAGTAGAAAGTAGAAGCTTCTCATTCTTTTATTGGGGTACTTTGCAAACAGTTTGTGTAACATCTATACACTAAATTGAGTTTTATGCAGGTAGGATTTGTTGTCCCAGCATCTAAAAGACAAAAAAAGTGACACTGTTTTTTTTATCTATCTCACTGCACCTTATCATATACTGTTTCAGCACTTCTTTATTTTTATATGAGAAAATAATATATATCAGTTGTCCAGAAACAGAATATGATAAGATGAAGGGAGTTGTTTTTTTCTTGGGCACATACATGCAGGAAGGTGGGAGGAGAGGTGTTTTGCCTGCTAATAAAGAATTTAGGCTGAAACGAAGAGTGGAAGTGTCTCTTCAGTCCCTGACTGACTGACAGGCTAAACGCTGAAGTAGAAACATCTCTCTATAGCTTTGATACAATGACATTTTTAGGAGGTAAAATGCGTTAAAAAGTTTTTTTCTGCATCATAACATATTTTGAGGAAGGATGAATCATATTCGTAACTGAAAATGAGTAATATAAAATGTCTCCTTTAAAGGGTGTGCAATGATCTAACACTTTCTCCTAACTTCCTCTTAAAACTTTTTAGCAATTAGAAGAAAAGAGTGAGGATGAGGAAGATAAAGAATGCTTGAAGCAATCAATAACTGCTCTATTAAACCTTCAGAGTAGCATGGAAAGAATATGTTCCAAGAGCCTTGCTAAGAGGCGACTCAGGTAAATCCATTTTGTCGTTAACCAAATTGCAGTATGAATTGGTATTATATGATCATAGTGCAGTGACATCATTTGAGTGTTCGGGTTGCCAAGTGTGTGTCAGATCTCAACAAATTAAGAGCTAGTTATTTGCTGTGGGACCTCCTGCTTAAGTTATATTTTTGCTGAGAGTTGGTGGTATTTTTATATGTTAAAGATAAACAGAACAGCATTATGTTAAACATACAGGTATGGAATCTTTTATCCAGAATGCTCGGGACCTGGGGCTTTCCAGATAATGGATCTTTCTGTAATTTGGATCTTCAGACCTTAAGTCTACTAGAAAATCATTTAAACATTAAATAAATCTAATGGGCTGGTCTTGCCTCCAATAAAGATTAATTATACCTTAGTTTGGACCAAGTACAAGGTACTGTTTTATTATTACAGAGAAAAAGGAAATCCTTTTTTTAAATTTGGATTATTTCGATAACATGGCATCTATGAGAGACAACCTAATTCGGAGCTTACTTGATAATGGGTTTCCAGATAACAGCTCCCATACCTACACGTTGTTCTATTTAATTCCCCTATTGCCGTGACATAGGTTTTTGGAGTGAAATTACTATAAGCTTGAACACAAAGTAAGAGTTTACTATAAAAAAACAAAAAAAACAAAATTAAATCTATTTTTCAATAATGACCCTGTCCCTGGGGGAAGGTGCTCTATATATTGTATGTTTTTAATACACTTTTTACGTAAAGTGACATTTAGTAGTGTTTAGGGAGTTACAGAAGAATGCGCCTTTTTCTGTTCTTACAGTAGGACAGTCTGATACATTTCCACCTTGTGTTAAGTGATTTTGGAAGCAATTCAAGGTGGGAGTGTCTTGGTCCCTTCCTTTATGTTTTTAAAGGAAGTGACATTAAGGCACACAGTATATGTTATTGTTTGAAAACCTTTCAAAGTTTTCCTCCCCATGCAAGCTGTAGTACACTACAATCCTGCACTGCCCGACACCAAGCTTTATTACTGGACACTTCTTTCAGGTTTGATCAATATTGCAAGAAAAATGGGGATCTTTCATGCATTTGCTGTCTGAAGAACAGAAAAAGCCGCATTTAATTCTCTATTGGGTTAAGATTTCTTTAGTTGCATTGTACAGTGGGGCTGTAGGTCTTAGTCAAGGTTTGAGTCAAATTCATTTGAATATTTATGAGCACAATTTTCACAGATTAATACATAATTAATTTATTTTCTATCCCAGTTTAGCTTTGTATTAAACTTTATTTTTATATGTTCTGCTTGAGTCTGGGAAGCAAAATGGTTGGTAATTTGTTTATAAAAACAATATATCTATTTTATTATAGAACTGGTAGCTGGAAAATTTCAAATTTTATAATTGCAATGGCTGTCCTTTTATATCTGCATCCAGAGCTTTATGGATAATGGGTTTCCAAAAAATGAATCCCATATTATATTATAAAACTATTATTCACAATAAACCTTAACCTGCATCATATAATAATCCCTTTTTGTCTTATGGTTTCTTTTTATTTATGTTACAGTGAATCTGCATGTCGATTTTATAGTCAGCAAATGAAGGGGAAACAATTGGCGATTAAAAAAATGAATGAAATTCAGAAGAATATTGATGGATGGGAGGGCAAAGACATCGGGCAGTGCTGTAACGAATTTATCATGGAGGGAGGCTTGACACGTGTTGGGGCTAAACATGAAAGACATATATTTCTATTTGATGGTTTGATGATCTGTTGCAAGTCAAATCATGGACAGCCAAGACTGCCAGGTGCTAGTAATGCAGAGTATCGATTGAAAGAGAAGTTCTTTATGCGAAAGGTACAAATCAACGACAAGGATGACACTAACGAGTACAGACATGCTTTTGAGATTATCTTAAAAGATGAGAACAGTGTTATTTTTGCTGCTAAGTCAGCAGAAGAAAAAAACAATTGGATGGCTGCCTTAATATCCCTGCAGTACAGAAGTACTTTAGAAAGAATATTGGATGTAACAATGTCACAAGAAGAGAAAGATGAACTAATGAGGCTCCCTAGTCCTAAACTTTACAGGTTTACCGAACCTGATTCTGAGGAGAATATTGTATTTGAGGAGAATGTGCAACCCAAATCTGGGATCCCCATCATTAAAGCCGGGACTGTAGTGAAACTCATTGAACGTCTAACTTATCACATGTATGCAGGTATGGCACCCATTTTATTTCTGTTATATTCACCCAATGAAGAAATACAAATCTGCTCTTGTTTTTCGTATTTAAAAAAAAAAAAAGAAATCTCCAATTCTTCTGTCAAAATGAAGTATGCCGATTTTAGTACTTTTCTTTAAGTATATTTAACGTGTATCTAATTAAGAAGTTATGAAATTTGTACTCTCAGATTTCGGTATTTGTACTGTTGCTGTGTTACAGAATCACAGACCGTAATAATAAGCGAAGCCACAGGTAGATTTTTGGCATCTAATTAACTTGAGAAGCAAAGTTAATGTTTCTTGGCTAACTTTAAATAAAAATAACTTATGAGAATGGCATGAAATACATACAAGCAAGTGTTTACAACTCGAAGGGGCTGATTCACTAAGGGTCGAATATCGAGGGTTAATTAACCCTCGATATTAGACTGGGATTTAGCTCAGATAGTTCGATCGAAGGATATTCCTTCGATCGAACGATAAAATCCTTTGAATTGAACGATTCGAAGGATTTAAATCCAACGATCGAAGGAATATCCTTCGATCAAAAAAAGTTAGGCAAGCCTATGGGGACCTTCCCAACATTGACTTCGGTAGCTTTTAGATGGCGAACTAGGGGGTCGAAGATTTTTTTAAAGAGACAGTACTTCGACTATCGAATGGTCGAATAGTCGAGCGATTTTTAGTTTGAATCCTTCGATTCGTAGTCGAAGGTCGAAGTAGCCCATTCGATGGTCGAAGTAGCCCAAAAAAAACTTCGAAATTCGAAGTTTTTTTACTTCGAATCCTTCACTCGAAGTTAGTGAATCGGCCCCGAAGTGTGAATCACTTGGAAAGAAGAATATGATGAATGTGTTATGTTATTGGGATCAGTTTGTTAGGAAAAATCTTTTTGACAATTGTCTTGTTGAACTGTTGTCAATGAAGAGGAGGCAAGTCACCTTTACTATAGTTATAATTATGTGTATATTACATATTATATAGAATATGTAATGTATGTATATTAATATACAGGTATGGGACCTGTTATCCAGAATGCTTGGCACCTGGATCTTTCCATAATTTGGATCTTCATACCTTACGTCTACTATAAAAACATGTAAACGTTAAATAAACCCAAATGGGTTGATTTTGCTTCCAATAAGGATTAATTATATCTTAGTTGGGATCAAGTACAAGGTACTGTTTTATTATTACAGAGAAAAAGGAAATCAGTTTAAAATTTTTTTGTATTATTTGGATAAAATTGAGTCTATGATAGATAGCTTTTTTGTAATTGGGAGCTTTCTGGATAATGGGGTTCTGGATAACGGATTCCATACATGCATATGAAGTATATTCTGACATTCTGAATGAATACAATTGTAAACATGCTTCTGCCCCATCCTTGCAGATTAACGGAGCACACAAAGGCCAGAAGCTGGCCACACAAGCAGAAACATGCATTCAAGCAACTGCACACATTACTGCACTGGAATAGTTTATACTAGACATGTTCTTAACACAACAATAGTCTCACAGGATTAATCGTTGGTAAAATTTCCGCTTATGGTATAGTCATAAATGAGTCTTTCTACACAAGATACGTAGCTTTACAGGTATGGGACCTGTTATCCAGAATGCTTGGGACCTGGGGTTTTCCCAGATAACACATGTTTCTATAATTCGGATCCTCATACCTTAAGTCTACTAGAAAATCATTTAAACATTAAATAATCCCAATAAACTGGTTTTGCTTCCAACAGTGATTAATTATGTCTTAGTTTGGATCTGTCAGGGAGCCGGGATGCTCCCACCAGGGAGGTAGTCAGGATCAAGGAGGAAGCCCTCTTGAGGGAGCAAGGTTGCGGTATCCAAAGGGTTAAACCAGGAGAATAACCAGAGTCCAGGCAAGGGTTCAAGGGTAGGCAGAATATCAGCAAAGTCCAAAAGTCCAGGCAAGAGGTCAGCAACAAACAGGAACAAGGTAAATCTTCAGAAAAGCAGACAGGAACCCCAGGAAACTTCACAGGAATTAATCCTATACTTGGGCGCCATTCTGGCGTCTTGGTAAGGCTTTTATATTTGAATTTGGCGCCATTCTGACATCATCGGCGTCCTTGCGCCGACGTCGGCGAGCTGACGTCATTGCGCCGGCGCCGCTACCCACGTGGCGCCGCCCGGAGCTCCTGGACCTGCTCCGGGCAGCGATCGTGACAGGATCAAGTACAAGCTACTGTTTTATTATTACAGAGAAAAAGGAAATCATTTTTAAAAAATTTGGATTATTTGGATAAAATGGAGTCTAAGGGAGACAGCCTTTCCATAATACGGAGCTTTATGGATAACAGGTTTTGGATAACGGATCTGTATAGGGTTTTAACTGCTTGCATATTGAGTAATGTGCTTTTTATTTACCACAAAAGAAATGTTTTGGTTTTTTTTTAAACTTTTTTCCTATGTCCCTGCATTTTACTGCAGCAGTATGTGTAGGTATGGCTCCAGCGTAATGTTCTGCTAATTCCCAGCATTATTTGTATAAAATAATGCAATGTACCGTAACCCATTTTGTCCGCTGACAAATTTTTCCCCATGGAATGGTAGTACCGTAGTCCTTTTGAAAGATTTATGTAAATCAGCAACTGAGGATTAGATATTGCTTGACTGTGTATTCATAGTCCCTGAAAAGCAATATTTAGTCACTAAGCATTTTATATATATATATATATATATATATATATATGTACTAAAGGATCCCAGAGGGCTTGGCGGTGGAGGAAGAGGTCTGACTCGAGTCCTGTCAACATGAATTTTTAGCAAAGTTTGAGGGAATGTGGGGTGAAATCAACCCATATGTTTGCTCTCAGATTTTACAGTAATTTTGGTTATTATAAGAAGTTGCAAGAATACAAAATAATACAGAATTTGTTTGTTAGTGATTTTGTAACATGACTAAATTTCATGGCCAGTATCCAATACTAACATGTGGATTCCCGTATTTCTCTGCTGATTTGTTTTCTTGGCACTGGGCAGAAGACTGACGATAACGGAAGAAGAAGAAAACAAAAAGCTTCAGTGTAGTCAATTTATAATTAGAAGTTAAAAATGCAGCATTGCACTCTTTTCTAATGAGCATCGTCTGCAGCTCTAGTGACAGGAAATGACCCGTCTGCTATCTGGTCCTCCATAATTAATTGCACTCCCAGGAACTTCTCATTGAGGTCCCCACTCTCTGCACTATTGTTCCTTGCCCTAAAAGCAATGCTATTTTTGGTTCTTCTCCATTTGTTGTAAAAATAGTAGTTGTGCGTCATCGTGATGTCTGCTTCCTTTCTTAAGGAATTTGGGAGCAATTGTTTAAAGCTAATTGTAGCTCGCCCCATTGTTGTTGTGCTCTAAAAATTGCCTCACTAAAAGGTGAAAGAAATGAATACGCATGTGGTGTTAAAAATTTAAGGGGAGCATATTTTCTCTGAATATAGTACAGGTATGGGATACATTATCCAGAAAGCTGCGACATACAGAAATGTTGTCACATATTGGTAAAAATATACATTTTCATTCCAATTGCTACTTATATTGTGCTGCAGATGGTTCATTCATGTTAGCAGATCATTTGCAAACATTACTACCTAAAGACAATATGCTGCTGCTGCTGCTGGAGCTTGACTATGCTGCAAGCTTTTTGGTGTTATTTTATCTTGTCACTTTGATCCTCCTTATGATCCTAAGATATTTTTAAGTGTACTCTTTAGTTTACACTAACTGTTACTTTATCTCCATAGGCTTCTTATATTGAACAGCATGCACACAGGTGCAAGTTTTCATGTAACATACAGCAAGTGGAAGGCACTTTATTTATGGTTTTTTAAATTTTCAGAAGCTTACTTGCATTGAAGATTATTGATCCTCTGTGCACATTTAAAAAACGTGGAAATTCGAATTCAAAAAGACCAACCGAAATTAAGTCTAAGGTTTTTTTTGGCCGAATAGGTCTGTATTCGGCCAGATTCAAAGTCATACGAATCGAAGTAATAGCGCATTCAATCAAATTTGAATCTAAGTTTTGCCACTTATTATCAAAGCCTGCATTATTCCAACATTGATTTTAATTTGCATTATCCCCCTTTCATACTGAATTATGTACAGGAGGAAACAAAAATGGTGTTGATGCTCCAATTGTACTAATTATATGTTCCAATTCTATGTACCAATTATACCATCTATATGACTATTTCAGTTTATTATCCAGAGCTTTTGAAAAGTAACCAGATTGTGGGTTTTTCAGACAATGATGCTTATATGTACAACCGGTCTTAATTTCTAACTGAATTTCTTAACTTTTGGGCTGCTAAAGAATTATAAAGCAGCATCAGAACATCTTCACAGGCATCCCATGCTATGTGCATCCCAAGATATCCCATGTCTTCCACTTTTAAGATCATCACCATTCCTGTGTAATTCTCTGGCACCACACTTATTATGCAACATCTTTGTACATATTTGTACTAACAGAGGCTATGTTCTTTTTTTCAGATCCCAACTTTGTTCGAACATTTCTGACAACATATAGATCTTTTTGCAAACCCCAGGAACTTTTGAGCCTTCTTATAGAAAGGTGGGTAAAGGGCATTGGCATTATCTGGATCAGTGTTAAACAGACATCATACAGTTTTTTTGGGGGTGGGGGTAACTGTTTTTGTGAACACACATACACATTTTCAGTTTTTGGCTGCTGGGGTCAATGAACCCCCATTTGAAAGCTGTAGAAGAGGAAGGGAAATTAATTAAAAAAAAATATATTAAAAAAAGACCAAATTTTATCCAATTGATAATCATTTTTGAAAATAGAGATTCAGAACAATGTTCTGAAATGTTTGAATTGTGATTCCTTTGATGGTGTGGATTATTAATACTGATAATAGAGAGATTTTTATACTTACCATTAAATCTTTTTCTCTTGATCTACATTGGGGGACACAGGCACCATGGGGATGAAGATCCTGCAGCTGGAGAGCAGACAGTAATAAGTTTAAACTGACTCCTCCTCCTGCTGTGGGCTTCATCCTCTGCTCACTTCCTATATGGTTCAGTTTCACCGAAGAAGGAACATAACAAGAAGCCAAAAACAGAAGAAAAAGTCCTTCAACCCCTTTTTTAATTTATGTATTTATTTTTTAAAACTATATACAGATAAGATACTCCAAGGAGTAAACATTTTGTCTAGACAACCATTTTGTCAGGGAGGGAAGGCCTGTGTCCCCCAATGTAGGTCAAGAGAAAAAGATTTGACGGTAAGTATAAAAATCTCTCTTTCTCTTGCCTAGATTGGGGGACACAACCCCTGAGGGCGGGACAAAAATCCCTTTAGGTGCTCAGCCAACTACTGCTTGCAACACCTTCCTCCCAAAACTGGCCTCGGCTGACGCCAGTACGTGAAGCTTGTAGAAGTGAGTGAAGGTGTGAATTGATGACCAGGTAGCAGCTCGGCAGACTTGTTCGACCGAGGTCTGGTGTCGTACTGCCCAGGACATGCTAAGGGAATGTGTGGATTGAGCTTGAATCTTGAATAGAGGTGGTTTTCCTTTCATTGCGTAGGCTCTGGTAATCGTGGAAGGGATCCACTGTGCTATGGTTGCCTTGGATGCTTTGGTTCCCATCCTTGGGCCACTTGGAAGAATGAACAGGGCATCAGCTTTCCTTATTTCTTGTGTTGCCCTTAAATATGACTTTATCGCTTAAACCACATCTGACTTGTTCAGTTAATTTTCCATGGAACTCTTTGGTTCTGGGCATAACGATTGTACTACTATGTCTTGATTTAGATGGAACTCTGATACCACATTAGGCTGAAAATCCGGCGTAGGTCGGAGCACCACCTTGTCCTGGTGAATGATGGTAAATGGAGGTTTACAAGAGAGGGCTGCCAACTCTGACACTCTTGTGCCGATGTGATCGCTAAGAGTGAGTAGCGGAATTGTGTCGAATGGTTCCTCTTGTAACGTGGATAACCAATGGAACCAATCTAGTTGCCCCTTGAAGGAATGTCTTTACATTGCTCCATAACGCTATCTTTTCCTGGTATAGAATGGAGAGTGCGGATACCTGCACCTGTATGTCTTTCTAAGTTGCTCTTTGTGGATCTTAGCTTCTGCTTTCATACCAGGCAATAAATGTCTTCCATACTCTATGGTAGATTTTGGCTGATACTGGCTTTCTTGCTCGTAACATTGTAGGAATTTCATCCACTGGTGCTCCCGACCTTCTAAGGACTAGGGTCTCAAGAGCCACGCCGTTAAAGCCCACTGTTGTGAATTGGGGTGAGCAATCATCTGTAGATCTTCTCTGTGAGGGACGTGGAATGGTGTGCCTATCGCCTTGTCTGCTATTTCTGAGAACCATGACCTTCTTGGCCAGTAAGGTGCCACTAGGATAGTCTTTATTCTTTCCCGTTTTATCTATTTTATCACCTTTGGTAACAAGGCTAGTGGAGGAAATACACATACCATGTTGAACTCCCATGGAATCACTAGAGCGTCTGCTGCGTAAGCCTGTGGGTCTCGACTTCTTGGTATGAATGACCGAACTTTGTGATTGTAGCGCGATGCCATCAGGTCCACCTCTGGGAGACCCCACCTTGTCACTATTAGCTGGAACACTTCTTGGCGTAGGCTCCATTCCCCCTGATCTATGGTTTCTCTGCTTAGGTAGTCCGCCATCCAATTGTTTACCCCTGGGATATAAACTGCGGAGATTGCTGGAACATTGCTTTCTGCCCACTCTAGGCAAGGCTGCGGATGCCGCCTGTGGTTTATATATGCCACCGCCGTCACATTGTCTGATTGTATTGTACTTCGTTTCCGTGGAGGAGTGGTGTCCAGTGTTCCAGGGAGTAGAATATTGCTCTTAGTTTGATCGGAAGTATTCTCTCCTCCTGATTCCAGAGGCCCTGAACTGTTCTTTGTTCCAGTACTCCGCCCCATCCCTTGAGACTGGCATCCGTTGTAATCACTGTACACTGGTGATTGGGGAAAGGCTTCCCTGACTCCATTCGGAGTGGGTGGAGCCACCAATCCTTGGATAATTTGGTCTGTTCCGGCATCGCTACTTGCCGATCTAAGTTGTCGCGATTCTTTTTCTGATGTCATAGTATCAGGTGCTGTAATGGTCTGGTGTGTAGTTGGGCATAGGGAATTGCTGGGAAAGAAGCTACCATTTTCCCTAAGGTTTGCATCACTATGCGGAGCAGAACCGTGGTGGCTATCTTGAGTGCATTATCTAGTTCAGCATTGTGTTGATCTTTTCATGTGGAAGGAAGAACTTTTCTGCGTTTGAGTCTAGTATCAGACCTAGGTATTCTATTGTCTGTGTTGGGCTGAGGTTGGCCTTTCGGTAATTGATGAGCCAACCTGTTGTAGAGTTTGAAGAACCTGTGAGGTGTGATCTCTGGCCACTTCCACTGATGGCACCTTGACCAGTAGGTCGTCTAAATAAGGAATGACTGTTATACCTTTGGGCCTGAGTCCTGCCAGCGCTACTGCCATTACCTTGGTGAAGGTGCGGGGGGGGCAGACGAAAGGCCAAATGGAAGAGCCACAATATGCCAATGCTTCCAGTCCACATAAAATCTCAGGAATCTGTAGTGTTTAGGGTGGATCAGTATGTGGAGATACGCGTCCTTAATAGTAGTTTTCCCAGAAAAGTTAGACTGACCAGGGATCTTTTTGAAGTTAGGTCTGCCGACCAAGTCTTGAGCCACAGGAATCTACGGGCTGCTATGGATTCGGCTGATGCCTGGACGACCAGCTTTGCTGCATCTAAGGCTGCGTCACATATGTAGGCTGTGCCATCCGCTATCCTAGAAAATAAAATGTCAGTAGATGGGTCCTCCGACCCTAGAAGCTGTGCTGCCTGTTCCACCCAAACTTCCATTGCCTTAGCCACCCATGCTATGCCGAATATGGGCCTGAAAGCTGTGCCCGATGCCGTGAAGATTGCCTTGCAAAATCCTTCTAGTCTTTTATCTATTGGGTCTTTAAACGCTGCTGCATCAGCTACCGGTTTAGTGGTAGTCCTTGATAGCCTAGAGACCGGTGGATCGACCACCAGGGATGAGGACCACAAGTCTATACACTCCTGTGGGAAGGGATAGGCCTGGGAAAAGCGTTTGGATACCTGTACGGGGGACCCGTCATGTCACATAATAAAAAACGGTCATGGGGAGCCTAAGTTGGTCGCGGGGTTGAGTAAGTGGTGATAGTACTCACTTGTCCAGCCTGATATCCATTGCCCATTGGTGTGATGTTCCTTGTCCATCCAGACCGTGCAGCCTCCGTAGAGCGGGAACTCAGTCTCAGGGAAATAGAGGGAGCGTGCCTGCAGCCTCTGTAGAGCGGGAAGACTTGTGGGCATAATCCCTAGGTGTGATACAGGGGATGAAGCCCACAGCAGGAGGAGGAGGAGTCAGTTTTAACCTATTAGTGTCCGCTCTCCAGCTGCAGGATCTTCATCCCCGTGGTGCCTGTGTCCCCCAATCTAGAATTCTGCATTGTTTCTGAAATAATCAAGTTTATATTCACTATTCCTCTCTCAGCATCTGTTTTTCTTCATTCTGTCTTCATGCAGCAGTTGGATGTCAGATGATTGATCCAATATATCTTATTGGGGGGGAGGCTCTCTTTCCTATCAGATGAATTAGAGCTCACTCAAGTAACTGATTCCAATACAAACCAAATCCATAAAATCCAACAAAATAACTGCCTTTTGCACAAATTCTGCATATAGAGAGACAGGATTTCTGGGGATTTTAATAGAGTGAGCTAATACATCTTCTTGCCCCCCTATAAGATATATTGGATCATTTATCTGACACCCAACTCCCGAGTGAAGACAGAATAATGAGAAACAGATGCTGAGAGAGGTATAGTGAAAATAAAATTGATTATTTCAGAAACTGTACAGCATTTAATTGATTGTATTTTTCAGTATGCTAAAGCTAATATTAAATTTTCATTTCCGTGATAGTTCCCCTTTAAAGAACAGACAGTGATAACTATTCAGATACATCACATTGGCCTGTTAAAGCAATCCATTTGTTAGACCAATGTTATCAACCTTTCAGGTATTGCTGCTTAGATCAAATTCTAGATTCCCCCATTCAGTCGTTGATAACTCAGTTATTTTTGTACACTTCTGCACAAAATAATTTGCTTTGAAGATTTTGAATTTCAGTGCTCACACTTAATGTATCTCTTTTCCTTTATATTCTTTACTGGTTTATTCTAGGTTTGAGATTCCAGATCCTGAACCAAGTGAAGCTGACCTGATAGCTATGGAGAATGGCGATCAGCCACTTAGTGCGGAGCTCAAAAGATTTAGAAAGGAATATGTACAGCCCGTACAGTTGCGGTAGGCTTAAAAAAATAGACTGCTTTTATGGTGTTATACATGCTGTACTATACTGACATTATTGTCCGCTATGAAAACTTTTCATTTATTTAAATTAGTAAAGTCACTGTTTACTAAAATTATATTGTACAAGCTTCTTGCATCAAAACATTACATTAGCTTCTGTGCAACCTTGCAGAGATCCTTGGACGTCTCTATTGGAAAGAAAGAAATATAACATTACATGCATGAGAACACACTCTTCAAATGGTTCTTGAGGGTTTGTGGTCTTTATTAAAAATTGTGGTCATAGATATGACTGGTCAACGTCCTTTTATGTCACAAAGTCCAATATAGAATTTGTCATAAATTGGTTTCCTTTTGCACAACCATGAAAAAAAAGGCTATAGGGTTTGTTCTAATAAGCACATTTTATTTGTAGATTCTTCTAACACTGTGAGGCACATTTATCAATATTCAAATTCATGTGAGTTTTTTTTAACTCGCATGAATTCGGTTTTAGTTGAAATTTGAATATTCGATTATTTATTATAAAAATTGAATATGTTAAACTTGGACGAATTTTACAGAGTCGAAAATTTGAATCTAATTTGAATCTAATTCGATCAAACTTGATTCAAGTTTTTTCTCTGAAAAAAACTTGAATGTCAGGAAGGCTGCAAACATCTCCAAATTGCTCACTGGACCTCTCCCATTGACTTATACAGCAATTTGGCAGGTTTTAGGTGGCGAATAGTCAAATTTGAATTTTTAAAGCGCCAGAGTATGATAAATCTCAAAAATTAAATTTTTTTTTTAAATTCCCAAGTTGAATTTAACAGAGTTGACCAAAAAAAATGTGAAAACTAGAATTCGGATTTTCAATTGTTTTTAATGTTTTTTAATGTTTGTGTTCGTGGTTCTAGCACATTTGTACCTCAAAGATGGCAGTGGAAACACTGAACAGGTCTGGATAAACACAAAAAAGCTGAATTAAAATGATAGGGGCAGATTTATCAAGGGTCGAATTTCTAAGAAAAAAATACTTGAAATTCAGCCATCGAATTAAAATACTTGGACTTCGAATATCGAAGTTGAGCGATATTTCACCGAATTTGGCCATCGAACGATCGAAGTAAAATTGTTCGATCGAACGATTCAAATGATTTTACTTCAATGTGTAAAGACTTCAAAAATTATCTACAAGGTCCCCATAGACTAACAGCACTTCGTCAGGTTTAATTTAACTATTGAAGTCGAAGTTTTTTTAAAGAGACCGTACTTTGATTATCGAATATTCAAACTATTTTACTTTGAATCGAATTTGAAGTAAATTCGAAGTCGTAGTATCCTATTCGATGGTCGAAGTATCCAAAAAATTACTTTGAATTTCGAATTTTTTTACTTTGGAAATTCCCTCTAATTCACTCATGTTTTAGCTTCTTATTAACACCTTTAATACGCAAACCCCCATTTGAAATAAAAGGCACTACGATTGCCCATAAGTAGTAACTCATAGCAACCAATAAGATGTTTTGTTTAAACAGGTGACCAATAAATGCTACATTCTGACTGGGGAAACTTAGTCCCTTTTATTACATAACACCTATAGACTCCATATGGACAAATAAATGCCCCCAAATATCTTGTGTGTTTAGACCTGTTTGTTTTTGATATATGTTGTTCTGTTGGTCTTTTGCACTTGCATACATATGGGCAGACTTATCAAAGGTCGTACTTATGTGAATTTTTTTTACGCTAATAAAATCGAATATACTCACAACTTGAATGGGAGGTAATTTAAGAAAAATTTGAATGTTTAATATTCGATCGAATAGTCCCAACTCGAAAATTCTAATCAAATTCGAATCAAGTTTTCCCTCTGAAAAAAATTTGAATGTCAGGAAGGCAGTTAATATATTAAAATGGATCAATGAACCTCTGCCATTGACTTGTAAATTAACTCAGCAGGTTTTAGGTTTCCATGATCGAGGCGTGATACATCTTACATTCAAATTGGGGGTTTAAAAATTGAATGTGTGAATGTTGACACCAAAAAAAAATTAGAGACCTCAAATTTAATATTCGACCCGTAATACTGTAAATCTGCCCCATAGTGTACCTAACCAATGATACTAACTTCAAATATTTTTTTTCCCTTTAATTCAGTGTTCTTAATGTTTGTCGGCATTGGGTAGAACATCATTTTTATGACTTTGAACGAGATTCAGATCTTTTAATACGACTAGAAGAATTCATTGGAACAGTAAGAGGTAATAATGATATTTGATGGGATTGTCATTATTTATGTTAACATTTTTAAGTTCAGGCTCTCCGCAGTTTATCTATTTTTTTGGCATCACTCGAGATTCTGTGACCTCAAGCAGTCTTGTTGATGCTGCCAGGGGGGCGGGAGAATGGTGGGCCACATTGCTAGTGAAGAACGTTAAGAGTAGAATTCCAGGTTTGAAGACCGGGGTTTGTGTTCTGCCACCCTGGTTACCTGCCACCTGAGGCAAGGTTCTCATCTAGCTTCATAGCAGGAGCAGCTCAGTTTGGCATAGACCTAATCATAGGAATATGATAACCAGAGCGTTTGCCATCATGTATGGGTTTGCTGGCATGTTGATTAGTTGCTTTGATGCACTTTGACCTGCAATATACATGATAAAGTTGTACATCATCCAAATGATTGGAAATTGGACCAGATGGTACTCAATGGTTGCATTATATAGTTCTACAGAACAAGCCATGACATAATTGTAACTGTCGAAGGGAAGGCATATATAATTGTGAAGACATGTTACATAGTTTAAATTGGGTTGAAAAAAAACTCCACTCCAAAAGAAACCCAGCATCCATACACACACCCTTCCATACAATCACATCAATTTATATATACCTATATCTATGATAAAGAATTTAGTATCACAATAGCCTTTGATATTATGTCTGTCCAAGAAATCATGCAAGTCATTCTTAAAGGCATTAACTGAATCAGCCATCACATCACTGTCCTCACTGTGAAAAACCACCTACACTGCTTCAAAAGAAAGTTATTTTCTTCTAGTCTGAAGGGGTGGCCGCTGGAATGGCAATCCTCTCTCCTAGAACATTTTATAAAGCTTGTAAAGGTATGGGATCTATTATCTGGAAAGACCCGAAATTTTCTAATTCTTTGTTTTTAGTAACTTAAATCTGTGTGCTGTAATTATAGAAAAAAAATTCCAAGCATTCCGGCTAATAGATCCTATAAAAGTGCAAATAAGAGCATCTATAGCAGAGGCACATCTGAACTTTTGTAGGCCTTTGTAAGACAAATGTTTTCCTATGGGCAACACTCACATGCTGATATTTAAAGTGGTTCATATGTTAATCAGATATCTTTTGTTGCAGGCAAAGCCATGAAAAAATGGGTAGAATCAATAACTAAAATAATTAATCGAAAGAAGCAGGTGCAAGCTAATGGACCGAGCCACAATATAACCTTTGAAAGTTTACCACCTGCCATAGAATGGCACATAAGCAGGAGTGGCCAAATAGAAACCTTTGACTTGCTTACTTTGCATCCAATAGAGATTGCTCGCCAGTTGACTTTGCTGGAGTCAGAACTGTACAGGTATACTTGAATAATCTAATCTCAGTCTTATAATGGAACAATACGTTTGCAATAAGTTATAATGCACAAGCTGTGTGCAAGCAGTGTTTGCAGTTTTCTTTCCTTACTGCTTTTCTTTAGATCTGTGCATCAACACATAACATA
Organism: Xenopus petersii; assembly: GCA_038501925.1. Classification (NCBI taxonomy): domain Eukaryota; kingdom Metazoa; phylum Chordata; class Amphibia; order Anura; family Pipidae; genus Xenopus; species Xenopus petersii. Next base: position 131,456,007 of record CM076680.1, on the reverse strand, counting down.
ATGGGTAACGTTTATAGTTATACTACACAAAACGCTAACTCTTTAAAGGGGCATATGTTTGTTTTGTGCACAAATATCTACTCTCTTCTTTGCAGTTACTGGCGGATGCCATTGATATCACTGTGTACACACACACACACAGGGCATCATCAGGGGTTTTATCTGCTGGTAGAGAAAACCCACAGCATGTGTCATTAGCATTAGGATTATGGGCCATAGAGAGTCACGTATTCTAATTTTTGCATATTCTCCCAGTAAATTGACTTCTCCTTTTGTAAAATCTTTATGCCCTGCTGACTGAGCCACATGTGATGCTTGGATTATTTCTTAAAACTCAAACTAAGGGTTAAAACAAGTGATTTTTTTTTACTTGGTACTTTTCCCCCATAACTCTAAGACATCAATATTTGTTTGATGTTAAATTGACTACTGCTTTGTTCCCCCACTGTTTTAGGGCTGTGCAGTCATCAGAGCTTGTTGGAAGTGTATGGACTAAAGAAGACAAAGAAACCAACTCCCCCAATCTCCTAAAGATGATCAGGCACACAACTAATCTCACCCTCTGGTTTGAAAAGTGAGTTTATTTGAAAAGTTCGTTATTAAAATAAAATATTGTGTTAATGGTTCCTCTAATTTTAATACATACTCTCCACTTATATAATATCCTGGTGTCTGAGTTAAGGTGGCCATAGACACACAGATCCGATCATACGAATCGAGGATTCGTACGATTTTCGGATTGTGTGTGGCGTGTGCCGACATCTTTCGTCCGGTGGAGATCGGTCGTTTGGTCGATCGGTCAGATTTGATTTTGACCCGACCGATCCCGCCGGAGCTCATGGCACATCGTAATTGTATGGCCGAACAATCAGATTACCCCCGATATAGCCATGCCTGTTAATGGCATATCTGGGAAAGATCCGCTCGTTTGGCAACATCGCAACATCTATGGCCACCCTTACTGACACATCCTTATCTAAATGGAGGAGGATTGTTGAATTCCTAAAAGCTAGATAAGTATTCTAGATGTACAGTACAGTGTTCTAGTTGTGAGCAATGTTACTTTAATAAAGAATGCTCTTATAAGCGAATGTCTGTAAAGAGAGCTATGGAATGTATTCCCTCACACTTAGGGTAAGGTCACACCTGGAGATTCGGGGAGATTTAGTCTCCCGGTGACTAATTGCCTCTTCTTTGGGGCGACTAATCTCCCTGAACGGCTTCCGCCTGCTAGAATGAGAAATCGTCTGTGGCATGGCACTCGCAGCACTTCATTTTCTGACGTTTCCTCATGAGGCAACTTCGGGGTGACTACTGAAAACGAAACGCTGCAAGTGCCATGCCACAGGTGATTTCTCATTCTAGCAGGTTACTAGCGATTAATGAATGAATACCTAACCCCAGATACATTGCCTTACGGATCCAACAGTGTAGTGATGTAGGACACATGTTGGCAACACATTATGGCAGATTTATGGTTTGAGAACTTGAACTTTATTTCAACCTATTATGGTTGAAACAGCAGGATTTATGGGATAGTAATGAGATGTCTACTCACTGTTCACCCATGTAACAAGGAATTATACTAAAACTCTATGTACATTATGGGGCAGGGATGTTTACAGTCTTCCTGGCATTGATGTTTTTTTTTTGGAGAAATTCATTTTAAGTTTATGGGTTGTTTCAATTTGTCCGAGTTTAAAAAACTTAAATTTTAGTATTATGTTTCGATTGGTCAAATTTCAAGTTTAGGGGACTTTTTAAAAACTTTTTAAAAACCCACATGAATTTGAAATTTAGACCTTTGATAAATGTGCCTCTATATTATCTTGCAATATATAAGGTGGTTCTGTTTCCTTGGGCAGCAGCAGCAGGGTTAGCAGCTCTTCTGCTTTTGGAAGGAGATAAGTATGATGTTTAGGGTCAGGGCACACAGGCAGATTCGAGGAGATTAGTCACCCGGTGACAAATCTCCTCTTCTTCGGGATGACTAATCTCCCTGAACTGCCTTCCCGCCGACTAAAATGTAAATCGCCGATTGGATGGCACTCTGAGTGATTCCTTTTCCGAAGTTGCCGGAAGTTTACTCGTGAGGCGACTTCCGAAAACAAATTGCTCCAAGTGCCATCCCACCAGCGATTTACATTTTAGCCGACAGGGAGGCAGTTCAGGGAGATTAGTCGCCCGAAGAAGAGGAGATCTGCCTGTGTGCCCTGACCCGAACTGCCTCCCCTGCCTTCCCGCCGGCTAAAATGTAAATCGCCGTCAGGATGGCACTCGCAGCAATTTGTTTTCCGTAGTCACCCGAAGTTTCATCATCAGGCAACTTCGGAAAACGAATTGCTCAGAGTGCCATCCCACTGGCGATTTACATTTTAGCAAGCGGGAAGGCAGGGGAGGCATTTTGGGGAGATTAGTCGCCCCGAAGAAGAGGAGATTTGTCGCTGTGCGACTAATCTCCCTGAATCTGCCTGTGTGCTCTGACCCTTATAGAGAAAACAAGCAGCAGTTTTTAAAGGCAATGTTAACATGTATAGTTAAAAACCCTTTATTTTTGAGTATTTCCTTTAGATAAACACAAAGAGTAAAAAGGGAGTTAGTAAGCCTTTAAAAACAAAGTGGTATGGAAAATGTAAATAGAAATACACATGAAATGGCTCCCCAAGTCCTGCAGTGATTTTTGGTTGTAAATGTTATTGTGGAGTTTGTGTCAGTAGCCAAATATTTACAGGTCTTGAGTGTTTAGCATGAAGTGGTGTTTTGCAGAAAGTAATATCTAATCTCATTGTCTGTCTTTGTTTGTAGCGTTCTATGCTTCCTTTCAGTTCATTTTGTTTTCATTATAGCATAATGTACAGTGCCTTGGTGGCCTTTAGCCAACCTTCTACTGGCATAACTTCTGTTTCCATCCACTCATGTCAGAGGAAATCTGAAATGGTCTCACTTATATACAGTTTGTAAATACCTGGAAGCATTATAAATGAAGTACAGTTAGAACAGATTTCCTTTGTTTTCCATATCCTTCTCCTATTTTTCAAACATTTCTATGAACAATTGTTCACATTGTATTAATTGGTTTGTTTCACTTGATTGCATTTCTGAACTAACTGTTTCAAGTTGGGGTCATGGCTGGAGAACAGCAAATTTGCAGTTTAAACTGATAAATTGCTTACAGGGATACTGTTGTGGGAAAACATGTTTTTTTTTTTTCAAAACGCATAAGTTAATAGTGCTACTCCAGCAGACTTCTGCACTGAAATCCATTTTTCAAAAGAGCAAACAGATTTTTTATATATTTAATTTTAAAATCTGACATGGGGCTAGACACATTGTCAGTGTCCCAGGAGCCCCCAGTCATGTGCTCTGATAAACTTTAGTGACTCTTTACTGCTGTACTGCAAATTTGAGTGATGTCACCACCCCTTCCCATCCCCCCTCCAGCAGCCTAACAACAGAACATTGGGAGGGTAGCCAGATAGCAGTTTCCTAACACATAACAGCAGCTTGGTAGATCTAAGAACAACACTCAATAGTAAAATCCAGGTCCCATTGCGACACATTCAGTTACATTGAGTAGGAGAAACAACAACCTGCCAGAAAGCAGTTCCATAGTGCAGCACTGGCTCTTTCTGAAAGCACCAGGTCTCCACTGGATTAAAAGTTGGCAAACCTACCTGTACCGCCTGCTATTATTTTTATTTGTACTCCAAATTTCAATCTCTGTGGGTTTCATCAATATTTTTAATTTTAAAGTTGTAATTTTTTTTAAAAATGTATTGTTCTTGTCTTTTCATTTGAAATATTTGGTTATTGCTTTGTAGCTACGGTGTGAGTCAAAACCATTCTAACACTTTTCAGTCAACATAAGTGTTCAACCTGTAGAACCCCAGTTCTGAACAACAATTCCATTGAAAGTTTAAGTTCAAATTTCAATGTTCACGAAGAGTTAACCAGCTGCTGGAGTGATTGGGCACCTCTGGTCTGTCTGTCTGTTGGTTGTATTAAAAGCTGAAAATCAAAATGTGTTTTTTTTTTCTTTTAAAGGTGCATTGTTGAAACTGAAAATCTTGAAGAGCGAGTGGTTGTGGTTAGTCGCATCATAGAAATTCTCCAGGTGTTTCAGGAGCTAAATAACTTTAATGGTGTACTTGAAGTTGTAAGTGCCATGAACTCCTCTCCCATATACAGACTGGATAACACCTTTGAGGTGAGGAAACGTTATGTTTTTCTGTGTTAATCTGTTATTTAGATAAGAAATAACTGTAGAAAGAATGAGTAAGAAAGAAGCAAGAAAAATCATGCTCTTCACTGTAATTGACTGTTAGTAAATGAACACATATATGGCACATATATGGAATCTCTTATCGGGAACCCCAATATCCAGAAAGCTCTAAATTATAGGAAAGCCATCACACATAGAGGCCTATTTATTAAACCTTGATTTTTTTTTTATGGTCGAGTTTTAAACGTGAAAACTCCAATTTTTACAGGAAAACATTTATTATACCCCAATGCTGCTAAAAATTCGAATCCGAAAATACTTCAGTGAAAAATCTGTTGAAGTTATGTAGAAGTCAATGGTAGACGTCCCTTTTACAATTTGAAGATGTTGTGATCTGTGCTGGGTTTCGTACGATGATGTGAAAATTCCATGGTTTTCAGACGACAACTCAAAAAAAATTGAGCGATCTGGGTGGCAAATTCGGAAAAGTTTCACTATTTGAATTTTTGTTCGATTTTGTCAAGACTTTTCCCACACCAACGTTTTCAAGCTCATAGAGTCCATTTTAAACTAAAATATTTTTTTTTAATTTCCTTTTCCTCTCCTTATTTGGTTCATATAATACATAAGTGCTTTTGATATACTTATGGTACAGTAAGAAAATAAAAAATCTTATCTGTGAAACCCCATGTCCTAAGCATTCTGGATAAAAGATCCCATACATGTTGTATTACAACATGAACAGGTGGCAGTCTTAATTTGATAAAACAACATTTATGGTTTATAGGGAACTGGGAAAATCATTTCCACAGGTAAGTCGTTTACAGGTGCACACTAGAATTAAAAGTTGTGTATGTGTGTAAGTATTGTATATTGCGGAAGACTGTCTCCTGCATATAATACTATATCATTTCCATTTCTCACTGATTGTATAGAAGGAACAGAATTAAAATGGTCTACATTTATTTTATGTAAAGTGGGGACTATTGTGAAAATAAATATGTAATATCCGCTTTATCTCATGGAAATAAGGATCTAAGTATAATCACATAAAAATTCTGTATTGTCCCTGAAATAATCAAGTCCCTTTATCAGTGATTCTTCAGTATTCTTATCTTCATAAACACTTTCTCTTTTTGCAGAAGTCTGTGTCAGATTTTGATTAACAGGTCAAATACATTGATGAGTATTCTGCCTTTCCATAGACAGAGCTTTTTTTTTTTTTTCAAAATGACCCAACTGAAAGCTGCATGAAGAGGCAGATTTTTTTGGGGGGGCTGGGGTTAGGTTTTAGTTAGGAATAGCTTTGGAAACAGTACAAAATTCTTAATTTATAATATTTGTAAAAGTCTCTATTTTAATGCAATAAAGATTATATTAAATGCATGCTTTTGATATAGTTCCCCTTTAAAATAAGCTGAACAATTACATACTTGACTGTTTGCACAAAATACATACCCTCAGATGCATTCCCTAAGTGTTTTTGTTTCCATTTTAAAGCAAGTGCCAAGCCGTCAGAGAAAGATTTTAGAAGAAGCTCATGAACTGAGTGAAGATCACCAAAAGAAATATTTGGCGAAACTCAGGTCAATTAATCCACCGTGTGTGCCTTTTTGTGGTATGTGCCTTACTGTATGACTAATGGGCTTTTCTTATTAAACGAAAATGTAGAGGGGGATAGAGTTAGGTAAAGAAGTAACAAATGTGGTTGGAGACACCATCTACAAGGACTGGCGGTACTTTTGGAGGTTAAATATTTTTATTTAAACAGTGCTGTTATCAAAATATGATCTTTATATTTCTGTCAAAAAAACATTGTAGCCTAAGTGGATAGATTTATTTTACTACTACTACTACTGTGAAGCCAAAACCTATCATACGGCAGTCTTTAAAGTACATCATTCTAGCTTTTAGAGCCCACACAGTGTGGGCCGTATGTATAGTGATAGGAATGAACGAGACTGTCCTGTCATCTGAGGAAGTGCTCATTCATTCCTTTCAATTTGAATATGAGACAGATTGACGTTTCTCTGCTAGCGTTTGCACCATGTGACACATTGTAGATAGATACACTTGAAAAAGAGCACTGTGCTCGAAACATGTTGTGTGTTGGTGATTAAAGGCATCTTTGCAGCAAAACTTGCGCATATCTGGTTTTTCTTCACCCAAACTTTACTTTTGTTTACATTGTAGATAGAAGAACTATCTTAATTTGAACAAGATTTCAAGTCCAAAAAGAGTACTCACTCCAAACATACACACACAGCCTAGTGAGCCTAAATGAGACTTCACTATTTCTCTCTCATAGGAGAATCAGGAATCCCAACACTGAAGTGCTACTATTAATAATACTTAGAAAGCTAGTCAGCTATAATGACACATAACTAACTAACATAATTTGGGTTCTTTATATTGGAGGTGTGTGAAGTGCAGTGCTGTTCAGTGTCAGAACTACAGGGGGTGCGGGTGGTGCAACTGCAACAGGGCCCAAGGCTATGGCACATGCACAGACGTAACTATAGAGGAAACAGACCCCCCATGGTCGCAGGGGGGGAAAAGGGGCCCAAACTGCAGGGTCTTTTTCCTCTTTTCATGCTTTTCATTCAGATATTTATTATGTTAAGGTTAGATAAGGAATAGTTGTTTGTTAAATATAGCAATATACAATTTCCCATCAATCAATGTTTAAGTAATTGTTTCTAAGGAACAGAATGTTAGATCCTAATGGGCCAACATCATTAAAAGTAGACCTTGCATTAGAAAAGTATGGACGCTCAACTGCTAAAATGCCTGGTACAGCATTTCCCACATCAGGCTTGTTATTGTTAATACTCATTACAATACAACAATACACTATTTAGCTCACCAATTAATGCTCTGGCCCATGTAGCAACAAACAAAATGCAAAGATTGCAAAAGAAGGAAAAACATCACAAATATGTATTTTTTTTTAAAAAAATTAAGTTTATTTAAAGTCATAGAACAAATTGATTGTGACAAAGTTAAACTGGGATGTTGAAAGGTGAATTTTGGATAATCTTTGATACTTCAATACTGTGTCCATAGATATTTTGCTAACTACAGTATGTTTGGAAAATAATAACTACAATTAATAGTTAATGCTATTTTTTAGTGAATTTAGTAATTTTGCTTTTATGTAAACCTTTGTGTTGTATGTGGTTTTAAATTTTTAAATGAGCCTTTAAAATAATGTGCTGTATTTATCAGGTTCAATTTAGAAGGCAGGGCCATGGGAATATGTCATATGCCTAGTTAAATAAATGGTTGTCACAAGAAAAAAGGATTTTGGAAATGTTCTGATTTATATGCAGGGATATATTATCTACAGGATTTAATATACATTGCTTTGCTTCATTAAGCTAATCTTTAGTTTTTTTTTTTTTTTTTGTTTCATCCCAGGAATCTACTTGACAAACATTTTGAAGACAGAAGAAGGCAACCCTGATTTTCTTAAGAGACATGGGAAAGAACTGGTGAATTTTAGCAAAAGGAGGAAAGTGGCTGAAATCACTGGGGAAATACAGCAGTATCAGAATCAGCCTTATTGCTTACAAGTAGAACCAGATATACGAGTATGTTAAAGCATTGTTCTATTCTTAACTACTCTATTTTTTCTTCCTGTATGTGCCATATACCAAATATTGTCTTTTTATAAGAATTTTACATGCTAAATTTGGTAAATTATAACCTACAAAAACATGTGGTGTGTTGAAATATAACCTCATCAGATTGTATCTTTATGCCCATACTACTAGTCTTCCTAATTAGATAATTGTACTGCAGACGAAGAATGAACTGCACTGGCCTGGGTTATTTCTGTATGAGCACTACAGAGTGTTTCATTCTTCGATAGCCTGGGTTGACGCATGCTCAGTAGAGTAGAGAAGGCTGACGTTTTGCTTAAAGTTTGGCTTTTCACTCTTTGTGTGAATGCACACCAAGTACAAAGAAGGAGAAAGAGAGAAACATAGTTCTGGGTTGCTCACACAGAAGTACCCTGAGGTATTGGGTAAGCAATTATAATCACTGGGGGTGCCTAACATTTGTCACCCCTCATAATGGCCTGATGAGAGGTTGCTTATTCATTGTTTTTGGTCTTCTAGTCTAGAGGTGCACAGAAAAAAAATAAACATTTCTAAAACGATAAATTAAAAAATAAGATAAAGTGCAAAGTTTTAAAATACTTGTTTCTACATACTAAAATTAAATTTTAAGGCATACTGCCTCTTTAACAGATCCTGGTTCTATGTATAATATGTTACCCAATAAAATTAAAATACAGTTTTAGAATTTATACTGTGCTAAATGTTTATTTGAATAGATTGTTAATTGCGTGCTTATGTTAGCTCATAAACCAAGGCTAAAATACTGTTGTGCACGAATTTCAGAAATTTTTTGAGAATTTAAATCCGATGGGAAATACCCCAGAGAAAGAATTTGAGGATTACTTGTTTAAGAAGTCCTTGGATATTGAGCCACGCAATGCAAAGACTCTGCCAAGATTTGTAAGTATCTAGTTATTTTAAAAGAGTTGTTCAGAGCAAAATAAAGTTGAAATAGACATCTGTTTTTTTTTCTATTTCCAGCTTTCTGCTCCATGTTTGAGCCAGGTTTATTTAAAAAATAAAACATCGAAAATTGTCTCTTCCATCCCATTATTCACTGACAATGCAGACATTAAGATTTATGGGGAACTATCACATACATGTACCATAAGCAGAGACATTGCCCTAGATTATTCTGATAAACAAAAACACGAATGTTAACTTTGGTTTGCCATGGGTTAACTTTGCATTTGTTTGCCATGGGTTATTGCACAAAAAATGTGCCCCCTGTAAAATTGGTAAATCGGTATTCTCTAAACAGAGAAGGGCTTAAATTGAGAAAGGAATAACACATTTTAGATAAAAATGATAATGGGATTTGCAAAATATTTTCAGTGGCTTTTCTGTTCCTTGAAATAACAGGATCATTTCTGTTCCTGTAGAGGTTAACTGGTAATATATGTGTCATCCTTTAGCGTTCTTGGTAAGATTGTTTTTATGTCCCAATTTTTTTACAGGCTAAAAAGTACAATTATAATCTTAAATCTCCTGGGGTTCGTCCATCTAATCCAAGGCCAGGTACAATGAGGCACCCTACTCCTCTGCAACAAGAACCCCGAAAAATCAGCTACAGTCGCATACCAGAGAGTGAAATGGAAAGTTTAGCCTCGGCTCCAAACTCTCCTCGGACTCCCTTAACACCACCTCCTCCGTCTGCTGCTTCTAGCACCACCGATGTATGCAGCGTGTTTGATTCAGACCCTTCAAGTCCATTTCATTCACGTAGGTACCCTGTGTTTCAACTGGCTACAAGAGCAAAGTAAACACTTACAAATAGTTTGTATTCAGAGTGGGTTCCGCTTTTTTATGGTAACATATATTTGTTCTTAAACAATTAAATCATGTGGTTTATTTTACTTTCCCTTTCAGTGTAATCTGCTGTTGCTAGAAAACATTTAAAGCAGTCCTGTTCTTCATTTTCAAATCATGGCAAGTTCTGTTGTTGCCTATAAAAAGGCTTGAAAAAACAGATGTTGCAGTAAAGGAGTGTTTCACCTTTACGTTAACTTTTAGTATGTTATAGATGCCAGTTCTAAGCAACTTCTTTAATTGCTCTTTTTTTTTATTGTTTTTCAATTGTTTGCCTTCTTCTGACTCTTTCCAGCTTTCAAATGGGGTCAAAAACACTATTTAAAAACAAATGCATGTATTTAACTTGTTAGTGCTACTTTTTTATTGCTCATCTTTCTATTTAGGCCCACTCCTATTTTTATTCCAGTCTCTTATTCAAATCAATGCATGGTTACTAGTGTAATTTGGACCCTAGCAACAGGATTGCGGAAATTGTAAACCGGAGAGCTGCTGAATATAGAGCTAACTCAAAAAAGAGATAATAAAAAAATGAAAACCAATTGCAAATTGTTTCAGAATGTAACTCTCTACATCATACTAAAAGTTAACTCAAATGTGAACAACCATCTCCACTCCAAGCTCCACTCTGTGTCAGGCTCTTGGAAAAGTAGGCGTTCATTATACAATTTATATAGTGAATAATGTAGCCCTTAAAGTAATCTATAATGCTATTAAACATCACCAAGGAGTTAAATGACCATATAATTTCAAGTGCCTCCCAGGTGATTTCTCATATCTTTTTCCATTACAGAGTGAGGTACATTATTCATTGTCACCTACACTTGAACACTACACTTTTTGAACATTAAGAAAGCCTGTCTTCGGTTAGCTCACTCTGTGCCTGTAGTGAATTAATGAGATGTGAGTCCCCCCTTCTAGACTTCCGCTGGGTCCAGATATGTGCAGACTTGGGTACACGTGCCCCCGAGCTCTCTTGTCAGGTCGGGTTCAGCATGCGTCAGTGGATGCATTGGATCTGCGATCATATGGTCACCCACACGTGCCTTGCCTACCTTCTTCTCCTAGGTGTTCTTGACTGGGCCCAGCCAGGCCCGGATTTGTGGAAAGGCCACAAAGGCCAGAGCCTAGGGGGCAGAATTTTAGAGGCGGCATGACACCCAGCCACGTCGCAATGTGTTCACTGAGGACATGTGGACATTGCTCTTTAAATCTCCTACCAATCCCTATGCTCTCTGGACCAAACAAGATAAGACTTTGCTCGTGGATATGAATGGGGGAGGTGGAAGGCAGAAAGGGGGGCACGAGTGGGCCAGCCTAGGGGTGCCCTATGAATAAATCCAGCCCTGGGCCCAGCAGCACAATTAAAAATAAATATTAAAACAAAACAAAAAAATGAATTGGAAAAAAACTAAATGGGCCCCTGATCACATTTGACCATTAGGCTATAGGGGAGCCCGTGCATTAATCCACCCCGAAAATCAGTGCTCTGTATGTTCTCTAGCATCCCCTTCTTTTAACCAATGTGTTTTCAGTGTCTGGTCAGGGAGCTCTGGCTTCCCATTTAGTCTTGCAATCTACGTAGAAACTGGCAGAGTCTCCTGTGTGTGATAGGTCTTGCTGTCCATAGGCGGTCGGTATTGGCCATTTTAGACAATGATTAACAAGGGGCAGCAGATTGCTAGGAAAGGTAAGAAATCCTGGGGGAGAGTAAGAGAGCCAGGGAAGGGCAGATGAGAAACCAGCAGTGGGGCCAGTGTATAAGGACACCAGAGTGCACTTCTCTTTAAGTTATAAATGGCAAGTTCTCTAGTCAGAAAACAACAATGTAGAAGCATATACTTTACAACGTGGGTCATTTGAATGTGACTTTGATGTAGATTATATACTGTATTTGGTTAACTCCCTACTCCTCTGCCTAAAGTTGCCATGAAGAAGAAGGAAGTTGACAAGTTAAACTACTTTCAGTTTCATTTTGGAAATAATAGAGAACATGGGTATTTCTTAATTTTAAAAAGCACAAGCCCTATTTTATAAAGAACTTTTAAATAAACGATGAAACATAGCAGAATTTGTAACTTATCTGTGAGAGCCAAAAAGGTATGAGAAAATGTGATAACCTTAAGTGCATATAATTCCACACTATCTTTGGACTGCACTATTTCAGTACAGCAGGATGTGAGATTTGTAACATCAAAGAATGAAAGTGTTTTAATGTAATAAAAATATAATGCAGTGTTGCCCTGCACTTGTGAAACTGGTGTGTCTGCTTCAGAAACACTACTATTGTTTGTATAAATAAGCTGTTGTGTAGCAATTGGGGCAGCCATTCAAAGGAGAAAAGGCTTAGGTTACACAACAGGTAGCAGATAAGCTCTGTAGTACATAATGGTGTTATCCACTATTTATCCTGTGCCATATAGCCTTTTTTCAATTTCCCCCATTGCTACACAGCAGCTTGTTTATATGAACTATAGTAGTGTTTCTGAAGCGAACACATCAGTTTTACCAGTGCAGGGCAACAATACATGATATTTTCATAACTTTAAAGCACTTTAATTTTTTGGTGATACTGTTGCTTTAAAATAGAGTTTTCATTCCTAATTACCCTCCCATTTCTCTATCGCCATGCCATTTGGAGTATTTTACTTTTTTTTTATACTGTACAGTAATAATGTCAGTGTCTTGTTCATGAATATTAGTGAGCTAAATTTTTCACTTGCCAATGTTTGTTACATTCACTCAGGCTCAGCTTCGGTATCATCCATAAGTTTTACCAAGAATCTGGATGAAATGCAAGTTCCTCCACCAGTCCCCCCTAGGCGAAGACCAGAGTCTGCTCCAGCAGAATCATCTCCATCAAAGGTAGATTGGGCATTTTTTTCTTTATTCTTAATATTTTGACATGTCAGTATGATATTAATCTGTTTCCCTCCAGTTTATATCTTCCTTGTAAGAAATTCTTCTACACATCCACCGCATTTCTTTTAGTAGCCAAATTACGACATGTTCTTAGTAGGCCTAAATGTTAAAGGGGATCATTATATTGCAGACATCAGTGTTACTATACAGTTAAAAGTATTTTAAATTCTCAATTTGCTTTGTGCATGTTTAATATAGTTGCATTCATGGCAGGAAATGTACTTCTGAGTTATGCACAACATTATTGAAGTGCCTGAGGGCACCTGAACAAATTCAGAATTATGTTTTGAGCAGGATTAATTTTGTAGCTGCCCTTTTCCACTGTAGAATTGGACAAGCTTATTGCCACTAAGCCTGCAGGGGAGATTGAAAAGGGAATAAATGTTAGCACTTGGTTTGAGGGTTAAGTTAGTGGTACTGTTGAAGTCTGCCTAACTTTGGATTTTTCAATATGCCTTCAGGCACTTGTGCTTCTATGAACATTAAGCATGGCCTTCCTGTTGTATAATATCATCATGGTGGTGTGTGTACAGCACAAGATACTGTTTTTATTATTAGAGAGAAATAAATAATACAAAAAATCTAAATAATATTCTCTCTCTGTGGAAATGGCCAAGTTGTGTTTTGGCCTTCACTTGGGCCTTTGTCAAAATAGCACAATCGAGTAACAACAATGAATAAATATTCACCACATCCTTCACCACCAAAAGGGCATGGGCATGTGGAGCTCTGACTCCACTGCTCTCAGTCTGTGTTTTTCCTGCAGTTGCAGAGAAGCAGATCCTCTCTCTTCCGCAACTCCCATCTATCTGAAAATTACAGCTTCTGCCTGAGTGCAAGTACATGCTGCCGAGTGGTGATCAGCCAAAAAAACACAAAAGCAGGAGATTTCTGACCTCTCTGCATACGTACCTGCATACAGACGGAAGCTGTACCTTTTATTGCAGATACACAGAGCCAAAGCTGCACGTGCTCTTGCCCAAAAGAGGTAGAAAAGACCCCATAGTCAATGTAAGTTATTAACACTGCCACCCAGAGGTGAGAAAGATGTATACATTTTAGAAATACAGTAGAACTCCCATTTTGCTTTTTTCAGGGGACCTTGAAAAAATTATGTAAAATCCGGGAAATGTGTTAAAGTAACTTTTTCTTCACGTACTGAAAGGATATAAGCACAGAAGTCAGTTTTACTTTGAAATACAATATTTACTGTGTTAATGACAAGGGTTAAGTTTTGCAGCGTTAATGTTACATGGGGGGCATGTGCAAGACTCTATGTTAGTCACATACACAACCTAAAGCAATAAGTGATTGGTGCAGGACTGTATAAGGGGCAGACTTATTGGAATTGACCATTTACAGACAGAACCATGGCAAAATATAAATCTGGTTAGTATTTTAAACCTCTTTATTTCACAAATAACATTCATAGCAGTTTTTGAGTACATCAGGACAAAATTTGGATGTAAAATCTGGGAAAACATTATTGAAATGCATTATAAATTGGCGGGAGCACAAATAAAAAATAAAAAAAATAAAATGCGGGAAAACTTAAAATCAGGGTACTTAAAATCGAGGTTTCACTGTAACTGTCGATTGCATCCCATAAAAAAAACATATAAATGATCATATGGAAAACTTCCCAAGTAACCATATTTCTGTAAGTTATACAGCCAAAGCATTTATAGCATCCATTCCCTACTTGCATATAATGTCATCTAATTTTTATCTCTAGCTAAAACTAGGCAATTATGTGTGTGATATTTTGTATATGGTAGAACTTGTAGTGTATTCTAAAGTTATAACAAACCTTCTTCCTCCAACTTATCTTACTTTTCTTTCCTATTACCTCCTTTTCTGGCTTTTATCCAAAGCTTGCTTGAGTGTATAGTCCTTATATCCCCTCTCCTAATCTGTATTTCAGTCCTATACATCTGCTAGTTATGTAATCAAGAATAAAATCTATACAGCTACTATTTTCTATCAAAAAAATAATAATTAGCGATAGTAAGGCAAAAAGTAACTTTTCTGATATTCTTCTTTTTTTTCGAGCTATTTTATTTTAGACAATTTTCACATTTATGTTTAGTTTTATTATATGGCTACGTTCATATGTTAGAAAAGCTTAAACTTCAATGTATTGTCCGTGAGGCCAAATTGTTTGGATTTGCCATTAGTAAGGGACTGACATCTGTGGGTGATTTTGTGCCTTGTTTTATGTTTCAGATAATATCGAAGCATTTGGACAGCCCTCCGGCAATTCCTCCCCGTCAGCCTACATCAAAAGTATACTCCCCACGGTACCAAATGTCTGAGCGTTCATCCGTTTCTGATGCACCAGAGAGTCCTCCACTTTTACCACCACGAGAACCAGTCCGTACTCCAGATGTCTTCTCCATTTCACCACTACATCTCCAGCCGCCCCCACTGGGCCGGAAAAGTGAACATGCCAACACCTTCTTCCCATACAGCCCTTCACCTTTTACCCCGCCTCCACCACAGATTCCATCCCCTCATGGGACAAGAAGACACATGCCTTCTCCACCCTTAATAGCGCAAGATGCAGAACTAGCGTCTACGACCGGACCACCCGTCCCACCTCGACAAAGCACTTCTCAACCTATCCCAAAGCTCCCTCCAAAAACTTACAAAAGAGAGCCCCCCCATCCTTCTATTCACAGAGATGGTCCTCCACTATTGGAAAATGCAAACTCCTTGTAATACAAATAGTGTATTCTAAACACTAAAAACTTTTCCTTTAGTTGGAAACAAAACATTCATAAAAGGAATTGAAATTGCAATGAATTTAAACCGATTAAACAAAAAAGGGACAACTTGTCTTATTCCTTTCTTATGGGCTGAATATTGCATCGCAAAATATGACTCTTGGTCTGGCAGGAGTAAGCCAGATGCAAATAAATATGTGAATAATCACCTAGGTTCTACAGATAATATCTACCACTGGCTTGGATGCAGGAAGGCTGGGGTACTCTCTTAGGCAATGCAAGGCTGTTCAATGTTCAAGCTGCAGCTCTACAGCTGTTATAACTACAGTTTAGCAACTAGAGGGCTGCAAATAGAGGTAAATAATAAGGATATCCATCTAATATTGTAATAATAAGTAAACTGTACTTTTATTAAAGACATTTTACTTTCAGGATGCCTTTGTGAGCCTTGGGGCCTGAGGTGAGTGCCCTTTCTGCCCTAAACCGGTCCTGTTGCTGAGTCACATACTAGAATATTATGCACTTTTTATATATATATATATATATATATATATATATATATATATATATATATATATATATATATATATATATCTATAGGGATGTTTGTATCCTACTTCAATTCGCTTTTGCGCTTTAAGCCTCTGCTTTAAAATTGTTTTCTAAAATCACAAGGAGGACTGTGCGAGACTTGTGGTACCTTACTTAATACAACTGAAGTATAGCGCTGTTTTGCTATTCAGTTTACAAAATGTTACACGGATTTCTGTTGGGTACCTGCTTCACCAAAGAGGTACTCTTGTTTTCTTCTCCCCCCCCCCTTTTTTTTAATAGACAAATGATCATGGTGCCAGTTAAAGAAAAAAAAATGTTGAAAAGAATGTGTAATTATTGCCTTCTTCAAACAAGGGAAAATTGTCTTATTAAAGCAGTAGCTATGCTATGTCTGATATTTTTTGTTTTTACACGACGGTGTGTGTTTTGTCTCAACTACATCATGGTCATCCTGATTTAACCCTTTTGTGACCACAAGCCTTATGTACAAGATTGAAATGGGAAAGTGCATATTTTGAACTCGTTGATTTGCTCTTGGCATGTTTTAATAATATGTCTGAATTTGTGAATTCAAAACACTAATATAACAATATGAGTGGCCGTTTGCACACATTTCTGCAAAGATTTCTGTAGTAATTTCAGCTTATGAACATGTGATGACCGTGCCTGCAATTTGTGTAGCAGAAAGATAAAAAGCAGAGAATGTGGATTTCCGTTATTAAAGATACATGGGAAGGTGCCTTCTGAAATTCTGGGTCTAGTTGTAACAACAGTTTTGCATTTCTTTTAGCACAAAACAGTCCAAAGTCAAATGAAACATTTCTTTATACTAGGCATAACAAACAAATAAACCTTGGGTTTAATTCAAGCCTCACATATTGTGCACAACAAGTGGTTGTAATCTTGTGTATTGAAAAGGTCAGCATTTTCTAAATTAGTTTTGCAGAGAGCGATATTCTGAGACAATTTGCAATTGGTTTTAATTTTTTTATTACTTGTGGTTTTTGAGTTCTTTAGCTTTTTATTCAGCAGCTCTTCAGTTTGCATTTCAGCCATCTGGTTGCTAAGATCCAAATGACCCTGGCAACCATGCATTGTTTTGAAAAGAGACTGGAATATGAATAGGAGAGGCCTGAATAGAAAGATGAGTAATAAAAAGTCGCAATAACTAAATGGGCCAGATTTATCAAGGGTTGAATTGAAAAATCATTTTACAATTCGATTTTTTTTAAAGCTATTTTTAGTGTACTTCGACTATCGAATAGTCCAAAATTTGATTTGAATTTGAAAAAAAATTGACTATTCGAATATCGAAATTTATCATGTACTAAATTAAAACTTTGACCATTCACTATCTAAAACCTGCCGAATTGCTTTTTTTAGCCTATGGGGGACCAGCTAGAAACTATTTGGAGTCATTTTTTTGGGGCAAATCCTTTGATTCGAATGTGGTAAAACTTTGATCCGAACGATTCGAATACAGCCTATTCACCCGAAATACGATTGGTCTTTTTTTATTCGAATTTCGAGTTGATGGCAGTTTAAAAAAACTTTATCAAGACTCTTGATAAATTTGCCCCTAAATGTGTAGCCTTACAGAGCATTTGTTTTTTAGATGGGGTCAGTGACCCCCCACCCCCCATGCTCCAGGGAGACATAAGAAAGTGAAAATGAAAATAGAAGGCAATTGCAAAAGGCTTTTATTTCTGCTGTGCCATCTGAAAACAACTGAACTGAAAAAAACATATTTGGAAGGTGAACAAGCCCAGTATCCCTTTAAGCAAAATGTTATTTTATAAAGGATCATATTTAACAACATATAGATTACCCACATTACAACTATCTCCTCTGAGCTGTGATATATCTCAAACAAGCTTTATTACAGGCTATAACATTATGCATTTACATAACTATGTACTATGCATAATAAATGACTGATTAGTAATCCGTTCCATTGCACAGCACTATAACTCACGTATATTATTACTGATTAGCCATGTTACATGTTTAATGGATTGTCTCCAGCTTTTCATCATGTTTAACCTTTCATTGCCAATGTTACACTTGTGTGCACTCTGGTTGTCGAGCAGATTTAATACATTTTTCATAATACAGGGAAATATTAAGTTATGATAACTAATCGTAAAGTTTGCAGATAATATCGTGTGTGCAGATCCGTGTATTCACTACTCTAACTAAGGCCACATACCCCTCTAACCTCAGCAACATAATATACTGTATGTATCATTTTATGCAGTTTATCATTTTTAAGGAGTTTTAAAGCACCCAGTCAAAATGAAGGATAATTTTAATAGCAAGGCCAAAACACATGGGCAATTTCACAAAATGCCTCACAAGCTATGTATATTCTGGGATCCTAGTTGTTGAATTTAAAACATTGCAGCATAAGTTTCCAAATACATTTCTAATGCCAGCTTTTGCAAAAAAAAAAAAAAAAAAATTACAATTCCACATTCAGTTATTAATCGCTCAGAATCAATTTATACGTATTTGAGTATTTGGCTCCTATTAAACCCGAAATTTAAATAGCACGTACAAATTTGAATGTCTGACACTGTACCAGTAAAAATACATTTTTAAACACAGTAGAAGCCCCTTACGTTTTTCAGGGGACCAGAAAAAAATGATGTAAAATCCAGGAAAATGTAAAATGAGGGAAATGTATTATGCATAATATATAGGTGGTACCCCAAAACAACAATGTAAAATGAGGGAAATGTATTATGCATAATATATAGGTGGTACCCCAAAACAACAATGTAAAATGAGGGAAAACCTAAAATTGGGGGATGTTAAATGGGGGTGCTCTAGTGTATACATATAAAATACATTTTTAAAAAGTGCAGATTCTAAAAAAAGGCAAAATGGGTAACACAGAGAGAGGGAGCTTTTGCTGTTTTTGAACATTCTCACAGCAATTATTTACACACCCCAATATTATTATAGGAACAGTTACACTAAAAAATGAATTAAAGTAATTAAAATATAATACACTCTTGTCCTGCACTGGCAAAACGAGTGTATTTGCTTTAAAAACGTTACTATAGATAGTAGTATATAAATAAGCTGCTGTGTAGCCATGAGGGCAGCCAATCAAAAGAGACAAGGCTCAGAGAAGGTCTAAAAAATATAATGATGTTCTACAGAGCGTAGCTGTTCTCTATTTAACCTGTGCCACTAACCCCATTTCAGTTGTTTACATTGCTACACAGCAGCGTGTTTATACACAACACGAGTTGTTTAGAAGCAAACAGATCAGTTTTACCAGTGCATTCCATTTTTTGATGTTATTATTCCTTTTCCTTTAATGCACAAGCATGGGATCCGTTATCCAGAAACCCATTATTCAGAATGCTCTGAATTATGAAAAAAGACTGTCTTCCGTAGACTGCATTTTATCCAAATAATCCAAATTTTCAAAAATGATTTCCTTTTTCACTGTAATAATAAAACAGCACCTTGTATTTGATCCAAACTAATAATTAATCCTTTTTGGAGGCAAAACCAGCCTATTGGGTTTATTTTATAGGAACAGTAACACCAAAAAATTAAAGTGTTTTAAAGTAATTATAATATACTGTTAGCATGCACTGGTAATAGCTGTGTATGTGCTTTAAAAAGACTGCTATAGTTTATATAAATAAGTTATTGTGTAGCCATGGGGGCAGCCATTCAAGCTGAAAAAAAGCAGAAAAGGCACAGGTTACATAGCACATAACAGATAAACCCTGTCCAATACAATGGTGTTTAATCTGTTATCTGCTGTGTAACCTGTGCTTTTTTTCTCCTTTTTTCCAGCTTGAATGGCTGCCCCCATGGCTACACAGCAGCTTGTCTATATAAACTATAGTAGTGTTTCTGAAGCAAACACACCAGTTTTACCAGTGCAGGACAACAGGACATTATATGTTAATTACTTTGATACACTTTCAGTTTTTGGTGTTACTGTTTCATTGATGCTTAAATGATTTGCTAGTAGATTTAAAGTATGAAGATCCAAATTATGGAAAGATTTGTGATCCAGAACTCCCCAGATCCCCAGCATTCTGGATAAAAGTTCCCAGTCCAATACCTGTACTATAACGGTGCTATTCACTGCAACCATCACTCTCCGCAAAGTATACAGCACTACTACAGGTGCATGGCAAATAAATGCAGTTTAGAAAGTCGTCTCTTTTAAATATGATGTAATGCAACTTATGTGCGAAATCATATACATTGTCTATGCCTTAATCATTGACAGCTCAGCTGTGCTAGTACTGTCATATCTACTTGTACCCAAGGAAAGATGAAAGCTCCTACACTGACAGCTGGATCTGACAGTGTAACATAAATCTCACTGCTTGTGCCCTGGGGATCACAAACACTATTTTCCCAGTTTCTGCTCTTTGTTTTTTAACGTTTGAAATCTTTCTTTCAACATCTTAAAGGAACAGTACAGTGTAAAAATCGGGTAAATAGGCTGTGCAAAATAAATAATGTTTCTAATATAGTTAGTTAGCCAGAAATGTAATCTATAAAGTTTGGAGTGACTGGATGTCTAATATAATAGAATCCAACTTCCTGCTTTTCAGCTCTCTAACTCTGTTAGTCAGCGACTTTAATGGGAGCCACATGGGACATAATTGTTCAGTGAGTTTGCAATTGATCCTCCGCATTCAGCTCAGATTCAAAAGCAACAGTAATGACCCATGTGCCCCCCCCCTCAAGTCACTGATTGGGTACTGCCTGTTACCAATCAGTGGAAACCAAGATATTCTGCCAAATCTAAAATGGGTAAATGTATCTTTGTATAGCAAGCAGCAAAGCTACCCGAAACTTTTTGTTTTTTATGAAATTTCTGAGAATCTTCACAAAGCTTGTCTTTTACCCCATTATATACCCCACATTTTGTAACGTAACAGCAGGAGGCATCCTAAATATGAACGCCAGGGGTCTACTGAACAGTTGGATGCCTGATATGAAAAGATTTACCCAACTATGTGGCATACAGAGACCCCCAAATGATCATCCCTGCAGCGCATATATGTTTTATGTGGATTACTAACTTTGGTCTGAATATGACTTCACTGTTGCTGAAAGAGCTGCTCTTGCTTGAAAACCAATAATTCTTTTAGTCAGTACTCACCGCTTTTCCACCTCTTTTTTGTAAGGCAGTGCCATGTGTCCAATGGTCCACTCTGCAGCCGGCTTTTCAAACTCCAATATATGACACAGCACTATTCAAAAGTTCCAAAGTTTAAAAAGCTTTTATTTAAGACATGGCTTAATATCTGTTACAGACACAATGGAGTAAATTCACGAACCCCTGGATTTTCGCCAGCGACGGCTTCGCTCAAATTGGCACACTTCACCAGGTGAAAATCCGCCAGGACAACGTTAATTCAAGTTGCATCCAGGGCGCCGAACGATGGCGAGTTTCGCTAGCGTTAATTTGGCAAGCATAGCAAAGTTTCGCTTGAGTTGGCTAATTTGCATACGGCGGGAAGTTAAAGTTGAATGGACGTATATGTTGCAGCAAATACATTACACTACACAAGCCCAGGGAACCTTAATAAAATAAAATTGTTATAATGCCCTACACATGAGCCCAGTGTATAGTTTATGTGTCATATGTTAGGAAATGTAGGGGGGAAGCCGGGTACCCTAAAAAAAATTACGATCTTTTGCAGCCTATCACCCTGAAAAACTTTTTTTTCTACTCTATTACTTCACCTGGTCTGAGGTGGCGAAGGCAAGTCTGGTGCAAGAGGTAACGTTCAGTAAAATCCGCATCTTAGTGAATTTGCGTAGTTACGTCCATTCGCCAGAGCGAATGGCATTAGAGTGCGAAGTATCGCTAACGAATTTACACCAAAGCCCGTTAGTAAATCAGCGAAGTCCCGAAATGATGTCACACTGGCGCCCTTTAGTAAATTTGCCCCAACGTTTCAGGCCCGCTCCCAGGCCTTTGTCAAGTTACTGATACATTTACAATTTATACTCTTTCAAACTGCGCCATCTTTTGGCTACAATGTATCATTTCTCCCAACAGTTCCACAATAAATCAAAAATGTATCACTTATCTTTTTAAGTTACATTTAGAATCCTATTAGTCTTGTTAAATCTGGTATGATATGATAATCCCACAGATCAATCTAAAATCTGAAAAAAATATATTATGACATCACCATGTTTACTTAACTACATAGCTTAATTGTTCTATTGTATTGGTACTGAAAAATAACTTACTGTAATGTAATCTGTTGTTAATCATCAATAAAAAGAGAAAAAAAAAAATAAATAAAATCTGAAAAAGATAAAATGTGATACACAAAAATTAAAAACAAACTAAACTTTTCCACTTAAAAATCTATATAATTATCTAAAAATAGGGTGTAAATCATATTCCTAATTTAGGCCATGGGGTTCCAATGTTTCTAGTGTACGGATCCACCTAGCTTCTTTTTATTATAAGCTCTTTAGTTCTATCGCCACCTCGACGAAATATAGGGACATGATCAATTCCTGGAATTTCAGATATTGTCTGTGTTGTCTGTGAAATTTGACGGAAACTGCCTGATCTAGTTTTTTTTAAGATTGATGGCTGATTTGTGCTCACTGATTCTCTCCTTAAAGTTAAACTATACCCCCCAAACAATGTAGGTCTCTATAAAAAGATATTGCATAAAACAGATGTAAAACCCTGCTTCATGTAAATAAACCATTTTCATAATAATAAACTTTTTTAGTAGTATGTGCCATTGGGTAATCATAAATAGAAAATTGCCATTTTGAAAAATAAGGGCCGCCCCCTGGAATCGTAGGATTCACAGTGCACACAAACATACCAACAAACCATACATGTTAGGTCACATGAGCCAATTAGACAGAATTCTGACTTTTGCTTCCTCACTTCTTCCTGTTACAGTTAAAGTTGTAGTATTTCTGGTCAGGTGATCTCTGAGGCAGCACACAGACCATCACGAAATGGTGGCTCAAGGCAAGAGATGTAAAAGGGCAATATTTACTTAAAAATATATATTCAAGTTTGAGAACATTCTTTAATATGACCCTTAATTCGATATAAACTGTTGCTTAGGTATTTATTTTGGGGGTATAGTTTTCCTAGTGGTTTGTCCCACATACAGGAGGCCACAGGGACATTTAATGGTGTTAACTACAAACATGGATGTACAGGTATAATTTCCTTTAATTTTAATGGGGGTACCTTTTCGTGGATGATAAATGATATCTCCTTTTAGGCAATTTGAACAGCAATTACATGATAAACACGGAAATAATCAATTTTTCCTTGGATGTAGTGATTGCTGTTTTTTATCATGCCCTCCCAAATCTGATCTTACCAACATCGACCCTATGGTTATATTCTTTTTATGACATCATTAATGGAGGTTTATTGAAAGACTCAATTTCCGGTAACCTATCTTTCAATAAACCCCAATGTCTCCGTATTATTTTTGCCACCTCTTGACTGAGAGTGGTATATCTAGAGGCAAAGGGGATTTGTTTCACCTAAGGGAAATTGAAAATCCCTATCTTTCTGTTCTATTAGGACCCGTTGTTTATTAAGAAGAGGCTTTGGATACCCTCTGTGAATAAATGTATCCTCCATATTATCTAGATGTTCAGACAATCTTAGGTCATCAGAGACTTCTTTTTACCCTTAAAAATTGTGATTTAGGTAAAGATTTGCGTGTCTGTAATGGGTGAAAAGAATCTTAATGTAATATAGTGTTTTTGTCTGTAGCTTTTACAAAAAGATCAGTAATTAAACATTCATATTCCTTGATCACCAGTGTCCAAAAAGGATATATTATGTAGATCAGTATGTAGCGTAAATTGAATGTGGGGTGATACCAAATTAATGTATTCATGAAACAAATGCTGGGTTTCCTGTGGCCCCGTCCATATAGCAAACACGTAACCATACTAGGCAATTTAGTTCAAAACTCTCATTGGTATATATGAATCTTTTCTCCAAATTATTCATATAAATGTTTGCCACATTAGACCCCATTGCCATCCCCCTAATTTGCACCTTTAAGTTAACTTTTAGCATGGTATAGAATGGCCAATTCTAAACAATTTTAAGTTTTCAGCCATCCTGATTTTTGTTTTTTATTGTTTTTTTAAATTATTTATTATTCTGCTAACTCTTTCCAACTTTCAAAAGGGGGCCACTGGCCCCATTAAAAAACAAATGCTTTGTAAGGCAGATCTATTGTTATTGCTACTTTTTATTACTCGTCTTTCTATTGAGGGCCTCTCCTATTCATATTCCAGTCAATTATTCAATTCGATGCATAGTTGCTAGGGTGATTTGGACCCTAGCAACCAGATTGCTGAAATTGTAAACTGGAGAGCTGCTAAATAAAAATCAACACAAAAACCACAAATAATAACAAGTAAAAAACAATAGCAAATTGTCTCAGAATATCACTCTCTACATCATACTAAAATTTAACAAAGTTGAATAACCCCTTTAAGGTATGAAGATTCAAATAACAGGAAGATCCCTTATCTGGAAAACCCAAGGTGCCAAGCATTCTGTATAATAGGTCCCATATCTGTACTGAGTTTCTGCCTTTTGCTCAAGATCCTGTAATATAACTCTCTCTTACTTATAATATATATACACGTTATGTCAAAGATCTGGACAAATTTGCACCTGCGCAGTAAGGTAAATGTACACAGTTCACATTCTTGCTTGTATTTGCACTAAGCCCCCGTCCAGTCAGTGTGAATTGCACGCAAGTGCACCTTTTGATGCAGTGGGACCCTGGAGCTACTGTCACCAAGGATGGCTGTGATTCCAGAGTTCCAACTCCTTACTCCTAAAGAATCACACACAGACTTCAATTTAACCCTTTTAGTGCCACTGAATGTAGAATCTACGTTCTGTGTATAAAAGTGCCACAGAGCGTAGATTCTACATTCTGTTGCACTTTAGGGTTCGATCTGTCCCTGCTCGTTCCCCCACCCTGAGACAACAAGCAGAGTGGGCCAGGGGACCCAAGTACACACTCCCTGTCACGCTGTCCCGCCGGCCCAGTCCGACCCTGATCCTGAGGAAGCAGCAGGCACATGAATTATAAGTGTCCTGCTGCTGCCTGCACTTCCTCGGATGTCAGCCCCACCCACACACAGGATAACTGCCTCTTCTTCGTGGGACCCCCTCCTGCAACATCAAATCGATTTTCAAAGTTAGTGTTACACTTACACACAAAAGCAAACACTTATTACACTGATACACACATTCAGACATACATTTTTGGGGATCCCACACACTTGCACCCGCACACACATAACATGCAATTTTGCGAATTGTACACACGCATACACACAATTTTTTTTTTCTTCTTGCATCATTTGGGGTTTTTTTTTGCCTGATGTTTTATTGCCATTGCAAATAGCGTATTTGCTAACCACACTGTGAAATACATTTTGTATGCAATTTTGGTGATTTTGGTAAATTTTTAGCCATTTTATAGCATTTCCAGCTTTGCATAGGTGTTGTTCTTCGCT
This sequence comes from Xenopus petersii, assembly GCA_038501925.1. NCBI lineage: Eukaryota > Metazoa > Chordata > Amphibia > Anura > Pipidae > Xenopus > Xenopus petersii. The sequence goes on along the minus strand of CM076680.1, from coordinate 131,430,598 downwards.
TGTTTCTGTCCTTAAAACATATTTGGCCAAGTTAAAACATTTAAACAGTAATTCTGACTGCTGATTACACTAGGCTAAAAAAAAAGCATTGGTCTTTGTGGTTTTTATTTTTGTGATTTTATTGCATTTACCACTGTTCTTTGTTACTTTGTTTTGCCCATGTAAGTTTTGTCTACTATATATCCAGCATGGTATCTCTCTCTCCCCCCCCCCCCCATGGAAGACTCCACTGAAAGTGGTGGTGAGTCTCTGGATACTGGAGCCTTCCTCATTGCAATGTATTTATCTCACCCCACCCCGCACCCCATTCAGCACTGTATAGAAAGATTGTGCTATGTGAATAAAGCTACACACTCACAAACATATCAAATCACCATGCACTATTCATAAGGCTAAATCGTGCAGGTTTTTTTTGTATTATAACGCGTTAATATTTATGTCTTTTTACTCAAAATACATTAAACAGCATCTTACACTCTGAGCCTTATTACCTCTATTCTCATAAAGCTAGAAGCCCAGGTTCCTCCCATATAACTAAACTGCATTATACAAGCACCATATACAACACTCTTAAATGGATACTTTCATGGAACTAACTGGAATGAAGTGCATCGAGGTGATGTAAAAAAAAAAGGCAGAGAGAGAGCGCAGTCATGCACAGGAGAGGACACAACTGAGTGAGCATCATCATAAAGGATATTTCAGGAGCAAACCCTGGAATTTTTGCCGGGATTTCTTCTAGTTTGCATAATAATCAGGAGAGGGCATACTCACTGGCTATGTATTTCATAGGAATGTACAGGAAGGGGGAACACATTTGTGATGTTATTAGTGGTGGGTGTGAAAGGCAGAGAGCAATGTTGTGTTGCACAGAATAGTTTGGACATGAAGCAGGCTTGCAAAAAAAAAATCTTGAAATGATGGGCTAATTGTATTCTGTATAATGCACCCCATAATGTGGATTATATAGAGAAAAATATGAGAGACATGTTTATCCTGTAAATTATATTAATTATATTCAGTGCTTAGTGGTGTCATTTCTGTCACATGACTGAAACTTGTGTAATATATATATATATATATATATATATATATATATATATATATATATATATATATATATAGTATATATAATGTGTATATATCTGTATATATATATGTGTGTATAGGATCTGTTATCTGAAAACCCAATATCTAGAAAGCTCTGAATTATGGGAAGTCTCCCATAGACTCCCATTTCAATCAAATAACATTTTAAAAAATGATTTTTCTCTATAATTATAATTATAGAGAAACTTGGTCCCAACTCAGATATAATTAATCCTTATTGGAGGAAAACCAGCCTATTGGGTTTATGTAATGTTTCAATTGTTTTCTAGTTCACTCAATGTATGGGGATCCATATTACAGAAAGACCCCTTATCTGGAAACCCCCAGGCCCCAAGCATTCTGGATAACAGGTCCCACACCTATATATGTATATATGTATATATATATATATATATATATATATATATATGTATATATATGTATATATATATATATATATATGTATATATGTATATATATATATATATGTATATATATGTATATATATATATATGTATATATATGTATATATATATATATGTATATATATGTATATATATATATATGTATATATATGTATATATGTATATATATATATATATGTATATATGTGTATATATATATATATATATATATATATATACATGTATATATATATATATATATGTGTGTGTATATATATGTGTATATATGTGTATATATGTGTATATGTGTATATATGTGTGTATATGTGTATATATGTACATATGTGTATATATATATATATATATATATACATGTGTATATATGTGTATATGTGTATATATGTGTATATATACAGTATATATATATGTGTATATGTATATATATGTGTATATGTATATATATGTGTATATGTGTATATATGTATATATGTATATATATGTATGTATATATGTATATATATATGTATATATATATATATATATATATATATATATATACACACACACACACTTATATCTAGTCTAAAAAAAAAAAAGCCCAGGTGCTGTCTCAAACAGTAATATCAGCATGAAGAACACAGAGCACTCATGGGACTTTATTTATGTGCAAAACTTTAATGGTGTAAGTCTCATGAGTGCTGCGTGTTCTTCATGCTGATATTACTTTTATTTATACTTTTATATATATATATATATATATATATATATATATATATATATATATATATATATATATAGTATATTAGAATGGCCTGCATGAAAGCCTTTGGCCTTTATATGGTTGTGGAACATTATTTTTTATATATATCTCAATATTTGAAACAATAACTGGTGCAGAGAAACCATCACAGTTAGGGTAAGAATGGCTAAAAGGAGCTGAAGATCCCATCACAATGTGGAGTGGAGACATGCAAAAGGCTGCTTAATGTCCCTTATTCCTGGGGCCAATTATGCATTCAGATCATCTGGTTTAGTAAAACAAATACAAGCTAATCATTTAGATCCATACATCCAAACTTGCACGCAGCCTGTTTCCATTGTCTCTTTATCAAATGTTATTATATGCCCGGCAGATAAAGTACTGTCCAGTGACAACTCTAGATGGGGCACAAAAAATAAATATTCACTATATTAATGGAGCAGCATTTGCAGTGTAGATGAATCATTTGCTAATTTATAGGTTGAAATAGAATTGTTGTCTTGCAGTATTTTGCCAGTGGTTGGTTTCTGATATGGCAGTAGATGGCGCCCTTTAGTCATGGATAAAAGTAACCCATTCCTGTAAATGTCTCTGTATTTCTACAAATATACAAGTGTGTGGATGAGAGATAAAAAAGGGCCCTTCTCTGTTCTGCTAAATGCATTTACTGATCTTTCAAAAAGGGTTTGATGGTTGCTAGAGAAATACATGCAGTACATTTTGCTTTACGATGCAACCTGTTTTTGAAAGCACTAAGTATTTTTTTTTTTAAATTCAAGTTCTTGTGTCCTATTGAAGTAAATGCACAGCATTAGCTCTGTAGTGTCTCCCACCACTGCCAGTAATATCAGGTACAAGCTCTATAAAATGCATGCTTTTAATCCTTTTTCTAAGTAATCCAAAATGGTTTATATTCTCAAGAGCTATTAGGTTTCTAACAATAACCATGTCATCGGGGCTGGGTATTTATTGTTGAATCTATTAACGGTTAAATGAAAACATTAAGGCTACTGTAATAGAGGTAGCCCTCGCATACTCATATGATTTATGTTTATTATTAATGGGTGGGATATGTGCAGCCCATTAATCTATTATAGGTATTTCCTGTGAAAATCAATGTCATGTGTTGTTTTTATAGGCCTGGCAGGTTAAATGGTGACAATTCATTCAGCAGTATTTGCAGGAATTGCAGCCTGCTTGCATGGTTTGCTATTATATAGAATATATAACCAGAAAATCTAATACATACTCACCGTGATTTTCGTTTCCTGGACTGGAACATGGCAGTGGGCAATAAAGGGTTAAATCCCCCTGATGATAGGAATGCACCTCAACGATTGGAGACAATACCCTCAAAGAAGGGAGGGAACCCCTGCCCACTGCCATGTTCCAGTTCAGAAAACGAAAATCACGGTAAGTATGTGTAACACCCTCTTGGCGACCCCCCTGGTGCCAAAGTTGTACCATCTTACCGATTCAGGTCCTGAGTCCCCTTTGCAAGGTGAAAGGGTATTGGGAAGTTCCTCTCTAGCCATTGCCTCCACCAAATGGGATCAGGGAATACAACTGAGGGTGGCCCCATTAGGAAAACATTCAACATACACTTTGCTGTATAACAATATCAATGTTATAATAAAGAAAGTGCAGATTAAAGCCAAAGTAAATAGTCATAGTACAACTATGCATTTACAAAGCATGACCCACTGCCCTGGGGAACCTGTGACAGTCCAGTCCTGACACCTCCCTGCCAAGTCCCGCACTACTCCTTTGTAGACAAAGAGTCTTAAGTCCCTTTTCCCAAAAGAGCACAATTGGTCCCAGGTAGTGCTACTGCCCAAATACCTTTCCCGATGGACAAGGTACTTGCTCCCACGTGGCAGGCACACAAAAAAGCCTGTTTCACAATAGGAGACACACTGGATCCTTTTCTCCACCCTCCCCTGGCAGACTCACCCGAGTGCTCACACAGAGCTGGCAGGCTCACACAGAGCTGAAACAGGCATCCACATGATGGCATCCTTAAAGGCTCCTAGCCGAGCACACACTTGCTTGATCCACAGCTGAACTATAGCTACCTGCACTGCCCATAGCGCAGCACACAAAGTCCAGGTTTTGGATTTAGGAGCTTCAGACCCTCCTGGTCTAGCTCCCCGGCTTGGGGCAGCCACACCCCATTCTCCAGGGGCTCCTACACTTTGCAGCCAGATTCTTATTCAACTCTGTCCTCAGTGAAGTAAAATCAGCAATGGCTGTGAGCATATGGCATCTCCTATTTATACAAAAGTGGTGCAGCAGCGACACCTTGTGACACCCTCCGGTATCTGCCAGACATGCTGCACTGGTACAAGGCTCCAGCCCCTCCCAAAGCTCTAGGTAGACCCTGTAGCTGCACAGAAAGGGGATTTCCACCATGTGGCTTCAGACCATAGGGGAATTAACACTATGGGTCCCTACATATGCATAAGATTTTCTGTTTTCCTGTACTTCCTCATGGCAGTGGGCACTAAAGGAATGTACAAAGCAAAACACATAGGGAGGGAATACTGAGAAACTTTTATTGAAGCTGCTGAAAGGACAATGCACCCAATTCCAGTTAAATTGTTGGGGTATATGTCAAAACAGTAGTGTTTGGAGAATGCATGTAGAGATTTCCAGGTAGCTGCTCTACATATGTCATCTGCTGATACTTGGGCATGGAGGGCCCAAGATGCCGCTATTCCTCTGGTGGGGTGTGCTTTTGGAGAACATGGCCCAGGTACTGTCTGAGAGGAGTGAGCCAATTGTATGCAATCTCTGATCCATTGAAGAATTACTTTTTTGGAAGCTATGCAGCCTCTTTGGGGCATCCGTATAACAGGAGAAGGCTGTCAGATTCACTGAAACTTGCAACTCTTTGAAGGTAAGCTTTTAGGCACCTTACAACATCTAGGTGATGGAGTCTTTTCTCTTCTTCGTTTTTAGAGTTGTCAAAGAAGATAGGGAGCACTATGTCTTGAGACGTGACATTTTGTTGCTACTTTGGGAACAAAGTTGTCTTGAGTTTTTAGAATGACTTTAGCATAAAGGAATTGGATCTTGTTTTCCCTAGCGGAGAATGCACATAGTTCTCCCACTCTTCTTGTTGAAGATATTGCCAACAGAAATGCTGTTTTTCATGTAAGGTTCTTATGAGAGATGTCCTCTATTGGTTCTAAGAGTGCTTTTGTCAGAGCATCCAACACTTGGGAGAGATCCCAGGGAGGAACTGTGTCTTTTACTACAGGGTAAATTCTGGCAAGAGCTTTGAATTTCTTTATCAGAGGAAAAGACGCCTACTGCTTATCTGTGTATGTGGAGATGGCTGAAATCTGTCCTTTTAGCGTGGAGGTACTGAACTTTACTTATAGTCCTGATTGAAGAAATTCTACGATAGTTACTTTCGGAAATAGTAAAATAAGTTCCAAACTTTTTGGAGCCCCAGTTTGAGAATTTCTACCACATCTTACTGTATTTGGTAGAGGTGGACATTTTTCTGAATTTCCTGGGTCTGGGTGTTTGAAGGATCCTTGGTGTAACAGGTTTGGAGTTACTGGGAGACTGAATGGCTCCTTTTGAGATATCTGAAAGAGGAGAGGGAACCAGAGTCTCCTCGGCCACCAGGGTGTTATGAGGATCACATTGTCCTCTTGGATTTTCTTGATGGTTCTCGCTATCATGGAAATTGGAGGAAATATATATGCTTGATGAAAATTCCACTGGAAGGAGAACGCATCCCAGAAGGTCGCTCTGAGATCTTTCTGCCAGGAAAAGAACACTCAATTTTTCTTGTTCTGGAATGTCGCCATCAGATCTATAGACATGTGGCCCCATCTTTCGCAGATTTGGTCGTAAACCTCTTGATTCAACCCCCATTCCCCTATTGCTGGAAACTTTCTGCTGAGGTGGTCCGCTTTGGAGTTTGAGGGGCCTGGAATGTAAGAAGCTCTAAAGTTTTTCACATTCTTTTGTGCCCATTCAAAAATAGTTGTGGTCAAGGTTAACAGTTGTCTGGTTCCTCCCTGATTTTTTATGTAGCTTACTGCTGTAATATTGTCTGATTTTATCAGGATGGATTTGTTATTGAGGTACCTTTGGAAGTAAAGGATTGCCAGAAGGATTGCCTTCAGTTCCCTGATATTTTACTTTCTGAGGGTGTCCAATTCCCCTGTATCTGAAGTTGTTTGAAGTGGGCTCCCCATCCTGTCTGGCTTGAATCTGTCGTAAAGGTTTCCCAGTTCGGGGAAGCTATAGATACTAGGATTTCCAGGTTCCGTCTCCTAAACCACCGGGATAGTTGAGAGATGGTGGCCGGAGATATGTGTATCAGTTAGGTGCCTTTTTTGTGATTTTTGTCCCATTGATCAAGGAGTTCTATATGGAGGGGCCTCGCTTGAATTCTGGCCCATCTTACCGAGTCTATTGTAGACATAAGTTTCCCTATGATTTGTTGTCATATCTTGGCCATCGTATTAGGGTGATAGGACATGTTTTCCATTTGGTAAATTATGTCTGAGATCCTTTCCTCTGGGAGCCTGACGTGAAGTTTCTTGGAGTTGATTATCGCTCCTAGGAATAAGATCTCTTGGGTAGGCTCTAGTTTGGATTTCTCCCAGTTGACTAGCCATCCCCATTCTTCCAAGGTATCCAGGATGATTTGCTGGTCTTGAGCCTTAAGATTACCATTATGGTGGCTAGCACCTTCGTGAAGACACTTGGAGCAGTGGCCAGTCCAAACGGTAGGGCTCATGAACCTCGGAATTTTTTTGTGTGCAGGTATGAGATCCATTATCCGGAAACCTGTTATCTGGAAACCTGTTATCCAAAAAGCTCCAAATTACGGAATGACATCTCTAATAGACTCTATTTTATTAAAAAAAGTCACATTTTTTGAAATGATTTCCTTTTTTTCTGTAATAATAAAACAGTACAGATCCCAACTAAGATATAATTAAACCTTACTGAAGGCAAAACTAGTCTATTCGATTTTATTCATGTTTAAGTGATTTTTTTAGTAGACTTCAGGTATGGAGATCCAAATTACAGAATGATCTGTTATCTGGAAAACCCCAGGTGGTAAGCATTCTGTATAACAGGTCCCTTACCAGTATTGCATGTAGCATAATTACACAATCTGATTTTATCATCTTTAAATCAGAGTTGCAGCAATTCCAGTTATAGGGCATGTGAAGTCTAAAATAGAATAAGGCTAGAAATGCTGTATTTTGTACACTAAATATAAACATGAACTTACTGCACCACAAGCCTAATCAAACAAATCATTTATGCTTTCAAAGTTGGCTACAGGGGGTCACCATCTTGTAACTTTATTAAACATCTTTGCAAGACTAAGACTGTGCACATGCTCAGTTTGGTCTGGGCTGCTTAGGGATCGTCATAAACAAAGCTGCTTGAGTTCTGCATTGCTGGGAAGTAGGCGGGGGCTCCCTCTGCTGTTCATAAGTATGATTGTTTCCCTGCTCAGTAGTTAGAGACCGTCTGACAATTCCTATCCACAGCAGTAAATGAATGGAGAATTTCACTGCATACCGTCAGCTTTCTTTTAAAAACGGTATACATTTTTAAATTAAAGTATATTGGAGATAGGTTTCTTTTTCATTAAAGAAAGTAAAAATGGGATTTTATTTTTTTGCCTTTACATGCCCTTTAAGAGCAGGTCTCTCCCATGCAGCTGTTATTCCTATTATTTTGCTTCAGGTCTGAGGGGCCAATGATTTTGGAGTAGGCTCCTTGGGGCAATCTTTTATCGAGTTGCAGAAGTGGGCACATCTTTTGACAGTGTTCTTTGGCATTTATGGACTATTTTTATTTTATTATACTTTTTTAAACAAGTGCATTTATGTGCATTTATATCAGGACCCTGTCATATTCCAAAGGACTCCTGTGTCATTATGATTCCGTTCTCATGATCCAGCAGCAGGTCACATTTGCACTTAAAAGGGGAGGTTCACCTTTAAAAGTTAACTTTTAATATGTTGTAGAATGGCTAATTCTAAGCACTTTATCAGTTGGGGGAATTATTTTTTGACAACTGTTTAATTATTTGCTTTCTTCTTCTGACACTTTCCAGCTTTCAAATGGGGAGGGGGGCACTGACCCCTTTTAAAAACAAATGCTCTGTAAGGCTACAATTGTTATTGTTACTTTTTATTACTCATCTTTCTATTCGGGCCTCTCCTATTCATATTCCATTCTCGCATTCAAATCAATGCATGGTTGCTAGGGTAGGGTTAGGACAGTTTAGATCAACCTTTAAGTATTTTTTGTGCAGGTATTGGCCCGTTATCCAAAATGCTCTGAACGTGGGGTTTTCCAGTTAAGGGATCTTTATTTAGTTTGGATCTCCATACCTTAAGGGCAGAGACACACGCTGCTATTTCAGGAGATTAGTCGCCAAGTGACAAATTGCTTCTTCTTCGGACGACTCGGATCGATACGGCTTTCCGAAGTCGCCCGAAGTTTCCTTGTGAAGCATCTTCGGAAAACGAAGTGTTCTGAGTGCCATCCCACCAATGATTTACATTCTACCTGGCGGGAAGGCAGTTCGGGGAGATTAGTCGCCCGAAGAAAAAGCGATTTGTGGCTGGGCAACTAATCTCCCGAAATAGCAGCGTGTGTCTCTGCCCTTAGTCTACTAAAAAATAATTTAAATATTAATTACATCCAATAGGATTGCCTTTCTTCCAATAAGGAACAATTATATCTTAGTTGGGATCATGTATGAGGTACTGTTTTATCATTACAGAGAAAAAGAAACATTTTAATAATTTGATTATAATGGAGTCTATGGGAGATGGCCTTTCCGTAATTCGGAAATTTCTGGATGACAGGTTTCAGGATCCTTTATTTGTAGCATGACTGCATTCATGAATACAGGTATGAGATGTATTATGCAAGATTGGGACCTGAAGTTTCTGGATAAAGGATTATTCTGTAATTTGGAACACCATGCAGTACAGTCACTAGGTCCCTTCGGATACAAGGCACTGTCCCGTTAATACAGAAAAATACAATTCAGACAGAATGGGTTAGTGTTTGAGACTACAGCAAATAGCAATGGCATATTTGGGGCTTTCTGGAAAATAGATCTTAAAACCACAGCATGTTCTATTGTTTGATGGCAGGACTGGACTCTGTGTTGAATTTTCCCTGAGTTTGTATTTAATGAGCATTGCCCCACTGATGAGATTAGGCTGGAAAGTATGTTACAGTATAAGGAGAGTGGTATCGGGCTAATTTGCTGAGCTTTTTGTTGTCAGTGCTGCAGACATTGAGGCAGAATTTAGATTTATATTTGTGCCTGTGTGCTGAGGTGTATTTATAGCTTGGGCTGCCCTCGCCTGCTATGGGAAATATGCCATCAAAATATTATTTCTCCCCGCATCCCAGGGTCTTCCAATTCCTTCCAGTCCGGCTCTGCTCTAAATTATCCGGCATGAAAGAAAATGCAACTATAATAGAGAGTGTGAAAATCAGTCATTGGAGAATGTAGTAAAAGTAATAAAGTCAACACACAAAAAAAGCAGCTGCACAGCTAATTTACTTCTCAGACTTTTACACAGAGAACTTAATAATAGAACTACGGGGGTCATTTATCAGCATTCAAATTTTCGCCATTATTTTATTTTTTTTGCACAAAAACTCAAAAAATCAGGACATATTTTCAAAAACTCGAATGTCTTGTATTTTGTAAGCACAAAAAACTGGAATGTAAAACTTCTGTGAGTTCACGTAGAAGTCAGTGGGAGTTGTCCTAGGCAACATTCAAGCCATTTTTTTTACTTGAAGAGTTTTTTTTGAGCCTGTAAACTCACAAATTCGAGTTTTTTGAGCTGCTAAATTCAATCAAAAATTCTATTTTTTGAGCTGATTGCTCAAAATTTTCTGTATTCTAGTTTTTTTCCCATGATTGTATTCAACTGAGTTTTTTTCTATTCAGATTTTATAATAACATTTCAGTTTTTTTAAATTGTGAGTTTATTCGAAGTAGAAAAAACACTAAAACCTCACAAATTAAATTTTTGATCTTTAAGCCCATAACTGTCCCAAATATTGACATTGTAGCTTATTGTCAATGAATGTCAGCACTGTGGGACTGGCCTGGCAGATTATCAGAGGATCTCCTGCTGGGCCACAACATAGGACAGTTCCCATCAGCCGTTTCTGATTTTACACAAAGTCCTCTAAACTGTGTTTAGTGATGTCTGCATCTAATTTCTTGAGAGTGAGCCTCAATAGCATGGTTTCTAGTGAGTCCAACACCCCTGGGATCATTTATGGGGTTGGACTCTGGTGTCCAGTGCCCACAGGGACTGTGACTCAATGGATGTCAATGGTTCTCCTCCCACCCCCATGTGCACCGTGTACCTCCCTCCGCCTTAACTTTATGGCTGTGCTCAGGGGTGAGGGGATGTGCAGGTGGGGGAATGGGCCTGGTTTGGCCGACACACCAGTTTGTTTTTCCAGTGTCCCACTGGCCCAGTCCAACCCTTATCATTTGCCTTATCGTTACAGGATACAACGGGCCCCAACTGGCCACTTTGCACACTGTGTTCTGCTGAGATTACAGCAGGTCTTTGCACTTTGTTTGTGAATTTTTGCTTCCCCTCCTGGCTTTGCATGTTGGCATCTCCTCCACCTGCCCCCCTATGTGTTTGTCAATCAGACATGAAATTTAAAACCTGCAAAGTTCAATTCAAAAATTGCAAACTCGAGATTCCGACACATAAAGGATAAGCAAAGTCAAAATCCATTGGGGGGGGGATCAAACGTAACATGCCTATGATTAAGGGATTGTATCCCGGAACGCGTAGGGCCTTTTGATCCCTGCATGAGCCTGCAATAAAACTTGTTTCCTCCTCGAATGGAGTGCCGTCCATTCTTTTGGCACTGAATGAATTTTGGCGGTGGGGACGCTGCGGACAGAGCACTTTACGAGGAGAGATTGGAGCAGCCAAGAGGGAGGGTAAGCTTGGAGCGGTCCTTTGGTGTGGAAGAGGAGTAGATCAAACGTAAGGCACCCGCAAGTAATTGCAATGTCTTAAATTATACCACCTACCTGGCCTGAGGTTCTTCTTAACAGACCATCAAAAAATGTTTTTAAAATAATTGTTGCTATACTACAAAACAAAACCACCAACACATATTAAACTTTAAAATCACAAAATCTTTATTTAGAAATAACTTACTGAATCTCCGCTTGCGCTCCTCTTCAGAAAAGGCGTCAGGGCGACGATCCATTGTGCGGCGTTCAATTTCTCCTCCCTGGCTATCTTCTATAAGGAAAGCAGGGAGGAGAAAGTGAACGCCGCACGATGGATCACCCGATCGCCTTTTCTGAAGAGGACCGCAAGCGGAGATTTGGTAAGTTATTTCTAAATAAAGACTTTGAGTTTTTAAAGTTTAATATGTGTTGGTGTCTTTTTTTCGCAGTATACAAACAAATTATTTTTTGATGTTACTGATCATTTAATGAGCATCACATAGCGATCCACTGCGTCTGCTTCTTATCTCTTCAAAATCCCGGCAACAAGTAAAGTATGGCTCTTAACTCTACTATACATGTGCACCCATGCAAACAAGAAATAAGAAGAGGATCACTCCTCCATGCTCACAGAAAGAACCCCCTGGGCTGGGGCAATTTTCTGCTGATAGGCCGCTGGGTATCAAGTTAGTGAGTACAATCAAATTACTTTTTTGTTGACATTCCTTCTCCTTTAAAGGTTACCTGTTGCCAAAAACATTATCCCCAATCAAAGGCGCAGTTGGGGATAATAATAAATATTTTATTAATCATTAAAATTGAGCGAAAACCTGAATCGTATTTTTTTTCAAGACTTAACTCCCGAATTGCTCAATTTTTTCAGGTAATTGCCGAAAACCCTGACTTTGTCAGCTTATCGGGTTAAACCCAGTGCAGACCACGATATCTTCAAATTGGGATAGACATCTAACCTCGATGGGTTTGAGATGCCGGATTCTTGGATTCAGGCTTTTTGCAGCATCTGCTATAATAAACCTCGAAAAATTCAAAAACCCTGACCAAAAAAAAAAAATCAAGTTTTGATAAAAAACAAAAACCCTTAGTATGATGTAGAGAGATATTCTAAGACAATTTGCAATTGGTCTTAATTTTTTTAAATTTTGTGGCTCTTCAGTTTGGAATTCAAGTCACTATCTGGGTCCAGTTTACCCTAGAAACCAGGCAGTGGTGTGGATGATAGACTTGAGGATGAACAGGAGAGAGACTAAATAGACAGATAAAAAATATAAAGTAGCAATAACAATACAACTGAAGCTCAACAGAGAAATAGTTTTAGTGGCTGCCAGAGTCATTGCCCCCCTTCTGAAAGCTTAAATGGCAAAAGAAGACTTCAATACATATTTTCCTACAGTTTTATGGTGAAGCAAAATGGCCCAGTTTCACTAATCAAAACTCTAAAATAAGTATCTTTTAAAATAATTCTAAAAAAGTTCTAAAATACCCAGTTTGCTGAGACTTGAAGGGGAAAAATTATCAACATTTGATTTCAATAGCAATTGCATCAAAAATGAGACCACGGGGGAGTTTTTTCTTTTGCTGAACGTTACCTCTATCACCAGACTTGCCTTCGCCACCTCAGACCAGGCGAAGTGCAATAGACTAGATAGGAGTTCCTCAAAAAAGTTTTTTGAAGAGAGAGGCTGCAAAAGATCGTAATTTTTTTATGGTACCCGGCTTCCTCCCTACATTTCCTAACATATGGCACCTAAATTATACTGTGGGCTCATGTGTAGGGCAATATAACAACTTTATATAATTTTATTAAGGTTCCCTGAACTTGTATAGTGTAATGTATTTGCTGCAGCATATACGGCCATTGTACTTTAACTGCACGCCGTATGCTAATTAGCCAACGCCAGCGCAACTTTCAACTGCTGTGCGTAATTTCGCCAGCATTCGGTACCCTGTGCGCAACTTCGGATCTTCGTGAATTAACGTTGTCCAGGCGAATTTATGCCTGGTGAAATGTTGCAATGTGCGCAAAGCCATCACTGGCGAATTTCCGCCTGTTAGTGAATTTGCTCCCATGAGTTTCTAAAACTTGAAGATTTAATAAATCTTCAAGATTTATTAAGTGTAAAAAACTTCAAAACTCGACTATAAACATGTCCTGGTGACTTCATGTAGAAGTCAACAGGAGTTGTATTACCAACATTTTTCGAGATTTATTAAAAATTTGGCAGATTCATTGAAAATGGTAAGTAGAATGTGATTTTACTATGAGGTTTTTTTCACGTTTTTCGGCTGACTTTTTGCAAACCAGTTTTTTCAGTAAATAAGTGTGCATACAAGATTTACACGTTTTTTCTAATTAGAAAAAACATTAAATTCGATTTCTTGATATATACTTTTAATGTGAACAATTACAGTTAGATTGTGATTCCAACTAACCAAATTAGTTATGGAATTTATCAAATTCAGAGGGCCCATTTACTTAGTTCGAGTGAAGGAATAGAAAAAAAAAAAAAAAATGTCAAATTTCTAACGTTTTTTTTTGGTTACTTCAACCATCGAATTGGCTACTTTGACCTTCAACTATGACTTTGAATCGAACGATTCAAACTATAAATCGACCATTCGATAGTCAAAGTAATGTCTCTTTAAAAAAACTTTGACCCCCTAGTTCGCCACCTAAAACCCACCGAAGTCAATGTTAGCCTATGGGGGAGGTCCCCATAAGCTTTGGAACAATTTTTAGGTCGAAGAAAAATCATCCGATCGATTAAAATCCTTTGAATCGAACGATTCAAAGGATTTAATTGTTAAAGATTTTTCGTTCGATCTAACTATTTGTGGTAAATCCTTCGACTTCGATATTCAAAGTCGAAGGATTTCAATGTGGCAGTCGAATATCGAGGGTTAATTAACCCTCGATATTCGACCATAAGTAAATTTGCCCCCCGGGTGTGTGATTTTCCTGCAAGAGAATTTTCGATTATCATGTAATGTAAATGTTATGGTGCAAGGATTATTTCAAAAAGGACTAGTGTGCACACCTTAAATTGTAAAGAAAGTTTACTGTTCAGTAAATCAAATAAAAAAAATACAGAAATGATACAGCTTTGAAATTTTGCAATTAGAATCAAAATCATGCCATCAACATTCATTCAAGAAAATGAGCCCCGTGTGTGTAGCTGTGTGCCATTTCCACACAAACATTGTCTGTAATATTCAAAACGTGAGCAGTTTAAAGAAATAGACTTTATTATATTATAAAAGGTGCAAAACTGTTTAAGCATATATTTCAGGACTCAATTTAATCGGAACTATATATTCTCTGTTTTTTTTTTTTTTTTGCTTGTTTCACAACTTCATTGAAATTACAACAGCAGTGACATATTCACTATTACAGCGCAACAAATTACATCCATTTTGTGACAATATGACAAAAGTGATGTTCAACTGCGGAAATGCAGCAAATATATATATATCCGAAATATAATATGCATTTAAATACAAATAAATTTAAATACTGCACTTATTTCATTGCTGAAGGGGAAATAACATGTTTATTTCCTCCACAAATTTCCAGGAAATTCCCAGCACAACAATCTCCAAAAATCTGCAAAAAAAGAAAAATCTTGGCTATGTAAATGATCTTCAGTGATTTGGTTTGCGGTCTTGTTTCATGGGGAAATTTTATTTTTATTGCCAGATACCAAAGTAACACAGTTCCAAAAGTTACTGGTCACCTGAAATTTTTTTACAGGACAATCACATTTAAAAATGTGTAATTTTAGTAGCAAAATACTGATTTCTTTGGACATTTAGGTCAGATTCAATATCATGAGAAAAACTTGTCTCCTAACTCAATTGCCAATTTCCCTGTAGACTTCTATTGAGTTTTTATGAGATGAACCGAGATAAAGTTCTCATGGAATCTAATCTTGCTCATTGTTGCCAGTCCGTAATTATTTCCTAATTATAAATACTATCCCTAAAAGTATTCAAGAAGTCATTTGTTCTTCTACAGTATGAATTTGTTTTGAAAACTGTTCTTGAGGAACTGCACTGAGACAGTGTATCAACACCAAAACACGAGTTTACATTATTATAGTATCTTTGGCATACCCTTGAAGAACGTGCCTTAAGAGGAAAGCCTATTCTCCAGTTGAGAGATAGAGACTGTGTTATTTCAAAGTGCCCCACAAATTTCTCCTAAGCCTTCCTCCCTAGATTATATTCCTTGAAACCCAATGCACCGCAACTACTACTGTGTTAATACAGTGGAGTAGCCATCATGCAAATGGCCATCATCCAGCACCAAAAACAATTTTTTGTGCAATCTTTTGCCGTTCACAGAATTTAAGATTGTCATCCTAAATTGTTAGCGTATTTGCTAATGATCAAATCTTAGGAACTAAATAGCGATAAACAATAAGTGCATGTAACACTGAAGAAAGTACCATCACCAAAATACATCTTTCTATAAAGAACATTCAATATTTAAAGGCACATAGACACATTCCCATGTATGAAAACACCCCCCAAACTCATTCTACTGGTTGACTAAGTACTAAGAGTTGCTCTGTTGGGTACCAACAGTATCTTCTTGCGCAGTACAGTAGAATACTTTCTCTTTGACTTGAGGACTCACTGACTTGTCAATCCAAACAAGAATGGTTTTAATATAGCCAGCTGAATCAATATGAATATTTGTCATGATATAGAAATATGTCAACATATATTTCTAAATGTTGAATGTTCTTTAATGCATACAATATGAATTCCATGTTAGCATTTGTCAAATGTTTTATAGTCACAAATGCACCCAGTAAATGTACACAGTGCTGCTCCCAGATTTATTTTTCACATTATATTTTGTGCCAATATCATTCCCCCGATGGCATAGCAGGTGGTAATTCAGTGTGAGTGTACAAAGGAGAAGTCCTAATTACGATCTAAACATGATATTGTTGAAATGCATCTAAAACAACAAGGTTTAAAGAGATGCCATGATCAAAACAAAATATTTTGTTTGCACGTGAAAACAACGAGCAACGAATGTTATTGGAAAAAATTATACACTTTACTAACAATCGAATAATTTTTCCATGAATCTCAAAAAGTTAGTGAACTAAAGCACTAAAAATTTTTAGTTTTATTAAGTGTAAAAACCAAGAAAACCACTAATGCAAAACTTTGCCTGGTAAAAGTTGTTAAAGTCCTATAGAAGTCAATTGGGTCCATGCTGATCCTATTGGACCGCTTTAAATCAATTTCGGATTTTAGAGATAGGAATTGTCCAAAAAACGTGACTTTTTAGAGGTATTTGTATTTTTTAGCGTATAGTTTATAGTTATTTTTCGTTCTTACTTTTTTTTATTCAGATTTTTTAATACATGTCATGACTTTTGTGATTTTAGAGAAAGTGAGTTTAGTTGTGGTTTTAAAAACCTTGAACTATAATAAATTAGAACTATAATAAACAGGCCTCCACATTTTATTTGAAAGTTATAGTCATGACTCCTGCCTGCTTGGGATGTGCAAAATAAGCAACGTTATGCTTTATGATGGTATTCTATATTACTTTCCCAAAACTAAACGTAATATATATAATCCCATAACCTCCAAAAATGTCAAAAATTTTTTTTTAAAACAAATCAGATCACCTTTTTTTTAGAAAACAAGCAACTTACTGTCAAAATATTTTCATACTTGAATTTGATTTGAGAAAAATGTACTTCCTAATTCAATTCTAAATTTTGCCAGTAGATTTCTACTGAGTTTTCACTAGATAAACCATGAAATCATTTTAATTCTTATGGAATTTAATCAGGCTCTTCATTTGGTACCTGCTTCATAAAAAAAATCTGAGTGGCATTACATTAACTGCTGAATACAATATTCAGGGGCAGATTTTTCAAGGGTTGAATTAAAAATTAGAATTCAAAATTAGAATTTTCGGGTTTTTTAGGTCCAACACTGTCAAATTCAACTAGGAAATTATTCAAATTAGATTTTTTTTAATTTTTGAGATTTATCATACTTTGGCCCTTTAGGAACTCAAATTTGACTATTCACCACCTAAAACCTGCTGAATTTCTGTTTAAGAAGAGACTTCCTGTGTTCAATTTGTAGTTGTTTGCAGCCTTCGTGACATTTGAGGTTTTTTTCTAATTGAGTTTTTAAAATTCGAATTGAATTCAATTTGAGTTTACGGGACAATCCTATTCACCCGAGTTGAACGAATTCGATTTTTTTAATACATTTCAATTGGACGAATTTCGAGTTCTTGGGAGTTTTTAAAAACTCTCATGAATTCGAAATTCCACCTTTGATCAATGTGCTTCTCATTGTAATGAATGAAATGGATCAGAAAAGGAGATAAGGCAATAGGAAAAAATATGCAACGAATGCCAAATAAAAACATTTCAGGGGGGAATTGTTGTGTTTTATATCACTGAAACTACAAGTATTATAGGACAAAAGGGAGAGTTAACTTTTTTAGAAAGCAACACCCGACAGCAACTGGAGAAAAACGATATTATCATTGGCATGGTTCAAAATGTATTTGCCAAGATGTACATGTAATTTTTACAATAAAACTTCGCTGGCCCAGAGGCCTACAACACATTGCAGTATTGTCTATGGTTAAAAGCAACTGACATTTTCTAAGTTGTGTGAATACTTAAATAAGACCAGTATATATATATTTATATACTGAAAAATTCAGTGTGTGAACTATAAATGTAATAATGCACCATTCAGCTAACTGGCCAAATGAGAACTGCCACTTGCCCAACTTTGCAAGGCCTTAGACAACTATAGTACATATATATGCGCATTGCTTTAAGAAAAATATGGTACAAGCACAACCCATGCAGTATACAATTTTCTTTCAGCAGCAATAACCGCTGCTTTATAAATATAACGTTCATGCATTCAAACCTCTTAAAATTAGTGGGGTTCGTTAATGAAAAAAAAAAAAAAAAAAAAAAAAAAAATATATATATATATATATATATATATATATATATATATATATATATAAATAAATAACAAATCATTTAACATGATCTGGAAACTTGTCAAAAGGAAAGGGGAAGTCTGTGTGAGAGCTTCAGCCCTGGCTTTTTACTGGGACAAGTCATGATTCAATCTCCCCTTAAGTAGGAACTTCCAGACGTGAGAAGTTTCCCTTAATGTCCCATGGAGAGAGAAAGGGAGGTGTCTCTTACTCTCCAAGCTACTTTTCACCCAGCAATGAGTCTTCTCAATAGACTAAGGTTTTTACTACTTAACGCAATGTCTCTTAACAACGGCTAGCAGCGGAACTGAAACTCTACCAGGATCAACCTATCTGTACACCTTATATACCTGCAGTACAAATTCATTTTCTTGACAGGTTATTGCTCCTGGAGCACCATACTGTCTAAATGGACACACATATTTGAACAATACAGTAAACACAGGTAGGCAAGATTGCTCTCTACATCTTAGTAAATGCACAGCTTCATTCCCAGAGTGGAAATATCACTAATATAGTTTGTTTTTATATTTTTTCAGATTTTCTAAAAAAAAAAAAAAAAAACATTTTCACACACATACACACTTGCTTAATATCTGTGCAACATACCGTAAGACTTATTCGTGTGGCGAGGAGAATAAGCTAGTATGAATAAACTTTGCACAGGAGCATTTGCAGACAACCCCCACATTTTTATGAAAGAAATTATCTTTAATAAATATTTTTTATCTTGAATGTATCTACAACGTTACAAATAGTAGTCGTATTTGTCGCAAAAGTGCTGAATATCGCATAATATCCAGATTCTCAATGTAAACAGAACCTATATTTTCCTATTTACAAATGTATTAATTCTTTTAACCTTTTTTTTCCTTCTGTCAAACACACAGGTAAACTATTTGCATAGGGAACAGGTAATAGCCCTTTAATATCCATATCTCCTGAATGCTGTACAAATTACCAATGCTAAATATTTCATTTAATTTCATAGATCTTAAACCATGCAAAAGTATTAAAAAAAAAAAACATTTTTGCACAATTAAAAAAAATCGTCTGAATAAAAGCAAAAATAAATAATGGCGAGGTAGTAACAATTTTAAATGAAAATTGTAGCAAGAATTTTAAATGAAAATTGTAGCAAGAATTAAAAATGTGAATTGTAACAAGAATTTTAAATGAGAATTGTAATTTTAAATTAAAATTGTAACAAGAATGTTAAATGAAAATTGTAACAAGAATTTTAAATTAAAATTGTAACAAGAATTTTGAATTAAAATCGTAACAAGAATTTTAAATTAAAATCGTAACAAGAATTAGGCTAGATTTGCCTCTCCCAAAATCATGCAGTTTAAGCTTTAACAAGCATTTTTATTGTCCCGTGGTTGAGGTTAGATCTGGCAAGATGTGATAATATTTTAACACATTTTGCTTTTCATAAAGACAATGGAGATATTTGTTGTGTGTATGTATATATTATATATACATATATACTCAAAGCAATTTTAAAACTAAAAACAAAATCTAGATGAACTAAAGCCATATGAACAATAAAGTTTGGTTGTAATGCTGGTTTCTACAGATCCTTGTTAATAAGAATGTTTAGAAATGTGTAGAAGGATTGATATTTGACTTTTTTTTTTAAAGTAGCTATTTTTAATCAAAGAACGAGTCTCTTTGTCCAAAAAAAGTAGTTCTCCTTCAGCCATAATAAAAGACATATGCGTCATCAAAAAGATTTTCAAATGCTACATATAGGTAAACGTTTTTCACTTATATTTTTCTCGAAATATTAAAGTATAAATCTTTTTTTATTGTATTTTCTTTTTTTGCTGAAATACATAATATGCTAGACAACAATGTTAAAAACTGGTTGCCCAGTTTTACTTACATTTACAATGTACATAAATATGTTTTTTTTTTTCATTCGAATTTTTTTTTTGCTAGAACAATAAACAATATCAGCTGAAATATTTGGTCGTCCATACAAGGTATCCTTTAAATTGCTTGTGCTTATTTGACATTGCAAACGCATTAATAAAAATATAAGAGAGCCACGGTTTGGCAGTGAACATCTGTGGAAATTCCACTTGAATTTCCTTCCCGTAAGGATAATCGGCTTTACTTGTGTATTGGCTTGTGAGTATCCACTCTTTTTTACCACTGTAAAACGCCATTCAGTGTAAAATTGGATTATCCCTAAAATGCCCATCGGAAGGAATACAAATCAAGCCAAGGTTTTATTTCAAAATCTTAACGTAATACTGTATTGCACATAAAATGTTAGTAACTACAAAGTGAATGCAATTGGCTATATATTGCAACAATTAATTGGTGTGTCGAGGACAGCTATTACCCTTGCACATGCAACATGAAATAAAACAAGGAGTCTGTTCACAGTCCGCCCTATATATCATTGGAATGATATACTCAAGTAAATGGCAAAGAAAACATATGTGGCAATTCCAGTGTTGCTGTTTTTCAAACTCAAAGATGAAGAGCTTGTAAAAATGGAGACGGAGACCAAACAATTTTTTTTTTGTTAAAGTTATTCTTCACAGTAGCCTGAGTAGTGCACAACTGGAGTTCTCCAGGAACTCAGTGTCTGGTGTTAATAAACTACATATTTGTTCTTCTAAGAAAAAACAAACAGATATGTTATCCAAACGTGTCAGCTAAGATTCAGAGGTTGAGCCTTCTGTACTTTCGAGAAGAGACTTAAAGACTTGTGAGTTCAAAAACCTTGGAAAAGAGTCTCTGTGCATCAATGTGTATATTTGAAGCTGGGCATCTTCATACATGTGAGGGGTAGGATCCAGCAGATTTCGGTTGATCACTTCACGCACTCTAGAGTCTAGGCTGACCTGCAGACATGAAAATTAGTAGCCAATTATTATTATATCTACTATACAGTTTTGCTGGGTATATAAGCCACATACTTTGCTTCCCTTCTCTGTGTTTTAATGGCAACATCAATATATTTAGTTTAAAAAGAAATTATTTTACATCTATAACAATATTGACTTAAAAAAGTCAATCCAAATAAATATCCTGTGCATCATAAGACTTATCATAAAAAAAATTTTGTTTTTTCCCCCACAAATCTCTAAAACTTAGTAGTTTTCCTAATTTTTTTAAAAAGCTCTAAAAATGCAAGATTTATTAAGTGTAAAAACCACGAAAACCACTAATAGAAAACATTAGCAGGTAAAAGTTGTCAAGGTCCTATAGAAGTCAATGGGAACTGCGCCGATCCTATTAGACTGTTTTAAATCAATTCGGACTTTAGACTTGTACAGGGGAATGTAATAAAAATCGCTAACGGAAAAACTATTCGCAATGCGAAAAGTTATGCCTTTGCGCGAACACATTTTGCTTTGTGCGAATTTAATATAGCTTTTGCGAGCCCGGAAACTGTTTAGCGACCACTTCCGACAGTGAAAGACCGTTTGCGAATTTTATAGTTTGCATCAATGCGCAGTCAATGTAATAAAACTTTCTTACTGAAAAAGTCGTTATGTTTGCTCCAAAAGATTATGTCACATTCAAGCACTTCTTATGAGTGCGCAATTAAAATTCACAATGCGCAATTAAAATTCGCAATGCAATAACAGTTTAAGGCACAATATTACTTTGCGAGATGTGGATTTTTAGTCTTATTGGTGCGAATTGTTTTGCTCTTTGAGACTTTTATTACATTCCCGTTAGAGGTTTTTTGCTAGTAATTGTCTAAAAAAACTTGAATTTTTAGAGCATCATTCAGCATTATTGTACCTTTTTTATTTGAATCTTTTAATAAATGTCATCACATTCATTGTTTTAGAGAAAGTGGATTTTGTCATGGTTTCAAAAAACACTTAGGGAGTTATTTATCAAGGTCCGAATTTATCTCAATATCGGCTGCTACAAACTCCGATCGAACCCGATCGGGTTTTCCACGCTTATTTATTATTACATTTTCCCGAAAATTACCTTTGCGGGAAAAGCTCAGAATTTCACGATTTTTTCGTTAGTTTTCCCCGGAAACTCAGAATTTTTCAGTTTTCCTCCAAAAACATTCTGAAATTGTCCGAAACCACCGACACAACCAAAAATCAATGGGACTGTTCCCATTGACTTTTATGCAACCTCGACAGGTTTGAGATGCCGTGGTTTTATATTCGGGCTTTTTGGCTCTCGGGGTTTAATAAATTCCGAAAAATTTGTGATTTTTTTTTTTTTAAAGTCCGATTTTATATATATATAAAAAAAATCACGAATTTTTCGTATTTCGGGGAATTTCGGGTATTTGGAGCTTGGTAAATAACCCCCTAAAATTTGACCTTCGATAAATAGTCCTCCAAATAAAAATTCTGATAAATTTAATCATTCTGCAAAAGAAAACCTGTTCAGATGCCTTTTTTCCTCTAAACACTGTACAAACTCAATTATGCTTAGAATGCTTTTGTTGGAAGAATGTAGCCATCAGCTTTTTGTTTGCAGGCACATTTTCAATATTCTTTTTACCTGTATGACATACAAATGGGTCTAAGGGGCAGATTTAACAATATCCAAATTTGATTTCTTACTGAGATTCTACTTTTTCTGTGCAAAAGTCTTTCCCAAACTTTGAGATTCATGAAGAGCAAAAAAAAAACAAAAGTTTGAATATTTAAATTTAAAAATTAAAAGCTGGTATATTAATATTGAGTCAATTGGAATTGCATTCAAAAATGTGATTAATTAAAAATAATGTGATTGGAAGATGTTCTTTGCATCAAAGTGTGTTTTTTTTCTTTTATATTTTTCTTTGCTTTGAGATCTTTTAGTTCAGTAGAAAGAACTGAAAACTTTCCTAGAAATGTGTAAGTCAGCTTCATGGGATGTTGACACACTGCCAAGAGCACAGTAGAAATATACATGGACGGGCTTTGGACCAAGTTCAAAAATGTTGAATGCTTTTTAATAAAACAAATAAATCACTTGTGAAATAAAAAACAAAAATGCAATCTATATTTCTTTACATCCCCTTGCAGAAAACTGTGAATTTAGACTTTCCTCTGTGTTCTGTTTGTTTTCGGTCTTTGTTATGCAGCAAAATGTGGGGCCACGTGGGCCATCCTTTTCTGAGTGCCGGTGACGTAATAAAAGCTTTATCTGCCTCTGTTATACATCTATGTACACCTTGTGTGTCTCAGGGTTCTGCTTTGCTTAGTCCCACAGTTATAGAAGACTAGGTGATTGGACCCTGATAAGTTATTGTTTTTTCTTCTTTGGTGCTTCTTATTTTTTCTCTTCTCAGAAAACATACAGAGGAGATGAAACACTTTCAAGTATAAAAGTTATGACCTTTGCCATTAAAGAGGTTAAAAAAAGTAAATGTGACTAGTGTGGCCCTGGTTTAATGTTAAATATGGTTTTAACAGGGAACTGTAGCCTAAACGCTATATATATGCTGCTTCTTTATATGCGTCACTATAATTGTTTGTTTTGTCCCATTTTTCTGTGGTCGGTCCAAAAGCAAAGCATGAATAAAAATTCACACCCATGGGTGGAGACACCCTTGACCAGTATCCATCAAAGCATTGAGTTTTCCTTTGGATATTGGTACAGTTTAAATATCTCTGGGCACTTAAAAAGTTATTTACATGAAACACATATGGAATTTCAGACCTAGGGTCTCTTAACTATTTCATAAGAACAAGGCAATCTACATGCCTGCTTTCTTCCCTCAACCTAAAAATTATCTGACCCTAGCTGGGTGGTTTTCGGCAAGATAGATAAATCTTCTATTAATCTGTTGCAGAGATCTAGTGGTCTAATTGCACATCTATTAGAGCTAGCCCTATGTCTTGGGTAGAAAAATAACAATGTGCTATAAATATATATCCAAGGTACTGTATATGTCCCAAGGCTCAATTCTTAGTTAAAACTTGAAATCAATCAACTCCCTTTACATCTTATTGCATTATGCCTATACAGGGTACTAGTACCATTTCCTTTATATTTTTCATTATTGTTTCAAATATAATTCCAGTAACACTGTATCCCAGCATTTAAGTAATATAAAACATACTGTATTCTAAGACTATACATGTTAAAATCAATAAAAAACAGTCAATTTAAATGTCGAAAAAACTTTGCAGGCGTATGTACTGTTATAAAAACATAGTGCGAAGCCAACACTAGCCTATCAACCTCATTGATGTGCTCTAGAACAAACAGAGTTCAGTAGGGTCAAAAAACCAACCCTATTCTATTCAAGTGTAGCATGTGACATCAAATTCGTCGTTGAGTCCTAATGGCAAGCGTGTTTGTAAATGGAAAATCTAAAATACCTCTTTCCTCCCTAAAAGGCTTAAATTGTCCCCTACTCTCACTCCTAGTCTTACCCTTACTATCCCTTGGATCGAGAAAAAGGTTATGTCACCCCCATTACATTGTGTGAAGTGTCTAGTGATGTTACTCTTCTCCGCTGTTTGGGGATTTCTGATCTGACTCGTGTTCTCTCACCCCCTTTTTTTTTTAGAAAAAGAACAAACCTTACTAGATTAAATTGGTCGTTTTATCATACATAAGGGCTCATTTACAACTACAAGTGGGGTGGACTAAGCCCAATTGTAATTTTGTTACCCACAATGTAGCATATTTTTCCATGATTCCATGGTAATTGCATTTGCCAGGAAGTGATGCACCTCATGCAGTTGTAGCAAATACATCAAAACTGACCAAACTGCACTTGCACTTCTATGAGAATCTGCACTGAAAATGATCGAAATCCAGTTGACATAATTTTTGGCTTTCAGCATGAGATTTACATATGCCACCCTATCCTTTCAACTGTGCTGCGGCAATAGACGCAGGTCACTGTGGGAACCCTGGAGGTACTCAGCGCCGGATTCGCTGGACGGGCGCCCCTAGGCCGTGTGCTCCGCACTGTCCTAGCGCCCGCCCGCACTACCACATGCTGGCGCAAAAGCACCAGCATGCAAGCGACGGAGCACTGGGGAGCAAAGGCTCCCCACAGAGCGGCTGGGCGGCATGCTGCCCCCAAAAATGTGCCGCCCTAGGCCCGGGCCTGTGTGGCCTCGCCACAAATCCGGGCCTGGAGGTACTACCTGGTTTGGAGGTAGTGGTAGCTCCAGGGGTCCCCTATTTCAATAGATGCAGCTGCCGGAATTCAGAACAGGAGGCTGGAGGAAGGAGGGGGTTATATACTAAACTACAAAAATCACCAAAAATTCAGGATTTTTTTTATATATAAAATCAGACTTTTTTTTTTATAAAAAGTCTGATTTAAAAAAATATATCACAATTTTTTTCAGAATTTATTAAAACCTGAGGATGGAAAAGTCAGAATCTGAAAATCCGGCATCTCAGACCTGTCGAAGTTGTATATAAGTCAATGATGTGCGCAAGGTATCGTGCTAATCTTCAAAGTTTTCGGATGGAAATTCCGTAAAAATTAGTGAAAATCTGATGAAAAAATTCTAAAAACACATGAAAATCCCGCAAAGCAAATTTTCAGGAAAATGTAATAATAAATAAACGTAAAAAACCAGAGTGGATTTGATCGGAGTTTGTAGCAGAAAATGTTTATACAACCCAGAAGTGGGCCGTCTAGAAGTCAAGTCACAAAATAAACTTCTGCTCATGTGTACTGAAAACAATTCTATAGTATGGAAAACATATCAGTTAATAAGAAATAAGATATACTCTACCTCTTTTGGTGAAAGTATAGAGATATAATCTTCATAAATATTTCTAGCTTTATCTTCAACTATTTTTTTGTTTTGTTCATTCTTTAAGTCTTCACATGCTAACCAGAATAGAAGATTTTCTTCACTATATTCTGTACGTAAAAATTCTCGGAAGAGGTTTCGTCCTGCTGGGCTACTCATCATTTTGTCAAAATTGTGGGACCAGGACAAAATTTCTTCGGCAGTAGGAATTTGGCTGAAAAACGATAATACGTTTAATCTATTAGTATTTGGATGATTTCAAGTTAGTAATGGAATAATAAGATGTATGCAGATTTGTGTACGCAGTTAAAGCTAACATTTTTGCTAGACTGTTTAGGAACATAAAAAAAAAATTTTTTTTAAAGCACATTTATTATTTCTTGCAAACATTTTCTTTTTGAGTTTCAGGAGATTCTCCTTGGCTTTTGCTCATTAAATGTACTAACACAACTTGATAATCTTGAGTAAAGAAGACCAAAAGTGAATTTTTTAAAGATTGCATTGGGCAGTTACTGCCCAAATTTCTGGGCATGTAAGCAAGGTCATTTCATTTTCAGAAAATAAATGTTGGTGTGATCCTTGGTTTAAATGGTTACTCATACCTCTGAGCTCCTAAGATGTTAAAGGGCATGTAAAGGCAAAAATATAAAATCCAATTTTTACTTTCTTTAATGAAAAATAAACCTATCTCCAATATACTTTAATGAAAAAATGTGTACCTTTTTATAAGAAACCTGACTGTATGCAGTGAAATTCTCCCTTCATTTACTGCTGTGAATAGAAATTGTCAGACAGTCCCTAACTGCTGAGCAGGGAAACAATCATACTTATGAACAGCAGGGGGAGACCCCGCTTTACTTCCCAGCCATGCAGAACTCAAGCAGCTTTGTTTGTTTCCCTGTTGAGTAGTCGGTGACTGTGTAGAGATTTGTATTGGATTTTATTTTTGCCTTTACATCCCCTTTACTGTTTCCAACTCCAGCTGCAGGGACAAAGATCATGGAGCCAGATTTAAACAGATGCTATTTGGAGGATTATTTTGCGACAGCCACTGGTTCTGCGAGTTGGAGAAAGTTTGTATTAAACAATAAAAAACTATAAAATCCACATTAGATTACACGACAACACAGGACCCAGTGCTGCCTGCCTATTCTGATTATTAATTAGTCTTGCTGTATCGGCTTCTGGCAGATATTTATGTGCTGTTTAGATTTACGGCGATCCCTAAGCAGCCCAGACCACACTGAGCATGTGCACAGTCTTGGTCTTAAAGAGACGTTTAACAAAGTTACAAGATGGTGACCCCCTGTGGCCAACTTTGAAAGCATAAATCATTTGTTTAGCGTGTGGTGCACTAAGTTTGTGTTTATTATACAAAATACAGCCTTTCTAGGCTTATTCTATTTTAGTCTTTACTTCCCTTTTAAGGCAAGAAACACCAGCACAAAGAAACAAGAGAACTGATAATCTCAAAAATATTTGTACAGGTATGGGACCTGTTATCCAGAATGCTCGGGACCTGGGGTTTTCCGGATAACGGATCTTTCCGTAATTTGGGTCTTCAAGCCTTAAATCTACTAGAAATTAACTTAAACATTAAATAAACCCAATAGGCTGGGTTTGCTTCCAATAAGGATTAATTATATCTTAGTTGGGATCAAGTACAAGGTACAGTTTTATTATTACAGAGAAAAACAAAATCATTTTTAAAAATTTGGATTATTTGGATAAAATGGGGTCTATGGGAGACAGCCATTCCGTAATTCGGAGCTTTCTGGATATCGGGTTTACGGATAAGGGATCCTATACCTGTATGTACATGATAACCGCAAATTAAATCCAAGCAGTTGATACAGAACTAAGAGACACTTAATCAACCATTGATAAATCTACCTCTAAGTTCCTACATCTATCTTGTTCAACACTATTTCTGATTGTTAGCCTAATTTTTAAACTATATCATACACTATTATTTTCTCTAACTTATTTTTGGGTGGAGACAGACCTTTTGTAATCTCTCTTTATAAAGCATACTTCATTCTGAACAACCATTAAGTTTTAAAATAACTTGTTCTAAATAGTCTCATCTCAGACTGCTGGCTGCCTCTCTGTGTGAGGTTAAACCATAATTTGGTTGCTGGCCAAAACAAAGATGTATTCTACCTTCCCAGCAAATAAGGATTTCCCACATTTAGATACTGTGGGAACGTATTTTGATCTTGATGCATTGCATATGCCCTTTTACATTCCATTATACATTAATCTGTCCTAGTCAAAGTGTAAGATTTCTTGTTAACCCCCAAAAAGCTCTGATAATTGGTTAAGCAGAGTGGTCATTTTACTCTAGTAATACAGAATCCCCATATGTAAATATTAATGTATAAAATCAATACTTGCATAAAAAAACCTTCTTGTGAAAGGTTCTTATTTTACATTTAAAAACATCTTGTAGATCTGTAAAACCATGTATCTATGTATATAAAATACACACAGCAGGACAGTTGTTTCATACACAGATGTGTCAATTCAAAACTGAGAAGAAAAATTACCCTACCCAATCCGATTCAATAAAGAATATTACCTTATAATACATGAATATCCTGTAAATTATATCCTTGTAATTGTTGCTCACTGATGTAATATTTGTTATATTTTTTACAAATAATGTACCCCTATTGAAAAATATAAGGATATTATGTCTCAGAGAAATTCCATCAGTGTCGGACTGGCCCACAGGGATACCAGGAAAACTCCCGGTGGGCCCAGCCCAGGTGTCAGTGGGCCTCTTGCTTCTAAACATTTGGCCTATTTCATGGTCATTCCCTATTTCTTTATGGTAAACAATATTAGAAGAATATAGAAAGTAGATATAAAAGACTAAGAAAATAAAAAGGTTGAGTGAGGAGAGGAAGAATAATAGTTTGGAAAGTGGGCCCATGGTCTAAGGATTTATGGACCATGGGTTAAGGTTTTCTGGAGGGTCAACAGTCTAAGGTTTTCTGGTGGGTCAACGGTCTAAGGTTTTCTGGTGGGCCCCTGGCATCCTAGTCCGACACTGAATTCCATGAACATATAAAAGCACAAGGAGAAGGCCGGGTTCTTTTAAACATGTCACGGAACTCATTATATAATAATTTTGAATCATAAATTTAAAGTCTATCACATCCCTACGTATGTCACAGATGTGGGAGTGACAAATACAAGGATATCTTAAGGTCTTCCTCTAAAACTCAGATCTTTATCTTTGTTCAGCCTCTGGTGTGTGAGATGAGCGCTAATGTGATGTTATTGATGGAAAGGAGCACCATTATGTGACATGAGAAGTTCCCTAAACTGTTTTTATCAAAATTTGTATTTGTGTAATATTAGAGGTTTTTACTACTTCGAATAATCTCATGTTTGAAAAACTCATATGTTTGATTATACAGGTATGGGACCAGTTATACAGAATGCTTGGGGTTATCATGATAAAGGGTCTTTCCAAATCTACAAAAAAACACAGGCTGATTTTGCCTCAAGTGAGGATTAATTATATTTTAGTTGGGATCAAGCACAAGATACTATCTCCCTATTACAGGAAAAAAATCAAATACATTTTAAAAAATGTAATTATTTCATTAAAATGGAGTCTATGGTAGATGGCCTTCCCATAATTTGGAGCTTTCTGGGTAATGGATCCCATACCTGTATATTAAAAAATCCAAATATGAAAAATCTGAATGAATAAAATTGTGGGAAAGAATGTAAATTACCTTGAATTTGTGAGTTTACAAGCTTAAAAAAAAACAACTTAAATTGAACATATAGTTCATGTTTTGCCTAGGACAGCTTCCGTTGATTTCTACGTGACCTTGCAAACTTTAAGATGCCACAATTTTACATTTTACAGTTTTTATAAGATTTTTTTATCTTAATAAATACTTGATTTTAGGTTATAATTTGAGTTATAGTGCACAAAAATCAAATCACAGCAAACCCCAAATATAAATGTTGATAAATCAGCCCCTATTGCTTAAAGAAGAACTAACGGTATAAACACTGGGGTGCCAAAATGTTAAGCACCCCCTCAGTGATTATAATGCCTAGGCCAGTGCTCCTGTTCACTAAAAACTATTCTGCTTTGGGCATTTCTGAAGAAACTCCTCATTGCAATCTTCTATGTCTTCTTCCTAATCTATTTGTTCAGGTCCGAAGACACGTGCGCAGTAGAGTGAAAAACTGAATTTAGATGTAAAAAGCCTGCCTTTTCACTCTACTGCCCATATGCCTGCCTGGGACCAGAGAAAAGAAAAAGAAGTGGAAGAAGGTGATGAAGTATGACTTCATTTATGGTCAAATATCGGACATAATTTCAGAAACTGTAATAACATTGTCACCCAAAAAAAGATGGATTTCACAAGACATGTGGATTAATAAGTGGATAAAATACTCACCTTTCTTCTTCAACCTGAATATTCTCCATTTTTGTTGTATGTGTCGGTCGTCCTGCATGCTCCCCTCTTTCTTCATTCCTAACAGTGAGGCTGCAATGTAGTACAACACTTTATTTTGTCTAGAGAAAGTACAGCAACTTAAACAAAACAATTGATGAAGTCCACAATCTAAATACATGTAAAGCCAGCTCCGTGTTGATAGCAGTTAGGGATGCACTGAATCCACTATTAAGGATTCCGCCAAACCCCCTAATCCTTAGCGAAAGATCCGGCCAAATACCAAATTGAATCCTAATTTGCGTATGCAAATTAGGAGTGGGAAGGGGAAAACATATTTTACTTCCTTGTTTTGTGACAAAAAGTCACACAATTTCCCTCCCCGACCCTAATTTGCATATGCAAATTAGGATTGGGTTCAGATGGTGAAATGATTCGGTCGAATCCGAATCCTGCTGAAAAAGGCCAAATTCTGGATTTCCTGCATCCCTAATAGCAGTAAATGGATCCCCGATCCCAGAAAATTAAGATTACTCATCAGGGCTGACATACCACTTAATTTTGTCCTGTTTCTGTAAATACAAAGCAGCAACGCCAGTTGATCATAGTATTCAGGTGTGGAATGTGGCTAATTCTTTGCTATACATGATAACATGACCAACAACACCATGTAAGCAACACTCACAGGAGATCTTTATCAACACTCCCCTATATAGAACCCCATGCAGGTCAGAAATCCCATTCCGAAGAAGCTACTTCACATCAACAATCTACATACAACTTGTACTTCTTTCCCTGATCATCTCTTTTTGTGCCACTTGGGCAAGTGGTTTTATTGCTTGCAATAAGTTGTCCTGGGCAAAGCTTTATGCGTGTGTACATGCAAAAAACCAATGTCAAAATGAAGTTAACTTTTAGTATGTTACAGAATGGTCAATTCTAAGCAACTTTTCAATTGGCCTTAATTTATTCTTTTTTTATAGTTTATATATTTGCCTTTTTTCTGACTCTTTCAAGCTTTCAATTGAGGGTCTCTGACCCCATCTAAGAAGCAAAAGCACTGTAAGGCTACAACTATAT
Source organism: Xenopus petersii (assembly GCA_038501925.1). Taxonomy (NCBI): domain Eukaryota; kingdom Metazoa; phylum Chordata; class Amphibia; order Anura; family Pipidae; genus Xenopus; species Xenopus petersii. Next base: position 131,399,068 of record CM076680.1, on the reverse strand, counting down.
TGTTCTTGCTACTTTTTATTACTCATCTTTCTATTCAGGCCAGTAATGTAACTAACTGCTTCTGGGCCTGGGCGCAGGATGTGCACCTGGGCCTCCCCTCTAGACGCGTGGTTTTTCCTTACCGTCGCACTATCTCTGGCGGACCCTGGTGCAATTGCACCCCTGCCCCCCTGGTAGTTACGCCACTGATTGAGGCCTCTCCTACTCATATCCTTGTCTCTTATTTGAATCAATGAATGGTTGCTATCAGATTGCTGAAATTGCAAACTGCAGAGCTGCTGAATAAAAAACTAAATAACTACGATAATAATAAAAAATTGAACCTAATTGCAAATTGTCTCAGAATGTCACTTTCTACATCACCATAAAAATTCATTTAAAAGCAAACAACCTCTTTAATGCTCATTTAAAAACCACTCGCATCCAGGGTCTGGCCACCTACTGCCGAACTGGAAATTGGTAGAGGCAACAGGGCTCATTTGCAACGCAGAATGCAATGTGCAAAGTACCAAAAATGTCAGTAATCAGTCTTTGTTTACACTTTTCACATTGTGCTCTGCGTTGTATATGGTCTCAGGCTTCTGTTTTTCCATTTTGAAGCAGAGACCATCCACTCACCCCTAAACTACCTCGCTAACTATGTCAATCTATGATCTCTCCTGCCCCCTAACTTGGTCATCATTATGATGGGGAGCATCAGGAGGCACAGTCTGTAACGCTGACACTAATGCAGGTAACAAGGGCAGGGCTCTGCTGTTTCTCCTGATGTTGCTCTCTGTACCAATGCTGGATTTTTGACTAGAGAGTAAGAGTAGCATTCCCTGGAGCCCAAGTGCTTCTTAAAGGGGACCTGTCACCCAGACATAAAAAGCTGTATAATAAAAGCCATTTTCAAATTGAAAACAAAACCCAAATTATTTTATTATTAAAACATCCACATCTATTATAAACACATTTAAAAATCTTCAATCACTCACCTGCACTTCCTAGATGTCACTGCTCTCCCCACATTCCCCCCTCCTTCCTTGCCATCTAACTTTGTAACCAGTGTATCAGCATGGGCCTCATAAACAAGATTTTGAGATGATGCAAAGCTTGCCTTAATAACAGTGTTTACAAAATGGCTGCTGCCTGCTTTCTCTGATTGTGAAATCTCAGACTGAAGGGAACAAGATATACATATTTTATATAGTGTAAGTAAAATTTTTCTTGACTAACATGATAAAATAGGATATGAAATGATTTCTTAGGGTGACAGGTCCCCTTTAAGTGAGCACCAATGGGCATGCTCTTTTGCACCTTACACTTACTCCCCGGACAATAGAAGATAACCCTAATCTAAAAAGAAAATGTAGTTGACAGTCCCATATATTACTTGGTCAAGCTGAGGAAATATATCCATGAATCATATGGCCTTGTTTTCGTATGGTGATTTTAACGACACAGCTATAAATGGAAGCTATAAATAGTTTTTTTTACAGCACCCCAGGGTCTCTGGTTTTGCATAAATGCTATAATGGAACACAAGGGTTTTTTTTTGTATTTCTTTGATTATACAATTCCGTTACAGAAGCACTGGTTTATCATGTGAGCACGGGCAAATCACAGCATGTCTGCGATGGTACGTGCAAAGCATTTTTTAATAACCTGTAAAGACTTTATGCATTCCTTAAATTTCCCTCTCCATACATAGAGAGCATTGATAAAGACGAGTCATTGCTTATGAATGGTAATGACTAGTTTCACAGGGCTGTTGATGGATTTTTACAACTTTTAGCAGAAGGAGACAAATGGCCTTGTCAATAACACGCACAATATTTGTGTTGCAGGCCTGGGTAAATGTCAATGTAAAATTAAAGGGGAACTCTGGCTTCCAAATCAAAATTTGATAAAGAGGCCCACATAACACAGATACCTCTAATATACCCATCACAGTTACCTGTTTCTTCAAAAAGTATGAATAAATGCCATTTTCTATGCTGAAATCCAACTGTTTAACAGTTATTCTCTTTCTGCATCATTTGAAATCCTGGCAGGGAAGGAGTGACTAAACACGGATGTTACAAATTGTCACAACATCTCCACAGCTTACAGACAGCATGCAGGAACTACATAACCCACAATGCATTGCACTGTGATGTTCCTTTCCTTATTGAAATCACGTGTGCAGGGAATTGTGGGTTTTGGAGGATGCAAGCTGAGGTCAGATGGCTGTTGATACAAAGTAACAGTAGTCAGACAGCTGAGCAAAGCAGTCAGATAGATCAGCAGGAGAGCAGGGGGCTAGGCTTAGGGAACTGTTTAAAAATCATGAAAAGTCTGCATATTTTTTAATTGATGTATATTGCAAAGTTGCTTGAAATTATGTTTACTTTTCTAAAAGCTCAAGTTATGTTTGTGTGGAGTTCCCCTTTAACCATATATTCCAAACTTGCATGCACTGATTCAGGCAAAACCATCTATTTCAAGGAAAATATGGGGTAGGTGTGACTTTGCAGGATTAATGGCTTTTAAAGTCATTAGCATTATATCATATATTAAGGGGGTGATTTATCAAAAGTCGAGTTTGTGAGGTTTTCTACCTCGAATAAACTCACAACTCGAATGTTTGCTTATTTATGAAAAAATTAGAATGTACTTAGAAAAACTTGAATCAGTGCAATGAATACTCGAATTGATCGAGTTATCGGCGAAAAAAAAACTTGAATAGATTGGGGTTTCAAGTGCAAACCGTCAAAAAAAAACCCCCAAATGACCCAGCTTCAGGGGATATTCATTTTGAAAAATTCGAGTTTTTGCTGAAACTAACATCAAAAAACTATTTCAGGAAAAACACAACTCCACCATTGATAAATAACCCTCTTTATATAGGTTTGCAGCAGGTGCTTGGGGCTTAGGTTTCATAACAGATATTCTTGTAGCCCTGCTGACAACACGTGTCGTCGTTTCATGTTTGAACCACATTGTGATTAGCCCCCCCCCCCCAAGTTTTTCTACTTGTAACTAGGCTGGAAGGGATTTAACAAATGTAAAAATTAAAAGGGCACAGGAGTCTTAAATCCCCAATAATTTGGATCTTCATACCTCAAGGGAGAATGGTAGGCTATCTTTAGTTTCCTTTACACATTAAATAAAACTGGTCCTAGCTGCCTTATGAGAACATATAAGGATAAAACACTTAGGGGCTCATTTATAATTCCTTGGAATTACTGAGTAATAATGATAGTTACAATTGGGGACTGGAAAATAAATTGTTACATCTAAAAAAAAAAACCTTAGTAAAACTTACTGAGGAATTAAAGGTGTTGTTCACCTTTAGGTTAACTTTTATTATTTTATAAAATGGCCAGTTCTAAGCAACTTTTCAATTGGTCTTATTTATTTTTTGTAGTTTTTTTTAGTTATTTGCCTTCTTCTTCTTCTGACTCTTTCCAGCTTTCAAGTGGGGGTCACTGACCCCATCTAAAACAAATGCTCTGTAAGGATACAAATGTATTGTTATTGCTACTCTTTATTAATCACCTTTCTATTTCTATTCTAGTCTCGTATTCAATTCAATACATGATTGCTAAGGTAATTAGGACCCTAGCAACCAGATTGCTGATATTGCAGACTGGAGAGCTGCTGAATAAATTGTTAAATAACTCAAAAACCACAAATAATCAAGAATGAAAACCAATTGCAAATTGTCTCAGAATATCACTCTCTACATCATACTAAAGTTGACTCAAATGTGAACAACCAATTTAATTATAAACAATCCCTTTAATGTCTCCTATGGATATAACCAAATAAGAACATTTCTTGTTTGCATCAATTGTTTTAAGGTCTGAATTTATAGAACTGAATAACAACTGGTTTCAGATTAGCAGTTACAAAAATCCTTTTTCTGTGAATCAGTTTTTCTCTGATTTCAATGCCAAGGGAAGTTTTCACTAATGAGTTTTCTAATCTGTTTTTAGCCATGACGTCATTGGAATCTGCTACGGTTATGATTTTTGCAGGATTAGAACTGTAATAAAAGTACCTGCTATTAATGTAAACTTGTTAGATATTGGTGGAACACAAACAATCCAATATTGACCTCTCTCTATATCTGGAAGCACAGATAAGCACTCTTATAGAGTTATGGGGTTCAGAAGCCTGGGTATAAATGAAAAAATAAGAAAAAATGAAAATACAGGTATGGGATCTATTATCTGGAAAACCGTTATCCAGAAAGCTCTGGACCATGGGACGGCTGTCTCCAAAAGATTCCATTTTAATAAAATAATTAAAAGTTTTACAAATGATTTTCATTTACAGTAGCTTGTACTTGATCCAAACTAAGATATAATTAATCCTTATTGGAGGCAAAACCAGCCTATTGGGTTTACTGTTTCAAATTACAGAGTAACCACTTATCCAGAAACCCCCTATACCGGTATATGATATACATTGCCCCACTTGGGATTTAAATAGCTGTAATCTACCAGTAGGAAATTTTTGGCTTTTGTCCAAACACTATATCACTCTGAATTATTCCTCTGAATTATTCCTGGAATTAAATTATTAAATAGCCACTGCAGTTAGATCCATATTTTATGTTATGAGCTGAGAAATCATTACAGTTACTTGTATTAATTGAATAAAGTGAAATATTTAATTTATGAACGTGTCACAAACAGGGCAGATGAATTTACTATGGAAAGGTATAGATTATAACACTATCTTGCTTACAAAACCCACCACAGAGCATTGTGGGACATTTTATCATGCAGTGACATTTTTTTTTATCCAGCATGCCAATGGTTTAAACCATTAATTTAAAGGCTGACTATCGTGAAAATGAAAAGTGAATATAAGCTTCACTTTTTTTAAATGAAATGGTGTAATCAATAGAAAATTCTGTGCCATTCTTGAAATAGTTACTACTCTCTTCATGCAGGAGTTGGAGTCAGATTTTGGTTGACAGTTAGATCTAATAAAGCAAAGAAATTATATTAGAACTCACAAAATCAGCATAAATCAAGTCTCGCTATATGTAGAATTGTGCTGAAGTCAGTTGTTTTGTTGGATTTTGTTTGTGCTGGAATCAGTTGTGAGCTCTAATAGAAATGCTAGCAACCCAAAATATATATTAGATCTTTCAATCAAAAGCTGATGCCAACTCCTGCAAAAGAATAAAGAGAGAGATTACTTGGGGGGGGTAGTAAAGAGTAACTTGATTATTTCAATAATGGTAAATAATCTTTAACTCATTTTTTATTAAGAAATTTTGTTAGATGTTGTTTGTGCTGGAATAAATAATTTGAGTGTGTTCAAATACATATGCTAGCAAAGGGGCCCACACCCAAAAGATACATTAGATCTGACTCCCGCAGAACGAATAAAAGGAAACAGATTGCTTTTGGCCATCATAAACTCTGTATATCTCTACTGATGTCTTCTAAGAGGATTTTAACTTGAGGAGGACTATGAGAGGAAAACCAAGTGGCCAGGCTAACCTTACCAGATCACTTGAATTCAGGGACACCTCTAATAAATGCACATTGCAGGGCTACAGTGATTGTATGTACATTAAATTGCAATCAGTGCAATTTTCTGGATGTGTCCCTGAATTCTCAAACATCTAGTAACTGTACCATAGGAACCATACAAACTACTGATGCACCTATCCTAACCCACCCTTTTCAACCTGGGCCCCATCTTGAGCTTGATAAGGCATCCAAGCCCAGCGCCCCCTTAGCTGGCATCAGAGATGATATTAAATGGGGGCAGGCTTAAGAAATACTATGCCACCAATGATGACGCTAGCTTTCTGGAGCCCAGTCCCAGTGCACAAATGAAAAGGTGTGTCTGCTGTAGCTGGTCAATGACAACCCACCACTGATCTGTACCTGAAGTTGCAACCTATTTTTCAGGCCAAATATGCACAATATTGAAATTAATGGAGACATGTTACCCTACCCAAACCTTCTTCCATCACGTTAATCAAGCAAATAACCTTTAATAACCTTCTTCCTTTTTGAAAGGAATACTCACAGCAGGCAGGCACTATTTTGTAGGAGTCGTTATCAAGACAAGCCATGCATATTCCCTAAATGTAATCGCATATGTAATATAGTCACTAAGTTTGCCCAGGAGCAGTAATCCTTAGCAATCAAGATGTTTGATTTTAAATGGGTGACCATTAAATGCTAGCTGCTGATTGGTTGCTATTAGTTACTGAAACCTATTTATCAACGTTTGTATCTTTTCTGAGCTAAAAATCATGAATGCGAATAATAGTTAAAAAATCAACTACTTTTTTGGTATTTAGTAAGCCAAACAAAAAACAAGGAGGGGAACAGGTGTTAATAGTCAGCTTGGATATTCAAAAGGCATTTGACTCATTGCAATGGCCCTATATGACTACAGTCTTGCAAAACTTTAGGATTACAGGAGCATTTTTAACTGTGGTGCGAGGCCTGTATTCTAACCCTATTGCACGCACAAAAGTTAGAGGTCATTTATCCGACAGGTTTAAGATTAGCAAAAGAACCCGGCAAGGGTGCCGTTGTCACCATTGCTGTTCACTTTATAAGTGGAACCATTGGCCCAAATGATTAGGAATAATCAAACGATTATAGGATATACATGGAAGGGGGGTTAAGGAGTATAAAATAAGTCTTTACACAGACGATATATTATTGACCTTGACTATGCCGTTGACTAGTTTACCCACTTTGTTTGCATTACTTACACGGTTCTCCAATTATTCAGGATTGAAGGTAAACTCGCATAAGTCGGAAATGATGGGTATTAATATAACAGGATCTATGCTCAAACTGATACAGCTTAATTTTCACTTGTTGCCCAGGACGGTAGCACTCAAGTATTTAGGCATTCAGATTACTCCGAAATATTCACAATTATATAAGGTGAATTATTGTTCTCTTATAAAACGTTTATTGAAAATGTTCTGGCACTATAAAACACCCAGAGTGTCCACTTCTGTGTTGCAGCGCAAACTAACACGATCGAGGATTGGGCATTCCGAACATTTTGTTGTATTACAAGGCAGCGCAAATTGGACAATTAGTTAAATGGCAACTCCCATCTTCCTCGACGGTTTGGGTTGAAATGGAATCCATGGATTGTCACCCAGTGTCGACTACCAATCTGCTTTGGTCTGATCGCAAGGCGAGAATGCTGTATTCAAGTAGTAATTTGATTATTCGCTATTCTTTACAGATTTGGGACTCTTGTAGGCTTCGTTACTCACTTAGCAAACCCAGTTCTCTATTGCAAACAATAGTGGGCAACCCCTCATTTCCACCGGGATTACAATCACGTGCTTTTGAAAAATGGACACAGAATCATCTGGTCACTATTAGGTCACTATTGAACACTACTAACATGAAATCCTTTCAGATTTTTCAGTATGTTTATGATTTTACAGAGGCAGACTACGATACAAAACATGGCCTCTAAAGATTTAACAGTGTTCAAAACCATTTGCAATAATTGCCCACTTGCCAAAGTAACAATTTCTTTACTTTATACCCAATTGCTGGGAGTCACTCTTCATTCACAGCCTGTGTATTGTGCAGCATGGGAATGGGACTTGTCAACCCCATTACAGGGAGATGGTTGGCATAAGATCTGGGCATCCACTAAAGTAGTTTCTGAAAATGTGGCAACTAAGGAACTATCTTACAAACTTCTCACCAGATGGTATATGACCCCGCAAAGAAAACACACAATTTCTGCTGTGCATTCACCTCAGTGTTTCAGGAGTTGTCATGATATTGGCACTTTAGTTCACATTTGGTGGGACTGCCCAATAGCACACTGGATTAAAGTACATTCATTGCTGCAAAAGATATTTTCTGTGTCATTCCCGCTGAACCCATGGGAATTATTGCTTAACTACCCAATCAAGGATTTGCACAAAAAAATCCAGGCATTTAGCCAATCATATTCTTTCGGCTGCAAAGTGGAGTTTGGCCATTAGTTGGTTGTCGCCAGACATAACATGGCAACGGACTTTGCATAAAATACAGGTTATCTATACAATGGAGCAGCTATCAGCCCGAGTGCAAGGAGCTTTAGAAAGATTTAAGGAGATATGGGCTCCGTGGATCAGCTATATGGCAAACAAGCAGCTTGTCCTATAGAATTGCTAGCTAAATGGGTTTTGGTTAGGTGTCAATTGTTTATTGCTGTACTATCTGACAGCGTATGGGGGGGGACCATACTCTCTGTTTCTTATTCTTCCTTTTCTTACCTGTTCTTTTTTCTGTACGTCCCTTCTTCTTAAAGATTTATAGCTACATTGCTTAAATTCTTGTCATAAGTGAGATTACCTATGTTGACCATATTGTATTGCATAAAGTGTACATGAGGCTTTGTTCAGAGCAATATAATCTCTGAGATTGTGTTTTTATTTTTTTACTTCTTTTGGAAACTTAATAAAAATCTTTTGAGTAAAAACACCAAAAAAAAAAAAACCAAGGAAAACTACAATATAAAGCTCTGGCGTCTAAAGTCAATAATAGTTGTCCTAGTGAAAATTAAATTAAATTTATTAAATTTGAGTGTTGTAAATTATGAAAATTATAAACTCACTAGAAATGATGAGTAAACTGAGGTATTTGAGATGTTTCCACAATTTTATTCAAGTTTTTATATACAGGTATGGGACCTGTTATCCATAATGCTTGGGACCTGGAGTTTTCCATATAATGGATCTTTCTGGAATTTGGATTGTCATACCATAAGACTACTAGAAAATCATGTAAACATTAAATATGCCCAATAGGCTGGTTTTGCTTCCAATAAGGATTAATTATATCTTAGTTTGGATCAAGTACAAGCTACTGTTTTATTATTACAGAGAAAAAGGGAAACATTTTAAAAAATTTGGATTATTTTGATAGAATGGAATCTATGGGAGACTGCCACTCTGTAATTCCAATTCCTGTATTCTGTAATTTGAAAAAAAATTACAGAAATCCAAATTTGAATAAACAGGTCTCTAAAAGTGCACTCTGAAAGTTAAAGGGGCAAATGTATTAAAAATGGGGAAAAATTAGATTTTTATTGCAATCTAGGTTTTTTGCGACAACTTAATTCAAGTTTTTATTATTATTATTATTATTATTATTAACATGTATTTATATAGCGCCAACATATTGAGTAGCACTGTAGAGTAAATGTGATTATACAACTAAATCACATGAATTATATACATAGAACATATGGAGTAACAAACATCATAATCAATACTGGTACAAAAAGGTGAGGAAAGCCCTATGCATAGGCTTACACTCTAAAGGGAAGGGAGTAATACACAACGTGTGGGAGTGGGCAAGATCAAATTAGGTGGGTGAGAAATGTGGTTCTGTATGTGGTGTTGCGTTTAGTAGTTAAGCAGAGTGAGGGTAGGCTTCTCGAAAGAAGTGCGTTTTCAGAGATTTCTTGAAAGCAGAAAGGTTGGGAGAAAGTAGGACAGACCGTGGGAGAGAGTTCCAGAGGAGGGGTGCAGAACTTGCAAAGTCTTGAATGCGGGCATGTGAGGAGGTAATGAGAGAAGAGTTGAGTAGCAGATCAGTAGAGGAGCATAGTAAGCGATTGGGTGAGTATATAGAGATGAGTTCAGAGATGTAGGGTGGGGCAGAGTTATGAAGTGCTTTGAATGTCAGGGTCATTAATTTGAATTTGATTCTGAAAGTTAAAGGAAGCCAGTGCAGGGATTGACAGAGTGGCGTGGCAGAGGAGGAGCGGTTACTGAGGTGTATGAGCCTCGCAGCAGTGTTCATTATGGACTGGAGAGGTTACAGTCTCTGGAGGGGGAGTTACAGTTGTCTAGACGTGATATGACGAGAGAGTGAATAAGAATTTTTGCAGCATCTTGGGTGATAAATGATCGTATTTTGGATATGTTCCTTAGGTGGAAGTGACATGATTTAATAAGTGACTGGATATGAGGAGTGAAGGACAGGGCAGAATCTAGGATAACCCCAAGGCACCTTGCCTGGGGAGAGGGGGTGATAGTGGAATTGTTAACTATGATGGATACTTCCGGGATGTTACTGGTGTTAGTTGGAGGAAAGAGAACCATTTCAGTTTTAGAGAGGTTTAATTTAAGGTAGCGTTGAGACATCCAGGTAGAGATAGCGGACAGGCAGGAGACAGGCAGGAGGAGACGTGGGGACAATTTGCAAGAAATTGGAAGAAAAATTACAATCAAGTTTTTTAAAAAAAAATTATGAGAAATCAGTAAATTGACCTGCCAGTGTCTGGGCAGTTTTGCTGATTTTAACCTTATTGCATAACAACAGTGGTGGCAAAAAGCAGCCCCTGGTTGCTGTAAGATTGACTTAATATCTGTTTTATAATGGGAGATTTGTCTATTCTAGTGTAGAGACAGCTGTGGGGTTGGACTGTCATTAAGTCTTCTGCCGCAGATGGCAGCAGACACAGAGGTGCCAGCAAATGTTATTAAATTTTGCAAATATGTTGTATATATGCATATCTCCCAACATTTTAGAAATAAGAGGGTCACAAAGTGCAGCCTATTTTTGTGGCCACACCCCCTAATTAGCATGTTCATTTTACAAAATTTGGCAGTTTATGAAAGTTTGAACACATTTCTGTGTTTTTTTCAGTTATTACAGTTTTGCTAATGAAGGTGAATTGCCCTTTAAGCTGTGAGTCTAACTTCTCCCAAGAGACCTGTTTATCTTAATTGTTACAATTACTTATGTGCGTATCTCAAAATTGTTACAAAAGTATCTTAATGCATCAGGTGTGGCTGTCCTGGGCTTTCTGCCATAATCCAATTATATTAGAAACTTTGTATCTTTTTCTGTCTGTTCAGCGCAGAGAAAGTGGGGACATTTCAGTACAAATGTGGGACTGCGGGTTGAGCTTTCAAAAACGGGTGTCCCGCTCAAAACGGGACAGTCGGGAGGTATCTATATGATGTCTACTATATTGCACATTTATATAGCAGAAATCAGTCCTTTTCATTTTATTGAATATTAAAGTAAGTGCTTTCTCAATTTCAAGATGAAGAGCAGTTGGGTAGATGGGCAGTGGCTACAAATCTTCAGTAATTACATTGCAGAATTATGCACCACTGAGCAGGACTGGACCACTCTCATTGACTTGTACAGTAACAATCTTAGGGACTGTGCATTCACAGGAGCTGCTTTTCCCTTCCTCAGGAGTCTTACCCTCTGCCGATCTCTGTGTCTACATGGTGGAGGAGTGGGTTGGCGACCCCCTTCTCCAGGGAGAAGAGCCCTAGGGGTGAGTGTTGATTTTATATATTAATAAAATGGATCGAGTTATGCTACATAACTGTATTTAGAAAAATGCTTCTTTTGAAAACTAATACCATTTTGGCATATTATTTTCTCATGCAGAAAACCTGGCACATGTTTGGAAAAGTATAACAAGGATAATATAAAGAACCATGTACAGAATACTAGAGATGCCTCGAATCCAGGATTCGGTTTGGGATTCAGCCTTTTTCAGTAGAATTCAGATTCTGTCTAATCCAAGTGCCTGGCTGAACCAAATCCAAAAAATGATGCAAGGAAGTCAAACATTTTAAAAACTTTTTTTACTCTCTTTCACCCTTGTTTCCCTAATTTACATATGCAAATCATGGTTTGGATTCGGTATTTGGCTAAATTTTTCGCAAAGGTTTCAGGATGCAGTGGATTCGTTGCATCCCTACAGAATACAGATGTAGCAAAGGATTTGCACCAGGAGATTTGGAGCATACAGCAATCTATCAAGTTCATCAGGGAATATTGCAACCAATAAATATTAAGCCATTAGACCAATAAAAGGACATGACATTTGTTTATAAAGTTAGAAGTCACCTCACAGCCAGGTTATATGCCTTGTTTGAGACAATGACTTTTAAAACATACAACCACTGACCAGAAGCCTTACATTTTATTATTTACCTGCGACGGATATGGTACCAAATAGACTGCATGACATACCATGAGCAGCTGCAACAACAGCACCAACAAAAGCAGCATGTGTTCGGCCTTTGATTCCCACCAGGAGCTTGAGACACTGTCGAGATTTCTTCATTTTGTGCCTGCTGCCTCTTTCTCATCTCAGCAATGTCCAGAGTGGCTACAAAAAGACAGCAGGCAGAGATTAAATGCAGATACACACGGAAAAGAACATTTTCAGTATGTATAAATAGAAATAAGTCATGGATAAAACAAAGTCTATTGTGGATGGCAGGACATTGTTCCTAAATTGTGTACAGGCTCTGAGCAACCACAAATATTCAGAACTGCCACATTGGCGTTTGGCTTATTTACAGAGTGGCTGCATGATTCCTAAGGCTGGTATTTTTACTTGACAGAAACTGACCCTGCCATTTTCCATTTACTTAAATGGGAAGTTCCTGACAACATCAGTATTGGCGCTTTTCAGCCAGAAGATGCTTTTCCAGAGAGTCCGAAGGTTCAAGCATCTGCCAGGTAAATTGTCTGAAGACCCGCCAGTGTGTGTATTCAGGAGTGAATCACCAAACAGATTTGTTTCTGCCAACACAGTTTTATGCTCAATCTTGCCAAATGTAACTGTCTTCTATAAAAAAAAAAAAGTGAGCAAAAATGTACCTTGGAGATGCAGTGGCTATGATCAACTTAGATGTTACCGATATTTTTTAATGAAATAATTTTGACCTTAAACATAATTTACACTTGGATGGAAACCTGACTGAATGATAGAGTGGTGGTAAATGAAACTGGTTGGACCAGTGTTGTTAGTAAAGTACCAAAGGGCAGCACTGTAATAAAGGGATACTGTCATGGGAAAAAAATGTTTTTTTTCAAAATGAATCAGTTAATAGTGCTGCTCCAGCAGAATTCTGCACTGAAATCTATTTCTCAAAAGAGCAAACAGATTTTTTTATATTCAATTTTGAAATCTGACATGGGGCTAGACATTTTGTCAATTTCCCAGCTGCCCCTGGTCATGTGACTTGTGCCTGCACTTTAGGAGAGGAATGCTTTCTGGCAGGCTGCTGTTTTTCCTTCTCAATGTAACTGAATGTGTCTCAGTGGGACATGGGTTTTTACTATTGAGTGTTGTTCTTAGATCTACCAGGCAGCTGTTATCTTGTGTTAGGGAGCTGCTATCTGGTTACCTTCCCATTGTTCTTTTGTTTGGCTGCTGGGGGGGGGGGGAGGGAGGGGGTGATATCACTCCAACTTGCAGTACAGCAGTAAAGAGTGATTGAAGTTGATCAGAGCACAAATCACATGACTTGGGGCAGCTGGGAAATTGACAATATGTCTAGCCCCATGTCAGATTTCAAAATTGAATATAAAAAAAATCTATTTGCTCTTTTGAGAAATGGATTTCAGTGCAGAATTCTGCTGCAGCAGCACTATTAACTGATTCATGTTGAAAAAATGTTTTTTCCCCATGACAGTATCCCTTTAATGTAGGCTTAAATTATTGTGTGTCCCCAGATTGCAGAAGTGAAGTCACACACATGACTGCACATGAGTTATGTTATGAGCTACAATGTGCCTCATACTCTCTCAGCCCCCCCTGGGGCTGGGGAGACTTTAATCTTTTTTATGGAATCTATTATATAAGCACCCGAGGGTTGCCCCTTATAGCTGTCTCTCTAGACACAGGCCTACTGTATATACAAATACAGCCCTGCCATATATATATATATATATATATATATATATATATATATATTGCTAGAAATGCTTTATTTTGTATACTAAACATAAACTTACTGCAAATGATGCTTTCAAAGTTGGCCACAGGGAGTCACCATCTTGTAACTTTGTTAAACATCTTTGCAAGACCAAGACTGTGCACATGCTCATTGTGGTCTGAGCTGCTTAGGGATCGTCATAAATTGTCAAAACTTTAAATTATCAAAACAGCACAGCAAGTCAAATAGTATCTGCCAGAAGCCGATACAGCAAGACTGATTAATAATCAGAATATGCAGACTGCACTGGGTCCTGTGTTGTCATGTAATCTAATGTGGAATTTATAGTTGTTGTATTGTTTAATACAAACTTTCTCCAACTCTGCAGGACCAGTTTCTGCAGCAAAATAATCCTCTGAATAGAATCCCAGTTTATCTGTTTAAATCTGGCTCCATGATCTTTGTCCCTGCAGCTGGAGTTGGAAACAGTAAAGGGGATGTAAAGGGTATGATTGTTTCCCTGCAGAGCAGTTAGGGTTAGGGACCGTCTAACAATTCCTATCCACAGCAGTAAATAAAGGGAGAATGTCACTGCATTATAAAAACGGTATACATTTTTAATTAAAGTACTTTGGAGATTCTTTTTCATTAAAGAAAAAAGTAAAAATTGGATTTTATTTTTTTTTTGCCTTTACATGCCCTTTAAGGCAAATTTATTATTCACGTTGTTGCCAATGTTTTTCATGAGTTGAGCACCTAGCATCTTTAAAGTGGGGACTGTGTCATTCCAAGGTATGTTTAAAAAGATATTGGTGTCCAGTTTACTTGGTGCAGGCCTGTAGTGCCCACTGACACAGCTCACTGTGGGAATGTCTGGATTAATGCCACATTCAGGGTTGTGTTTATGCTTCATTAAAAGGGACAAGGTGGGCATTATGGTGTTTGGACACCAGTACTATTAAAAATATGGGTCTTTATTAGTTCTATATAGAATGTTGCTGCTTTGTAGAGAGATTTGAAAAAATTAAGAACTGGGCAGCAAACTGGCCAATTAGGTCCAACACTGAGAAATGCAAGGTTATGCAATTGGCTAAAAAAACATAAATGATCATACACTAAATTGAATTGTGTTGAGGGACTTTACTAACTGAGTAGGATTTGAGTTTTTTTGTGGATAACCTACTGCGCAACTCAAGACGTTGTCACTTAGTGGAGCTAATGGGCACAATTGGCTATATTTTCTGCACATTTCACACTGCTCTGAACAAAGTAAACTTGCAGTAAGTCTGTATGCCCCTATGAAAACATCACTGTCTGGATATGTCAGCACTATAGTCATGAGAGGAATGTAAGGCTACTGGTTCAAATGACAATTAGAATAAATACCTTCAAAATATCTTCTATAAACCCTTCAGAATGTCCCTCAATCCAACCCCAAATTTTTCTACCAATATATATATATATATATATATATATATATATATATATATATATATATATATATATATATTATTCTATAGTATGTTCCAGTCTGATAATTCTTGAAGGCTAGAAGGATCCCCCTACAGATATGATAAACTCTAAACATTTGCCCCATTTTTAAAGTCTGCTTAACTAGTAACTGACCCACAAGAGGAATCAGGATGCTGTTAGACCTCATATAAGTACCTCACATGGGACCCACTCTGCCTAGCATTCCTCTTAAAGGAAAGCTAAACCCTAAGATGAATATGGCTATAAATGCCATATTTCATATACTGAACCAGCCTAAAGGTTCAGCATCTCTATAGTAGAAATGACCCAGGCCTTCAAAGTTGTCACTGGAGTTTCCCATCTTGGATTTTGTTAGGAGTGTCAGTGACACTGCACATGCTCAGTGTGCTTTGAGCAGCTATTGACAAGTTAAGCTTAGGGGTTGTCACAAATTATCAAGCAGAAAATGAGATTTGTCTGTAATATAAACTGATGCTACAAGGCTTATTATTACATTCTGATGCTGGTTGCACTGATTTATGTGCTGCCATGTAGTAATTATTTGTATTAAGGATTTGTACTGTATATTTTGAGTTGATCCCTAAGCTCAGTGTCACGAACCTTAGCGCCGGCAGGCGTGTCTATCCTCTGCGGCGCCTGAACAAAGATGGCGGCGCACATAGCCACCACATGGGCAGCGCCGGCGCTTTGACACCAGCGTGATGACGTCATGTGGCCCGGCGCCAAATTCAAAATAAAAGGACGCCCAGGACGCCGGTTCAATGCCCATGTATAGGTTCTGTTTGTTAACGTTCCTGGGTGCTTTATTATTCTATTTGGATTGATTTCTGGAGTTTGACTATTGCCTGGACTTGACCTTGATTTATTCTGCCTGTCTTCGAACTCTTGCCTGGATTTGGATCACGACCTTGCTTAACCCCTTTTGTACTGTGATCTTGGACTTTACCCCTAAAGGCTTCCTCCTTGGTCCTGACTACTCCCTGCAGGGGACTGATAGGCCCGTGACACTCAGTAAGTGACAGCAACACAGAGCATGTGCAGTGAATCAGCAGAAAAGAAGATGGGGAGCTACTGGGGCATCTTTGGAGACACAGATCTTTACTGCTAAAGGGCTGTGGTTGCCTTGGGCTGGTATAGAAGCCTAAAACATACTGTACTTCTTTAGTTAAGCTTTAGTTCTCCTTTAAGAAAGAGCAACATGCCACTCGAAACATAGCTGAGCTGTTTCCATACAAAAATAAACTATTTTTATTGTCATTACCTTAAGCAGATGGGTTGCTGCATGGCCACTGCTGCATTGCATATATGACACATGATGAATGCATTTAGTATGGCACTGCATAATACTGGTGAGAGGTAACTAACCTTATTGTTCAAAGTCATAACTACAGCTATACTATATTTAATAGAACAGGTGACCAGTATGCTGAAGTCACAATGCCAGTGGCAGAAAAGGATAGTGCTGTAAGAAAACAGTTAATAGTCATTTTTATGCTTTATTCTGAAATGATTTTGCATTGAAAATTCTACTAGAATCTGTTGACAAACAAGAGCATGTGCTCCATAAAGTACAAATAAAGAGCAGTAAATATCAAGCATTAAAGGACAATTATCCAGGCTGAAGCATAATACTGTAGGTTTGTACATTGTCACTTTGATTGCCAAAAATTCTGTGCTCATACAAACTGCACCCACTGCTTAATTACGAGCATAAAACAAACTGTTGTGTCATCTTGGGCAGTTGTCCCTTAAAAGTGTATTTCTTTATCACGGGCAAATATTACACTGTATTTTAAAGTCATTGTTCATCATTCACATCAGCTCCTGCCATAGCTATTGTTCTAAGGTAGTGATCCCCAGCCAGTAGCTCCTAACGCCTTGGATGTTGCTCCCAGGGGCCTCGAAGCAGGGGCTTATTTATGAATTCCTGGATTGGAGGCAAGTTTTGGTTTCATAAAAAACAGTTGTCTGCAAAACAGGGCCTGCTGTAGACTGCCAGTCCACATAGGGGCTACCAAATAGCCAATCACAGCTCATATTTGGCACCCACAGGAACTTTTTCATGCTTGTGTTGCTCCTTGACTCTATTTACATTTGAATGTAGCTTAGGGGTATAATAGGTTGGGGAACTTTGTTCTAAGGTCTCAAGCACATTTACAAAACATACACAGAAGGCCAGTTCAATGGGAACAGTTTGGGGAAATGCAAATAGCCCTGACTCAGCAAAACACATTTGATATGAATTGGTGCAACAACAATTCAACTTGCATCTAAAATTGCCAACTAAAATTCTGGCTTCTTATAAAGAGAGTAATTACAGCACGTATAGTCCTACTGCAAATAGCTCCAGGCCTAAGGTTTCATACTGCAATGGAGAGTCCAATGGAGAGTATTTCTTAGATAATACAGGTATGAAATACCAAAATGTTTGGGTTCTGCTGATAATGACCATCATTGTTTGATTGTTCTTAAGATTCAGGAGAAATTGAATTTTAACTATAGACGTAATCACAACTTTAACTCAGTGTTTTAACATACTCAGTGTTACTAGAACAGCTACAGTAAATACATATGTTAAATGCCATGTTATGTTCCTCTTATGGTATCATAACTTATTTGGTTCTTGCAGACCTATAACTCCATGTCGGCAACATATATTTTATTTCTGGTTGTTTCTACAACACATTCCCACATATCACGTTACCTTGTAGGTCATGCCCTGACCATGAGTGCCTGTCCCAAGTCCTTCCATTGGTGAGGAATTTTATGGAGGATTACAGATCAAGACATGCTTCCACTGAAGCACCTAAGCATTCCAATATTAACCAATATTAGTAATAGTTAGTAAAAACTAGAGTTGAGCTTACATTGATGTTTCCAAAATTTTTAAACAGAAAAGAGGCAGAATGTTGCATGGCGGGGATACTGGTATCTACAGAATGTTATATAGTGAAACCAGTTTGTATAGGCCTCTACTATATAGTGCACTGGTACTTTCATCTATAGCACACTATACTAAAAGCAATGCATAATGATGTTGCAGTCTTATACAGTGATATCAATCCTGGCATAAATATCACAATATACAGTACAGTGACAACATTGGGTAATGTCTTACATTATGTGTTATATATTTAGAGCAAGCAACACGTGCATCCCCCCAGAAGGCAGCAGTTCCCATGTGTGATTATGACTGTTGCCTATCTATCGCATGACCTGCCCAAACGTACTCATTGGAGATGTATAGGACTGCTAGCATATTTGTTAATATGTAGGGATGCACCGAATCCACTATTTTGGATTCGGCCGAACCCCCGATTCCTTTACAAAAGATTTGGCCGAATACCAAACCAAATCCCTATCCTAATTTGCATATGCAAATTAGGGGTGGGAAGGGGAAAACTGTTTTTACTTCCTTGTTTTGTGACAAAAAGTCACGCGAGTTTCCTCCCCACCCTAATTTGCATTTGCAAATTAGGATTCGGTTCGGCAAAAAAGGCCGAATCCGAATCCTGCTGAAAAAGCCCGAACCGAATCCTGGATTCGGTGCATCCCTATTAATATGCAAACAAAAAATTGGCCGGCAGTAAAATCAAACTGTTAAAAGTTGAATTATAAAATAGCTCGAACATTGAAAATACGCCTTCCATTGACTTTTATAGAAAGGCAACAGGTTTTATGTGTCAAACAGTTTTATGTGACTTTTTGACATTTTTTTGCTGCAATTAAAACTCAATTATGAGTTGGACAGTTATTAATACTCTATATACACAGTATTATAGTAGCCGATGTTAGAACATGACATTAAGGGGGTTATTAACTAAAACTCGTTTTTTTTCTCATATTTTACCAGACTCAAACTCGACCTAACTCTCATCCACAAATTTGGCGAATTTATTAATAACTAAACTTGAAAAATTGTATTGAAATAGAGTTTATAGGTTTAAAATAACTTGAATTTATCGAGCAAAAACCAGCGTCAAACACACGAAAATCTTGAAGGCAAAAAAATCTTCAGATAGTTAGTGGGACCTCTGCCATTGACTTTTACATGAATTCCACAGGTTTTAGCTGCGTATTTTCAAGTTTTTTGTTGCTTTGGGGCATAACAAGTTTAAAAAATTCTAGTTTTATTTTTTTCTAAAACCAAAACTCAACTTTCAATAAATAGACTCCTGCTGACACTCACGCCAGAGTCAGACTAGAGGGTCCGAGGCCAACACTCCCCCTCCAGGCCCCTGCCACAGCCTCAACCCTTCCTCCAGGCCTCCTACCCCAGCTGCAAACCCCCTCCTTGGGGCCTGGGGAGATCAGGGGAGCAGCACGAGTCTCATAAGGGTGTGGTTCTGGATCAGCGGTACCACTGGCCCAGTTTGAACCTGACTAAGGCAAACAACTTTGTCAAATGAATTCTAGATGCAAACATGGGAATCAAATTTCTTTCTGGATTAATTTAAAAAAAACATTTAGTGATTACTTCAATTTATGGTAAGGGACCTTTGCAGGCATGGAAATTCCTAATTTGTCTTTATAACAGAGAACCAATCCTTTTTATTGACTGTCCATAGAAGATGACTGTGGTAGGTCAAAGAAATATTTTTTGAACAAATGTACACAAGCTCCAATGTACTTTCTCCTTGAAACTCTAACCAGTGTTTAATAAGGAGTCTTTGAAACAAGGACAAAATATTAACCTAAATTGAATTGACAGACTATGATATGATTTTTATGTTCAACACTGAAAACATCCTTTTTGTTACAATGAATCTTTGAAGGAGAATCTGGCACAGCAGACACAGCCATTACTAATTTATTGACTTATTATATACAATCAGTCTTGATATCTGTCCCTACATTAATGTTTTTCTGACTCTTCAACCCGATCCTGCTTTCACATGGGGAGGCCCATTTATTAAAGGTTACATCTTAGTGGTATTAAAGCTTTTTGAAACCAGGATTAAACTCTGTTTCTCTAAAACACGAATGCCATGAAAGTTATGAAAAGATTGACTGCTTTTACACTTAATAAACCTCGAATTTCTATAGAAATTTTGAAAAACATGCATTTTGAGAGAATAAATATGATGCATGAAAAAAGGAAATAGTGAATTGGCACTAAAGTTTTTAAATCTTTTAATTATAAACGATTTTGCTAAAAATAACAGTAGCCTCTACAATTCCCCATAATAAGGAGGGAGTGGTGTTTAAATGTGTTAATATGAAATATATGGTCTGTGGTTAAAATGCACAAATAAATGTTTTAAGGAAGAAGCTGTGCATGTTCTAATTTACATAAAAATAACACAATTAAACTCAATCAAGTTTTTTTTTTTTTTTCATCAATTTTAATTTATTTTCTGGATCACTAGCATATTTACAAATTGGAAGAAGTTGATTGCATTTATTTACAGAAAAAATCAGATTTTGAAAAAAAAAAATAGATTTTTTTTTTTTGCTTAGGTTTTCCTAAATCCCAGAAAAACCAGCATTATAAACTTTAATTAATTGGCAAAACAACAAAAAGTTGTGAGTTTTCTCGGAAAATAAAGACCAAAAATTATATTTAAAAGTTCAAATGATTTATGAGGACATACAGGTAACCGCCTAATGCGTTTCTTACCTACGGGGTAAGACATAGGTAAGGTAAACATCTCTTTTAAAGGGGTTGTGACCAATCACAAGCCGTGTATGCCTCAACCAATTATAATTGAAAAACAATTAACGACACAGGTGTCTTTTTACAAATGTAACTAATTCATTAGCACAGAGTGAAGCCGACAATGCCATTTAAAGTGTTTATGTACATATAAATAGTAAACAGGTTGTAAAATACAAATTCACTAAGAACACACAAACAATATATTGAAAAAATATGGAAAAAATATATATAAAATTGGAAGAAGTTGAATTTGAAAAAAAAACATTTTTTTTTTTGCTGTGCTTTTCCTAAATCCCAGAAAAACTAGGATTATAAACTTTAAGTAGCAGATTTACCAAGGGTCGAATTTCGAAGTTAAAAATACTTTGAAATTCGACCATTGAATTAAAATACTTTGAATTTCAATATCGAATTCAAGCTTTTTTTCATAGAATTTGGCTATTCTGCGATCGAAGTAAAATTGAACGATTAAATCCTTCGAATCGAACGATTTGAAGGATTTTAGCGATCGATCGAACGATTTTACTTCGACTTCAAAAAACGTAGAAAACTGCTCTAGAAGGTCCCCGTAGGCTAACATAGCACTTCGGCAGGTTTAATTTGGCGAAGTATTGAAATCAAAGTTTTTTTAAAGAGACAGTACTTTGATTATCGAAAGGTACAATATTCAAAGTATTTTACTTTGAATCAAAGTCGAAGTTGTAGTATCCTATTCGATGGTCGAAGTTTCAAAAAATCTACTTTGATTTTCAAATTTTTTTACTTCCCTTGGAATCTGGTCAGCACCCGCCCTATGTTTTATGTAGGCTATGCCTACATATACAAAGCCAAAGAGGTGGCAAATTCTTGGTAAATTCTGCTTAGCAAGCAACGAGTTTTTACTAAAACTTTTCTCTTTATCAAAACCATAACAAATAACATTTCATTCAGCTCTTATCAAAAAGCCATTGTAAGGAGATTGTTGATGTGTAGATAATTTTACCAGCCCTGGCAAGTATAGTAAAATGTCAGATAATACAGGAAAGCTTTGAAATCAGAGCAAACTGGTGAACAGCAAAGAACCTCAAACAGCATAATTGTGTCCAACCGGAAAGGTCTTTTTAGAAATCAAATACTGTTATTGAAAGATATGGGATTTTAGGCAGCCAAAAAATATAATTCAGAGAAAAAAAGCCTTAGCCAGAAAAAACAAGGTCCAAAGCAATCTGGTTAATATAATCATACCTGCATATTTATATACAGTATTATATCCAAAGGTCAAGCTTGAGGTGTAAATTCCATGTTAACACAGTTTTATTAAAGCTGATCATGAGCACGGATAGACTGCTGCCAAGTAGAGCAACTGCATTTGCAAATCTATACTTTCACTACATGATCTTTATTTGGACTTATGCCAACTGGGCTACCTGTGGTGGAAAAAATACATTTATGTTTTCACTAAGGGGCAGATTTATCAAAATGTGAGATTATAGTTTACCGCAGAAAAATATCACCCACTTTCTGTTCATTCCTATGGGATTTTAAGAAGTGTTTTTTTTTTTATCGATGGGTGAACGTTAGAGTTTGCCCCACATGCGTGTTGAGTGAGTTGATATTCAGTACTGGTTGAAATGGCAGTTAATCACTTCTTATTTATCAAATGATGAATTTACACTGCAATTAGCTGGAGGTATGGAAAATTGACTTGCTTCTATCCCTGTAACATGATACAGGTATAGGATCCATTACCGGGAAACCTATTATGCAGAAATCTCGGAATTACGGAAGGTTGACTCCCATAGACTCCATTTTAAATAAATAATTCAAAAGATTTTAAAACACATTTCCCTTTTCTCTGTAATAATAAAATAGTACCTTGCACTTGAGCCCAACCAAGATATAATGAATCCTTACTGATGAGAAAACAATCCTATTGGGTTTAATTCATATTTACATCTTTTTTTTTAGCAGACTTAAGGTATGGATACCTAAATTATAGAAAGACTCCTCATCCGGAAAAACCCAGGCACCTAGTGTTATGGATAACAGGTCCCACAGCTGTATACTAAATGAGAGGCAGTGCAGCAATACATTGTGCATTCTGTGGGTTGGTTTGAGCATTGTTCTGAAGTGTTGGAAACATCTAAATCTGGGTATTGTTCTATAGAACTGCTACAGTCTGGATATGGATCCATTCATAATGATACGTAGAATGAAATATATGGGGTTGCATGCTCTGCCTTAATCTACAGTTATATAAGCTCCAACTTTTTGTCTTGCACCCCCCCAGCAGTTATAATTTTTTACTGTTCACTAAAAACTGCACCAGCCCTTCCGTAGAAGCTCCTTGTTGCAATGTCCTTCTGCTTCTTCCATCTTATCTCCATTCATAAAAGGAAGAAGCTTCTATAGAAATACCACAGGGTGGTGCATTTTTCATCAGCATTTTGTCAGTTGCAAATTGTATAAAGGTGGCCATACACGGCCGATAAATGCTGCCGACAGACCAAGTCGGCAGCTTATTGGCTGTGTGTGGGGCCCTCCAACGGGCTTCCCTGATCGATATCTGGCCGAAAGTCAGATGTCAATCGGCTGGGGGGAAAAATCCTGTCGGAACGCGGACTGCATCTGTTCGTTGATGCGGTCCTGTGATCCATCCGCCCATATGCCATACATTATGATCCAATCGTTGGGCCCTAGGGACCATGATTGGATCAGCCTGATATCGCCCACCTCAAGGTGGAAATCGCCAAATGAGTGGATCGCTATGTGTATGGCCACCATAAGAATATAATTCTCTGCAACATACTAAAAGTTGTTTTAAAGGTAAACAACCCCTTTAAAATTCTGATATCATAAAAAAAAATCTGTGCTGTTATTTAGTAGACTAGGGGTCATACAGACCTCTTGAAAGTCAGTCAACGTCACTACTGTTTCCTGGACATACTGTAACTTTTCTACAATTGCTGTCTGTCAAGTAATGGCCAGAACATTGTCTTATTTGTTATTGTTTCCTACTTCTTTCAATCTGAATGGATAGTTGTAGATTGTTACATTGAAGCGAATGATCAATATCCGAATGTCATACAAAGAATAAAATCTGCATGTCTATGACCAGTTTAAAAAATGAAGGTTAAAAATGCCATATTGTATATACTGAACTTATTGCACCAGCCTAAATGTTCAGCTTGTCAATAGCAGCAATGATCCAGGACTTCAAACTTGTCACAGGGGGTCACCATCTTGGAAAGTGTCTGCGACACTCACATGCTCAGTGGGCTCTGAGCAGCTGTTGAGAAGCTAAGCTTAGGGGTCATCACAGGGCTGATTATTAGAGATGCACCGAATCCACTATTTTGGATTCGGCCGAACCCCCGAATCCTTTGCGAAAGATTTGGCCGAATACCGAACCGAATCCTAATTTGCATATGCAAATTAGGGGTGGGAAGGGGAAAACATTTTTACTTCCTTGTTTTGTGACATCCTGGATTCAGTGCATCCCTACTGATTATTACATTCTGGTGTTAGTTAGTTAGTTGCACTGGTGTCTGAGCTGACATGTATATATCTGAGCTGACATGTATATATACTTATATCTGTATTAATTACTAATCAGCCTTATATTGTATTCTCTATGTACTGTATATTGTGAGTTTGCCCCTGAACTCAGTAAGTAACAGCAGCACAGAGCATGTGCAGTGAATCGGCAGAAAAGAAGATGGGGAGCTACTGGGGCATCTTTAAAGGCAAAGATTTTCCCTGCTAAAGGGCTGTATTTGCCTTGGGCTGGTACAGAAGCTCAAAACATAATGTAAAACATTTCTAGCCACTTCTTTAGTTAAGCTTTAGTTCTCCTTTAGGGCTTCATCATCCACCACAAATGCACCTATTACAGTAATTGGGACTGGGGGTGGGAACTGGAGAAGTATAGTGGGGCTGATGGTGGATCTCCAAACATGAACAGCAGCCTTAAAGGGGTGGTTCACCTTAAAGTTAATGTTTATTATTTTATAGAATCGCCAATTCTAAGCAACTTTTCAAATGGTCTTCATTATTAATTTCTTATATATTTTTTTAATTATTTGCCCTCTCCTTCCAGCTTTTAAGTCACTGTCCCCATCTAAAAAACAAATGCTCTGTAGGGCTACAGATTTATTACTTTTTATTACTCATCTTTCTATTCAGGCCTCTCCTATTAATTTTCATATTCCAGTCTCTTATTCAAAACAATTCACGGTTGCTAAGGTAATATGGACCCTAGCAAGCAGTTGGCTGAAAGAGCAAACTGGAGAGCTGTTGAAAAAAAAAGCTAAATAACTAAAAAACTACAAATTAAACCAATTGCAAATTGTCTCAGAATATCATCCTCTACATCATACTTATAGCTAAATCAAAGGTGAACAACCCTTTCAGTTAACTTAGTATGTTATACAATGTAATTTAGCTACTTTGCAACTGGTCTTCATTATTTATATTATTTATGTTTTTATAGTTTTTTTTAATTATTGGCCTTCCTCTTTATAGCTTTTAAATGAGGGTCACTGCAACCAGACAGCTGCTGAAATACCAAACCAGGAAGCTGCTTGAAAATCTATATAAATGACAAAACTAAAAATGAATTAAAAAAAGTCTCACTGTCAACATCATCAAAAGCTAATTTGAAGGTAAGCTGCCGCCTTTAAATAATGGCAATGTATTTGTTTGGCCTTTAGCTGTAATTTAAACAGGTACAGTGGCATTTCTGTACAGAGCAGAGGAATGTACAATGAAGTTAAGGGTGCACTAGAAATTCCAGTACTGTATGGAGAAATCTCAGCCACTTGAAAAAGTGTGAGGGATATCTCTTCAGACTTGGAGCACGACAAGTAGTTCTCTCTGTTGATGCTCTACCAGTACATTTCTTTTCCAATGCACACATTGGCAAAATTAGTGGGTATAGTCCCCATAATGCACCCCTGCCCCAAGGAAAAGTAAAAAGAAATATACAGAAAATTACTGAATTACATATTTTGCATATCAAAATTTACAAGGCATAGTCACTGCAATAAAGATGCACGTATTAACAGCTACAAAATATCACATGGCTAGCTAAATTTAATAGAAAACCATAGCCTTTCTTGAAATATTTTCTGGTGGTGTACCTGTAATTAACGTTAAGTATGTTATAGAATGGCCAGTTCTCAGCAACTTTATAATTTATCTTCATTATTTTTTTTTAATTATTTGCTTTTTTATCCTGACTCTTTCCAGCTTCCAAATAAGGGTCGCTGACCCCATCTAAAAAAACAAATCCTCCGTAAAGCTACAAATTGTTTATAAAAAAACTAATTAACTCAAAAACCACAAATAATACAAAAATTAAAACCAATTGCAAATATCATTCCCTACATCATACTAAAAGTTAACTCAAATGTGAACAACCTCTTTAAAGGGCAACCACTTTAAAAGTTAAATGTTAGTTTCTTGTAGAATGGCTAATTCTAAGCAACTTTTCTATTGGACTTAGTTTTTTCTCTTTTTTTATAGCTTTTTTAATTATTTGCTGTCTTTTTCTGACTCTTTCCAGCTTTCAGATGGGGCTCACTGACCCCATCTAAAAACAAATGCTGTGTAAGTCTACAAATTTATTGTTATTGCTACTTTTTATTACTACTTTGTCTATTCAGGCCTCTCCTATTCATATTTCAGCCTCTTATTCAAATCAATGCATGGTTGCTAGTGTAATTAAGACGCTAGCAACTAAATTGCTGAAATAGCAAAGAAAAAGAAGAAAAATCTTAAAAAAAATCAAAACCCACAAATAATAAAAACCAATTGCTAATTGTCTTAGAATACAACATACTTAAGGTTAAGTTAAGGGTGAAAACTCCTTTAACCATATTTTATGAACCATGAAGCAGATAACTTTATGTTTTTGAATATTTGAAACAAATTCAAACTTTAGGAAAACAGACTGCTGTATTCCTCATAAAAAGAACTTCCTAGGTATCTACGTCTACAGTAATATACCAAATAATAGACATGTAAAACAGACCACTGATCGAAACATGTTTTTTTCCCTTTAAAGGGTAAATATGCATTCCAATAAATAATGCTTATTTCTATTTTAAGGCCAAGTAAACACTGCTGCTCAGCCATGTGTGACTATCCAACACCAAACACAAGGAGGTAGAGGTCTTGTATTCTGTTAGTGACTGGAACACCAGGTAAAATCCAAACAGGACATGGCCTGTGTTTATTTAGACAGCAAAGCAGTTTCACAGGTTGCTTTTTCCACTACGTTGCCCACAACAAAAGGAAACAAAACTAAGTCCAGCTTGTTCAAACATCCTTGATTAAAGCCAAGCATTCTGTATGACACTGAGATATAACAAGGCACAATTTTCTCATAGTCCAGTCTGAAAAATTGCAACAACACTTATAGATACAGATATATTTCTGAAGCCCATGAAAATAAGTCAATACTCGCTTTGGAGAGCTAGGGGGTGCAGTGAGAGTTTTAAGGATGGTTTATTTTGGCTTTAACTTTAAAAAGAATTAGTTTCCTTTTATTATTTATTTCTTAAAAAGAGTCAATTGTTGCTGCAATAAGTTTGTGCAAGGATACATCTGTATAAAGAACCTACATCCTTCTATGCTACTAAATCTCAAACATAAAATATATGGTTAGGAGGATCAATACGCTGGCATTGGCAGGGAAGAAAATTTGGATTAAATATCTGCTCCTCTACCACCATCAACTAATGGACAATAAATCCAGCTGATCCCCTCCTTCCCTCGCTCTACACTACCCCTTCCCTCCTTTTCCAACTGTTAAAATTAAATAAAAAGCATTCTATTAAAAAAATATCTTCTCCTCACACAATTGCTCGAAAGTATCAAGGAGGCAGGAGTAAAATGACAAGGTTCTTCTAATTGTTTTTTTTTCTTCTAACTGTTACAATTAGGGATGCACCAAATCCACTATTTTGGATTTGGGCGAAATCCCTGAATACTTCACGAAAGATTTGGCTGAATACCGAACTGAATCTGAATTTGCATATGGAAATTAGGGGTGGGAAGGGGGAAACATTTTATACTTCCTTGTTTTGTGACAAAAAGTAAGGTGATTTCCCTCCCGCCCCTAAATTGCAGAAGAATTCAGCCGAATCTGAATCCTGGTGAAAAAGGCCGAATCCTGGATCCAGTGCATCCCTAGTTACAATACATTTCCAGTATAAACCCCATTTTCTGAATTCATGGTAAAAAAAAGGCATATTCCATCATGTACAGTTACTGCTACTGAAAGCAGTATTTGTTTTTCCCTTCTATTCTCTGCACTGCTATTTCAGACTCTTGAGACAGCCTGCTGAGTATCAGGGCTGTGAAGATGCATACAAGGCATTGTGGGTATTGCAGTCTCGGCTGGGTTAGAGCTGGCTTCTGCTACATTGATTTTTGTTTGTTATATTTACATACAAGAATGCTGGAATGTAACTGACACAATAATGACTCAACATTCAGAGCTAATATGTGGTGGATAGTAACATCTCAGCTATGACACTATACATGTGAGCCCTGCTCATGTTGTGTGTATACACATTTAATTGGACTTTATTGGACATTATTTGAAACTAACCACTTCAGAGGTGGTTATTACTCCTGGGAGGGGAGGGTCCTTATCTATGTATGTCACTTCCTGTAAAGTGCCTTAAATATGCTCATTCACTGAGTTGTTTCACACTTAACAAAGAGCCTGAAACACGTTGTGTGGCAATAAACACATAATTTGAGCAGTTGACTTCTGCTTTAGTGCCACTGCTTTTTTCTTGTAAACTTTATTTTTTTGGTTACATTTTTTGCATCCACGGCAGAGGTGCATACAAGAGAACTGGCAAACTAATAATTTTTCTGCAGTTTGTAGGATTAACAGTCAAACTTTCTTTGATTGTGTATTCACATTTATCCAGAACACAGATTAAGTTTAATGGGGTGGTTTTCCTTTAACGTTAACTTTTAGTATGTTATACAATGGCCAGTTCTAAGCAACTTATTTTTTTTATAGTTTTTGAATTATTTGCTTTCTTCTTCTAAGGCTTTCTGATGGGAGTCACTGACCCCATCTAAAAAAAACAAATGCTCTGTAGTTAGTTCCATCCTAAAGTGCAGGCACAAGTCACATGACTAGGGGCAATAACATTTATCGTTATTGTTACTTTTTATTACTTGGCTTTCTATTGAGGTCTTCTCCTATTCATATTTCAGTCTCTTATTGAAATCAATGCATGGTTGCTAGGGTAATTTGGACCCTAGCAACCAGATTGCTGAAATTGCAAACTGGAGAGCTGCTGAATAAAAAGCTAAATAACTTAAAAACCACAAATAATAAAAATATAAATGAATTGCAAATTGTCTCGGAATATCCCTCACTACATCATACTAAAAATTAACTCAAAGATGAACAACCCCTTTTAGGGGATCGTTTACGACCGCAAACATAGTTGTGCTCCAGAAATTTTTCCCACAGTCAGTTGCATGTTAAAGGAGAAGTAAACTCTTGCTACTAAAATCCCCTACACTACATAGACCCCCCTCCCTGCTCCCCCCAGCCTAGGTGCTACCTTTGCTAAGTGCCCCTAACTCTTTACTTACCCCTCGGTGCAGATTCTGTCCAGCGGAGTTCACGGCAGCCATCTTCTTCTCTTTGGTAATCTTCGTGAAGTAAGTGCCGTATTGGTGCATGCGCAGTTGGAGCAATTTTCCATTTCGCGACAACTGCACATGCACCGAAAGTCACAAAAATTGCCGAAGCGCAGTGAAGACCCGAACATTACCAAAGAGGCTAAAGATGGCGCCGGTGAACTCTGCTGGACTCCAATAATGCTTACATTCCGGGCGCTGTATTGTGGGGAAAATCGTGCCCATTGCTCTTGAAATTGCATTTTGCTCACTGCTATTGCTATCTTCTCAGGGGCGTAACTACAGAGGAAGCAGACCCTGCGGCTGCAGGGGGCCCAGGAGGTATAGGGGGCCCCATGAGGTTCAAATTCATGTACAATTTCAATACATTTTGGTAAAACAGGACAACCTCTGGATATGTTTGGGGCCCTAAAATTAAATTGCTGTGGGGCCCAGTAACATCTAGTTACGCCACTGTATCTTCTCTTTTAAGCAGGTAATTGTGTTTGTTTCAGTTATTTATGATGTGTAATGTATTATAATGTAATTATGTATAATATGTGTGTTTATGTGTGATTGTATGTTAAACAAGTAAACTCTAGCATAATAATTTCCCTCAGGATTAATTACGTTTTTTATCTATCTATCTATCTATCTATCTATCTATCTATCTATCTATCTAATCTATCTATCTATCTATCTATCTATCTATCTATCTATCTATCTATCTATCTATCTATCTATCTATCTATCTATCTATCTATCTATCTATCTATCTATCTATAATACACATATCTATTCTTGGCATGAGAGAAGGGTCCTGAATTCAGATCACTTTTTGGGTTGCCCTGTGTACAAACAATAATTTCATTCTTTTTAATTTAAATAAATATTATAGATGTGGAGTCAGACACAATTTTGGGTATCCGGAGTTGGAGTTGCTAAAAATGTACCGACTCCGATTCCTTATAACTTTAAATAGAAGCACTGAAAATAATCAAATTTGATTTAAGAGCTTTTATGAAGGAGGATCTAGCAGAAGCAATTCTGTTTCTAAGAACAATACTTTAGTTTAGTTTTGGATTGTATTCAATGTCTATTCTACAGCTATATGCCAGGTTAAATTAATATATAACTTGATTTAACTGATTTTGTTTTGGAATTACCAAAGAATGTTGATATGGTTTATATTTTTGAGCTTTGGCAGTGATAACATGCTTTGTATGTTGTGTAATTAACTTCTTTCAATCAACATGGAAAATACATTAGTATATTAAAGGAACAGTAACACCAAAATATGAAAGCATTTTTAAATATTAACATATAATTTACTGTAAGCATGCACTGGGAAATGCTGTGTGTTTGCTTCAGAAAGAATTCTATAGTTTATGTAAACAAGCTGCTGTGTAGCCATGGGGGGAATGAGAAAGGGCACAGGCTATATAGCATTTAACAGATTAGCCCTGTCCAATACAATGGTGTTTTATCTGTTATGTAACCTGTCAATGTCAGACTGGCCCACCAGGATACCTGGAAAAGTCCCGGTGGGCCAAGGTGTCAGTGGGCCCTTATGCTGCTAGACATGTGGCCTATTTAATGGCCATTCCCTATTTCTAAGAGAACAAATTGGCTAAATAGATTGAATAATAGATTATAGTATTACAGTATGTAAAGAAAAGAGACTAGGAGAATAGAGGTTGAGTGAGGAGAAAATAATAATACTACTAAGAGTGAGCCCCTGGTCTAAGATTAATTGGTGGGCCCCTAGTCAAAGGTTTTTGGGTGGGCCCCTGGTGTCCCAGTCTGACACTGTAACCTGTGCCTTTTCTCCTTTATTAAGGTCATTATTCCATTCTAATCCTTCTTGATCTCTCTGCAGCCTTTGATACAGTTGACCACACACTCCTCCTTGACATTCTACACTCATCTGGCATTCGGGACACTGCTCTTTCATGGTTTACATCTTATCTGTCTGACCGTTCCTTTAAAGTTTCCTTCTCTAACTCTACTTCTACTACTTTCCCACTCTCTGTTGGAGTTCCTCAAGGCTCTGTTCTTGGCCCCCTGCTGTTCTCGCTCTATACAACTTCACTAGGAAAACTCATTCAGTCATTTGGACTTCAGTATCACCTTTATGCTGATGACACCCAACTCTACTTGTCTACTCCTGATCTTTCTAACTCTGTCCTTTCCCAAGTCACAGACTGTCTCTCTGCTGTCTCCTCCTGGATGTCACAGCGCCACCTGAAACTGAACCTTTCTAAAACAGAACTCATCATATTTCCTCCAAGATCTTCCCCTGTCCCTCAGATATCACTCACCGTAAACAACACCACCTTTCATTCCACCACACAGGCACGCTGCCTAGGAGTCATCTTAGACTCTCATCTATCTTTTTCACCACACATTCAAACACTTGCAAAATCTTGCCGTATTCAACTGCGCAACATTGCTCGAATACGACCCTATCTCAGTTCAGAATCAACTAAAACACTGATTCAGTCTCTCATCATCTCCCGCCTTGATTACTGCAACTTACTCCTCACAGGTATTCCAACAAGTCACCTTTCACAACTCCAATCTATTCTAAACACGGCCGCTAGACTCATTCATCTAGCTCGCCGCTCAACATCAGCTGCTCCCATATGTATGTCCCTTCACTGGCTCCCAATCTCATCTAGAATCAAATTCAAATTACTTACACTCACATTCAAGGCCCTTAATAAAGAAACCCCTCCCTATATTTCATCTCTAATCTCCAAATACACTCCTTCACGAAACCTACGCTCTGCTTCTGATCTTCGCCTCACTTCTCCTCTGGTCACTTCTGCCCATTCTCGTCTACAAGACTTCTCTCGGACTTCTGCTTTTCTCTGGAACTCTCTGCCACAAGCTGTCAGACTTTCCCCTTCCTTCCAAACTTTCAAGCGCTCCTTAAAGACCCATCTGTTTAAAGAGGCCTATTCGATGTACCTTAATTAATCATTGCTGTATCAAAAATGACAAATTGTTTATACAATCCTAATGTCTCAATTGTACCCTAACCTTTTAGTTTGTAAACCCTATTGTACTCTGTAATCCTTGTCTGCTATCCACCATTTATTCCCTGTTTGCTATAACTGCAGTAAAGCACTGCGTATCTTGACAGCGCTATATAAATAAATGACGATGACGATGACGATTCCCCCATGGCTACACAGCAGCTTGTTTACATTAACTATAGTAGTCTTTTTAAAGCTAACAGATCAGTTTTACCAGTGTAGGGCAACAGTATATTATATTTGAATTAATTTGATACAATTTCAGTTTTTGGATGTTCCTTTAAAAATAGAGGAGTCAGAGGCACCATAAACTGAGTCAGAGTTGACTCCACAGCCTTGAAATATATCACAAATATACATTTACAATAGCATTATCTAGTTATAAAATGTATTCTGATGTTCCTGGTCACTTACTGGAAATCTGTTATACATAATGTAAGAACAAAATTATATATTTATGAAAATGCAAACCCTTTATATGGAAATCAAACTTCCAACACATTTTAAAGGGATCTTGCAATCGGTCGTTTTTTTATTTAGCATTTTGTTCAGCGGCTCTCCAGTTTGGAATTTCAGGAGTTATCAGGTTGCTATGGTACAGTTTGCCCTAGCAACCGGACAGTGGTTTAAATGAGAGACTTGAAGTTAAGTAGGAGAGGGCCTGAATAGAAAGATCAGTAATACAAGAAACAATAATATTGTAGCTTCACAGAGCAACAGTTCTTCAGTTGTCGGGAACAGTGACCCCCATTTAAAAGATGGAAAGAGGCAGAAGAGGAAGGAAAATCATTAAAAAACTATAAAGACCAATTGAAAAGTTGCTATGAATAGAGCATTCTATAACATGCTAAAAGTTAATGTGAAGCTGAACTGATTTTAGTTTTTTGTTATTGAAAGCAGTAACTGTCCTAGCTGTTGTCACTCCTTGTACAGGATTGGGATCTGTTATCCAGAAT
This sequence comes from Xenopus petersii, assembly GCA_038501925.1. Lineage (NCBI taxonomy): Eukaryota > Metazoa > Chordata > Amphibia > Anura > Pipidae > Xenopus > Xenopus petersii. The sequence goes on along the minus strand of CM076680.1, from coordinate 131,365,597 downwards.
GCTCGGGACCCTGGGGCTTATCAATAATTCTATCTTACCGTAACTCTTAATTAATTAAACATTAAATAAACCTGATAGTATTGTTTTGCTTCCTATGTGGATTCAAGCAGCTTAGTTATCATTAAGTGCAAGGTTCTATTTTATTATGACAGAGAAAAAGGAAATTATTTAAAAATTAGAACTATTTGCTTAAAATGGACTGATGAGATGAGAGATGGCCTTCCCATAATTCAGAGCTTTGATGGATAATGGGTTTTTGGATAAAAGATCTCGTATCTGCATTTGGCAGTGGGAGGAATATTATCTGTTAAGGAAAGGGATGTGCTGTGTGAGCGTATGTGGGGACAGGAGCCGAAAGGTGGGGAAGTAAGTGGACGGTTTCCTGTGACGTATTATTATTACTAGGGATGCACAGAATCCAGGCTATGGTTCGGGATTCTGCCTGGCCAAACCGAATCCGAATGTGCACATGCAAATTAGGGGAGTGAAATTGCGTGACTTTTTGTCACAAAACAAGGAAGTAAAAAATATTTTACCCTTCCCACCCCTAATTTGCATATGCAAATTAGGATTCAGATTTTGATTTGGTATTCGGCCGAATCTTTTGCAAAGGATTCGGGGGTTCGGCCGAATCGGTGCATCCCTTATTATTAGCATTTATTTATATAGCACCAGCATATTTTGCAGCGCTGTACACATTGTAACCCTTCAGTGAACCAATCATAAGCATGGTGTACATGCACTAGTGGTGTAACTACAGAGCAAGCAGATCCTGCGGCTGGGGGGCCCAGGAGGTATAGGGGCGCCATTATATACATTTTGAATAAATACAGGTAAAACAAGTCAACCTGTAAACATTTTTGGGGCCTCAAAAATAATTTGCTGTGTGGCCCAGTAATATCTAGTCTGCTGTGCACATGCCATGTACATGACACTACAGAAGGTGGACACTGCACAGACTTTGTGTATTTGAGGGACAGGGCCCAGTAACTATAGAGGAAGCAGGGGCAGGAGGTATAGAGGCCTAATTCATATAGAAGTTAAATAAATATTGGTAAAACAGGTCAATTTTTAGACATTTTGGCGGCCTGAAAAATAATCTGCTGTGGGGCCCAGTAATAGTTACTCCACTATAATAAGTCAAGAGATTTCTAAGGAGTTTGCGTGTGGAAAATGTGGACTTCAATTAGGTGCACCAGCAGCAGGAGTATCTATCAGGGAGATCATCTAACTATCTATATATCTATCTATTTTATATATCGTATAGGCAGCAACAATCTTGTTATTCAGTATTCTAAAAACATATAAAATTTACTAATACAGCCAGATGCCTAAACTAGTACAGGTATGTGACCTGTTGTCCAGAATGCTCGGGACCTGGGGTTTTCCGGATAAGGGATCTTTCCATAATTTGCAAACCTTAAAGGAATAGTTCAGTGTGAAAATAAAAACTGGATAAATAGATAAGCTGTGCAAAATAAAAAATGTTTCTAATATAGTTAGTTAGCCAAAAATGTAATGTATAAAGGCTGGAGTGAACAGATGTCTAATAAAACAGCCACAATCCAACTTCCTGCTTTTCAGCTCTATAACTCTGAGCTAGTCAGCGACTTGAAGGGGGGCCACATGGTACATTTCTGTTCAGTGAGTTTGTAATTGACTCTCAGCATTCAGCTCAGATTCACAAGCAACAGATATGACCCATGTGGCCCCCCTTCAAGTCTCTGATTGGTTACTGCCTTGTAGCCAGGGTAACCAGTCAGTGTAAACCAAGAGAGCTGAAAAGCAGGAAGTAGTGTCCTGACTGACTTGTTATACATCAAATCACTCCAGCCTTTATACATTACATTTTTGGCTAACTAACTATATTAGAAACATTTTTTATTTTGCACAGCCTATCTATTTACCAAGTTTTTATTTTTACACTGAACAATTCCTTTAAGACTACTATAAAATCATGTAAACATTAAATAAACCCAATAGGCTAATTTAGCTTCTATTATAGATTAATTATATCTTCGTTGGGATCAAATACAAGACACTGTTTTATTATTACAGAGAAAAAGGAAATCATTTTTAAAAATATGGATTATTTGGATAAGTCTATGGTCGATGGCCTTTCAGTAATTCAGAGCTTTCTGGATGACAGGTTTCCATATAACGGATACCATACCTGTACTTTGTTTCTAAGATGGCAGCCTACCCACCAGTACCCCTCAATGTAAGATACAACTACAACTTCCAGAATCCTCCAAGAGATGGTGGAAGGTACATAGTCCCAGAACAATTGAAAGCCACTTACAGAACCTCCCTGCTGTGTCTCAATGAAAAGCATCAATTCATACTTCGATAAAAGCATAAATCATAAAACCATACAATAAGCTCACTGGTTAAACCAGGGGCAGGAGCAGCATCTGTGCTGGGCCTGGCCGGTAAAAATGGTTGATCCCAATGTTATTAATTGGAAAAAAAGATAAATATATAGGAAGGCCGGTATTTTCTTCCAGAAAAGGTGCTAACCCTAGCTGCAGCTCATTGCTATAGTTGGTGAATTGCTATTGCACAAACAATGCTTGGAGAAGACATGAAGCTATTGAGTGCTAGGGCCTTTCCATAGACACATACAAAATCTGGCAAAGATTTATGGGGTATTGGTTTTCCTGTTGTACATCTGCCACCCACCAGGTTCTAGAAAGGCAGAAGAAGGGTGGTCCAAGACTTTGCTGAACTACAAGAAATCTGTGTAGCTCAGCAGCAGCTGCGGTGGAAGCAGATCGAGTGTTGCAATTAGCATGGCGTTTATTCGCATGCATCGTTTGGAAGTGAAGCGACTTTTAGGGTAAGGTCACACTGGGCATTTCGGGGAGATTTAGTCGCCTGGCGACTGATCTCCCCAAACGCCTTTGCTCACTTTGCGCTGGCTAAAATGAAAAATCGCTGGCGCTAATCACGCACTGCGATTCGTTTTCCGAAGTAGCCTCACGAGGAAACTTGGAAAACGAATTGCCGCGTGTGATTAGCGCCAGCGATTTTTCATTTTAGCCAGTGCAGAGTAAGAGCGAGGGAAGGCATTTGGGGAGATTGGTCGCCACAAAGACCAGGTGACTTAAGGTGGCCATACATGGTGGGATCCCCTTGTTTGGCAAAGTCGCCAAACGAGCGGATCTCTCCTAGGGCCCAATGATCGGTTGGACCGAATGGGAACGGGCGGTTGGATCGCGGGACCGCATCAACGAACAGATGCGGCCGCGATCCAACGGGATTTTTTGTCCCATCCGATCAGCCAGATCTCGATCGGGGAAGCCTGTCGGGGGGCCCCATACTCGGTCCATACTCGGTCTGTCTGCAACTTTTATCAGCCCGTGTATGGCCACCTTAAATCTCCCCAAAAACGCCCAGTGTGACGTTACCCTTATGGCTGCTGAGAGCCGGTCATGCAGCTGCAGGAGTGTGATGAAGTGAGATTGTGAGCGATAATAAGCGAGCGTGTGATGGGGGTCTCCTCCCAACCCCGGCCAGGCAGAGGCATCTCTCTACATACAAGGTCTCTGGCCATTTGTGTATCAATGATTACCCAGTGTGCAACAGGGGGGTTACCAGCAGGGGAATAAACCAGGGGCGTTCCTCCACCCCAATTGGGTGGCCCAGCATCAGTCGCACGCGTCTCCACCTCAGACGCACACTGACAAATCGACAATGACCTTAATTCACCGTGAGAGGGAAGGTGACTGATCAGCTCTGAGGAGATGGTTTGTTATCAGCAGCAGTGACGCTGGGGGGCAATTCTGACAATAACTTGCCCCAATCAAGCCCACTTTATGTCTTCCCCATCCTCCGCCTCTTTTCTCACCCACCTCTACCGCCCCCACTTCTCACGTTTCGCCCAGGCACCCCCAGACGATGATGCCGATGGTATCCCCCATTCTCTTCCCCCTCCCACATGTGCTGCAGCCACTATGAAGCCCCACTCCCTGCTTTCCTCGTCGCTGCCGCTGCGGGCGTGTGTTGCGAGCAGGACAAATGAAGGCAAATGCACAAGGACAATTAGCCGACAAACACACGGGGCAAAGGCAACACAATGTGGCACATTGGGACAAGGGGAAATATAGTGTGTGGACATGAAAGGGGAAATAGTACAATATATAGTAGTAGACATGGGACTGGAATGGTGGAATGACTTCCCCGTGCCTCGCCGTGTCCCTCTCACACCAACACTGCGCTGCCGGGATTTATTGCGGGGAATGCAGCGAATGTCGGTACAGAGCAGCAGCGGACATGTTGGGGAAGGGATCGGAAGGTAAAGGTGGGGGGACTGACATGGAGTTGTGCAGCTCGGCTCTTACCCACTGGCTTTGGATGGGGGAGTTGCTGCAGCTGCTGCCTGGTAACGAGCTGTCTGTCCGGGAGAGGCTGGGATGCTCTCTAGCCGCGCTGTTCCGCTGCCATCAGCCCAACCTCAGCACCAAACCGGCAGGAACAGAGAGAGAGAAGCATAGAAGAGAGAGGGAGGGAGCGATAGAGTGTGAGAGAGAAGGCGAGGGAGGGGGAGGCGAGAAGAGAGCGAGCAACGCAGGCCCAGTGCGCAGGCGCCAACAAGCAGCAGGGGCGCAGCAGCACATCCTTTGCAAGAAGCTTACAACCATTCTACACATCTACGATCATTCCTTGCGATTCTGCAGCAGCGCTGCGGCTCCGACTCGAGCTCCTTTGCACCAATCTGTCAATCACTGCCCAGAATGTAAAGGAGAATCGGGGAGCCCATTGCAGGGGGTCATTGTTGTCACATTGGAAAAACCTTCATTTTGCTGAACGGCTTTTCCAAGTCTTAAATTATTACACATTATTGATCGTGCTCTCGGCTTCCCAACCGACCCTCCAGTAATGCAAGAGAAATGCAATTATTCACATATGAGGTTATTTGCTTTGGTTTTAAAATATCAAAAATTATATATATATACATATACACATATCTTTCAGGTATTGTGTTACTTGGTTTGGCAAAATAAATATATATACCACCAGGGCTGATCCTATCAAATGTGGGGCCCAATTGGGACCATGTTGGCGGGGCCCGTAGACAAAGTGTTGCTGGCTACTGACACACCAAGTATTTAGGAAAATAAGGGCATACAGGCACAAAATAGAAAGGAAATGGGCAGACAAGGTAAGAGAGTGAGAGGGATGAAATAGGGGCACATAATAGGGGCACACAGGGTAAGAGCGAGAGGGAGGAAATAGGAGAGTAGACTGGGCAAATTAGTTTGGGGCAGGCTGGGCCGATTCAGTTTGGGAGCAGGCTTGGTTGGATTGGGGGCAAGCAGGGCCTATCAAGGTTGGAGGAAAGCTGGGCCTATGAGAGTTGGGGGATAGGCTGGCTTATCAGAGTTGGGGGTGGGCTGGACCTATGGATTTGGGGATGGGCTGGACAAAGTTAGGGGCAGGCCAGGCAGCATCATGTGCTGGGGGAAATATTATCTGTGCTGCCCTGTGGTGCGGGGCCCCCAGAGGTGCGGGGCCCTATTGGGCCCAATTGGTCCAATAGGCCTAAGGCCGGCCCTGTATACCACTCATATAATGTATTATAAATGATAACTTACTTTTGCCCATCTGCTGCTTGCTTGTATTTCATAGTATTTATAAAGTGTGGTGAATTCGTTTATTATGCCAGGGTGATTTCACCAGGGCTCAAAGTTATTCCTCATACCATAAAGGCTTTGACATTTTCTTAAATGTGTGCCATTACCACAGAGATGCTTGTGGTATTGTCGTAGAGATGTGTCTGTGCCATTACCACAGAGATATGTGTCTGCCTTTACCACAACGATTTGTGAAACCCGCATGGTAGGGATTACAGGATGACACGCACGATGGGCAAACCCCCGAATCCTTCGCAAAAGATTCGGCAGAATACCGAACCGAATCCTAATTTGCATATGCAAATTAGGGGTGGAAAGGGGAGAACATTTTTTACTTCCTTGT